>OY728122.1:1426919332-1428169332 GCA_963277665.1 Viscum album | reverse complement strand
CCTGACTTGGCTTGCATTACACGCAATCGCGACCTTCCTCGATAGCGTGTGTTGTACGCAATAGCGGGTTTTAATAAACAATGTTATATTATTATAATATTGTCATGAACTAGCCGTTATGAATAGTATTAACTAAATTTTGAATTTTATAACATTATTATTCATCTTACACATTTCTAGAACATGTTATAAGAACAAAATAACTTTTTCGGGTAAAATAAGTATTTTTCAAAAAATGCAGTTTTGCCGCCTTTGGATGGCGCACCCACTTTAAATCTGGTTTTTGACGTGTTTATATGTTCAATTTGACAAAATAATATTCTTCTTTTGAATCAGGATATAAAAATTTACATTAGATATAGTTTTGATATTTTTCCGATAACTTTCATATTTTAATGAATAGTAAAAACACGCTATATTTTAATTAAAAACAACTTTTTTCATCGTAATATCTTATGTGGTTAAATTGTAATATTGAATGGTTTTAAAGTATAAATAGAATATATTTTTACCATTTAATATAATGTATGCCATTAGCATTGATTTTACCTTGAATTCGTAGGTTAAAACAATTCAATCTTTTGCAATGTTTTAAACAAAAACCCGTTTTTATTCGACAACGGGATTAATTTTAATTTAATTTCTGCAACTTCTGTGTTTTGAATTTAAAAAAATGGATTCCATATTTGGAATCAGTGGGTCCAAATTATGTTAATAAGCTACTTTTTATTTTTGGGAATTATGAATAGTAACTACGGTAAATTTTATTTACCATAGTTAAAGGTAAATCGGGTAATTAAGGGTAAATATGGGTAAATATAATATTTTAAAATTACCCTAACAAATGTCAAAATCCTATTGGATGACTAAAAGTCGACCCATATCACCTAAGGGTCGGATTAGAATCATTTAATGGACATTTTTCCATGAAAATAACTTAATTATTATTAAAACCAAAGAAAGTGACAACATGTCACTCTCTTAAATCTTATAAGTATATTAATTTTAATTTAGTGATAAACTTCATGAAACTTCGAACATGAATAGTATCCAGAAAGCTAATGAAATTATCTACATCATATAAATTTATTTATAATTTTTAGGGATTAAATAATTATCATTAATTAGGACACAATAGTGATGCAGAAATTGTTTATCCAGTAAAAAATCAAGAATATTGTTTTTTTAACTAATAGTGACCATAAAATGCACAAATACCTAACCAAAACTTATTGGCCATGTAAATGTAAACCATAAGCATCCAATGGTCGAATATTTGACCAGTTGGAGCCTTATAAAAGCGATTATGACACTTATATTATTTTATTTTAAATGATGCCAAAGTTGTCACCTTCATAATTTAATAAATATAACAATTTAAATATTGTTATTTTAAGATGATAAATTCTAGTAAAAGTATTATTGTGAAAGGTAATATATTTATCTTCATCATAGAATTTTATTTTAAATTTTTATACAACAAATAAGTATATTAAATAATTATACCAAAATGATGTAGTAATTATTTTATTAAGAGATAAACCAAATAAATGGTTTTAAAAATAATAAAATAAATATTATATGAACTATTTAATGTTATACACTAATTTTATAGATACATATTACCTTTTATTAATATATTAAAGCTTTTAGTTCGAACATATCTTCTGTATATATATTTTTTAAATTCAAATAAATGAATAGTGTCAAAATTGACACTATTGTTATTTTACAAAAATAACATATTATAAAATTGTTTAAAAATCAAAAAAATATTTAAAAATTATAAATTTATATTTATATGGTCTATAATGTTATAAAGTAAACAATTATGGAAAATTCACAACAAATGAGTAATTATTTGTTATAATTTAAAATTTAGAATTTTATTACCACAAATAAACTTAAATAGATTAAATAAGGATAAATCAAAATGATAAGGTTTAAAATAAGATCCAAACATGTCTAAATTTGATTGGTTGATGAGATTACAACCCTATCTCATCTAATCTTCGAATATGAGTCATTTTTGGAGGTTTTTAAGTGGGGTTAGATTTATTATAAATTAATATTTTTAAGAATTCCTAAGGTGCCCCTCTCCTCCCTTATAAAAGGGTACGTCCTCCCCCTCCTCCTCACACCAAATTGAGCACTCAAGCTCGGCCAACCCCTGCCATTTTCTCCTCTCCACTTCCCTAGAATAATCCTAGAGGTCCTGGTCTCCTTCAAAGACCAATATTAGTTCCCTAAGTGGAGGATTCAAAGAGGCGTTCCAAAGAAGAGGAGTTTCAGACACTTACAAAGAAAGTCGGACCTAAGGTAAGGGAAATATCACAATCTCATTTTTATCCGAGATTGTTTATACGTTGGTATTTACTGGGGTGTATTTTATCATCCAAATATATGTTTCCTCAATATGTATTGTTATTTCCATCCATCTACAATTGTTTAAATCCAATTTTACCCTTTGGTGAGTTTTTAGTAAAAGATATGAAAGGAATCTTTTGTCGTTTTTCGTACGAGGTACTTTTTGACTTTTTCGACAAAAGTACGAAGAATGTTTTTTTTAACTTATACGGCACAAACGGATTTTTACTGTTTTATAAAGCCTTATTTTCATGAAGATTCCTCTAAAATATTTCATGACTATTTTCAATAAAATCTCTTTCTTTTAATATTGCATGATGTTTTATGAAAAGAAATTGATTTTGAAGAAGAAAGGATATGTTCCTCAAGAATTCAATTCAAGTGTTTTATCAAAATTATTTTCCATCTAAGATAATAAAGGGTTCTGTTTCTATCCATATTTTTACATTGATTTGACTATGTTGTGATGGAATTATGTTTATGAATTCCTTTATCTTATATGAATGGTTTTATGATGTCATGTTGTTTAAGAATCCCATTTTTATTACATGGGTTACGCTATGATGTATGGTTTATGATTATGTGGCACACATAAGAAAGGATTCATTATAAGATGGGTGGGACCTATATCTCCCTCCAATGCATTGGGTAAAGATTTTATATCTCATGAGATAGACATGGCTGGAATGGTAGGTTATACCGGTTCAGTGAAACATGACTGAAACGAGGGTTACTCGATTCAGAAAGGGACTTTGTCCACTAAGATAGTCTTGGAAATGAGTCTTGACTAACAAGAAATGATTATCTATGATTATGTGTGAATGCCACAAAGTTTAATGTTTTAAGTTATGATTATTGTGATTACATTTCACTTCTATGATTTATCCCATGTTATGAAATTATTCTCTCTTTTGCAGGTTATGATTTCCAAAAGTTATGTTCTTATGAATATGATGTGATTGATTTTTCTTTTGTATACCCTTATTGAGAATTTGAGCTCACCCTTTTATGTTTTCTTTTCCCCAGGATATAAAGAAAGGTTTTAGGTAAAAAAAGGAAGATCTTTATGGGAGATTTTGAAGATCTTTCACCACGATTAGAAGATTATATTCCGAGTTTCCAAAGACACTAAACTATTACGATCCTTGTGTGTGTGTTTTTGTTATGTACTAAGTATTCCGCAAATGTAATGTAATGTCCATGTACGTCAGGCTACAGGTCTCTACAGTTGGTATCAGAGGAAAGGTTTAGTCAACCTTTGGAAACTAGGATGCGAGAACTTTAGTGAGATCCCTAGAGATATTTCTAAGGTATGTCTAGGGATGTCCCTAAGGTTAAGTATACGTATAGGTTATAGTACTAGAATTACGCTAACGATCATAGAATTTAACCTAAGATGTTAGATATTGAGGATACTCCACCTTTATTATGTTGTTTTCCCTAGCATGATTTTTTCCTCTCACACTATTCTTTTTGGGTTTTAGAAAATGGCTGGAAACAAGGTGATTCATGATAATGGAGGATATGCTGGACAATGGAATGATATTTTTCATGAGCAACCAAATGAAATGGGATTTGGAAGTCCAAACATCATTATTATGCCGAATCAGCAATCTCATAATATGATTAATAAAGTAAAATTTGGTAAGTTTCCTGACTCGGCTAATAAGAGAAAGATGGAGTTTCATGATGATCATAGAGGAAAGAAAGTTCAATTTCCCCTATGTAAATCATGTGGGAAGAGGCATCAAGGAGAATGTTTCAAGGGAACTGGAAGATGCTTTGGGTGTGGAAAAGAAGGACACAAAGCAAGTAAATGCAAAGGAAAAGGTTCAGTTAACAACATGGATGATGATAATGGTATTGCTACGACATCAACAATGGTTAAATGTTTTAAATGTGGAATGTGCGGGCATTATGCAAACCAATGCCCTAAGGGAAAGTCTCATGAAGATAATCAGTATGGTCGTATGGGAATTATTTATGTGGATGATGATGAAGAGACTACAAATGATATGTGAGATGAAAGAATTATTGAAACACAGTCAATGGTTTAAGAATGTAGTTTATCATGTGTAATGTTGTATAAGTAATCTCATGGTACTTTAGAATAAAGATACATGTAAGGATTGTTACACTGTTGTCTGATTAATGTTACCAGTATCCATGAAAGGTTATTCAGATATTTTTGGAAATAATATGATATGCGCATAATGAAGGGAAAACGAGAAAACGAGATGTTTAACAGTATTCATGAGCTCATGATTGATATAAGGACTAAGTGATATCATGGTTTTAGTATATAGAATTTTGAAGATTTTGGTATGTGGAAAGAGTTAACTTTTAATAGAATTCATGTTTTCAATAAGGTTCAATGGGTATTCAAGAGAGTACAAGATTAAGGCATTTGAATGTTTGGAATGTGACCAACAAGATATATCTTATGATATATGGGGATCAACGATGGTATTAAATCTCTGGTAATCGTTTTCACTATATTATGAGAGTGGACTGCAGTATTATGGATAAGCCTAAAGATTAGAATGGATTATGTTGGACATAAGTGAGTATAGTTTAAGGATAGAAGTTTTTTTTCGATATTATTGATGGGATGTTATAGTAATGTAGTTTTAGAAAAAGGACAACCTACAGGACGGGCGACAGCCCATCGCGTCGGACAAGGCTGTGGGAATCGAACCCACAACCGAAGTGCGACTGGCCTTTATCGCCAACCACTGACCTACAGGAAGTCCCTGTTTAGTAGAAACTAGTTTTATTATATTAAGCAGTATGATATATGAAGTATAAGTGCATTTTAGGAACTATAAATGATTAATCTCACTATAGATCGACTTATGTATATAATTTTTGCTAACCTTTTGTTTGAGATAGATGGAATGACCCGTCATTCTATCACATGATCTGCTAACACTTCATGAATAACAAATTCAACTTCATTTATTTAAGAGATGAAGTGGAAATTGTTCAAGGCACGAACAATAGTGCGACTGTACCAAAATAAAGTAAGTTTTTATTCTAATTCAAATTCTTCAACTTTAGGGAAACAATCTTGAAAACCAAAAAAAATGTTGTCCTAGTGATCTTATACCTGATGAATCGGATTTTACCTTATATCATCACAAATCTATGGATTTGTGATTACTGGCTTTTCCATAGCCATGTCCTCTACCACTCTCCATCAGAACATGATGGTTAGATTTCTCTTCCATATCCATATTTTCACCTATGTGGAAACCCAGTGATTAGTTTATTTGGGTAACCGTTACGTTTCATACTTTTGTTTCTAAAGATAAGTTTTGGTATTCCTTTTTACGATGTGGGTTTCTATCAAAGAAACTTTCAAATAGTAAACCATTTATAACCCCGACGAATTTCGAGGGCGAAATTCATTTTAAGGGGGGTAGAATGTAACACCCCGAGATTTTATGAAAAATATTATTTTAATTTCATTAATGTATTATGTTTTATTCTACACCAAGATTACCTTGCGCTATACGCAACACCGTATTAGCTTGCAGTATACGCAACCCTATTCTTGGACCGTGTTACACACAATTTTGATAATAGTTATTCTACACAACATTGAGTATATATATATATATATATTAAATGTATAAATGAAATATGGTTAGATTCTGTTATACGAAACAATGAAGGATTCTTTCACAACACGCAACCCTGACTTGGCTTGCATTACACGCAATCGCGACCTTCCTCGATAGCGTGTGTTGTACGCAATAGCGGGTTTTAATAAACAATGTTATATTATTATAATATTGTCATGAACTAGCCGTTATGAATAGTATTAACTAAATTTTGAATTTTATAACATTATTATTCATCTTACACATTTCTATAACATGGTATAAGAACAAAATAACTTTTTCGGGTAAAATAAGTATTTTTCAAAAAATGCAGTTTTGCCGCCTTTGGATGGCGCACCCACTTTAAATCTGGTTTTTGACGTGTTTATATGTT
Source organism: Viscum album (assembly GCA_963277665.1). Taxonomy (NCBI): domain Eukaryota; kingdom Viridiplantae; phylum Streptophyta; class Magnoliopsida; order Santalales; family Viscaceae; genus Viscum; species Viscum album. The sequence continues at coordinate 1,428,162,966 of OY728122.1, read as the reverse complement.
CAATTTGACAAAATAATATTCTTCTTTTGAATCAGGATATAAAAATTTACATTAGATATAGTTTTGATATTTTTCCGATAACTTTCATATTTTAATGAATAGTAAAAACACGCTATATTTTAATTAAAAACAACTTTTTTCATCGTAATATCTTATGTGGTTAAATTGTAATATTGAATGGTTTTAAAGTATAAATATAATATATTTTTACCATTTAATATAATGTATGCCATTAGCATTGATTTTACCTTGAATTCGTAGGTTAAAACAATTCAATCTTTTGCAATGTTTTAAACAAAAACCCGTTTTTATTCGACAACGGGATTAATTTTAATTTAATTTCTGCAACTTCTGTGTTTTGAATTTAAAAAAATGGATTCCATATTTGGAATCAGTGGGTCCAAATTATGTTAATAAGCTACTTTTTATTTTTGGTAATTATGAAAAGTAACTACGGTAAATTTTATTTACCATAGTTAAAGGTAAATCGGGTAATTAAGGGTAAATATGGGTAAATATAATATTTTAAAATTACCCTAACAAATGTCAAAATCCTATTGGATGACTAAAAGTCGACCCATATCACCTAAGGGTCGGATTAGAATCATTTAATGGACATTTTTCCATGAAAATAACTAAATTATTATTAAAACCAAAGAAAGTGACAACATGTCACTCTCTTAAATCTTATAAGTATATTAATTTTAATTTAGTGATAAACTTCATGAAACTTCGAACATGAATAGTATCCAGAAAGCTAATGAAATTATCTACATCATATAAATTTATTTATAATTTTTAGGGATTAAATAATTATCATTAATTATGACACAATAGTGATGCAGAAATTGTTTATCCAGTGAAAAATCAAGAATATTGTTTTTTTAAACTAATAGTGACCATAAAATGCACAAATACCTAACCAAAACTTATTGGCCATGTAAATGTAAACCATAAGCATCCAATGGTCGAATATTTGACCAGTTGGAGCCTTATAAAAGCGATTATGACACTTATATTATTTTATTTTAAATGATGCCAAAGTTGTCACCTTCATAATTTAATAAATATAACAATTTAAATATTGTGATTTTAAGATGATACATTCTAGTAAAAGTATTATTGTGAAAGGTAATATATTTATCTTCATCATAGAATTTTATTTTAAATTTTTATACAACAAATAAGTATATTAAATAATTATACCAAAATGATGTAGTAATTATTTTATTAAGAGATAAACCAAATAAATGGTTTTAAAAATAATAAAATAAATATTATATGAACTATTTAATGTGATACACTAATTTTATAGATACATATTACCTTTTATTAATATATTAAAGCTTTTAGTTCGAACATATCTTCTGTATATATATTGTTTAAATTCAAATAAATGAATAGTGTCAAAATTGACACTATTGTTATTTTACAAAAATAACATATTATAAAATTGTTTAAAAATCACAAAAATATTTAAAAATTATAAATTTATATTTATATGGTCTATAATGTTATAAAGTAAACAATTATGGAAAATTCACAACAAATGAGTAATTATTTGTTATAATTTAAAATTTAGAATTTTATTACCACAAATAAACTTAAATAGATTAAATAAGGATAAATAAAAATGATAAGGTTTAAAATAAGATCCAAACATGTATAAATTTGATTGGTTGATGAGATTACAACCCTATCTCATCTAATCTTCGAATATGAGTCATTTTTGGAGGTTTTTAAGTGGGGTTAGATTTATTATAAATTAATATTTTTAAGAATTCCTAAGGTGCCCCTCTCCTCCCTTATAAAAGGGTACGTCCTCCCCCTCCTCCTCACACCAAATTGAGCACTCAAGCTCGGCCAACCCCTGCCATTTTCTCCTCTCCACTTCCCTAGAATAATCCTAGAGGTCCTGGTCTCCTTCAAAGACCAATATTAGTTCCCTAAGTGGAGGATTCAAAGAGGCGTTCCAAAGAAGAGGAGTTTCGGACACTTACAAAGCAAGTCGGACCTAAGGTAAGGGAAATATCACAATCTCATTTTTATCCGAGATTGTTTATACGTTGGTATTTACTGGGGTGTATTTTATCATCCAAATATATGTTTCCTCAATATGTAATGTAATTTCCATCCATCTACAATTGTTTAAATCCAATTTTACCCTTTGGTGAGTTTTTAGTAAAAGATATGAAAGGAATCTTTTGTCGTTTTTCGTACGAGGTACTTTTTGACTTTTTCGACAAAAGTACGAAGAATGTTTTTTTTAACTTATACGGCACAAACGGATTTTTACTGTTTTATAAAGCCTTATTTTCATGAAGCTTCCTCTAAAATATTTCATGACTATTTTCAATAAAATTTATTTCTTTTAAAATTGCATGATGTTTTATGAAAAGAAATTGATTTTGAAGAAGAAAGGATATGTTCCTCAAGAATTCAATTCAAGTGTTTTATCAAAATTATTTTCCATCTAAGATAATAAAGGGTTCTGTTTCTATCCATATTTTTACATTGATTTGACTATGTTGTGATGGAATTATGTTTATGAATTCCTTTATCTTATATGAATGGTTTTATGATGTCATGTTGTTTAAGAATACCATTTTTATTACATGGGTTACGCTATGATGTATGGTTTATGATTATGTGGCACACATAAGAAAGGATTCATTATAAGATGGGTGGGACCTATATCTCCCTCCAATGCATTGGGTAAATATTTTATATCTCATGAGATAGACATGGCTGGAATGGTAGGTTATACCGGTTCAGTGAAACAGGACTGAAATGAGGGTTACTCGATTCAGAAAGGGACTTTGTCCACTAAGATAGTCTTGGCAATGAGTCTTGACTAACAAGAAATGATTATCTATGATTATGTGTGAATGCCACAAAGTTTAATGTTTTAAGTTATGATTATTATGATTACATTTCACTTCTATGATTTATCCCATGTTATGAAATTATTCTCTCTTTTGCAGGTTATGATTTCCAAAAGTTATGTTCTTATGAATATGATGTGATTGATTTTTCTTTTGTATACCCTTATTGAGCATTTGAGCTCACCCTTTTATGTTTTCTTTTCCCCAGGATATAAAGAAAGGTTTTAGGTAAAAAAAGGAAGATCTTTATGGGAGATTTTGAAGATCTTTCACCACGATTAGAAGATTATATTCCGAGTTTCCAAAGACACTAAACTATTACGATCCTTGTGTGTGTGTTTTTGTTATGTACTAAGTATTCCGCAAATGTAATGTAATGTCCATGTACGTCAGGCTACGGGTCTCTACAGTATGGCTATCCAACAAATGTGTGATCGATTTCACCCTCCTCCATGTAATTCCATCCAATGCAATGAAGGTTCCCTTCTCTCCAGTGAAGCTAAAACCGATCCCATCCTTGCAGACACACCAAAATTTGTGCCTAAAATAGTTGATCTAAGTGTGGACTATGGATAGCCAGTCCATACCAAAGATGACATCGTAAGGCCTTGATGCTGCTACTAGGAGATCCTAGGTGATGGTCTTTCCTCCTAGAGTGAGTTCACATGGTCTTCACTAGAGTGTAATCATCTAACATTCTCTCTTGGGAGTCTCTAAACATAAGGATCGAGCCAATGGCTCCCTCAAAATCTCCGAGCTCCGAATGAGTATCGTAGAAAAAAATAGTGACAGGTACCTGTGTCTATAAGAACTATAGCTAGGGTGGAATAGACACAGATCATACCTATAATCATCTCTATAGTGATGGGGTTGTAGGCATCTTCCACCTGAAGCAGTGCTCTCCCCTGTCCACCTACTCCTTGTGGTCAGGGGGTGGTGGTAGAACCTCAAACTGTCATACACCACATGTTTAATGAACTTATCCTCTACCACGTCCACCACCCTATTAACCTCCTTGATCGAATCAATGTCTCTCATTCAATGTTCCCCTGACTATCTTATGATCATCAGTATAGCAGGTCAGACAGTCATGAGCCATGTGGCCCTGCCCACCGCATGTGAAGCACAGCCTGCTCCCCTGCTGGCATGCTCTACCTTTTGATCTCTACACCTCTGACTCTACGTCCTAGGGTTGTCCTCAAAATAGTCTGGCCCGCATAGGCCTTTTTTTCATATGCCTACTGCCTGCTGCAGATGAATCAGCAACCTATTGTCTATTGGTGGCTCTCACCGTCAGTGCCTGTTCAACGAAGAATCTCTCCACCAATAATTCTTTCTCGAGCACTCCAGCTTGCGTCGAGATATTGAGTGATATTATCAATGCTCTGATCTCCTTCCGGATACCATGTTCAAAGGTCTAGGGCCCTAAAGAAAGGGTCTCGTACCTTGTTAGTGGAGTAGCGTGAGAGGTCAGTGAATCTCGATGAGTACTGGGCCACTAATCCACTACCCTACTGTAAGTGTAGTAGCAATTAGATACGCACTAAGCGTAAAGTTTCTAGTATGAGATCCAGCCTGAAGAGGGTCTCAAATTCAAACTAGGAGAGTTTTTCCTCCTCATGCATCAGAAGTGTCAGAATCTACCATCTCCCTACCATTACCTTGAATATGCTAGTAGCTAGGATCACCATTTGATCTGTTGGCGTCTCAACTAAGTGAGAAACCCATGACACAACCTCCATCCAGTCCTCAGCTGTCTAAGGATCTGTCTCGCCTCAAATCCCCGGAGGCCAATGTCTCTAGAAATCGTGCAATGTGATCAGTCAGTGTGCACAGTCTTCTAGTGGAGCTGGTGGAAATTGCTTCCCTATAAGTGGTGGTGTTGCTGGTACACCACCTGAAGGTGCCAACATAGTAAGAGGGCCCTACACCAAAGCCTCATCGCTCAGTGGGCCATCATCGTGTACTCTCTTTGGAATCCTGGATGGCTATCTACATGGCGACATCCTAGAACGAAACAGGTGTTCCACGGTCAATAAGTTATACCTGGTGAGATGACTCAAAAGGTATCAAAAGTAAAACATTTTCAAAACACACGCAATTAGTGTTTTTTTGCACCGAGTCAAAATTCACAATTCAATGTTCTAGTGTATGGATACATCAGCCACCACACCAACATTCGACTCCTTGAACTAAAAAACACACTCGAAACACTTAACACTATTTCTCAATTAGAAAGGTTAGAGTCCTAGTTCTTCGGTAGAACCGACTTCTCTGATACCACTATGTCACGACCCGTCCCTCGGGGCCTGTTCTGTGACTACCCAAATCCCGCCTTCCATAGGCCAGGGGTTGGTGACTAGCATTGGAAAGGCGTATCCCTAAAAATAGGAATGAATTTCCATTAAACCTGTACAAAAAAAATCCAAGAACCCAATAAGATGTAACCATGAAGTAAAACTGCAGTATTAAAAGTGTGTACTGAAAGTAAAGGGGCTAGAATACAAGCCTAACCGAAAAGATACCACTAAAACTGAAAATAGAAAACATCTCCTCAGATCATCCACCAAGGTTCCTACCGGATGGGTAGGTATATCTCATCTCCACATCTCTCCACGTCAACTAGTCACCTCTATGTACTGCCTAGTCCTGGCTTCTATAGTCTCAGCGGAGCTGCTCATCATCTGCACACGACATCACAAGGTGGGGCGAAGCCCGTGCAGGGGTGAGTATAATAATAGCCAGTAGGGGCATTGATACCTCCCTAAGGTCTCATAGAATTATACAATGTAAACCCACAAAACATGATCTCAATCACAAAGAACAAAGAAAAAGACTCAGCTCAACCTTGTTATAACTTATGTATAGAAGTTCAAATGATTAGTCATAAGGATAGATCATCTTATTTTGTTAAAAGGAACTGCTGATAACCCACAATAGATTGATATGTACTAACCCCTACTGACCCACATAGGATTGATAGGTACTAACCCCCGCTGACCAACATAGGATCTGACACACCCAGGATTGATAGGTACTAACAGCCGTTGACCCACACAGGATCTGGCCCACAAAATATCAGTATGCACTGACCCACACATGATTGATGAGTGCTTACCCACATAAGATATTACCCATAGAGGATCGGTAGGTGCGGATCCACACAGGATCGGTAGGTGCTGATCCATATAGGATCGGTAGGTACTGAACCACATAGGATTGCAAGGAGCTGATACACACAGGTTCGCTAGGTGCTAATCAACACCGAATCACTAGGTGGAGAGCCACATTGGATCGCTTGGTTCTGACCCACACATGATCTCTAGGTGATGATCCACATAGGAATGTTATTCATTCATCATGTCTCAGCTAGCCACAGGATTCTCATACATAGAACACTTGATTCTAGGAGGATCCGCTCCTCAATCCATCGGTCATACATCAACCAACATGAATTCCCATTAAAGAGTAAATCAACGATCCATCATGTCATAAGGATTCCAATTCAACAGACGGCGCGTCAATTGGACGTCCGGTCTGAGAGTTATAGACATTTTAGTGCCAAGGGCCAGGTTGGATTCAAGTACGATCTAACCCGGCTGTACTCCTATTTTCTCCAAAAATCAGGTGGGGTATATTAAAAGGATTGTCTCATTACAACGATTCTATTGCTGAATACGGTTCGTAAAATCGACTTCTGGTTTGTGAGATATGACAATTTAAGTGTATATGGGACGAGTAGGTTTGAGTCTGGTCTGACCCTGTCGGACCGACCCAACCCACCCCGACTTGGGTCAGTTTGACCTGGGTCTGACCCAACCCGGCCCAAACCAGCTTGGCTGGCCCAAGTGGGCAGGGATGCGGATCAACCTATAGGGCCACGGACTGGCCCGACCCACTTCGGCTGGGTGCGACCCGGCAGGTGGCCCAGCCCGAAGGCTGGCGCGGTCTGCCAACTGGGCAACCCACGTGGATGGGGTCGCTCCCTCCTTCTCGAACAACATAATAGATTTTAACCTTTTATGTAACCAGTGGCTCCATGTGGTGTTTCCTCAGCTGGAAGTGGGACCTGGGGGGGCTGGGTCCCCTTAATCGTGGCTTCAAAGCCGCGACCACCTCTCGCGGTGCGCGACGACCTACCGCTCTTTTCCAACGCAGCCGACTGAGGGCTGGCTGCCTGTCTGCTCCACTGTGGTACCGAGAAGCACTGACTCCTTCCACAGCCGGCAGGAACCAGCTGCCACCTTCTCCCACCGGTCCCAGTTACTAGAACCTCCATGCTTATGCTTCATCCATGGGGCTCCGGTGTTTCTCCTTTACTCTGTTGCCACTCCCTTCTATGCCTACGGGCCTCCCTGGATGTCGTCATCACTGCATGGCCCTCTGATTCACATTTATGTAAAATTTAGAATTCAACCGTGAAGAACCCAATGATAAAACAGGCGACAGAGGGTTTGGGCCTTGTTCGTTTGGCCTGCTCCCATATGCATTAGCATCATAACAAGAAAGTATCAAATAAAAACATCACATGGATATTGGTTAAGTCCCATTAAAATAACCTGCAAAAAACACCCTGAAATTCATGAACGAGGAAAAAAATGAGTCCCTTTAATTTAATAACAACACCTACCTCAAGAATATATGGATGTGTCATGGTTGTGGTGGGAGAAGAGTCTCTATTGGATGAAGTCATTGGTGTTCGTCGATCCCAGACAGTTGCCACCCAAGCTTCTATTCTCTACTAATGGAAGATGTCACAGTACTTTGCAAGAGGTTCCTTTCTTGATGAATCCGTCTCAAAAACTCCTACCCAAGCTCATTTTAAATATATTGGGTGGTGAGTAATGCATCAACATAATTAATGAGGTTCATTAATGTGTTTTTAATTAATGGACCTTTTAATTCCCAACATTGTGGTTACACAACTGAAGAGTTGACAACCCGTCGGTCCCACCACCACCACTCAATAGGAGGTAGGATAATAAAATAAAAAATTTTGTTATTTTATTATTTCATTAAAAGTCTCAAAAACTAACATTTTCACCCTACCTACTGTGGTCAAAGTTAAGCCTCCCTAAAGAGAATCCTGGTGCTGCGGATTAAACGATGCCCTCATATTTGTAATCTGAGCACTGGTTAAAAAGATAGAAAACTCCTCCCATGCATTTATAAAACATACCATAAAATGGTTCAAAAATTCCATTTAGGGCACACTAGGCCTCAGAATCAACCACCATAAATTTTTTCATACTCAACATAAACCCAAATAATTAAAAAAATTATATGGAATTTTTGGGTCTTTACAAATCAAAAATATCCTAAATAGGCCAAAGCACAGGTAACATCACATGAAGGATAACACTAAGATTGGATAGAGAGAAAACTCATACCTAATATAGATAATTGTGCATGCATCAACAATTTATACTTATGCATTGAGTCTAGAGAGAAGAGGAACACCACCTAATGTGAACCCCCCAACAAGTCCAATATGTCCTCAGAAAAATAGGCCTAGGGAGCATAGGAAATCACAATGATCAAACCCCCCGACTGTGGATGAGGCCCATTACTACACCTTACAACTAAGTACCTAATTCTTCCCATGTGATCTATTTTCCGAACCAATTCATCAAACCATTTTAATCAAACCATTTTCATAAAACCAAACTTTGAAAACAATTTCAGAAAACCAATTAACATTGCTTTAAGAAAACCTTTTCATTTTACAAAAACAAGTGAATTCCATATTTTATCAAAAACCTTTTTTTACACAAAAAAATACATCAATAAATCAAGATAATTAATTTTATAAAGAAATTTTTAAAATCAAAGCAGTGAAATTCATCAAAACTGGCTAGAGATGGAACCACCTACCTCAAAACTCAGGGTCGCAAATTCTCATAAATTCACCCAACTACAAGAAGAATAAAAAAATGACAACAAAGGCCCTAGAATTAATCTACACAACTCAAAATTGATTAAATTTAGAAAAGGGGTTGGAGGAGAGGAGGAAAAAACACATACCTCAAGAGCGCAAACCCATCAGACCACATCCATTAAAGGATTAGCCCATGAGACAAGATCACACGACAGTTATAGAAATAATAAATAATAATCATCACCATTGATTAAAAATTCAAATTGTGAAATGCAACGTTGAAACCGTTATCAAAGGAAACAAAGAAGAAAAAAGTATTATCATACCCAAAGAGACGTGGCACGTAACCCTAATGATAAAACACCAGACAATTTTATCTGGAAAGATAAGAAGTTCCCAAAATAACTCGAGAGAGATTCTAGGTCATGATAAAAGTGGACTATGGAATAATGAAATAGAAATCAGTTGTGAAAAAATCTAAAACCCCAAGTCATGACTATTACATGGTGTGTAATCCATTTAAACATCGTGTAATACTTGGGTCCCATATATTCTAAAATATCCATCACTTTTTTTTAAATCTGATCTTTAACATTTCATGGTGTGTAATCCTTACACGATGTATACTCTTTCATGATGTGTACTCAGATTGTGGCATGATCATAGAGATCACATATCTGAAGTGTAATTACCCAATAGACTATATAAGGAGCAGAATCTTACATGAAAACCCAAAGGACCATGGGTATTCTTTTAACATGGAGAGAACCCCGTAAATCCAGTACAGGTTTATACTTGGAATCCATTAATTCAAATAAACACACATCCCAGAACATTATGACATTTTTTCAGAAAAAAAATTCTCCATCCTCAGGAGTCCCAAGATGCACCCAATTAATGAGGAATTCAAATAAAGAGAGGGTAAAAACCTAAAAGTGGGTTACGAGATGTTACAAAATCCCCTCTATAATAATTTTCGTCCCTAGGAAGTCATGAGGAATAATGAATTCCAGTAAAAAGGTGAGGCCATTGCTCCATCATCAACGAATCATGCTCCCAAGTCTCATGAGAATCTAATATGGGCTTCCATAACACTCCAACTAAAGTAATAAACATTCCTTGAAAGAATTTCTCTTGAGATTCAACTATCTATACAAGATGTTCCACCATAGAAACATTTGGATTTAACTCGATATCTTCCCAATTCAGAATAAGAGGGGGAATATGATGGTATTTCCTAATCATTGATATGTGGAAAAAATCATGAATTCCTATCAAATGAACTAGAAATTCCAACCAATAAGAAACCTTCTCAATCTGTTTAGTGACCTCAAATGGTCCAACGTATCTCAAAAAAAAATTCCCTATTTCCCAAGATTATACTGACCCGACCAAGGAGAAACATTCAAGAAAACCTAATCACATATTAAAAGCTCTAAAGGATGATTCCGATAATCTTCATATGATTTATATCAAATCTAAGTTGTAACCAAACATAAATTATATCTTGAATCCTTATAAATGTATCTTGAACCAAACTCAATCCCACCGAAGAAGCTTAACCCACCTCTTCCCAACAAAGAGGTGATCTGCATGGGTGACCATACAAAGCAACGAATGGATCTATTCTTTTTGAAGACTGATGACTACTGTTATAAGAAATATCAACTTGTTATATATGGATATACCAAGATCCACCAAAATCCAAGACACATGCATGAATCATGTCCTCAAAAATCTAAATAACATGCTATATATGATGGCTTGTATGTGGATGATAAGTTATACCCAACCTAACCCAAGTCCACATCACCTATTAGAGACTCCTATTGAACCTCAATGTAAACCTAGGATCCCTGTATGAAACAACAGCTAAAGGGACCCTATATAACCTCAAAAATTTCCTTCACATACAACATACCCAGATCTTCAATTTTAGTAGTGTCCTTGATCGGAATTAAATGAACTGACTTTGGAAACCGATCAATCACCACCAAGATAATAATCCTCCCCCTGAGTGTCTATGGTAATCCAATAACAAAGTCCAAGGATACCTCACCCCATTTCCAAACAATCACCAAAAAAGGATATAAAAAATTAGAAGTTTTCAAATTATGTTACTTTATATATTGGTAGCTGTATAAACGAGACACAATTTCAGTAATTTGACGTTGCATACTCATCCTTGAGAATTGTCTCTCCATGTCATAATACATCTTGGTAGTGCTTAGATGAATAGCCCATAAAGAACTATTAAAGTCAACAAAACCCGATATTCTAACTGATACAAGAATACAAAACTTACTCCCAAAACAAATAATACAATATGAATAGAGAGACCAACCAAAAACGGTCACCTCGCCATATAGGGTTTCTCAAATTCCTCTAAACTATTCATCCTAGTGTTGACTTTACAGAACATACTCAAGAAGATATGATGATAACTGAAAACTGATCAAAACCACACCTGAAATATCTTCCTAAGTATCCACATTAAAATGAAAAAAATATCCATAAGGTTCTGCACTTCATTTGATTCAAAAAAATTCTATGACGGTACATTCTTCTTAAGAGCATATATAACAACATTACCCTTCCCCAGGGTGTTGGTGATGTTGAATTCAAACATTATAAGGTATTCCAACCACCACCTTTGTATGAGATTAATTTATTTATAAGAAAAGATATATCTCAAGCTCTTATGGTCAGAAATGATTCTGAATATCTCCCCAAAAAGAGAGTGTCACTAACATTTAAGCACATGAAAAACTAATACTAGCTCAAAATCATGAGTGTGGTAATTCATCTCATGCGTTCGAAGCTGATGAAAACTATAGTCCACCACATGATAATCTTGCATGAGGAAACAACCCAAACCAATATCAGATTCATCACAGAAAACCATATAACCCCTACCGAGATCAAGTAATATCATAAAAGGAGCAGATGTCAGAAGACTTTTTAGCCCGTCAAAAGAAGCATGACACTTTTCACACCATAATAATTTCAATCCTTTGTTGATAAGAGAATTAAAAACTCATTCCAACTTTGTGAAATAATTGATGAACCATCAATAGTATCCAGCAAAACCAAGGAAGCTCCAAGTATCTAAGACATTCCATGGCTCTTCCCATGACAAGACAACCATCACCATCTCAAGATGCACTGATAACCCATGTTCATAAATAACATGCCCAAATAATTTCACTTCTTCAATCAAAAATTACATTTTGAATTATTTCCATACAAACAACGACTCCTCGTGATTTCTAGAACCAAACTCAGATGGTTTGTTTGATCATGCTCAGATATCAAATATTCCAAAATATCATCCACAAACACTACCACAAAAGTTTCAAGATATTGATGGAATATAGGATTCATATAATAGATAAAAATTGTAGGATCATTTTTTGGACCTAATGGCATCACAATATATTCACAATGGTCATACCTTCTCCTGAAATCTGTATTTGGTATATCACGCTCCTCAACTCTGAGATGATGATAACCCAATTAAATATCAATCTTCAAAAACCACATTCCCACTTTAATTAATCAAATAAATCATCAACATGAGGCAAATGATACTTTTTCTTAACCGTTAACTGGTTCAACTTCTGATAGTACACAAAAAATTAGAGTGAACCATATGTCTTCTTGGAAAATACCATTGGGGCTATCCAAGGTGAAACACTAAGACAAACAAAACCCTTCACCACTAGATCATCCAACTGAATATTGACCTCTTTTAGCTCTGTTGGTTCCATAATATAAGAATGTATCAAAATCAACTGCATACTCAGCACCAGTTCAATCATAAAGTCTACCTCCCCCTCTCAAGGAATCCCTATGAAATAGTCTAGGAAAACATTAGAAAGGTCCTAAACAATTTTGGGAAGAACAAAAGTAGAGGAAATTTCATCTGGCTCAAATACTACAACAAATAAAAAACTCTTGATCTCTGGGTGGTAAGGTCTTGCATGACCGGGACTCAGATCCCACTCTCCTTGAAACACTCATGATCTCCCATCGTCTAAATGAAATGAGACATTATGATGATATAAACCAGCCTCACCATGATTGGAAAAAATTCAATCCATTCTTATGATGATGTTAAATGGATCTAGATCAAGAATAAGAAAATATCATACTAACTAAGCATCAGTTACTGTTAGAGCATAATAATAACACTGAAACCCTTTCTTGTACATCTTCTCAAGAGGTTTCTCTAACTCCATAATAAAGTTAATGAGATTCATTGTAATTTTAATCATATTAACAATATAGCTAAAAATAAATGATGGTAATCACCAATATAAAATAAAGAAATCACTACAAAAGATGTAATAAATATGGTACCTCACATTATCACTAGACCAGAATCTACCTTTGCGAGAAGCTCATCTGTTATGTGAAGTTATTTCACACATAAGTCTATTGGGTAGAGCCCTATAGCCTTTGAATCATCTAATTGGTCTGTACTAGACATTGGAGCTGACGATCCCTAGCCATATCAAGGAGTAGACATATCATAGAAGAAACATTGCATATAACCATAACGTCCACAACTGTTATATATCTTTGTAGGTGAAGGAAAAGAACACTTGGTGTTCCCAACCTTTCCACACTGATAGTAAGTTAGAGGCACACTCATAGCTGTAACAAGAGGTGTCAAAGAGGCCTACATCCAAGAGCCACCATCACTACTCCTACGGTGATCTTTCCTCTTTTTCTTTTTTTGTAGTGTGCCACCAAAGCTACCACTGGGTGTAAGAGAAGGTATAGAATAAACAACCCTACCTACCATATTCATCTATTCTATTATTTACCTATCCACATTCACCGCATAGGTTAATTTTTTTTCATAAATACATGAGATCTGATATCCAGTCATGAACCTTTTAGGAAATTCTAAGCGTTCAACTAGTAATTATTTAAAACCTATGGTGAAAAATGAACAAGATAATTAGATCGATTGGTGTGTGACGACACTAAATTCTCCCCCTTATACAAAGAGAGTAACTCCAAAAACATCTCTATCATTAGTGAATCTAGAAAAAATAACTAAAGGAAGAGGATCTTGAAACCCTTTTAGTCCTAGACCACATTACAATCTGCATGTACCATGGAATCCCACTATTTATTATTGGCACCTTCAACTCTGAATGCCAAACACTTTTCCTTGATACTCTCAGGTGTATCCAGGATGTCAAAGACCTAATCAATCGTGTCAATCCAGTCCTTCACCTCTTGAGGTTCATTAATGCCCTCATAGGATGGTGGATTATCACACAATAACTCCCTTGAATTGATCAATATATCTAATAGATCTTGGTTTTACCTCCACAACTACGTTCAAAACATGTGGTACATTCTATTCGATAACATGAACTTCCTCCATGATAGCCTTGATAAAATTTGATTGGTGGTGGATTCCCCCAAGGAGAATTTGTTTCACCCTTCTGTGGAACCCGTGGAAGACATCTCTAAGTCATACTAGTGAACACATAAATAGAAGAAATGATCAAACATAGACCAATGATACCAATCTATAATGAACTCAACCTAGATACCCTCTAAAACTGGTACCTAACCCAAATTTCCACATAACTAGATGGCGTTCCCGATCGCTGCAGGCTTGAGAATTGCACCTGGGAATCAACCACAAAGAGAGGGAATGATTTATCCCAACTTAAATTAGACAAAATGATATATAAAAATATATAGAAATAAATAGTGTAAGAAAACACGAATATTTATTTCATAACAGATATAGAAAAATGAAATAGATATAATTGAAATGGTAGAAAAAAAATATCCAACAGATAATTCCAACTGCAAAGGATGAAAAAACTAAAACTGCTAATCTAATAGACTCCATGTGATAGTGTGGGAAAATGCCCACCACCTCACCATCAGCTTACCAAAACCCATATGATCGAAAACCTCGCTGATTCACTATGATGCCTTTCCTTTCTCTACATCAAAATACATAATTAGGTCTACATACTACCAAAGGGGTGTGTTGGGTGTGATCTAATTGGATCAGTAGGATACCACTCACATGATACACATCATGTCCCTAAACAATAATCCATGTATGGTCGACTATAAAGAAATCAAGTCATGGTATGAAACATAGAATCTTTATATCAAAAGCATGGAAAAATAGTTTAATTCCCCATTATTCCACATTTTCAAATAAAGTAGTTAATTCAATTTCAAATAATTTAATATACATATACAAAAGAATACATATAAAAAACTAAATCAAATCATATATATCAAATCATATCAAATCCGTGGAAGTTCAACCAAAATAGTACAAGCCAAAATATCCCAAATTGGATAAAGCATAGGTAAAATCATGCCAAGGATCATAGTTTTTCGAGATATCTTGGACAATTGTATCTAACATAGACAACAACACATGAATCAAGCCTCTTGACATATACATTGAGTCTAGATATCAGAGGAACACCCCATAAACTAAACCCCCCAACATGTTTAACAAGTCACTAGAGCAGTAGGCCTAGGGATCAAAGGAAATTAACATAATAAAACCCTCCAATAGTGGTATAGGCCTATTAATACACCTTCCACAAAAGTACCCAAGGCTTCCCATGTTCAATATTTTCCAATTCAATTCATCAAACAATTTTCATCAAACCATTCTTTGAAAACCATTTCAAAAAACCATATCCCAACACTTTGAAAACCCCTTTTCATTTACCAAAACTAGGGAAAAAATGTTTTATCAAAAACCCTTTTCTACACACACAAATCCATCAATAAATCATTCCAATTCATTTTATAAATCAATTTATAAAAACAAATCAATGAAGTTCAACAACAAATGTTAGAGACAGAACCAAAAATCTCAAAACATGGGGTCACATGCATCCATAAAGGGATCCACCAACAAGAGGAACACAATAATTACAACTGAGGACCTTTAATGAGTCCACACATCTTATAATTTAATTAATTTAACAAAGGGGTCGATAGAGAAGAAGAAACACCACATAACTGAAGAACGCACACCCACAGTACCCCAACCAACAATGGATCAGTCTTTAGGAAAAGATAACAAAATAGATCAAGAATGAATAAAGAGAAATAATCACCATAGATAAAAAATACAATAGATAAATTAAATGGTGCTACCATGACCAAAGTAAATAAAGAAGCGGAATAGATTTTCTTACCCAGAGAGGTACCACACACAACCCTGATGATCAAACACATAATGAATTGATCTAGAAGGAAAGTAGGTTCCCAAAATCACTAGAGATAGCTTCTAGGTCAAGAGGGAAGAGGGTTGTGGAAGAATGAAATAAAAATCAGTTGTGTAACACCCTAAAATTCCAACTCAAGACTATTACACAGTGAGTAATTCCTTTACACATCATGTAATCCTCGAGGTCCATATACGCTAAAAACCCCATCAACATGTTATTAAAAACTTGATCATTAACATTACACAACATGCAATCCTTCCATGGTGTATACTCTTTCACTTTGTGTACTCAAATCATGGCATGATCTTGGTTATCAAATATATGGAATGTAAACCAGTTACATGGCATGTAATCACCCAATTGCCTGTAAAAATTGTAGATTATTACATGAAAACCCAAACCACCTTGGGAATTATCTAAACACTGGGAGAAACCCATTAAGATATTACATATTTATACCCAGACTCCATTTATTCAAATAAACATAGATCCCTAACCTTTAGGTCATTTTTTCTAATAAACTCTCTCCATCCTTAGGAGTCTCAAGATGCACTCAATTAAAGAGGAAGACAAATAAAGAGAAGAGAAATACCTGAATGTGGGAAAATGGATGTTATAAGAATTTTCTAAAGGAGGGAGTCATTCTTACACATTTTTATAGAGATAGGAAAGAGTGGGAAAGAGAGGTAAGGGTTATCACTCAAGGTTGTGGTTCATAGGTGACTGGATTTGGAGAGATAGAATCCAGCTCCGTGGAGAATTTTATTCTTTCTCTTCTATTATTTCCTCTATTTTATCTTTTTTGAGATATATTTATATGATTAATTTTACTATAATGAACATCTGTAACTAAATTCTTTATGATAATGTGATTTAATAGATTAAAACCTTTTCTACATTCTTGTTTCAGTTTTAGTCATTGAAGCCTATGATGTTCTTGTCCTACTTCACTGCTTAAATATTTTCTAATTATCAAATCAAGTTATAGTTGATCCTTTAGGTAGCTAAGAATCAGTTCATTACATCTGTAATTTATTTAAAGAAACTTTGTTCAGTTATTTCAT
The DNA here is from genome assembly GCA_963277665.1 of Viscum album. Taxonomy (NCBI): domain Eukaryota; kingdom Viridiplantae; phylum Streptophyta; class Magnoliopsida; order Santalales; family Viscaceae; genus Viscum; species Viscum album. Next base: position 1,428,145,895 of record OY728122.1, on the reverse strand, counting down.
TTTCCCATCCTCTTGAGCGTAATTTTTTCCCTTACTAAATATATCTATGGGTGAAGAATAGTGGATTCTTTTTCCTTTGTAACTTCAACTTAAGTACCTAAATTTTAAAAGATTTAATTTATATTACATCCATGATGGAATATCCTTTTGTTGATTTTTTTGTAAAAATATCAGGACATAGTAGATATCACTAGGCAATGACGATCATCATGTGATAATTTAGCATTTTTATCCTCTTTTCACACAGATTTTTGGCACTTATATGGTTGATTATGAAAAAATAACAGTGGTCCTTTTATCAATTAAAATGGTTCAGTGTTCTATAAATCAACCCCTTGTTCAATCTTTCCTTCTATGTGCCCATTTTTTCATAGTCCCCAGCACTTCGCCATCAATTTACTCCACTTCCACTACATTACATCATCATCTTTCGAGCACTTTCACGTTTTTTTGTTTTTTTGTTTTTGCTTTTTTTGGTTTTCATAACTCAATCCCTAGCACTTCAGCAAAGATTTACTACACTTCTACTAAATTCCATCATCATCTTTTAAGCACTTTCAATTATTTTTGTCTATTTTTTTATTTGTTTGGTGTTCATAACTCTTGAATTATATTTTTATTGGGGAAAAGTACCATAATTATAATATATTATTGGTATTTTAAATAAATAAATTTTATTGTATCAATGTATCTGCCATAAATTTTTTAGTGTCATTGTCAAGTAAGGAGCATGTGACCAGTAAAAAAATAATAAGAAAAACATAACAAAATAATAAAACCATTTTTAAAAATAAAATATGTTATTTTAATTAAAATTCTAAACATTTATTTTATCTCATTATTATGTGTTGAATTTGACTTTATCATACCTAAAAATTCATGCATGCTAGTTCAACTTCAAATTATGAGTTATAAACCTTGATTCTTGAAATTAAAAAACATTGTAGTGCCTTAAAAATAAAAATAAATTTGAGATAGAGAATCTAAGAACTCATATAATTAAAAATTTAAATTAAAATAATGTTCCACCTCAACCTGGAAATAAAATAATAGAGAGGCATAAAATTAGGTATTTAGACCCTCCCATTGTGTCAATGAATCCATATTGTATACAGTTATCATTTAGGTCTATAAAATATTAGATAAAACAATCATACCTCTCCATGATACCCTAATTTAATGGAAAACCTGATGAGGATTATTTAGAGTTAATTAAGGAATTTTAGAGTGTAGTTCATAATTACCCATCCATGAGTTAACTGAGTAAGATCTTAGGTTGAGTGTGTTTCCTTTTTATCTCAAGGAAATCTCTAGGAGCGGGTTATAGAATTTAGATGAGGAAATTTTTAACACCAAAGACCAAGTCTTCAACTTATTTCTTACAAAGTTTTATCCTTGGAACACCACCATAGAAGCTAGGAACAAGATCAGGTGGTTTTTTCGAGATGAGTAATAACTCTTTCATGAGATTTTGGATGGGCTTAGAGCATTAATTTGGAAATTAACGTACCAAAAACTAGCTCCCCACCTTCATATGGACACTTTCTATAAAATTATCATGTCTTAACATTAATATTTAGTGGATCGGTCTTGTGGGGGTGATTTCTTAGACATGAAAGTTGAGGAGATCAAAAAATACTTTTATAAACTTTCTCAGAAGTCCCAAAATAAGTTATCTTAGAAGAGAACAATTCATATGAGTGACACAAACCCTCAAGATGTTTTTGTTTTCACTGGAAACTCACTTAAAGATATTGTAATCATTGTATGATGTATAGACACACAAAGAACTTATGTCCCAACATTGAACTGCATTTTCAGCTATATGAGAGTGTTCAATCAATGGACTATAAGGTTAGGAATCAGGGAAACAATGATCATTTTTCAAATCAATACAATTTGGACTATAAAAACCAGCTAAATATATCTTGGAGAGACCAAGGGGTGATAAAAAAACCTTATGTTAGCCGTATGTACTCTAGCCCACTAAGAAATTAGTTTCACACCATGGTTGTCCCTTCAAATTATAATACTAATTTTAAGGGATTGGTTGGGCATCTATTCATAAAGGAATACTCCCAATAATCTAGCATAGAAAACCTACAATCCTAAATGGGAAAGCATTTAAAGAAAACAAAAATTTTAATGATAAGGGAATGTTTCCACATACAAAGAACCCAACACAAGAGAGAATATTATGATTGTTTCCACTATAAGTGGATTGAAAAACACAAGGAAATGTTAGGGAGAAGCCTAGTGAATATGTGATAGAGAACTTTATTATACATGCGAACCAAAATCTAGATAATAAAAAATTTCAAAAAGTGGATAGCAAGGTCCAAACTGACCAAAAATGATGGATCAACACCTAAAAAAGAAAAATAAAAAATGAAAATAAAATTATAGATAATAAAAAATGTCTTGAAGAATGTATGGATATAGGATAAGATTAAAAATCAACCAATGCACCTACTATTACTTTTCCCTAATGAGTAAATAAGATTAATGAGCCTAACTATTTAAAATTCCTTCAGATGCCTTGATATTTTAGCATCAATATGAATTTTGTGGAAGCCATAACCATATTATGTTAAATTTCTAAAGAGTTTTACGGTTAAAAAACATGAATAGGAAGAGCGTTCCACCACTATTATTTCTAAAGACTTTAGTGTTTACCTATTAAAGAAGTTACATCAAAAATTAAATGAACCATGTAGTTTTGTTATTTAATTTGTGGTGGGATAAAGTAAGGAGATTAATTACTTTTGTTACTTTGGTGATAATATCAGCTTGATTCCTTAATCCTTATTCAAATATTTGGGTCTAAGGTAACTGAAAAAAACATTTGTCTCTCTTCAATTGGCAGATAGTTTAGTCACTCATCCCTATGGAAGAGTAGATTTACTATTATTTAAGGTAGGTATTCTTACAATGTCCATGGATTTTAACATCCTTGAAATGGAGTGTGATGAAAAGGATCCAATTATCTTGAGTGGACCTTTATTAGTGACTAGTGGTGTTTTCAAATATGTTTACAACGGTAAACTAACCCTCCATGCTATGGATATTCAAGATGATTTTCATGTTTTTGAGAAAAATAAACATGATGTTAAATGTAAACCAAATGATTTCTCTAAAAAAATTTAAGGCTAAGTTTAGGATGGATTTCCATCATTCTTCCCCTATGGTATGAAAATTCATTTTATTAGTTTCATAAATTGTATATGAGTGTGTAAAACCTGAGGTTATTAATATTTTTTATTCTTTTCCTTTATAAGTTATAGAAATTTACTGTTCTCATCCAACTAAGAGTATCATCCAAACTATTTTTCCTCCCACTCTACTGCCTTTTGAAGAAGAAATTCATTCTTTGGAACCCATCCTTGAGATAGAGTCATAAATTCTTCTTTCTATGTTAGGTGAGCCTATTCATCGTAGTTTTATTTCATATATTGGATTCTCTAAATTAGCTTTACCTGGGGAGAGTTCTCAGTTTATACCTGATAAAATCTTGATACGTGTCAATTCAAACAAATATTTTTTCATGAAAATATCTTACATGTTGTGTTTGATTCTGAGATTGAAGGTCATTATCTTGTTTTTAAAAAATTTACTTCATTCGAGCCAAGTGAGGAGTCTGAATGGTATATCATGATAACTAAATTTGATTCCTTAAGGTGAGATTCTTTTGAGCTATTTTAATTTCAAGCTATTTTTGAAACTAGTGAGTAGGTTTCTGTAACTCTTATGCCTATTTATGAATCTTTGGATACCATGAGAGTGGGGGAGTACTTTTAGTCTTTTGTGGGCCATTTTAGTGAATAGGTTAAGGTGTTGACTCCAATTTTTTTTCCTGTTTTTAAGAATTTGGCAAAAATAAAAATAGTGGAAAGTGACCTTAGTTCATTTTTTAATGGATTTCATAAAATATTCACTTTATGTTGTTGTTATAGAGGTGATGAAAGGACGTACTAAATTATTCGCACAAAATAATAATGTTTCATTAATAAATACAAAATTTCCTACAAATGATCATGGATAGACATTTTAGGGAGATAGTTCAGATGAAAACATTAAATTTTACAGTAGATTGTAGGAAACCAACAGCCTTTCAAAAAATTTCTTGTTGTTTTGTTTTTAAATCAATAGTCCTTTTACATTATATGGATCTTTGCAACCCCTTGTTTTCTCCCAAGCATTCATTTCGACTAGGTGTTTCATTGAAAATCCTTTCTCACTACCTAGTCTTATATTTTTTTGTAAATTATTTTTTCAATTGATAATTTGTCTTACCCTTTTTTGAACCTCACTAAAGAGGCTAAGTGGAATGAACATGTCTTGAAGGAGAGTGAATTTTAAAATTATGCACAAATGACTCAAAGCTTCAACTTCTTGGGGAATAATAGTTTCAATATTTACATTCAGTTTTGAATTCCTGAGTCATTTTAATTGCTTAACGCTTCCCTACGAGTTCATTTAAATCTGCTAGTTTTTTATTGTTGTTAACCTTATGCATGGTAGGAAATTAAGTGTGGGGGAAAGGGTGTTTTTTTATGATAAATGTAAATCAATTTTTTTACTATTGGGAATCATTCTTGGTGAAATATAAGACTTTGGAAAATGGTTTAAACCATATTTTAAACCATACATAGAACCCTAGAATTTACTTTTGGTTTTTTTTGAGAGTTTTTGAATCTGATTGAATGTTTTTTCTATAATAGAATCATTGTTTAAACATGTTATTTTTAAGAGTTTCATCATGAAACTTTGATTCCAATTTCTATGATACGACATATCAATTTTGATTTTTTTTTAAAGTTATGAATGTTGGGGAAAACATGAAATTTTAAATACCATGTAACCCCTTGGATGTGATTTTTGAACAACTAAACTAAAAACCCACTTTGAAAATAAGCTTTTTTAATTGTTCCCTTCTCCTTGAAGAGTAAAATTGGGGAAAATATTGAGTTTTATGTTTGGTGGGGGGATTTTTAAATGTGCTAAATTGTATTTAAATGCATTTCACATCAAAAGGACCTAAATTATTACCAATTGACCATTTTTTAGCGACAATTTTCTTTCTCAATGGTACAAAACTTTTCTAATGTTTGAAGTCTATTATGCAACTTTGGGAGGTTTATGTTTTCTACTACTCCTTAGATATAATTGGGCATGTCATTTTTCCCTCTATTTAATCATATTTCATTCAATAAAATTTTAGGAGTATGTGTTATAATTTTCCTTGACATGGAAAATTTTAATTAGAAGAAAACTCATAAGATGTACATCCAAAAAAGCTATGAAATGAAAATCACAATCCATTTTGAACTCTTCATTCTTTATTATTTTACTCCTGTATGGGTTATTTATTCCATGAAAACTAATTATTTAATCCTACCTTCCAATAACCTTTCAATTATTTGTAGCACCCAATTTTTTTGTCTCTGTTCACCTACAAATAAAGAGAATTTTGAAATATTCAGTTGAATGCAAATTATAGTTCGTTTATTTTTAAAAAAATTTAAACTCATTAATTTTTTAAAGGAAACAAAAATTTCATTATACCCATTTAATTTTAAGAGAGAAATCATTGTGTTTTCTACTAGATAGGGTTCATGGGAGAAGATAAATTTAAAATCTAATTCTTTGTGGCACTTTATTTTTTCATTCATGAGATTACTGAGTTTGTATAATTGATTGTTCGAGAACAAACAATATATTTAGTGGAGGAGAATTTGATGTGGACTTTAATTGATAGATTTTCATCACATATTTTTTATGATTTTTAATGTTTTAATGATAATTTAAAGGTGAATTCTCGATTCTTGATCATTTCATGTTAGAAGTTTAATTCTTTGAATAATTTCATGAAAATAAATGATTTTATTGATAAACAATCAAATGTTCTCTACTTTTATTTCCTTTATATTCAAGAACAAATATTTTAATTGTTTTTTATGATATTGAAATATTGTTTTTAAGATATTTAGAGATTATTTTGGTTGTGTGACTTAATTTCTCAACATTCCATGATTTTATTTTAGATATTAATTTTTGGAACATATTTTTTTTTTGTTAAAATTTATATTCTGGTGTTGGATTTAAATTATTTCAAGTTCCATATTTTGATTTTAAAATATTCTTTTGCTATTTCTGGGCTCCACCATTGAAGACCTGTAATTGAGGACAGATAAAATTCAAATTGCTAAAGATAATTTGATATTGAAGAAGAGTTTTCATGCCTAGTGGAAGAATGTAGAGACCAACCGGGAATCCATTGAAACAGATGATTCGAAGCTTGTAATAGAGAACCGAGACCCAAGAAACAAAACTCAAATGGAGTTGGGGAAGATGAACTATGACCCAAATTGAAGAACATCAAATAATTATTAAATAAGTCAATTTAGAATTTAGTTGGGGAAGATGGCCTGGGTCCGATGAAGCTGATTAAGGAGAGTGTTGGAGCTTCGGCGAACTGAATTATCAAGCTGGTAAACTATAAAATTGGTGGATTAGAACCATATAAAAAATTCTAAAGGTGGGAGTCATTCTTAAACATTTTTGAAGACAGTTGAGAGTGGGAATGTGAGGCAACCGACTTTGCTCGAGGCTGCGGTTCAAAGGTAATTGGAGTTGGAGAGAGAGAATCAAGCCCAATAGAGAAGATTCTTCTTTCTATTCTCTTCTTTCCACTGTTTTATCTGTTTTGATATGTATTTATTGGATATTATTTTTCTGTAATAAACATGTATAACTATGTTAATTAGAGGAATTGGATTTATAGAATTTAAATGTTTCCTCCAATTCATGTTTCAGTTTTAATCATTACAGTTTTTGATCTTTTTCTTGCTTCAATACTACATGTTTTTTTACTTTAATAAAGTTAGATTTGATCTTTTAAACTATTGAAAATTGGTTCATTATTACTATAAGTTAACAGTGTTTTATTTTCTTTCATTCAGTGATTTAATTTTCAAATCCTTAAGAGAATCATTTTTCCCTACTCCATGTACCGTTGAGTGAAGAGTAATGGACTTCTTTTCTTTTGTAACTTTAACTAAAGTACTTAAATTGGAAAGGTCGGAAGTTATGTCTTCTCCCTAATAGATTATTCATTTCATGAGTTTTGGTAGAAATATCAACTATAGGGAGAGATCATAGGGAAATGACAATCATTAAGTGACCGTTTGATGTCTACACTTTCTTTACGCACAACATTCCAATACTTTTGTAGTTTCTTTTGACAGAAATGAAATGATCCTTATATTAATTCAGACAATCCAGTTATCACTAAATCAACCTGTTTTTTTTTGTTTTTCATACTTCATAACCCTATTTTCATTGTCCTTTGAAATTCATAATATATTTACTCCACTTCCATTGCATTCAATCATCATCTTCTATGCAATTACACATTTTTTTGGTTTTGTCTGTTTGTTTTTGTTTTGTTTGGTTTGCAAAAATCTTGTCTATTCTATAGTTTGACCCAAATTACCATAGTTCTAGTAGTTAAAAGGTATTAAAAATAAATAAATTTGACCACGTCAATAACCTCATCATCAGGGGGCATGTGGAGCGTCAGATTTTGATAACGAAAGATGGAATGGACTCATTTCAACCACTTATACCTAATGGAATCCTATTTGAATAAATTTGATGATGTTTAATAGTCCAGTTTAAATAGTTATTATCAAAAGAAACTCATGTCCTAATTTTTACTTTTCCTGATGTTAGCTTTTGATGAAATACATGGATGGTGTGGAAATGTTATGGTGTTGGATTTTATTCCTTTATTCGATGAAATAGTTTACTTTTGTTGATGTGATAGATAATTAATGAAAATATGAATAATTATATTTAAATTATTGACAATATTTTATTGGTATGACTTGATGTCTTAAATTATCAGGAATAATATGAAATTATTATTTTGGGCCCAATTTTTCCATAATAACATGAATCATTTAAGGAGGGGTAAATTAATTAATTAAATGATGCAAATTAAGTGAATTATAATCAAATTAATAATGATTTCACTTATTAAAATGAAAAAGTAATTAACAACCTTGGAACTAAAAGTTCCCTAAGGCTTCTTGCATACAAGTACAAGCCTGACATAATAGGTATTGCTGATAAAAAAGGATTTTTTTGACAGGACAACTTGTTTTCCAATAGTGGCTATCACATTCTCGGTAAAATTATAGATTCTATTTCGCATGACAGACTGTGGCTTCAAGTGCATGTTACAGTGGACAATCCTATTATTACCCAATAATTAGACCAATGCATCACTTGCTCCTTATTTTTGAAAAACATGCACAACTTTTTCACAATTGTTTATGCCTATAATACCTACACCGAAAGAAGATCTATTTGGTCACAAATCAAGGACCTTTTAGGTACTATCTTAGATTCTTAGTTTATAATGGGCGAATTTAAATCTATTTTACATTCTAATGAATAAAATTTAGAATACTTTTAGTCTGATTTCATCCGAAGAATTCAATGCTTATGTGGAGGATTCTAACCGTTTTGAGGTCAATCTTTTTGGGGAAAGGTACACCTTGTATAGAAGGCATTTGAATGTTGTGAGGGCTAGAAAAATAGGTAAAGCCTTTGTCAACGACATATCCCTTGGATCATGGATATCTATTTAATGTTTAACATTGGAAAAGCATAAATTCGATCATCTCTCTATCTTGATGACTTTCCATGGAAAAGACAACAAGATGCCCATTCCATTTAGATTCAATAATTCATTGACAAATACCCCTGATTGCTACAAAATTATCAGTGATTTATTGGCTCGAAATGAGGCTGATAGAGTCCCACTTTATTAAATTCATAATATGAAAAAAATAAAGGTCATCATGAAAGATTGTAGTAGAAAATGTTTCAGCCTTTGATGAGGAAATTGATTCCCTGGGAAGATCTCTTCATGACATTCAAGAGATTGTGACCAAGTATTATTTCCCTGGAGGGAACACTCTGGAGGAAGAGATATCCTCTAAGCTACATGAAAATCTCAATCATAAATTAAGCATACAAAACCACATGTTTAAAATAATATGGATAAATTATGGGGATATAAATACTATGTTCTTCAATGAGATACAATGATCTAGGAAAGTGAATATTCCCCTTTCTCTTAGGAAAGATGGAGATAAAACTCTCAAGGATAGGCCAGCTCTTTCCAACCATATTGCCTCTTTATATAATAATATATTCAATTGGCCTCCAAGGAACATGGATATCAGGGAAGGATTCATACCTATGATTGTTTCTGATACAGATAATATACTCCTCACCACCACTCCCCTAGACTTTGAGATTAAAGAAGCTATTTTTGGTCTCAATAGGAACACCTCTCCTGGGATGGATGGTTTCACAAACCGCTTTTATCATCACTTTTGGGAGGTGCTCCAGCATGATGTTTTTAATCATTTCAAATAATTATTCCATGGTGGATAATTAACCCCAGATTTCAAAGCCCAATTTATTACTCTCATCCCAATGGTTGAAAATTCTTGTGAAATTTTCCAATTCAGAACTATTGCGCTTGAGAACAATCTTCACAATATCATCACTAAAATTATGGCTAATAGAAATGCTCTGATATCTATCAAGTTCATCTCTGGGAACAAATTTTGTTTTATCAATGGAAGAAACATTCAATATTGTCTTATTATTACTTTGGAGTGTGTGAACCTACTTAGTAAACCTATTAGGAGAGGAAATATTTCTCTCAATCTTAACATGAAAAAATATTTTGACACACTTGACTGGGGTTTTATTTTCAACATCCTCCAGAACATTGGATTCAACTAAAATTTTGTTAATTGGGTCAAAGTTGTGCTTGGATCTGTCTTTATTTCTATTCTTATAAATGGTTCCCTGGAGTGTTATTTCAAGTGCTCGATAGGGGTGAGATAGGGATACCCTCTCTCTTTTATTTTTTTCCATTGTGGAAGACCATATCTATAGGATTTTTCTTCTCATGGTGAATAATAGTGTTCTCAAAACCATCAGGGCTACCAGAGGTATTTTAGCCCCATCTCATTTATTTTTCATGTAGATGACATAATTTTATTCACTCATAGAGATAGGAGAAATAATGAAAACATCAAAAAAATCCCTCTTTCACAATGAAAAAGTCTCAGGTCAGGAAGTTAATTGGGGAAAATATTTAATATTCATTAGTAAGAGTTCCTCATCACTGAGAAAGGTGAATATTTTCAATGAATTTGGAATAAGAGAGGTATCTCTCCCCTTTATTTACCTTGGGGTTCCCATGTTCTGGGGATGACCTTGTGATTCTTATTTTATCAATATTCTCAGTCAGGTAAGAAGATCTCTCGATTCATGGAAAGTTAAATACATCTCTCTTGGTGGAAGAACTTGTATTGTGTATCATGTGATTGTTTCCAATTGATTCTATACTTTGATGGTCTATACTTGGACCACATTAGTTATCAAAACTATAAATACTCTTATGAGGAACTTTGATTGGAGTGGTAATATTCGTGAAATAATGGTCAGTATGATCTCATGGAAGAAGTTTTGTACGCCTAATACTCTTAGGTAACATGGAATCAAGAACTTATCTCTTTTTAATCAGTCTCTTCATGCCCATTTTGTTTGGAATCTCATCAATAATAGTACTATCACGCTTTTTTTCCTCAAACATAGGTTCTTGGAAAAGCTTAGAGAAGGGAACACATACTATATGGAATCTTCGTTTTGGCCTAGTTTCAAAGCTATTTCTCATATAATATTGAATCAGGCTCACTGGTTGGTCAATACTAACTCCTATTTGAGGTTTTGATCTGAAAATTGGGATGGAAACCCCCTCATGTAAAGGATCTCTTCTTCGAAATAGGACATTGATCTTAGTAGAACCATAAGAGACCAAATTTTCAACCTTAATTCTCTCCCTAATAACATTTTACTGACTGTTTATAATTATTATTACCTTAAAAATGGTGACATTCTGGTATGGGAACCCACTCTGAATGGGAAAATCGACTCCAAAGTGCTCTACAAGCATATCATTCCATGAACTAGAAATTGGATTGGCTAGTTTGACAAGAAATGGATCCCCTCTCCAGGTTCACATTATTTTGGAGGATTTATTTTTATAAACTCCCTATTGATGACAAACTTCAATAGGTTGTTATCTGTCTTTGATTAAGATGTGTGCATTATCACCAACACCAAGAAGACATTAACCACCATTTTCTTTGCTTCCATTCTTCCTAGTCTTTGTGGCTTTCTGTCTCAGACTTATTTAGAGTAAAACATCCCAGAGAAAGTTCACTAATGGAATTCCTTCCTTCCTTTCTTGACATACCTATGTCAAATTAGACTTCCACTCTATTTAAAGTTTCTAGGGTAGAGTTAGTTTACACACTTTGGAGGGGTCATAACAAAGCCATCCATGAACATATTTGCTTTAACATCGACACTACCTTTGATAAAATTGTGTCTATAGTTTGGAATACCAATTCCCTGCACTATACTTACTAAAAAAACACTGTGGATGACCTCATACTTTGAAAAAGCCTAAATATTCAATGGAATTAACCTCCTACTCACTACACCTTTGAGGTCTTATGGTATCCTCCCTTCACGAGTCAGATAAAATGTAATTATTATGGGGATTTTAAGGGAAATACCTAACCAATAGGACATGTACATGTCTTTAGGGACTCAAATGGTGATGTTATTGATTTCAAATATGGTCACTGTGGAATGAAAAAAACCCTAGAAGCCAAGATATATGGCCCGATTCATGCTTTCAGGACCACTAAACACATTAACTGGGACAATATCTGGTTTTAATGTGACTCTACAACAATTTTTCAAGCTATCAAAACTAGGAACGTACACATTTCTTTGAAATTGACAACAATCTGGGCCAATTTTCATGATCTTCTCTCCGTAATGAGCTACATCATAACACATTTCTATCGTGAAGACAATACCTTAGTGGATGCACTTGCAAACAAGGGAGTGAATGAGGAGGTTTTTTTATTTCCTAGAATCCTTCCCAATGATATGTTTCCATTAATACATAAGGTAAAATGTAAAATACCTACATTCAGACTGTGGAAATATTTATTTTCTTTTTATGCAAGGGCCCCAATGCTCCCTTTTCTTAAAAAAATTATGAAAATGCAATAGGCAATAATTAAGAGAATTACTCTGTGCCATAGATTATTATTGAGTGGCATGAGACTCTTATGATTGTTTGGAATACTCATGATGAATGTAATGAATTAAAAAAAAGATTATAATTATTTAGGAAGGAATGATAGATAATTTTTGGATTTAAAGTGAAAATCAAGATCAAAGGCAAAGAAGTCATTGGGATATCAGGTGTTTATTCATTAAAATAACATCATGAATAAAGATGATAAATTTTGTAATGCTGATGTTGATTTATAATCATGTGATATTATAAAAAATTTTAATAAATAATGTATGTAATGATAACCTTCTAAGTATAATTTTGATTTCCTTGTGATGATGAAGGCTGCTGAAAATTGTTATAATGTAAATGTCTTATGATGATGATTTTTGATAATGATATAAATATTAAACAACTATGAGTATTACTATTCATGATGATACATATATATTCATACAATTAAATAGTGGTATTTAGTTTGGAGATACTATGAAAAATAGATGAATGGTATTAAATGTTTATCATGATAATAAGAAATTATGACATGAACCATATACTTTGATGTTGTGGAATTATTTTAATGATGAGAATATGATCTTATGATACAAATATTGTTTTTAATTACAATGGTAACTTAGTGAACCATAGTAATCTTATAGATGATAATGACATGTCCTTGGATTTGATATGATAGAATATAAGGATGTTATGATGTACTGTTGATTATGGTGTGGAATTTTTAGGAGACTGATATGTTGATTATTAATCATATTGCATGATAGATTTGTTATAATGAACCAGCCTAGGCCAACCTATCATATCATCCACGCTAGTTTTATAAATGGATAAAAATGTGTTCCCTATCACCTTGGGTTAGCGGAATTCAGGGATGGAACCAAAAATCCCAATTGTGTGTGATTTAACCCTCTTAAACTAGTAATCAATATAATTGACTCCAACCAGGAATCCAATATGAGATACCCATTCATTGGATATTATCTTCATGTAAATCTGTTTTTTTTTAAATATATTTCCTACTAAACATGACATCGGAAAAAGAATCAAAATAAACACCCAAACATAAATACTTATGTATAACATGAAGATATATATAAAATGTTCAATATAGGAACGACCAAATTTAGGGGATGTTGGGGAGGTTGATACATGTACGTGATGATGTAATCAAAAAATACGAAATTACTACATGACCCATCTCCCCATCACCCACGGTCACCACTTGGTCATCATCTCACCAGACATGATGAAGATGTCTAAGGAACAACATCGAAGGTAATAACCCCCTTACTACTACCCACACCTGATATATCAATGTTTACATTAATATGAATGTGTGTATATAAGGTGTGATCAATCACCTAGTAGCATACCACCAAGAATTAGTGTAACTAATTTTATATGTGATACCACAAATGATAATTTATGCTATAATTAGAAAATAGATTTTTCATTACTTTTTTCAAAAGGAAATTCCAAATAGAAATCATTACCTTTGATAAGACCACCTCATTTGAGAAAGCATGAGAATGAAGGAAAGTAAGAATGATCACAAAAAAAGTCATATATCTCAAGGTATAATGGAAATCATAACATTTACAAATAAAATACAAAAATAAGCATAACATATGTTATCAAGGTAAAATACAAGTCAAAAACTGAATGAAACATAATAAAACACAACATAATATGACAACATCAAGACTATTCAGGATAACACAAGACCCATCTTGAGGATTAATTTCCAAACTAATGTAATCCTAACAAAATTGAAACCCAAATTACCCCATGACATCATTAGATGTCAACCCCCATCAATAGTGAAATGATAAACAGGGACACCTATCCAAAGCAAAATCATAGCTAGGTTAGATCTCATCCGTGATTTCACTCATCACGCCTAAGACACCCATGTAAACCATCGTATTTAAATCAAAAATAGATCAATCAATTATTCAAAAACAATACTTAATCTATAACTCAAAAACTTACACATTGTATACCCTTCAATAATTCTATAAACAATATCCCACATGATAAAATCTTTAATTATAACCAAAACCAAAAAGGGGATCATGTAGAATATAGTTTTCATAATCAATAAAATTGATCACAGTGTAAAATATAACATTTAGAGTCAAAATAATTAATAACTCATGAAACTATAAATGTATAAACTCAAATATTGATAAAAAATATTTTTTGTATCCATTTAGACTAAAACAAGCATTGTGAACTATTTATCAAAAACATTATTCCCATTGGAATTAACCGCGAAAATATATCATTAAAATACCATGGAAAACCCCTTTTAGGTCAAGTTGATTAAAAAAATAAATAATTTATAAATCCATCATAAAATCCACATATAGTACTAATTTATTTTGAAATCAATTATGAAAACCACAAGAACCAAATATTTCTTAAATAACAGGAGTTTCATTGTAACATATAATTAAACCTTTATAAATGAAGAACCTTCTAAAAAATGATGTATTGGGTTTAGATAGAACATTTTTGAATTGCAGGAATCAAGAAAACTAAGATTATCTCAATACTAGTGAACTTATTCTCCATTATATCCAACTAAGGCAATGAGAATGGAAGAACATGGAAGAAGAAAAGAAGAGAATATAGAAAGAAAAGAAGAAAGGGTGTAACACCCCTGGTTATAGGACACATTTACATTCCATAAACTATATGTTTATCATTATTAAATAATATTTTCTGTCCTTTAAAATGAAATTAACTTGAGTATAAAAAAAATCATACAATATATGAATCAAACTAACACTTTATTCACTCATAATGGAACATTACAACAAGAGTACAAGTAACTAAGTATTACATTCCATGGATTATTACATATCAAGTATGATTAAATCCCTAAAGTAAATAGATTAAAATTGAATAATAAATAGTAAATAATAATATCATTAAAATTCAGATATTTTTTGGATTATTTTCACTTTTGTGAATCACTTTTAGAAGAACTCATCCTACAATGAAAAAAAAATACCATGAATGAAGAATGCATTTTTAAAAATAATAAATAAAAACAATAAGAATAAGAAGTGTCATTTTTTATATCAAAATAGAATGAATTTATAGAATTTAATGGGGGTAATATATCCACTATTTGACCATTATAAAAGGGTATATAGATGTTGGGTATAATAGTTGTAAACATGTTACTGGTTTGGAATTAATGGTATAAATGTATTATATGTAAAATTTATTAAAATGATAAAAAAAGTCAATATATATAATTTATTTTTGAATAAAATAATTTATTTTTTATGAAAATTAAATGTTACTAATTTAATTGGGAAAATATCATTGATTCTAAGGAAATTGTTTTAAAAAATTAGGTATTTTTTTTAATTTTTTTTTACATTTGAATAATAATATCAATAAAATGTATTGATAAAATTTAATGAATGTTTTGTTAAATAAATAACAAACTTCCAATAAATAATTAAGTTGTAAACACCCCGAAATTCCATGTAAGTTTTTATAATTATATGGAAATTTTTTGAGTCCCAAAAAATTGATGGCGCATGATTTCGAGGCTGGATGTGCCTGGAATTAATTTTTGATCTTTTTTTAGGTACGTTCAGTAAACATATGAGAGGTTTTTTATAACATTTGAACTGGTGCTCAGAATTAAAATTTTGGGGGCAACGTTGAACTCGCGGTGCCGGTATTCCCTTAAGGAGACCTTCACCTCGACCGCAGTAGGTCGAGGGTGAAAGTTAGTTTTTGTGATTTTTCGTGGAAATAAAATTAAAATAAACATTTTTTTCGTTGTTATCCTCCCAATTGAATGCTCGGTGGTGGGGACCACCCAATTTTGAAAAACTCTCAATTCAAATCCATGGTATTAGGTACCACCTAAACCCCTCTTACTGGGGGGAGGGCGTTTGCACCGCCTGGCGAGAAAGGTATGTGGATTTTTCCGCGGCGGTGAAGGGAGGGTGGCCAACGTTCAGCCAACTGCAGAGTGGTGGCGCATGACACGCCGCTAGGAGGATAAAGGGCCAGCTATTTCGGTCGGCTGAGCTGGACTGAGCAGCACCCACGGTAGGTCCCACATGCTGCTTGGCAACCGAACATCTTTGGTCATTTGGTGAGTAGGAGAGGGGGGCGCACGACTCCCCCCACATGGGGCTAGGACTGGATGTTCAAGCTGGGCAATCCATGCCGGGCGGCCCAGCGCGGTCTGGGTCGACCCGAACTGGGGTGGGTCGGTCCGACCGGGTTGGACCTGACCTGAACCAACTTCAACCCATATTACCTCTTTTCTCCATAACATTGGAACGAGGCATCCTTTTGAAAAACTTTCAGCAACGCTGTAAACCATGGAGCGATACGGTCCTTTTGGTATACCCCACTTGAGATTTGGATAATGTTGGGGTGTGGTCGGGTTGGATCGAGCATGAATCCAACCGGTCCCTAGGAATTAAAAGACTAATAACTTATAGATCAGACGTTCTATTGATGCAACATCTATTGCGTTGAGACCCCAATTACGAGGTGGTCCTATGGGATACTTCTTCATGGGACTTCGTGTCATTTGGAGTATCGACCTGTGGCTTTAGAAGAAGAACCTCCCGGAATCAAGTGAGCTTAGTGCGGGAACCCAGTAGCTGGCTATAACATGAGAAAGGGATCCTTCGTGGAAATGTATTTTAGGATCCCATATGGATCCTCTCTTGGAATCCATGCAGGAATACTCTTGAATCCTGTGTGGGTCTGTTGTACTAGGATCCTATGTGGGTCATATGATGTACTAGGATCCTGTGTGGGTCTATTGTACTAGGATATTGTGTGGGTCTGATGATGTACTAGGATCTTGTGTGGGTCTACTGTACTAGGATCCTCTGTGGGTCTGATGATGTACTAGGATCCTATGTGGTTCTATTGTACTAGGATCTTGTGTGGGTCTGATGATGTACTAGGATCCTCTGTGGGTCTACCTCTCAACATAGTAAGATGATTCAGTATTTACATCTAATTATCTATACTTCGGTACTTATGTTATACCTGGTGTGAGCTGAGTCCTCTTCTTCATGGTGATACCATGGTGGTATTCTTTAACGTGGCATACCAATGTGGTACTTACCTTCATGGTGATTGCTTGGTGGTATTCTTCTTTGTGGCATACCTGTGTGGTACTTACCTACGTGGTGAAACCATTGTGGTATTCTTCTCTGTGGCGTACCTGTATGGTACTTACCGTCATGGTGTTACCTTCGTGGTATTCCTTCCATTGTGGAACAGTTGAGATTTGAATACTTGATAACTTAGGTATATATATGGGCATATACCTAAGTAGGGTTGACTGTTGTTTCCATGATTTGTGGTTTATCTTTTATGGATTTTGAGATACCTTCGGGGGTCACGGGGTCCCTACTATGTATCGTTATACTCACCCATTCATGGGATATGCTCGTACTGTGTTGTGTTTGGTGTAGAAGACAGAAAACGCTTACTGAGGATAAGGGTACCAGGAATGGAGGTAGCTCAGAGGTGGACATTAGACAAGGCGTACCGTAGAGATGACCAAATCGAGAGTTGTACCTACCCTTCAGGTAGGATACTTGGTGGGTGTTCACATGATCACTTTTCAGTTTACTGGAACTTTCTGGTTGGGCTTGTATTATGGCCACATTTTACTTATTGTACACACTCTTTTTACTATATAGTTTACTTGTGTTTGTATCTTGTTTTGTGCTTGGTTGGATGTTTTTTTAGGTCATAATGGAAATGCATTCCAAGTTTTAGGGAATACGCCTTTCAGTGCTACTGGTCAGCCCATGGACTATGGAAGGCGGGCTTGGGGTAGTCACGACACGGGCCCTGGGGGACTGGTCATGACAAATTGATATCAGAGGAGTCAGTTCTACCATATAACATAGGACTCTAATCTTATTAATGGAAATAGTGTTAAGTGTAGTGAGTGTGGTTATCAGTTTAATGAATCTAGTGTTGGTGCGGTGGTTGACGTATCCCTACACCAGGACTCTGACATCGAATTGCTGACTTACTACATGAAAACACTGATTGTGTGTGTGTTTTGAAAAGTTTTATTTGTGAAATCTTTGAGTCAGCTCACCAGGTATAACTTATTGACCATGGTGCACCTGTTTCTTTTTATAATTCCTCCACACGCATAGCTATCTAGTGTTCCAGATAGAGTATGTGAGGATAGCCCACCAAGCTACGCGGCCTCGGTGTAGGGCCCACTTCTAGTAGAGGCACTAGCGGAGGCACTAGCAGTGCCATTACACATTGGAACACCGATGCCTCCAGCCCCAGCAGTAGATATTGAATGCCACTTGAGCTCATTTCACGAGTTCTAGCACCAGCGGGTACCTAGGTTCAGGGGTGAGATGGACCCACATGCGGCTGAGGATTGGTTGGAGGCCATAGTGAGAGTCTTCCAACTGGTAGGGACACCAAATGATCCCATGATGATCCTTGTCGCCAGTCTTCTACAGGCAGCAGTAGGCAGATGGTGGAGCGTGATGCTTCTAGTTCACGATGAGGTGACACTTCTCAGCGTAGACATCGAGAGCCTGTTTCGGGCAGAGTTTTCCCCAGTGAAACTTTACGCAATGCGCATTTAGGAGCTTCTTCATCCACAACAAGGAAACATGATTGTGGCTCAGTACTCATCGTGGTTCACCGACCTATTACGCTACTCCACTGATATGGTACGAGAACCATTCTTCATGGCCCGAACCTTCGATCAGGAACTCAAGAGGGAGATCAACCCTTCGATAATCTCACACAGCATCCTGATGTAGGAGGGGGTGTTAGAGTGAGCCCTCTTAGTGGTGAGTTTCTTACTGAGTAGTCACCGACAGTGAGACCCACCACTAGTCATCACTTAGCAGTGTCTTCTGTAGGTGGCAGTAGAGAGATGTCATAGAGGTCCAATAGGACCAAACCTATAGGAGGACGACCGCAGGATTTTGGGTCAGTTATGCGGGGCACCGGAAACAGAGCCAGTCATGCGAGGAACAGTTAGTTTTACACATGTGGTAGGCAGGGTCACATGGCTCAAGACTGCCCATTCTACCATACAGATGATCAACAGATGGTTGAAGGACCGCCCAGGTAGAGATAGAGGTTCGAACGAGGAGGTCTGTAGGGATAAGGCAGATGTGGCAAAGGAGTTGGCCATGCAGCTGGCGGTGGATGACGATCCGAGATGTTACCACCACCACCACCGGGAGGTCCACCCCGATCATAGGGAGCAGGTGGACAGGGGGGAGCTCAGCTCCAACAAGCAGAGGCCTACGATCATGGCACTCCATAGACGATACGATGTATGATATGTGTCTACTCCACCTTATCTTCAATACTTATAGACATAAGTGTCAGTCATTATTTTATTACCACTTCCCTCATTCAGAGCTCGGAGATTCCGACAGAGTCATTGGATTGATCCTTACTGATAGAGACTCTTATAATAGAGGATTCAATGATTACACACTGGTGAGAGTAGTGTCAGATTACTCTAGGAGGTGAGAACTTCGGCTGGGATCTCCTAGTAGTGGGGTCAAGGCCTTATGACGTAATCATGGGTATGGGCTGATTATCTACTGTCTATGCTCAGATTGAATGTATTGGGCGCAAAGTTTTGTGTGTCAGCACGGATGGGACCCGGTTTACATTCACCAGTGATAAGAGATCCTTTACAGCACAAGATTGACTTACCCAGAGGAGAGTACAGCCGATCAATCATCAGTTTCCTAGCCTTACCCTCAGAGCAGTTGATGTGGAGAGTCTGAGCTATCCTATAGTGGTGTACCTGTACATAGATGTCTTACCTGAGGATGTTCCGGGTCTACCTCATCGTAGTGAGGTGGACTTTTAAATTAACTTATACCCTGGGATGGAGCTGATATCTACAACAGCATATCGGATGGCTCTCGCGGAGCTTCGTGAGTTACGGGTACAGTTGGAAGAATTACAGTGGAAGGGGTTCACTTGGCCCAGTGCTTCTCCCTGGTCAGCCCAGATTTTGTTTGCCAAGAAGGCGGATGGGAGCTTGAGACATTGTGTTGACTATCGGCACCTGAACCAGGTGACCGTGAAGAAAAATTACCCACTCAGGAGGATTGACATCCTCTTTGATCACCTGAACAGAGGACGGTGGTTCTCGAAGATAGACCTCATATCAGGCTATCACCAGCTCAGAGTACAAGACGAGGTTGTGAAGAAGACAACTTTAAGATGTCAGTACGACCATTATGTGTTTTTGGTCATGTCGTTTTGTGTGACCAATGCTCCAGCAGTGTTCATGGGACTCATGAATTTGATCTTTCAGCCATACCTTGACCTCTTTGTAGTAGTCTTCATCGATGACGTTCTGATATACTCATCCATTGAGAATGAGCATGCCTATCATTTGTAGATAGTTCTGGACACACTCTGAGAAAACCAACTTTTAGGTACGATCTTGAAGTTCCAGTTCTATATTCGAGAGGTTCACTTTCTATGACATGTTATCTCGAAGGAGGGAGTTGCAGTGGATCCAGTGAATATCGAGGTTGTACTTGCTTGAGAGCCACCCAGGATTGTGACAGAGGTACATAGTTTCCTGGGTTTGGCCAGATACTACCAGAGGTTTGTGACCTATTTCTCCAAAGTAGCATCACCTTTATCAGCATTGATGAAGAATGGACAACCCTTCATTTTGAAAGAGATATTCCAGTAGAGTATTCAGTAACTGAGGTACACAGTGACTAGTGCCCCCATCTTTAGGCTACCGAAGGAGGGAATAGGGTACATAGTCTACTGCGACGCATCAAGGACCGGTCTTGGATGTTTCCTGATGTAGGAGCATGTAGTGATCATGTATAGTTCTTGACATCTGAGACAAAATGAGAAGAACTATGCTACACTTGACCTTGAGTTAGTAGCATGGTCTTCGCCTTGAAGATGTGGAGACATTACCTGATGGGTGAATGTTGTATAGTCTACTCGAGTCACAATAGTCTCAGGTATCTCTTATCTCAGAAGGACTTGAACTTGAGACAACAACTTTTACTTGAGTTATTCCAGGACTATGACTTCGAGATATTCTATACTCCTAGGAAGGGGAATGTAGTAGAAGATGCACTCATCTAGAGATGTGGTATTCAGATGGTAGGTGAGGTGACAGAGTAGTTGTCCGCTTTGTATATATACTTTGTGGATTGAGATAGAGCATCTTTTCTTCAGCCTCTTACAGTCACTCCCCCACTCCTTCGGCGATTTAGGGAAGCACATTGTGGGGATGCTGACTGTGAGGCTCAACGTGCTCAGATATCCACAGGACTGGAACCTAAAAGATTTTCTGAAGGTGGGGAGCACATCATCCTTTTCAAAGGACGTACCATGGTACCAGTGTCGCTTAATGAGGAATTGTTGAAGGAATTCCACAGATCCCCTCTAACGGTACATCAAGGAGTGGAGAAAATGTACTAGGAACTCCGACGACAGCACTGGTGGCCGAGAATGAAGATATCAGTGTCAGAGTTTGTCTCTCGATGCCTCACTTGCTAGTAAGTGAAGGCAGAGCATCAGGTACCAGCAGGCTTAGTTTATCCTTTAAAGGTGCAAGAGTGGAAGTGTAATGAGATTTCCATGGAATTCATGACAAGACTTCCACATACATCAAGGGGTCATGATTCTATCTGGGTGATCATCAACCGACTCAACAAGTCAGCTCACATCATACTAATCAGAGAGCAGGGTTTAGAAGATAATCTAGGATGCCTCTATGTACAGAAGATTGTGCGGCTACATGGAGTACCCTCAATGATTTTCTCTAATCGTGATGCATTTTTCACTTCCCGATAATGGAAGGGGTTATAGGAGGCTTTCGGGACACAACTTTGTTTGAGCACCACCTTCAATCCTCAGATGGATGGCCAGACTGAGCGGACCATTCAGACCCTTGAGGGCATGCAGCGTGCTTGCGTCCTCAACTTCGGTTGCAACTGGGAGGATCACATGCCTTTGGTTGAGTTTTCATACAACAAAATCTATCACCCCACCATTGGGATGACACCTTTTGAGGCATTGTATGACCGAACCTGTAGATTTCCTTTGTGCTGGACTAACTTAGGGGAGTCCGCACTCATGGAATCAGATATGGTATGGGCTACCACGGAGAAGGTGTTAATCATCCCGGAGCGAATGAAGACTGCACAGAGTAGGTATAAGTCTTATGTTGATAAGAGATAGAGACCTCTAGAGTTCAAGGATAGTGACCATGTATTTCTACAGGTCTCACATTGATGAGGTTTTCAGATATTTGTCTGGGGTGGGAAGATATCTCTGATGTTCATCGGACCCTTCCAGGTCCTCAGCAGAGTTGGCGAGGTGGCTTAACACTTAGCTATTCCACCATAGTTGCACTAAGTGAATGAAATTTTCCACGTACCCAAGTTTAGGAGATACGTGCATGAACCATCTCACATCATTGACCATGAAGAACTGGACATTGATGATGGGGAGACGTTTACGGAGGTTCCAGTAGAGATTGAGGATCGACAGGAGTGGGTCCTTCGTGGGCGGTCGATACCTCTGGTGCGCATTCCCTGCAGCACGGAAACCTCCAGAAGAGCACATGGGAGTGAGAGGATTAGATTCATGCTTAGTACCACCCACTTGTTTTCCTAGTTTTTTTATTAGGCTTTCGTGGATGCAAAGCCCTAAGGTGGGGAAAATGTAAATACCTGGAAATTTCATGTAATTTTTTATAATTATATGGGAATTTTACGAGTCCGAAAAAATTGATGGTGTTTGATTCTGAGGCCCGGTGTACCCAGAATTAAATTATGAACTTTTTTATGTACATTCAGTAATCGTATGAGTGGGTTTTTTATCTTTTGAAACGGTGCTTCGAATTAAAATCTGAGGGAATCATTGAACTCGTAGTGCCGATATTCACTTAAGGATACCTTCACATCGATCGTAGTAGGTTGAGGGTGAAAGTTAGTTTTTGTGATTTTTCATGGTAATAAAAATAAAATAAAATTTTTATTATTATTATCCTCCAAATTTAATGATCAGTGGCAGGGACCACCCGAGTTAGAAAAACCCCCAATTCAAATCCATGGTGGTGGGGCCACCAAAACCCCTCTTAATGTGGGGTGGAATCCGTGTCACCCGGCGTGAAGGGGCCGCAACTTTGTGCCTTGAATTTAAAGGTTGGGTGGCCGGCGTTCAGCCGACTGTGGAGGGGCGGCACACGACGTGCCGTAGGGAGGACCGAGGGCTGGCTGAGATGGACCGAGCGGGACCTGCGATGGGTCTCGTGTTCTACCTAGAGAACGAATGGCTTCCTCCATTCGTTGAGTAGGAGAAGGGTGCATGCGAATACCCTTGCATGTGGCCAGGCCGGGCCACCCAGCACGGTATGGGGAAGAACCAGGGGGCGGGTCGGTCCGACTGGGTCGTACCGGACCCGGACCAACTACAACCCATATTCGCTCTTTTGGAAATAAGTTTGGCACCAGGAATCCATTTGACGAACCGTCTACAGAGCCAGAAAACTTGTAGAGAGACGGTCCTTTTGGTATACCCCACCTGAGATTTGGATAAAGTTGGGGTATGGTCAGGTTGGATCGAGCAAAAATCCAACAGGGCCCTTGGGACTAAAAGGAAAATAACTTACAGACCGGGCGTCCAATTGACACACCGTCTATTGCGTTGAGACCCCTATTACATGGAGGTACTTTGGGATACTTCTTCATGGGACTTAGTGGTAGTTGGTGTATATAAATGTTTCTTGAGGAGAGAAAACTCCCAGAATCATGTGATCTTAGTGCAGGAACCTAGTAGCTGGTTGTAACATGAGAAAGGGATCCTTCATGGGTCTGTATTTTAGGACCCCACAAGGATCCTCTTTATGAATCCATGTGGGAATACTCTTTGATCCTATGTGGGTCTGTTGTACTAGGATCTTTTGTGGGTCTGATGATGTACTAGGATCCTGTGTGGGTCTGCTATACTAGGATCATGTGTGGGTCTGATGATGTAGTAGGATCCTGTGTGGGTATGTTGTACTAGGATCCTGTATGGGTCTGATGATGTACTAGGATCCTGTTTGGGTATGATGTACTAGGATTTTATGTGGGTATGATGATGTACTAGGATCCTATGTGGGTCTTCCTCTTAATAGAGTAAGATGATTCAGTAGTTACATCTAATCATCTATACTTCTGTACTTAATTTATACCTGTTGTGAGCTGAGTTCTCTCCTTCATGGTGATACTTTGGTGGTATTATTCACTGTGTCCTACCAGTGTGGTAGGAACCTTCGTGGTGATACCTTGGTGGTATTCTTTAGTGTGGCGTACCTGTGTGGTACTTACCTTCATGGTGAAACCTTTGTGGTATTCTTCTGTGTGGTGTACCTATGTGGTACTTACCTCTGTGGAATTACCTTTATGGTATTCCTTCCTTTGTGGAATAGTTGTGATGGGAATACTCAATAAAGTAGGTATATGTAAAGGAATATACCTAAATAGGGTTGACTATTGTTTCCAGGCTTTTTGGTTTATATTTTTTGGATTTTGAGAGACCTTCAGGGGTCTCAGGGTCCTTACTGAGTATCGTTATACTCACCCCTGCACGGTCTATGCCCACACCTTGTTGTGTTTGGTGCAGACGACGAACATCATTGACTGAGGAAAAGGGTACCAGGACTGGAGGTAGGTCGGGGCTGGACAATAGACAAGGTGTACCGCAGAGACGACATGATCGAGAGTTCTACCTACCCTTCAGGTAGGATCCTTGGTGGGTGTTCCCATGAGCACCTTTCATTTTTCTTGTACTTTCCTATTTGGCTTGTATTCATGCCACTTTTTAATTATTTTACACACTCTTTTTTACTATACAGTTTACTTGTGTTTGTATCTTTTTGTGTTCTTTGTTGCGTGTGTTTACAGGTTATAAAGGCAATGCCTTCTCAATTTTAGGGAATACGCCCTTCGGTGCTAGTCGACATCCCCTAGCTTATGGAAGGCAGGCTTGGGGTAGTCCCAGCATGGACCCCAGGGGACAGGTCATGGCATAAGTAGCTATATGGAATACTAATTTAATTATTCAATTTTTATAAAAATGTTTGGTTTAAAAAAAAATTATTATATATTATATATTTTCATTTAAAAGAAAAAATTCACATATTCAGAGTATGAAATTTAATGAAATTTATTGATTATATATTTAAAAAAATTAATGAACACTCATGAATTGATTATTAAATATTCAGTAATATATATAAAATCATTTAATGTTATAATGACCTATTTTTTAATGATTTTTTTCAATTTTTTGTGTATTTTTTATTTAATAAATTATATTGATCTCAATAAAAGAATGAATTTAATTAAATTAGATTTTTTTGATACAAATGTATTTATAAAATTAATTTAGTTTTTAGTAAAAAAGTTATCAATTTTATGTAATTAAGAATAAAACCATCTATTTGTAAATAAGAGTTTTTTTAGAGAATGGTTTTTTATATGTAACATATTTTTTTAAACTACTAACGAATTATTTTATTGAAATTTATATATTTTATATATACAAAAATAATTCTTCGTCAATATTATGATCATTATATAAAACGTAATAAGAATGAATTCTTTTTCACTTTTAAAAATTATTTTTCTATTTTTTTGCATTATGTGTACTTATTTTAAAGTTAATTTTTATAACCACTAGAAATTTAATCCAATAAAATGGATTTAATACTTTTACTTTTCATGGTTTAGTTAATTAATAAATCCAATTTTATTTTTGGACATAAATATAAGTTACACAAGTAAAAAATTTATTTTCGATGAAAATGTTAATATAAGGTAAAAAGGGTTAAATTTAGGTGCAATGTCCTAAAATATCACAAAAATTATCTCTAAATGTTTGGATTATAGTGTCTATGTTCAGTTATATTACTATGAAGGGGAGGGGTGAGTCAATGATAGTCTTTTATGATATTTTTTCTAAATATAACTTTATAGATGATTAATGTATTGATCTTATCATTGATAATATCCCACCATTCCCGTATACTACCAAATGAAAGAATAGAAAAGAATGCAAGGATTTAAAAGGTTCAGTCCCAATGTGGGTTACTAATCCATATTGAATTTGGATTGAATTTCGAGACACAAATTTCCAATATTAAACACAAGTGAGTTCAATTACAATCTCTCTTCTGAAAAGATTAAATAAAAGTAAATTCAATGAAAGGATATATCCAAAAAATTCCAAGCTAGCTCATGACATTTTATTTATACAAGATCCCACTTGTGTGAGTTATCTCCTAAAAAGTATTCTTATTTCCTAATAGGTTCTTTATACTAAGTCCCTAAAACTCTTCAAAGGAACATTTCAACAAAAAAATGATCTGATATACAACTACTCCCATATTCTAGTAAATTATGCATATCGACCTTGTTATTAACCTCAATCTGATCCAATAGTCTTATCACTTTTATTCGATTATATTCAGATATCATACGGTAGGTATTCTCATATTTCTCACTAATTTAGGAGTCTTGACACAACAATAATGATACCAATCTACTCCAATATTCTTCTCACTTATATTATATAATATTGTGATATAATATTGAAGTGGTTTTCTTATTTATCAAATATTTAAGAGTCTGGACCCAACAATAATGACATCAATCACCTTCTTAGTTATTAAACTTCTTATTCCTTTGATTTGATGTATAAGTAGTTTTTATGGATGCTTCCAACTTATTTATTCAAAATATAGATGGTTATTCCTATCCATCTCTATATCTAGTTCTATTAATTTTTATAATAATTTAAATTTATTCTTATCTTCTTTTATATTCACTAAGGATAACAAAAATATAATTTCTATATTATAAATATATAAATCCTTTCAATCTTATAACCATGATATATGTATATTTTCTCAACACCCTCTTGTGGGTTTACTCCAACGATTATATAATATTATCTTTTTTATAACTATATTTACTACATTCATTTCCAATAATAACATTTATATCATTTATTTCTTTAAAATTGGTATAATAAATATCCATGAATTCCAACAGCTTTGATTCTCATTTAGATCTCAGTCAAAACTCTATCAATATTTTCAAAATTCTCATCATTCTTATTTTTAAAATATCTAATGAAATCTATAAGATATTATAATTTTTTCCATAGTGTCATGAATGTTCTCATGTATGAAGCTTCCTCAGGACATTTATCATTTCTTCATGATGATAGTGCTTCTAAAAAACTAGCAAAATATTTAGTTTGTGTCGTTAATTCATAGATAACATATCACCCTAAGATTCTTCTTCAAAATCGTGAAGATAATTTTCATCACTCGTTAATAGTTCATAAAAATTATCATTTTTTATGTTTAATTCAATGAGCATCATATTGGGAGTCATTGGATTTATTTATCCTGTTAATAATTTATTTTATAAAACTCATATTTTTCATGCATCATAAAAATATCATTTTTATTTGTATAAAATGATTCATAAGATTTATAATATCTTATATATTATATGTGTGATCATAAAACATCTTATGTTCTATATAGGATAATCCCATTTTCCATATTTCTCAAATTTCGTCACAATATCTTATGCATAAACATGGATCATCTTACGTATGCACATAAGATGATAGACTTAGTAGCATTTTCATTTCCTTGAGAAATGACATCATACAAATTATTAAGAACGTCTTAGGTATCATCCAATATTCTTATATATCAAATGAACATAATATATGTCCCACAATCTTTTTATGTATCCACCAGACATCATACATATCCAATTCCTCTATCAAACTTTCATTGTATCAACTCAAAAAATCTTATGTATACACTGAACTTCTTATACAACACCTTAATTTATAAAATTTTTAGTTCTGTGTAAAACAATAATGTTATTTATCATGAAGTCCGGTCATTTACCATTTTCCTTTTTCATTTTCAAGCCTCACTACAATGTAATTTTTTTTTCATATAGAAACACATAGGTATATTTTCAATTTTAACTCGGAATTTCCATAATTATACAAATAAGCTCAGAACCAATTCAATTGTTCATAGGTATCTTCTAATCACTTAAAATTGATGTAGTAAATTCAGAAAATATTATAATATTTCAAAATCCCTTCAACATAAAATCCAAATACGTTTTTAGTATTTATGTTTTTCCCTTTAGTATTTCCATTGTAAATTCACTACATTTTAATTTTAGCTTCTTCAAAACTTTATCCAATATATATTAAACAATGAAAAAAGTATCCATATTGCTTAATAAATCATGGTATGGTTTATTCATACTTTTTATATCTTCTGATTTATATCAATTACCACTTTAAAATCTATACACCAACCACTATCTATACTTCACTAGGAACTATTGTAAATAGTGGATTCTATTATAAAAAGTACAGTGTTCCAATACATCTAAAAATTATTTATTTTTTCTGATTAAAAAAATCCTTAATTTTATTAGGAATTTTTTTAAGTGTTTTAGATTTAAATTATCTTAATATATATCCTCAATTGTTTATCTCACTGCATATATGTTCTTTATCTTATGATATTCAAGGAACATATTCAATTCTTAGAATCAAAAAGTACCACATAAGAATTTATCTTAAGATGTTCAATTAATTCAAAAACGATCTTTTTGAATGAGAATATGAATGAAATTTATTCCTTTGATAAGAATATTCATAATGAAAAGAATTTGAATAAAATTAAGACTCTTCCTTACAATGTATAATCGTTTTTTGCTTCTTTGAAAAAAAATATTACAGAGACAAATAACATTATATTATAGAAGAAATTATATGATAAATAGTATGTTTAGTTGATATCCTACAAATATATAATATTACAGATCATCATGATTACATTGTTAGTATTTTGATAATTCATTTTATACATTTTGAGTATATCATAAATTGATTATCATTTTGAGGGCAGATCAAACTGCGCAAGACGTACCATAAACATGAATATTTATAGAACAATAAAATCTATGGTGTTGCGATTAAAAAATAAATTACATATTTGGAGAGCACAGAAACATAATCTCTATTTCACATCTTATTTAATCATTTCCTAGCTTATTCGACCATTATATTTAACCTATTCATAAGTTTGAAACAACATATAAAAGGAACAATCAGCTGTAACTCAAATAAGAGAACAACAAAATGAAAAGAAACAAGGCTCTCTTCCTTGACCTTGTCAAAATCCAATGATCCATACATATTGAAAATCAGTATTTCTCAGTGTGAATATTTTCAAATCTATCTATTTCACAGAAAGTCATCCTGAGATAAACTTTAAGACTATCTTTTCTCAGGATGAATCTTCATCTACTATCAATTACTGCTTGCAACTGTATGCCGCCAAAATTTTCTCAAATATTGTATCTTACGTACCATGATTTCACTCTATGTATTAGTGTGGTTAAGAAATTGGATAGGTATTATAGAGAGATATCATTCTTGAAAGATCGTGGACATTTGAATTAAGTGATAGATACTTGATCTCAATTGATATCCCCCGATAAAATGGTTTTTTTGTGAAAATCACCATGCTTGAAAAGTAGAGAATTTGTGGAGTGAACTGGGGGATTTCTATTCCCCAAACAACTATAAACCTTTTTGTTCAATATTCTTTCTACATATTTTAATTTTATTCTACATATACTATTAAAACGATTTGAACATACATACCATGAAGAGGGTGGTCAATATTTTAAATATTTTTATAAGAACTCAATTCAACCCCCTATTGAGTTATTCGGTTAGTAATTATTTGGGACAAAAATTTATATCATAGATAGAGAATCTTCTGTTCACTGTAGTAAAATGTTTAAGTACAAAGATCTTTCTTTGAATGGATTCTATGGATTATAATAGAGAACATATGTTAATAGTCAATGATTTTTACTTCAATAGTGAAAACAATGGATACTAGAAATCTCTTATGATCATATATCTAAAGAATCATGGTCTGAAAATCTATCTTAAAGCTTTAAATACCCATGAAATTCCTATGTTAGGTCCAGAATCTTGGGATGTTACAGCTAAAGAAAACTATGATCTAAATTCCAAATCTATGAATGCTATCATCTATAGGTTAGGACCATATGAGTTTAACTGAATCTTTCAATGTCAAACAACACATGAAATGTGGAATAATATCGTAGTTGAATATGAAGGCACTGAAAATGTGAAAGCTCTTAGATATGATACAACTATGTTTAAGTTCGATACATTAAAATTGGATAATGGAGATAGCATTAACCAACTAAATGGAAGACTCACTAATATCATAAATAACATTGTTGCTCTAGGAAGGCTTATTATTGAGCCTAAATGAGATTTTAAAGTTCTCAGAGTATTACCACCAAAGTGGAGTGGAATATCAACAGCTATCAAATAATCTAAATAGATAAAACATATCATGATAAAATATATCATGATAAAATATCTCATTGGAACTCTTATGTTGCATGAAGGAGAAATAGAAACTAAAAATGAGGATCTCGGAATAATCAAAAAGAAAAATGATTCCTTGGAAGCCTCTACTTCCAAATACGATTGAAGGAGATGAAGTGAAAAAAAAATTGAAGCATTTGAAGATTAATAATTCTCAAGAAAAGCTAATTCAAATGATTAAATTTCTTAAGTTTGTCAAAAGTTCAAAAAATTCTATATTAATATATTAGGATTCAGAAGATCCTTCAATGATAATAGAAATCATGGTGATAACTATAAAGAGTTGAGATTTTATGAATTCAAAAATAAAAGATATATAAATATTGAATATCTAAAAATCAAAGATGATAAGATGAAATAAAGGAAGTACGTAAAAATTATTGGATATAAGAAGTCTAAGAAATCTATGAAGGCCTCCTGGAGTGTTTTTGAAGATCCTATAGAATTCATTACATAAGAATCATATGTTGAAGCTACAAATCAAAAGGCCAATATATGATTTATGTCAAAATCAGATGAGGTATACTGTTATTATTTTGAGAATGAACTTAAATTAGAAAATTTAGATTTCTCATACGAAGAATTGAATGAATACTGTACCATGTAGTAAATTAATAATGAAAGTTAAAAAAAATAAATCCCTTCTAAGTTTCCATAATTAAATCATTGGCTAGGAATAAAATCTGAACAATCAAATTCAAGACATTAAAAATGAATTGGAAAAATCTACTGTCAGGTATGCTGAACAAGTAAATAAAATTGAAAACCTACAAGAGGAAGATTAAAATTTTAAAGATTATATAAGTGTTTTTATAAATGGATATTACTATTTAAAAAAATTCTTAGGTAGATTCAACCCAGAAAAGAAAATTTTGGAATTGAAATCCAAGGATAAAAATATAACTTCATAGAAAATACATTATTCCGATCCTAAAAAATAAATATCTTCCTAATGTTACTTGCTTTCATTATAGTGAAATAGGAAATTTTGAAAATATTTGTTATTTGAAAAATAATCAAATTGGTGGAATTAATTTTTTTTCTTTAAAAATGTTTTTTAAAAAAACTGTGATGTTTTATGGAAAATCGATGCAAGTATGTATACCCATGTCTTTTATAGATAACATTTCCATACCCAGAAGAATTTGTGTACCAAAATTTTTTGTTGTTTGATTTGTCATTTTAGGATACTAGCTATGTGAACGACAATACCAAATAGTTTATATATAGTGGTTTTTCAAATCATGTGACTGGATATTACTATGACTTTCAATCTCAATCCACTTTAGATGGAGGATTTGTAACATTTTGAGACAATGAAAAATGAAAGACAGTTGGAATTAAATCAGATGGAAATCCAAATTCTACTCTTATCAAAAAATTACTTTACATGGAAATATTGAAGAAAAACCTAAAAATTATCTTCAAAAGTTATGATGATGGTTATTATTTTTATTTTTCAAAAAATTCCGGCTTAGTTTTTAAAGATAAATGTATCAAATTTAATAAACCCAGAATAGACAATGTTTACACATTTTGTCTTAACTTATTTTGTAGAACAAATTTGAATTGTTTAAATTATGAAGTTAATGAACCATGGATTTGTAAAAGAAGTCTTGGAACTTAAAATGTTAATTTCTTGGGAAATATTTCGAAAATGAATTTTATTTCTAACATTCCTGATCTTTAATTGGATAGAAAAAACTATGTGATTCAAGACAAATGGGAAAGAAAGATAGGTCATCTTTCAAATCAATTTAAGAAGTTGTTACTTATAGACCTCTTGGGCATATTCACAAAGATCTGTTCGGACTAACTAGAACTAAAAGTCTTACTAGTATTTCATTTTTTTTTGTTTTAGTTGATGATTTTTATAGATTTACATGGTTATACATTTTAAGACTTAAAAGTCAATCATGTTCTGTGTTTATTTATTTTTATAAACTTTTGAAAAATGAAAAAGATGTAAAAATAGTGTCTTTGAGAAGTGATCATGGAGGTCAGTTTGAGAACCCTGCATTTAATTCTTATTTATATAATAAATGAAGTGATGAAGAATTCCCTTCTCTTAGGAAATGTCAACAGAATGGTGTTTTCAAAAGGAGAAATAAGACTTTTCATGAATTTATCAGGACTATGTTATGTGAATACCCATGCCCACTTATTTTTGGGTTGATTCTATGAACCCAAAATGTTATATCATTAACAAGGTATTGATAATACATATTTTAAAGAAAACACCCTATGAGTTATAGAATAATAGAAAACCAAAGGTAGGATACTTCAAAGTATTTGGATGTAAGGTTTACATGGTGAACACCAAAGAAAATATTAGAAAGTTGGATCCAAAGGCTGATAAAGATATCTTATTAGGCTAATCAACTAATTCAAAATCATATAGAGTCTTCAATAAAAGATCAACGATTTTTAAAGAATCAGCCCATATGAAATTTAATAAAAGTGATACTTTCAATCAAAAAAATTACTCAAATTAATGAACAAAGTGATTTAGTCAAAAATATGATACCTAAAGCTTTCTTTCACAACAATAAGGATGATGATTCAAAACATGATTACTTTAAACCAAATACAATAAGGGAAGACACCAGTTAACTAGAAAGTGTGTTACTTAGAACAGCTAGAAACCATAAAGACAATTATTTAGAAATAGGTATAGGAAACCTAGATAAAGAGTAATAACTAGAATAAATGTAGGAAATTTAGTATAATGTTTTACCTTTATAACTCAATGAGAATCAAAATCCATAAAATGATCCTTTTTAGGTGGGAGTTAGATCTTTGTAACAAAACAATACCTGAACCAATTTAAAAGAAATAAAGTGTATGAATTATGTGAAAGACCCTCCGACTATCTTGTAATTATAACTAAATGGGTTTTTAGAAACAAGAAAGATGACCATGTTGTTATAACTAGAAATAAATCTCGATTGGTTACTGAGGATATAATTAAGAAGAAGGAATATATTATGAAGAAACCTTTGCTGATGTACCTAGATTAGAAGCTACCATAATCCTTCTAGCATATGCATCCTATATAAATTTTAAATTATATCATATGGATATAAAATATTCCTTTTTAAAAGGTTTTTTAATTGAGTAAGATTATGTATAACAACCTCCCGGTTTTGAAGATCCTAATTTTAAAAATTATTTATTTAAACTTACCAAGGCTCTATATGGACTTAAACATGATCCAAGGGTTTTATATGAGAGATTAAGTTCTTTTATTTTATCAAATGGTTTTTTAGTAGGAATAAAAGATCCTACATTATGTAAGAAAACTTATTTTTCTGATATTTTACTAGTACAAATATATGTGGATACAGTTATTTTAGGATCAAAAAATCTAAAATTATTCCATGAATTTTAAAAACTTTTTAAAAAATCTTTTGAAATGAGTATGATGTGAGAACTAAATTATTTTCATGGATTTCAAGTTCATAAAAATTATTTTTAAAATATTTCAATTCAAGTAAAATACATAATTTACTTACTTAAGAAGTTTGGAATTGAAAACAGTAAGTCTTACTTAACTCCTATGAATTCTAATATAAAACATGACTAGGATGAAACTAGAAAATCATTTGACAATAAGTTATATAGATGAATCATTGGAAGTTTTTTGTAACTTAATGCATGTATACCAAAAATTATGTTCTCAGTATGTTTGTGTGCTTGTTTTCAATCTAATCTAAAATAATCACATTTAAATGTTGTGAGAACAATTTTAAGATTTCTAAAAGGAACTGTAACTATTTCTCTTAGTTTTCTAAAATCCTATGATTTTAATTTGATTTTATTCTTAGATTCCAATTTTGATGGATGTAGATTAGTTAATAAGAGAACCTCTGGAACCTATCATTTTCTTGGAAAATATTTCGTGTCTTGGTCAAGTAAAATCCCAAATTCTATATCACTCTAAATTTATGAATATGATTATATTGCTATAGGATATTTTTGTGCATAGGTTTTGTGGATGAAACACACCTTCATGGATTTTGGATTTAACTTTAACCACATTCCAACCATATGTGATAACACTAGTGTGATAAAAGTATCAAAGAATTCAATAAACCATTATTGAACAAAGCACATTGACTTAAGAAATAATTTCATAAGATATAATGTATAGAAAAATAAAATATCATTAGAATTTGTTTTCAAAGAAAACAATTAGTAGATACCTTTATTAAATATTTATCTGCTGATAGATTTGATTTTATTAAATCAAAATTAGGGATGTTTAATTTTAAAAAGTTCTATTTTATTTTATATCTCTCTCATATATTGAAATCATGTTATATGTTTTATTTCAATATATTTTTGTGATTCTATTTTAATTAATGATAATCTATAATAGATTATGTTACCTATATTTAGCAATAATTACCTTGATATTACTACATGACCCCCCGATTACCATGGAATTGTTTTTGAGTATCAACTCTACACATGAAAATAATCTCATACCCTTTGAATCATCTTTCTCTTTGATCAAAAATTTGTTATCCTAGCCTCAAACTTCCAATACCTTGAACACTCTGTGACTGGTGAATATGAAAATTGTGCTTTATCAAGCAAAAGGAAACATCAAAGGATATCCATAAATGTTTTAAGAGGAATAACCATTGATTTTAGATGGTTATATAGAATAGACATGTTGTAAAATAAGGTTGTTAATCCACAAGGATGGTAATATATCTACGATGTATCATAAACCTCACAAATATTTAAGAAACAAGTTCTTGAGTTCAATGAATCAACTATGTTTCACTTCAGTGAAAATGAAGATCTTGTTACAACAACTGTCAATCAGAATGAGTTGTCACCAACTTTCGTCAAGATTTCTGAAATGTTGAAAGTTCCAAATAAAGGATAACCCTACTTCCACACCTCCTTAACTTCCACTTAATTCATTACCCCTCTAGAGATTATGAAATCGCTTTTCGGAGCAGTTTTCATCAGGAAAATTTAAGTAATGAACCTAGAGAAAAAATGAATTTTTTTGGTCATGTTTATTCAGTCAAGAATCACTCATTGAAATGGTGAGTTTGAGAAAACCCTATTTCTAGATGTTTCTTTCCTTTAATTTTTTATTCTTGAAAAAATAGTAAACTCAGCATAATATATCTTGAGATACATGTTCCATGTGAAAAATAAGTATCTCAATTTCTATACGTATAAAATAATATTAACACTAGTATTTTGAGAGGCTGAAGTTTTTTTTGATATCAATAGTTCAATGTAATTTCATGGTTTGAAAACATTGAATCCATGTGTTTTATAAAAAAGTATCATGCATTGTGGTTTTTTAATGAAAAAGTTGATGCCTTATTGTTTGATTACTAAAATATACCCTTCTCAAATTCCTGGGAAGCATTCTATTTTATATAAGACAATAATTGTTCTAGAAGAATCATCTCATAGGTCTAAGACCTGAAAAAGTAGTGATGAAGAAGAAGCTCTCAATTTTAGAAAAA
Source organism: Viscum album (assembly GCA_963277665.1). Lineage (NCBI taxonomy): Eukaryota > Viridiplantae > Streptophyta > Magnoliopsida > Santalales > Viscaceae > Viscum > Viscum album. Next base: position 1,428,109,643 of record OY728122.1, on the reverse strand, counting down.
GGGTTAGAGTTAGTGTTCCTACAAGTACTCAAGCTATTAGTCATGAGACTCCGTCTCCTGCCTCTTTACTCATGAAATATCTAAAATTAAGGATAATATTAGCTATCACACAAATGTTCTCAATTGGTCATGACAAGATGATATTTGTAAGCTTGAAACCATCTCCACTTCTAGTTCAATATCACACTCAGGAAATTAAATGAATGGTTGTTGAAATATTTCGAAGAAAAATTTCTAAATAATTATATCATGAGGATGTTGTACCTAATGTTGCCGAAAATCTCCTAGTCCAAGAAAAGATTAAAGAAAAAGAACATCAGAGGCTTTCTATAGTTACACAAGAAATTCCATATGAAGAAATGTCAATATCATAAATGGCTATTTCTGAAAGACCTCAACAGAGTCTCTAAATATTATTATTTGAAGTTGATATCCTAAGGTCACAAGTCTCTAAAACACATCATGTAGTTTGAAATCTATGTGAATACAAGGCATACAAAGGCGAAATTCAAGAATTAATACTGGTGGTATAATCTATTTTGGAAAAAGTTTCAGAATGACCTCTTACTAGTACTTTTCTTAGTTTGGATGTTCAATTAATAAAAATGGAATTATCTCAGGTAGAAGACTGTATAACTATATATATTGATTCTCTTTGAGATGATGTCATAACAAGGAATGTATGTCAAAATGTTTATAGAATGGTTTTTGGTGAACTCAGAAGGTTTCCAGTAGCACTAAAGGGAACAATTGATAGTTCTAAAAAAGAAATTTGTTTTACACTTGATAATAAGATCTATGAAACCTAGGAAAATTATCTACAATTCAAGAAGGATTTATGTTTAATTTTTTATTCTCTTAAGGAGCTCTATGCAGAGGGGGCTCTCCACACATGGATTCCCCTCCCTCATCACCTATGGCTTCACCCCTCTACACCTTCATCTTCTCCCCTCTTCTCTCATATATCCTCTACACTACTATGATGTTTTGGAATATCTCTACACCTTACCCTATTCTAGTCTCAAGTTTATTTAGGCCTCTATAGGTCAGAGATGGTGTAGTTCTTAATATGTACTTTGGATTTGGTGGTTTAGCGGTTGATGGGTCTCTAGTGGCTTCCGGAGTCAGAATTTATTCTTCATCATGAGCCACCCAAACATTCTATGACCTAGTGTTATACCATTTCACTCCAGGTCGGAGTTGGTGTGATGGATTCACAGGGGTTTTGGGCCATTTGGTTTAGTGGTCATGAAGGATGTTTGAATTAAAATGACTATGGTAGTGGTGGATTGGAGTCGACATTGTTTTGGGTGTGGGTGGAGATTTTAGTGATGTGGTTTTTGGTGACTATGTTGGGGGTGCTTTCAGTATATGGTTGTGTTGGTGGGTTCTGTAATGCGAAGGTAAGGGGATGACATGTTGTTGGAAATTCGCCCGACCTCTGTCGGCTAGTTTCTATTATGTTTTTCCAGGACTCTATCATTCTATTTGAGGCAGAGTAGTGCGGTGATCCACTTGGATATTTGGGAACTGAGTTAGAGTTTTCAACTCTGGGTGTTAGTTGGTGGGGCCATCTTGTTTACCTGATGTCTGGAAAACAAAGATGATAATGGTTTGGGATCACAAGTCGAAGGTGGTGGTCATTGTGGGAATTGTGACAACAAATCTGAGAGGATTCAGGGATGATTCGATGATTTAGTGGCGAAGGGTTGCGATGACAGAATGAATTAATCTTCTACCTTGATTAGGTATTTAATGTATCACTAGATCAAAGAGCATGATTTTCCGGAAGAAGTTTTAGGTGCTCGTCTTGCGGTTTTATGGAGGGTTATGGTGGATTCACTAGCAGTTCTATGGCTTGGGATGATGGTAATGGTTGAATCAGAGTGTACATGGATGAGGCTCATTATGAGGTTTGATGTTTTTTTAGTTCTTTCTTGATTCTCCATAGTTATAGGTCTCCATTTCAGTCATCTACATCACTCTTTTAGAGACTTGGTTGTTTATGATGAGTATTTTGGTGATGTGGTGGTGGATCAGAGTCGGATAGGATGTTCAATGCAGGTGTAAATCATACGTGAAGTGGTTGATCGTGATAACTCAGATGATGTCAATGTTAATTGAATGAGGTGATGGTGGTGTGGATTTGAAAAGGATAAGGTTGAGATTTGATGATTACAATGATGTCTGGGGTGTTGGTTTTCTATAATAGTGACGGATGGAAGTTGGTAGTTACATGTTTTGTGATGCCACGTGTCCCACATTTGTTTTTGCCTTTCCAAATTTGAATTTGGTATGTGGATAAATTTTTTCTTGAGTGCAGATCATGGGAGGGATTTTGATGTTGGAAGGATTTTATTTTGGCTGGATTTGTGTTGGGTTCACACTTTCCTTTAAAAGTTCCTTTTGAAAATAAAAAAATATGGACTGTGGTATACACTCTTACAAAGGTTAGCTTGTACTCTGTCAAACAATTTTTGTGATATAGAAAAGAATCTTAATGATCTTCATGAATAAATAGTGAGAAATATCAAGCAAAGTATCTTATATGATGATGAAGTTGAGATTGATGTGTTTTAATAATCCTCTTAAAGACCTGAACCCTCTAAGGAAAAGGAAATTGTGTCTATCATGGGGTTTATAGATAGTTATTTTTAAGTATTAAGGAACCTGATAGAGAGTTGCGCAAAAAAAATGAGACCTCCATAACTTCATTATAAAATTTTTTAAGAGGATTTTGAATGGTTTAAAAAATATCATATATTACTTCAAGAAAGACATGGTCAAAAGGATTGATACTTGTACATACACTTTTTTTCAAATGTGTGGAAGAAGGCTACCTAGACCGCAAATTTTTGATTTTTATACGCCTAACTCTCAATTTATCAGAGAAACCTTTGACATATTAGAGGATCACCAAAGGAAACATAAAAGGTTTTCTAAAGATACATATTTTTTTGTACCTAAACCAACTTTTAACCTTCACTTTACTCATACAGATAACTATGATTTTTCGAGAGCACAACAAGTGGCTCACAACATTCAGTGAACAGTAGTTAGGTTTTATCATGATAATTATGTTCATCTTGGAGAATCCTCACTAATATTAGGTGATTTTGTTGGAACAATAGATGAAGCTACTCTATTTTCATTGTTTTTATCTCAAACACAACCCCTCTCATTCAATAAATCACCCAGTAGAAGTCATTTTCAGCATAGTGGTTGATACTCATCCGTTTTCACGTTCATGAAGTTTCATGCCCGGTGGGTGGGAATTTGATAAAAATTTGAAATATGCCTCATATTATGGAATTTAAACATATTAATTGGATTATTTTAACATTTACTTTTAATTTTTATGATATCTAACTTTATTATTTTAATTGAGTATTCTTACTTACTTTAAATTTGTATTCCCTTAGGTGATGATACTAATTGATAAAATTTATCTTTAACTGGTTTATGATTCTAGATCATAATATTATTTCAATATTTGGTTTTTTTATCTTCTCATATTTATATTTCATTATAAACTCACATTACTACAAAAACTATGTTTTGTTAACTGATATATATGTGCTGTTTTTTTCCTTATTATAAATATTTTTTATATCAAAAAAAGGAGGAGAAGAAAAGAAAAATAAAAAAATTTACCTATTTTTCAATGTTCCTTCTTATTTTCAGAAAGGGGGAAAAAAATTCAGCATGGAAAGGAAAAAATATTCTATTTTAAAATGTTGAATTTAATATATAATATTTTGTTTTTCTTTTTCAGGGGTTATTTGATCATAAAAAAGGGGGAGATTGTTTTAAATAGTATAGTGTTCCAATGCATCATCACTTTGTTTTATTTGATGATTCACAAAGTCACTAATTTTATTTTGAAATTTTTAATGTGATTCAGGTTGAAATTATCTTACGCTATGTGCTCAAGTGTTTATCTCACTGCATATAAGTACTTTATATTTTGAGATTAAAAAAACACATTCAGTTGCTCATAATCATAAAGTATTATGTAAGACATTATCTTACGATGTTTGATTATGTAAAAAGGATCTCTCATAATAATAATATTAAAGAAATTTATTATATTAAGAAGAATATTCATAGTCAGAAGAAGTTTAAGAAAAATAAGACTATCTTATGATGGAGAATCCTTTTACACTTCATTGAAAAAAAATATCTTATGGAGTCAAGTCACATTATCATATAAAAGACATTATATGATGAATAATAAATTCAACCGATATACTATAAATATATGATATTTTAGATCATCATGACTAAATTGCTAATCTAGTGAAAAGTAATTTCGTACCTTTTGAGTATATTAGAAGATGATTATCCTTCTAAGAAAAGAACTGAATTTGAAAGGCTTACTATAAATAGGGAGATCCAGAGAATGATAAAATCTCTGACGTTGCAATTACAAAAAAATCCATAATTGGAAAGCATTGACACATACTCTCGATTTCCTATATTATATAAATTGTTTGAGGGATTATTCAACCCGTGAGTGTTAACATACTCTTTTGTTTGAAACAATATACAAAAGGAATAGTCAGCTAAATCTCAATGTTGGGAACAATGAAAATAAAAGAAGTAAGGTTGTATTTTTTTCCCTTTTCGAAATCCAAAGATCATTACATATTGAAAATAATTTTGTATAAGTGAAAATATTTTAAGCTCTATCTATTTCACTGAAGATCATCCCTAGATATACATTAAGAGTATATTTTATTAGGATGAATCTTCATCTAATGTTAGTTACTTCTTCCAATTATATGATGCAAACATTTTATCAAATATTGTATCTTATTTACCATGTTTTCACACTATGTATGAGTGTGGTTAATAATTTGGATAGGTATTGTAAAGGTAGATCCAATTTTAAATATTTTTTCCTTTTCTATTAAGTGATTGCTTCTTGCACTCAGTTGGGACCCCCTGTTAAAAGGGATGTTTAGTAAAAATCACCAATCTTGAAGAGTAGAGCGTTGGTGGTGTGGACTAGGCCATTTATATTCCCCAAACAACTATGACAATATATATTCAATATTCTTTCTACATATTTTAATTTTTCACTGCATATAATCATAAGAAATAAAGTTAAACATACACACCGTTAAGAGGGTGGTCTATATTCTAATGATTTTTTAAGAACTCAATTCACCCCCACTTGAGTTATTCCGTAAGTAATTATTTGGGACAATAAATTCTTCTCACAAACATCATAACCTGTCGTATATGTGATATTAATCTCTCCAATCATATGATTTAAGGTCTACTACATTGAATCTATTATTTTAAATACTGAACACATCAATAACACAATTTATCTTTACCCCTCTACATATAGAATGTATCTCCTTCATCTCAATTCATTGGTATTTTCTCCAATATATATTGGAAACATCAATTCATAATGGAATCCTTACTTATTGACAACAAATACAACCACCATACTCCATTGAGTTCTCCATCATCCCTTTATGGATTTATTATCAATAACAATAATTACCACGTTATCAATATATGTTCTCAACTTCTATTTTATTCTCACACTTATTGAAAATGTAATGTCCCCAACCAAGTATTCCATCAAGTAACCAAGCTGGTTGGCTATGTGACCTTAATAGAGCCTCCATATATGCCATAGGCCACTTACTAGTAGCAAGGATCTAATGATTATATTGGGGAGACAATAACCTCATGTAAAGAGTTTCATTGAACGAAAAAAATAACAGATGAGTAACAGAAATTTCAAAACCAATATGAATAAATAATTAGATAACCAATGCTGAGAAATGAAAAACTAAATGAATCTAAATAATAATAAAATAATGTAATGAAAAGGTGAATGTATATAAATGACAAGATTAAATTAATACATATTATATAATAAGAATAATCAATTAAAAACTCCAAAAACCATGTTCCAATACCCAAAATTTGTGTCGTATCCAAGATCAAACGCATCTAGTAATCCAAAAATCAAAAATATGGTCCATTTCCCTTATCCAAACTTGCATATACAAAATCTATCCATGTACCAAATGGGGGCCTCTCTAGCGTGTGAGTACAACTCAATTTCTCTACACCTCCATGTATAAGAAAAATACAAACTGAGAAAAATAGTGCATGTAATAATGAGAATAACATGGTATTAATTTAATAAATAAATACTACACATGAAATAAGCCTGTTGACCCTCAATTTGTAGGTTAACACCCAAGTCTATCCAAAACATCTTTGGCACCCTTTTGGATATCTATCACTATGGTTGGATCCTCATGTATTAGGAAAGATCACCCAACTAGTGGAATATTCTCCTGTCGGGGATGAATCACACAAACATCAAGTTCTCAAATAGACTATGCCCATATTTTATCCAGAATCTCACCCACAAGGATCCAATGGTTCTATATCTAGTCCTCAAACACCAAATATAATCATATAATCCACCCTCGGGCATCAAGTACATGTAATCATATCCCTTAGGCAGGATGAAAATCATAAAACAATCCCTTATTAATTAATCAAGAGTCATATCTAGACTAAATCAACATGTCAAAATGCATCCAACCCTCAAGGGTAAATAACATTGATGTAACATAAGCTCAAAAGCTATGAAAACAAATAACAAGGCCAGAATCAAACATACCAGATATATCATCATAAGACATAATGATCAATTTATCAAATTATCATATGACTAACCATAATCATTTCATTAACCCAAGTTCCTAATTATCATTTTAATTTTACCAAACCTATTTAATTTATCATTTATCCCTAAGTTCATTAATATATTAGTTTAAAAAATGAACAAAGGTGATTCTACCATAAGCAATCACACAATATACATGTTATACCAATTCAAAATATTAATCCAATAATCGATCAATTTATTTTCAAATTTATTATAAAGTCTCTATTGTCAAGATGACCTAGTTTCAACATGGTATGAGGCTATCATACCAATCAGGTGGCCACAAGTCTTAATCTTCATGCCGATAGACCCAACAAGATCCAATGGAAAATCTAATAAAAATTATTTTTATTTAATATGGATTATCCAACTAATTCGGTTGTGTGCACGGTGTGTTGGAGTGATAAAAATTATTTCACATACTCTTGGTAATTAAATAAGAAAAAGGGATAATATTTAGAACAACCAAATTTATATGTAGAACAAATAATGATTCAAATAGGTAATTCCTATATCAAAGATAGTGAAAAATATCGCAAGATGAAACCTAGATCACACAAGATCAAGATCAAAATATAAAATAGCTATGATCATGATATTTCCATGCTATATAAGATATCAAAAAATAGAGAGAGGAAAACAATAGAAAAATAACTTCTCAAGGTTTAGATGCATGATTTATGAATCCAAAATGGAAGGAATCACTCCAAAATCACATGGAATCTCCTAGGTTCTAAGATAGATGGCTTCATGGAAGATCAAGAATAAAATCATCCATAGTACAAGATTTAAAAATGTTGAGTTTGATAATTAAATGGAGTGTAATACTTTCACATCATGCATTTCTTAATTTATGAGTGAAACCAAAAAATTTGTTACCTTGGTTGAAAATAACCCTCCCTAATCATTATAGGATGTGATCTGGTTTCATGGTGTGTAGCCATTTAATTCCCTAAACTAGTTCACAATATCTTCCTGACAATAGTAACATGTCCTGTAACATATTCATGATGTATAACCAATTTATGACCTAAACCTATTCACAAAGGTTTATTGGAAACTTTTATTATTCGCCTAATAAGATCAAGGTGGTTAAATTCATAGAATATAGTAATAAAAACAATTTATATAATAAAATACCGAACCACCTCTAAAGCCTTACAAAATATAAAAAACCTATATATTGACTTTACACTCTTATACTTGGAATCCATTAATCAAAACAAACATACATCCATATACTTTTGATCATTTTCCCCCAAAAAAAGATTTGCATCCTTAAAAATGTAGCTAACCACCAAAGTCTAAAGAAAATGAAAACCCACAAAAATAAGTTCAATGAAAAACTCAAAAAGGGATGTACCTGGAAAGATAACAGATATTACAACCTCCACACCATGTAAAATATTTTCCCCAATTTTATCTATGATTTATTGTGGGGTCTGAGTGAAGAAGTCTGGACACTATGCTTATATATAATATTCCCTCTCCCAAGTCTCCTCTTGAACATGCCCATGCCTCCACTACACTTGAAATATATGTATAGTCCTTCCCCTTAGATACTTCTCACTAAGATCAACAATACATATTGGATGCTCTTCAAATTACGCATCTACACCAAGATCATCATCATCAACATATACCACATGAGAAGGGTCAAGATGGTATCTCCAAATATTTGACATGTGAAACAAATTATTCACTGTATTTTAGCGCCACTGAATGGCTAATCGATATTCTACTACACTGAACCTTCCCACTATCCCAAACGCCTAAAAAAACTAGATTTTATCTTTCGTTGTTTCCTAATACGAAGTTGTCTCAACCTAGGTGAGACCTGATGAAAAACTCAGTGAACAACATCAAACTCTAGAGGTTATATCTAATGGTCAATGTTTGATTTCTGTCAATTTTGAACAGTCACCAAAAACATTCTGGTCAACTAAACCTTCTTAGTCATCTTCTACATGAGTAAAGGCCCAAAAAATACTGACTCACTTATCTCTAACCAAAAAAATATGAAAAAAATAATTTTCTATACAATTCCTTGAAACTCCCATTTGGATAAATGCTTAGAATTTTTTATTATAATAGAATGCCATGACTGAAAAATGCATCTCCAATAAACCACTGAAATCAATAAAATTGTCTCATAATATATCCCAATGAATATGAATAGTCTGCTTAGATTGGCCCTTTGTATGAGGGTGGTAGGATGTACTAAGAAAAACTTGTGATCATAAGTCATTCTATAGACCCTTCCAAAACTGATAAGTGAAATAAGGATCTCAAATAGAAACAATTACTCTCAAAATACTATGCAACCGAACAATCTCATTTATGTAAATATTTCCCATATAATTAATGGTGAAGGTATCCCTTGGTAGGAAATAACTGGTATACCATCATCAATCAATCCAAAATCACAAATATAACATCATTCTTTGAAGGTGTCTTGGATAATCCTATTAGAAAATCCATTGTGACATCATCCAACATAAACTCTAGAATTGTAAAAGGTTATCACAGCCCAATAGGCCTCTAATGCTTGGATTTTAGCTAATGACTGGTGAAACATCTCTCTATGAATCCCTCTATCTCCTTCTTCATCCCTGGACACCAGTACTGTCTACGGAGATCATAATACATCTTTTTCAAACCCAGATTTACTACCCATCTAGAAGCATGAAAATATCTCATCAACTCCTTAAAAAAGGTTGTAGGAACCTATACGTGTCCCTAGAAAAAGAATAAAATCACCTATTCCAAGAGCCCATCCTATTGGTGGATCCCCACCATATAATCTATCCATCAGAGATAATCCCTACATACTAGATAACTATTCTGTCTTGATCTGGTCGAGAAGCATTGCTATAACACATATTGAAGGTAGGGCTATTTTTCTATGGGACTCTTGAACATCAAGATGCATATCTGCAAATATTGTCAACAATCACCACTCATTGAAAGATTACTACACTACTTCCATCTATGTCTTTTGTCTCAAGGCATCGATAATGACGTTTCCCTTGTCCAATATATAATCCTGTTTTAATTCAAAATAATTCAAAAACTTGACCCACCTCCTATGCCGAAAGGTTTAGGTCTCGCTGAGAAAAGATGTACTTGAGCCTCTTGTGATCTATGTACACTGAAAAACTAACACCCAAAATATATTATCTCTAGGATCACAGGTAATTTACCATCGCATATAAATACATATTTTGATTAGGATACATCCTCTCATACAATCTCAAATTTTTAGATCCATAAGTGACCACACGGTCGTCCTGCATCAAAAGTACTTTGAATACAACTCTGGATGAATTGTAGTACACAATATAATCCTTACCAGGATTAGGTAAGTTGATGATCAGTGATGAGGTAATCCTACTCATTATATCTTGGAAAAATATCTCACATGAATCTGACCAAAAAAACATCACCCTTTCTTGGTCATCCTAGAAATCAGTGCTACCAGATAAGAGAAGTCCTGAATGAAGCATTAGTAATAAGCTTATAGATAAAGGAAACACTAAATCTCAAAGACATTATTGGGTCACAGAAAATATACCATAGTATAAACCTTATCTAGGTCAACTGAGACTCCACTACCTAAGAAAACATTTCCTAAGAAGATTAATTTATCAATTCAGAAATGTCATTTGGTTATCTTAGCATAGAGTCGAGGCCCTCTCAATGTACTCAGGATGATTTCAAGATGTTGGGCAGGATTTTCTATAGTCTGGAACTACACTAATATGAAACAAAAAAAACTAACAAAAACTAATCCAAGAAATGATTAAATATCTGATTCATCAAGGCCATGAATACCAATAGTTTTTCGGTTAAACCGAATGACATCACTATGAACTCATATAAGCTATACCATCTACTAAAATAATTTTGAAGGATATTTGATGGTATCACTATCAATTTATGGTACCCTTACCTCAATTTGATATTGGAAAAAATCCTAGTACCTCTCAGATGATCAAAGATATCATCAATATATGGAAGGGGATATCGGTTCTTGACCATCATCTGGTTCAGTCTTTGATAATCCACCCATGAGGGAAATTTTCAATTAGCATTCACGGAGAAAAGAACTGGTGAACCCCATAGATATGTACTAGGCCACACGAACCCCTTGGAATCCATATCATCTGATGGGACTTTTGAATCATGAATCTTATCTACTACCATCCTATAAGGTGGTATAGAAACTGGATATGCTCCAGAAACTAACTAGATCACGAACTCAATGTCTTGATTATGTGGTAATCCATAGAAATATTCTAGAAAGATGTACTAAAAATGGTCCACCACTAGAGGAAAAGTATCCTACTGCATTCCTCCATCATCTATAATAAGGATTTCTATTTGAGCTGTGAGACAATCCAATATTCACAGAATTGGTCATTCCAGACCAGCCTGAAGATCCCACTCACCCCGGTAAGTATAGATGCCCCCTTTTGGATATTTAAAGACACCACTCATATGATAATAGTTGATATGATACTAGTATAAAACTATACAATCTATACCAATAATCAAATTGAATCTGATTATTTCCATCACAAAAAGTTCCCAAAGGAATTGATAGACACCAATTTCAATAGAACACTCTTTGGAGTGCTTAATACTCTCTGACCATACCCCCAATGGTGTCTCAATGGTCATGACCCCATCTATTATCTCTATAGACAAACCCAATCAATTTAAAGAAAGAGTATATAGAAAGTAATGTTATTCTCCTGTATCAAGAAAACTCAAGCTAAGTGAGATGATATAATAATTGTACCTGTGGTGGTAGAATTTAATACCTCAAAACTGGTCAGAGCAGACTATATAGAATGCATAGGGCCCACCGATCTACCCTAGGCTCTAGTATAACTCCCTTGGGATGTCACCGTTGAGAAGTACTACCACTACTTCACTAGAATACCTTGTCCCTTACCACATTTTGAATATCTTGTGGAACTCTATATACTAGTATGCTAATGTATAGTAGAGATCCTCCTAGAATTAATTGTCTTCCCTAATCCCCTACCACTACTCTGCTGTAGACATTTCCCATAAAACTTATGAAGATGACCCAACCTGCTAAAGATACGACATTTTTCTCATGGGTGAGGACACTATGGGTTCATGTAGACCAACATTCCATACTGAAATTAATGCACTGACCATGGTCTTGAGGCATAAGTCCAATCCCTTAAATTCTCTTCCCACTACTGCCCAGATGGAAACTACTATAAAGATGTTTATTACCACCAGAAGACGAGTTCTAGGATCATACTGGTGAATCTTTCTGACCACCACTCAGGGCCTCTCTAAGATTACCTTCCATTAATAGATCCAAATTCATCATGTTCGCAAGTATTATCTGGAGAAATACATTCACTTACAACCAGATCATAGAGATAATCCCATCTTAAAAACATCTCTCCCTAGAAATATCATTTGTTTATAATTATGGATAAAACAATTGTGGGTTGGCGAAGTTTCATAAATAGTTCATCATTGAAATGCTCTCCAATGTTAGGTGCAAGAAATAATAGGCCTTATCATCCCTAAATCTCTTAGGATAAAAGTGGATCAAAAAAATTACCTCAATGTTCTTCCAGGATAAATCCTCTTGCTGTCCAGATTGATCTAGAACATCCCACCAATGCTTGGCAGGTCCATGAAGCAAGTATACAACAAGATTATCCATCCTATATGAGGGAATCTTGAGGTGATTGATGATCATCTAGAATGACTCAATTCAGAACTAATCTACCTGGAACCCTCCCACCATGGTGAATGTAGGTGAATATAGTAGCTGGAACTCTGTTATCATCTCATACTTAGAAGGCATGGTGTGAACAATATCTCTTTCCATGGATTGCATGAACCTCAGGAATTTTTCATTGAGATGAACATTCATATGATTCTCAAGATCTGTTGGAATTTCTAGCTCAACAGCATTTGGATAATTCTAATTTTCTCTCTCATGATGCTCAATTCCAATATGACAAGGATCCATTTTATCTACAAGGAAAACACACTCCTTAGAACATAAGGCACATAAAAGATCAACCTAAAAAGGTGATAACAATAGATAAAACCCTGGTCTTGGTCTATCTAAACATGTCATAACAAGTGAATTGACATTACATAATAGTTCATTTGATCCCTTTTTCATCAGATATAACAAGTATCTCATTTCACAGTTCATATGGAAAAATATATCACATGCAATAAATGTGTACCTATCATGAACAATGAAAATAAATATATATACCAATTATCATATCATGTTTCATGAAAACTTATACCATCTCATACTGGTCCATGAGTAGAAATATTAGAAACTGTAACATCAAACAACATGTGAATCACCAAAGCTGAAATAATATTAAACCATAGCAAGAGAACATAATAAACAACAATATCGTCCCTAGGCACTCGGATTTCCACCTATATGTGGGTAATATATTCCGATTCACAAGCTCTTTACCAAGACCTGACACATCCTAGTTTCCTTTATAACTTTCCAAAATAGTAAAGCAACATAAAATAAACCAGATGCATCTGATGTCACTTTGTAACCCCCTTGACCATGTGCTCCCTATGGTGAATGAGATGGTTGGCTATGTGACTTCAGGAACACCTCCCTATATTCCCGAGGCAGTGGACTTAAATTGAGGGTATAAAGAAGATAGTGGTGATACTATAATGTCTGTTAAATAATTTCATTGAAATAATAAAATAATTTCAAAGAAGTAGAAGTAGCGGAAAAAATATAAATATATAATCAAACAACCAATGATGAGAAAGTACCAAATGAATAAATCCTAATAATAAATGTATAATTTATTGAAAATATGAATTTATCTAAATTATAATTTGAAATTAATATAGATAAAATACTAATAAAAACAAAAAACTCTAAAAACCATGGTCACAAACCCCATGTCGGTCCTGTATCCAAGATCTGACCCATCTTGCAATCCACAAATCAATAACAAGGTCACTTTACCTTGTCCAAATATATATCCATAATGTCTATTTCAGTACAAAATAAAGGCCCATCTTGGGTGTGAGTACAACTCAGTTGGTTAACTCCACCATTTCTTATCAAATCTAGTGTGAGAAAATTAGTGCATGAAATAAAGAAAATAACAAGGTATTAACTAAATAAATTAATACTGCACATGAAATCAACCCGGTGAACCTCATTTTATGGGTTAACACTTGATGCCAACCAAACATATTTCAATTCCCCACTAGGTATCTATGATTATTGGTGGGTCCTTCTATTTAAGGACAGACCACCCAACTAGTGGAAAATTATCTGACCAAGGATGAATCATTCAAACATCAAGATCACAAATGGAATCTTCCAATAGGGTATCCAAAATCATACCGTTGGGAATCCATTGACTATGAATTTGGTCCTCATAACTCTAATATAATCATATACTTTTCACTCATGCATCATGTACAAGTGTTCCTAGATTTCAGGTGGTACAAAAATAACACATCAAGCCCTTGGTCATCAATTACAAGTCATATACAGACTAAATAAACATGCCAACAAGAATAAAACCCCTATGGATAAATCACATAAATATCATATGAGATCAAAATCTTAGAGAAAAAAATATAATTTTTATAATCAAACATACCAGATATATCATCATAAGACACAATGATCAATTTATAAAATTAAAATTTTTCTAACCAAAATCATTTTATTAATCCAGGTTCCTAATTATCATCATAATTATATCAAACCAATTTAATAAATCAGTCACACAATATGCATGTTATGTCAGTTCATAAGATTAATACAATAATAAATCAATTTCCTTCCAATTTATTACAAGGATATATTTTCATACAGACCAAGTATCAACTAGGCCGAAGGTTGGAACACTAATTGGGTGGATAAAGATCTCATTATTTATGCCTATAGAACCTATGGGATCCAATAGACAGTCTAATAAAAAATATTATTATTTAATAGGGATTATTCAATTAGTTAGGTAACTTTGAAATTATCTCACAAACCATGGATAATTAAATCACAAAAAAATGGATAATATTTAGACCACCAACCTTTACCTAGTGATCAAACAATGATTCTGACATGTAATGTTTATAAGAAAGATAGATAATAATAACACATGTTGAAACCTAGATCAAAAAATATGAAGATCAACACCCAAAACAACTTTTGTCAAGGTATTTTACTGCTACAATAGAGAGAAAAAGAAGAGAGGGGAAAACCATAGAAAATAACTCACTAGGTTTGTAATGATTGTTCAAGACATCCCCAATAGAAGGAAGATCTCCAGAATCTCCAGAGGTTTCCTAGGGTTTTAGGGAGAGAGCATCACGATGGATGGAGAATTAACTCATACATATTGAAGGCCTTTAAACCGTTGATCCCAATACTTACAAAGTTTTTAATCCTTTCACATTGTGTATTTATCAATTTATGAGTGACATAGAAAAATGTGTTTCCTCTTGTTAAAATGAACCTCCCTTAACATTACATGATGTTAAATGGTTTTATAGCCTCTTACCATTTCACGACCTGAACCAGTTCACGACTTCTTTCCAAATACAGTTACACATCTTGTAAAAAAATTACATCCTGAACATGTTCATGATGTGTTCCTAGAATCATTTACATGTCATGTAACCTGTTCACAATGTGTAAATTCCAATCAGATAGCTGTAAGCCTTATTTCAATAGTAAAATATCAAACCACCTATAAAGACTTCCTATCTCTCAACGAACCCGGATACACCCTTGACACCCGTATACACGGACTCCATTAATTCATACAAGAATACATCTATAAACATTAGGACATTTTACTTATAAAAATATACCCATAATCAAAAAGGGACCCAACTACAAAGTTATAAAGATGAAGGGAAACCCAAACAAAGATGTTCATTGAAAAACTCAAAGAGGGACATACCTAGAAAAAGATAGCACCTTACAAAATATAAATTCCAAGGTGACAGTAAGGGAATATATCTCTCATATCTTACATTTTCTCTTGAGGAAATGGTGGCACCAGATATCACATAACAATGATCTAAAATTAATAAATTATAACTCTACATGAGACATTCTCAAGCTATAGAAAAAGAGAGATTAAATCTATCATCAATGTAATAAAAATAGACCATTATGTGATACTAATATCAAATGACTATTTTTATGATACATTTAAATTGATTCATCAAGTAATTTTTAACTTTAAACCATATTTGAGAAAAATATGAAAAATATTAAAGTGTAAGAACATCTCTCCCTTTAGTCAGCTCGACACATTTTCCCCCATTATTTTTTTAAATAATCAAAAGAGGGAAGGAATAAATTATTATGAAACTTCTTACTTCAAAAAACTATCCATAAATTATATATTTATTTAATAGAGATATCCTAGTAGATCCTACACTAAACTCCCCCTCAAGGGAGCTACTCTATATTATCTTCATCATGGTAGTAAATTTATTTAATGACAGATACCTATTATTATTGTTCACTAGTGACAACACTCATCCAATCCCCCTAATTAATATCCTTAAATTCCATTAAAGTTAGTTCAAATAAAACAAATAATGAAATATTAATGGGTTTCATGGATCTTCTATATGGATATCACATGAGCGATTTCAAACCTCAACCTCGTGATATTACAAAAGGAGAGGGTAGAGAGATATTTGGGAATCACGATACATTCTTATTATTCTGTAGATCTGTGAAGAATTATCTAGGATACAACAGTGTGATTGATGAAAAATAGATTTCATCAGTGATGGATTTTTTTACCTAAATTTTTTAAAGAAAGTGAATATCACACATGTTATTGTGAACTATGATGCTATCATGCAAAGAAACGTATCGTTCAAACAATTGATTATTACATAGGTCATCAACCCGAAGGGTGTGAAGACTTGGGAGTTCAATGATTTATCAAGGAGAGTATCAATGGTCTGGGGTTTCTTTAAATAGAATATGAAATCGTTAGGGAAAATAATATTTCATTTAATCTTTCCATCTGGATATTTGAATATGAGATCATGGTGTTGTGGCTAAATTCTGCTGAGACTAGTTATGCTCCTCATTCAAGAATGGGATCTATACATTAACATATTTCAAGTGTGTACCTTATTTTCGAGGTTTGGGTGAATTTTTTTAGACATAGTTAGTTTTAATGGAATCCTATAATTCTAAGGGATATTTCGTCATCCATTGGAATACCAATATGAATGTATAGGGAGACTGGTAGTTTTAGATTGAAAAATAATGACCATGTTTTAGTAAAAATTAATTTATCATCAAACATTTTTTATCATGTTATTTTATCTAATTCTAATGAAAACATCAACATGAATATATAATATGATAGAATTCCTACATTTTATGATGTATGAAAAATTATTAGGCATTCAGCTGACATGTGTTGAATGAATACAACTAGTATGTGTTATTTTTATCATATTTGGAGACATGAGGAAGATGATTGTACAAAGATAATATAGATTCAAAATATGAAAGGTGATAAGGTACTTGAAAATTAAATAGTATATTAATTTATCTGAAATGATAAAAGGACTCATGAGATATCTAATGTTGGCCCATCCAATGGTCCAACTCCACATTTAAAGTCCTCCCAAAAATTTCATGTTTATCATGGGAAAATTTACTTAATATTCTCTATTTCTAGCCC
Organism: Viscum album; assembly: GCA_963277665.1. NCBI lineage: Eukaryota > Viridiplantae > Streptophyta > Magnoliopsida > Santalales > Viscaceae > Viscum > Viscum album. The sequence continues at coordinate 1,428,092,186 of OY728122.1, read as the reverse complement.
AAGAAACCCAAAGACTCCAATGGAGGATAATAAAAAGTGAAGTATCACCCTGGTTGAGAGGGATAAACTAGAATACCAATTATAAATGTCATTATAATATTGTAGAAGACAAAGTTGGTGATGAGAAAAAATATGATACCTAATTAGAGAACACAGATGAACCTAAGGGAAGTATTGATGAGTTAGCCAGAGAAAGTTAGTCTGATTTTAATGATTATGATGCTAAATATTATCTATTTAGTTCCATCAAGTTTAAAAATCAAATTCCAGACACAGGAGGCTCTTACTCTTTTCAAATAAAGAAATATAAATCACAAAAGTAATATTCAAATTTAAAAAATATGATGGTCATAATATCCTCTAAGGATAGAGCAATACTTTTTATAAGGATATCTAAGGAGTAAATAGTTAATAAAATGAAGGGGGTTGTTACACTACTGGTTGATCTCCCTGAGGATTTCAACTAATGGTTTGATGAAAATGACATTTTTTGTTTTAAAAAATACGAAGATAACTTAATCATTTTTTATACATATTATAAAAAATTGGACCATATGGTCTTTAAAATTAATGAATATACACATATAGATCTCAATTCCCTTACATGGGAATGTTAATATCTCTGGATGGTGGGGGTGATATTAAAAATCCTCTGTTGATCTATTTTTGTTGACCATCTCATTAAGACTATATTTTCTCTTAGTTCAATGTTCTGCAATCATTTTTCATGTGACTTGGTTTTGAATGTTACAAGTTTTTGTGTCATCTGAAGGTGTTGTTGGAAATTATCTCCCAAAATTATCTATTATAACTTCTTTGGAATTTTCATGCGTCTTTAACATTTTGATATGCCTTTCGGACTTGGGGGATGAATTCTAGAATATAATATTAGATTTTTTAAAGATTAACATGAAGTGTTGTTTAGAATAGGTGCTCTCCCTTGAAGGTGGATTTGATTGAAGGAATGGCGCATGAATGGGTATTCACTAATGGTCAATGGAATTGTCTTGTGATACATGAATACATAGTGATTGAAGGTGTATTCATTTCCATCTAGTTTATAATTTTCCTATGCATCGTGTGTCATAATTTTAATGTTTCATTTCATGTATTGTGACATTGAATTTGGTACTTCTTGGAAGTGTATTCCTCACTAACTATCTATACATTAATGTTCTACTTCATCTTTGGATGGGATATCTTCTATTTTATAATTTATTCTGGGACCAATTAAATCTATAAGGTTTACGTATTGTAATAATATTTTTTTAGGATGATTAGTGGATGGTGATAGATTTAATGGTAAAAATATGCATGTATAGATTTCTTTTATTTATGGATGGTTGCTCAAAGGGGGTAGGTATGCTGTATTATATTGGAAAGGGACTTTATGGTATAATTTTTACTTTTTTTGGGTACTCTACATCAATTAAATCTCAAAAACTATTTTATGTTGTAGCTTTTTTCAATAAATTTTCTTGGTTCATGGATTTAGTCCTGTAAATCCATGGATCAAGCTATTTTGTATTAATTAAGATCCTTTATTTTGAATTTCTTCTTCAATGATAGAACTACTCATGGTTCCATTTATTAATTAATTATCACAATTATTTATAAGAGGAACATGCTTTCCATTTATAACAATCTCCATATGCAGTAACTCTTTCTTAACATGAGTAATAAATTAACATTCATCTTCATGTTCTTATTTCTTCTTCTTTATCTATTTACCTTGAATTGGAAAATTCATTAAAAAAAATTTTATATATAAATAAGTGACTGAAAATTAAAAAAAATCAATTTTTCATAGAAATATGGCAAGAGGGGTTGTCAATTTCCCTTTTGAAAAGTAAAGTGGAAGTAAAAAGAAAATTAAAAATTAAAATATAAATAAATATTAATGAAATAAATCAATTAAGATATAGTTGATTAATTATATTCTTGTTTAAAAAGATAATATCAAATTAATTTAATTTCATAAATGATTAAACCAAATTTATTAAATTATATGAATCAATGATAAATTATTTAATTAAGAAAAGTGAATAGAGGACAAACACAACTGATAAGGAATTCACTTAATGATTGATGTATGCCCCTATGTCTGCACCCCTAAACATGAGTTGTCTATTGTATAAATCCCTTGATCTTACCAGTGATAAAGAAACCCATCCCCCAAAACTATGGTTTTTTATCACCATCTTAAGATTTATCAATAGTCAAGGAACCCATCACACACTTTTATTGAGTCAGAACCATTAGAGAATAGAGGTTGAGAAGGGAGTGTATTTCTTTAGGAAACCCATTACAAGCCACTCAAAAATATCATTGGATGAATTAAGTGAAATAGAGGATGAGATATTTTAATAGTAGGTTGAGATCCTTGAGAGATGTAGAATATTGGAAGAATCTTGAAAGGATTTGAGAATTTATCACTTCAGTATCAATTCAGATTGAGTGCATTGTTGGTATGCCAGGTGAATATTAAAAGCGGCTAAGGGTGTTATTTTATAGGCTCCAAAAATATTGAGAGGGTTTTTGGAATTCACCAAGTTTCATAATTCCAAGGATAACCTCATTTATGTTACTTTTTTACTATAATTATTATAACATCATTATAGTTACCCTAACACCACCAGATATCTAGTATAAACCACTTTCTAGTTGGTGGGCTGCCTAAATCCTAGTGATTTTGGAAAACCAACACCAGTGAGATCCTACTATCCAACAGTTATCCAGTGGAATTAAAATAAAAATCTAATTCACTGGATGAGACACCGATTTACCAATGCTCCACTACTAGAAATCTGTTGGGTGTTTTGGGGAGAACATGTTTTTTCCACCAACACACCAACTGGTAGATGCTATAAATGAGCTAACTGGTGTAGTATTCAATTTTCCATATTAAACCGTGGCCACCTACACTTTAATTCAATTCCATATAATAATCTTCTATGATTATATAAAGGGTTTTTAGGATGAAATGATATGGATTTAATCCTTTGAGTGGATCAATAAACAATCCTTTAATTCACTTTAGAAAATCTATAAATTTCAATAATTATAAAAATTTAATAAAAATTTAAATTTATATAAAAACACTCCAATAAAAAAATTAGATACATAGGGGAGTGTTTTTAATTCTAAAAAATCATTAGAGAAAGAGGTAAAACAATCTCCCCATTTGTGGTGATCATAAAAAGTTAACTTAAAAAAGATAAACTAAGCAAAAATTTATAGTTAAATAGATTGTAATAAGAAATCAAAGATATTAAAAAGATAGTCAATGATATATAGAGAAAATAAATTAATCATGATGTATGCTCTACCCTTTTAAAAAATAGACTTCTAATTATTCATTAAATTTATCACCATTTTTGATTATCAAAACATTGAAAATAATTAACAAGATAAAAATAAGGATAGAAAAGAGAAACTTAATAATTATTTTGAAGAAATTCACAAGGGAGATTTTGAGTAATCTAAAAAGAGAATTTGAAAAATAAATTTTATAGAGTAAAAGATATAAATATTTTTAAAACACATTTTAATTTATGAACTCCCCAAATAATATGACTATTATAGAGAGAAGAAAAAAATAATAGAAAATTACGGTTATAGGAAAAAGATAATAGAGGATGAAAAAAAAATAAGAGGAAACAGAAAAGAATAATAAAATGAATATAAAAATACACATAAATTTTTCACAACACCAATTTTCCTCCAAAAATGAGTTTAAATCTATAGATTTATTCATTAAAAGAGATTGTAAATGTTTTTCTAAAGTGAAAAAATACTTTAAAATCATTCTTCTATCTTGATTTCACCAATGATAACTCAAGAGGATTGTTAAAGAGACATGTATATAAAATATTTTTACCCTTAATTAATCTTGTTTAAGAGAAAGATAAAACAAACATTTTGTTTTTAAAATAACTTTATACAGAAATACTTTTATGTATTTTGGAAACTAATTCTGAAACAAATTTTAATATTAAAAATTATCAAACGTTGTTTTAAAAAATTATTTATAATGAAAATAACTTATTTTTGGAAAATATGATTTTGAAATTTCAAAATAAAAGAATAATTTTGAAAATAATTAAATTAAAAAATATATCTATTTAGAAAAAATTTAGAGTTAAAAAGAGATTAGGATCTCGCCAAAATTATATCATAAAAGAGTTAAATTTATAACATCCTTGATAGTATAAAAAATAAAAATTTGAATTTCAAGATTTTTTTTGAAATGATTTAAAAAGATAACTCCATAGAGTCGTATATCAAATGAATAATGTCATAAGAAAACCATTCCAATCCAAATTTAATTAATTTAAAATGATAAAGGCATAATGGTTTTGTGAATATATCATTGAGTAGATATTTTATTGGGACAAAATCCTGTAAGATATAACCTTTTTGGAAATGATCACTTAAGAAATGGTGTCAAAGATCAATGTGTTTGGTGTGAGACTATTATAAAATATTTTTAGAGATATTAATTTCACTTGATTTATCTCACTTAATAGGGATAAAGTAAATTTAATCTCTACATCTAATAGATTGGGTTTCATTTATAGATTTTTTCCACAAGAACTCCTAACAACTATGTATTCCACTTTGGATACAGAAAGAGAAAAACAATTATGCTTCTTACTAATCTTTGAGAAAAGATATTTCCTTAGTATATTACAAGTACCACAAGTATTTTTAATATCTAGACTGAATATTCAAAAATCAGTGTCATTGAAATAATTTAATTCAATATAGGTTTCTTTTCGATAAAACAAAATAAATGTTTTTGATCATAATAAATAAAAACAATTCCATTTGATATATTTGAAATGAGATTATTTTAGATTTAATTAGAAATTATAATAGATAAAAACAATGGACATTATATTTTTCTAGTCCTTAATAAGGTAAAGTAAAATAGAAATCATACTCCTATAAATATTTTTATCGACTTACTTGCGAGCTTCATTTAATGTAAGCTTAAAATTTTTTCTCATGGGAAAAATAATTTCCTTCTCATAATCTATCCCAAATTATTTTAAGAGTTTATTTATTTATTTTACATGGTTTAAAAATATTCCATAATTTATTTGATAAAATTGAAAACCAAGAAATAATTTTAGTTCTCTTATAATTCTCATTTCAAATTAATTTATCATTAAATCAAAAATTCAAAGAAAATATCTTCATTAGAAGAGACCAAAATCACCTCATAAATATAAATTTAAACGATTAACAAATCATTTAATTTGTGTTTTAAAAATAAATTTGAATAATATTTTATCATTTTAAATCAACTTGAAAGAAGATAATTTGAAAAATGTCCATACCAATCCTAAGGGTATTGTTTTAAACCATAAAGATCCTTGGTATGTTTGAAAACAAAATTTTGAAAAATAGAATTTTCAAAACATGGGGGTTGTGACATAAAAAAAATTGTCGTATTTTTAGAGGTGCTTTCTTGAATTTATTAACCAAATGTAATCCAATATTTTCTATATTTTGAGAACCCAAATTTTAATTTTAATTTTCATTTCCTTGGGTGAGCTTTAAAATAGAATTTTTGATGCCATTAATAGTAGATTAAATATCATCATTATCCGGATGTTTTTTGTTTTTTTATGGATACATCATCATTTTATTTTATTAGAACATACTTTTATTTTTGTAGATTTTATTCATTTTAAACCAATTGATTATATTTATTTTTAAGATCCTTATATAAATAATCATGTTGATGATATCAATTTTCATGTTGATCTTAGACATATTTTAAATCTTCACAATTATGTGACTGAAAAACTATGAATAAGAGGATAAATGAGAATAATTAAGAGGACAATAATAATAGTAGGAAAAAGGAAAATTAGTTTTAAAATATATATCTTTAACAACATTTTCCATAAGGAACATGGGGCTTGAGTCACCTAATGTATATGGGGAAGTTGAATCCATGGATTCATCACTTTGCCTCCATGCTATGAATTTAAAAGCCTTTTTATCTTGTTTCTTTTATTTGATATTTTTCTATTAAATGGGGTACTCTAGATCTATGTGAAATTTCTTTTTTACCTTCATATTACATCACTTATAGTTCCTCCATTTTATTTGAATTCATTGATCAGTTCTTCTTTTTGAGTAATTAGTTCATTTTCCTGAAAAAATGAGCCTAGTGAAGAACCTCACCTACATATTATTCATCATTTGAATATTTAAAGGTGATTATTTAATTGACTTATTTGTATTTACTGGCCTCTTTTTCTTATTGTCATTTAATCATTATTTTTAGTTCATTATGGAGATGATTAGTTCCTAAACTTTAATCTTTTCACATTTTGGCTTCTTGAATAACTAGTAGTATGGTATACTAGGAGCTAGGTAAAACCCGTATGACTTTAAATAAGAGTATTTCTATAGATAATTTATTTTTCAGGGAATTTATTGCATTTTATATTTCATTAAATATCATAAATATACTCGTAATAGATTCATTAGAATTCATAGTGAAGCTTCAAATATCTCGATGATACATATCCAATCTAGTTCCATTTACTTTATTCGTGACTTCATTTGTGACTTATAATAATTTATAAATTTCATAATATTTCTTTCAAGAATATACATGATTGAATTAATTTATATCAATATTGTAATGTAATAAATTCATATCCTTGTTATCAAGTTAAAATTTATTAATATCTCATGGGCACCATTTTTGTTCAGCATTACCATTTTACAAATGGAATAACTAATACTACCAAGGAATGATGAATTTTAATTCTTCCAATGATAATGTTCAATTCCATAAAAAATAAGAGCATACATATTTTAAAATATTCTCTAATAAAATCATGATTTGAAATCGATTAAGATTTAAAAAAAATGAAAATAAAAAATTTTGAAAAAATATTTAAAAAAACAAGAAATCACTCCCCTAATACCAATTATTGGTCATATAAGTATGTAAAGAGTGGGAGTAAATTTTCATTTTAATAATTAAATTCAAAGTAAATGTAAAATTTTCAATAAAAAGATTAAGAAAGAATAAATTGAGAAATTGATTGAGTGATAACTGATAATTTACAACCGAGTTAATAAATATAATATCAAATTAATTAAATTACAGAAAAAACAAATTTTCGAATGTATGTGAATTTATTTCAAAAGATTAAATATGGAAAAGTAAATTAAGGAAAAATAAAATTGATAATGATTTTGGAAAAATATTTTTGTAAGACCTTACATCTCTTACCCTTGGCTCAAGAGGTCTATTATTTAAATCACATGAACTTAGTAGTGATAAAAATACTTATTCCTCAAAATTGAGGTTTATGACCATCCTCTTGGGCCTTTTTGGTATCCAAGAAACCTGTCCCATTTTTTTTGGAGTGTGAAATATTGGATATGGAGGTTAATAAGAGAGGGGTTTTCTTTAGTAAAACCCATTAGAAGATGCTAAAAAATATCTTTCAATAGATAAAGTACAATGGAGGATTAAATATTTAAAAGGAAAGTTTATATCCTTGAGATTTTTAGAACATTGGAAGACTATTGAGTGGATTTATATATTTATCACTTTGGTGTTGATTCAGATCAAGATCATTACTGGAAAGTTAGGTGAATCTTCTAAGTGACAAAGGGAGTTATTTTATAGGCTCTAAAAGGAATGGGAAGGTTATGTAATTCAAAAAATTCATAAAGCTAAAGAATAACACATTTATGGTATTTTTTACCATAATTAATGTAACCTCATTTGAGCTTTTATGACACTGTGAGATACCCAGTTTCCACCACCGAGTTTCTAGTGTTATACCTAGAACCTGGTGGCTCTAGAAAACCACCATCGATGAGCTGCTATTGGCCAGCAGCTAGGAGATGTCCTTTGAATAGAAAGATACTTTACTAGATTATCCACTGGTAAGATAGTTCTCCTCCATTGACTATATAGTGGGAGTTCTAGAGAGAACTTGTTTCTACCACCAAGGCATCGTCTGGCTAGTGACCTAAACTGGTTGGCTGGTCTAGTCTACACTCTACCATATTCAACCATAGATACATCCACAAAAATTCAATGCCTTCTCAGAATATTATATGTTGATTATAGGGTCTTTATAAATGAAATGATATGTTTTTAACCCTTTTAATGGATCAACAATCCATTAGTGAATTTTCTTTAGAAACCATATAAAATCAAATAATGAAAAAACATTAATTGAAATTAATGTTTTTTAAAAACTCAAACCAAAACATTGGATACAAATGTGAGTGTTTGAGATCATTAAAACATCATGATAGATAGGGGTAAAACAAAAACATATCATGATCTCATTGGTTTTCATTTCCCAAATTCCTTTATTGAATTTTACCTCTTTTGTGTGATATTAATTTTCTTCCTTTAACATAAGAACTTTACTTTGCTTTCTCTATTTTTATTTTTTGAAAAGAACAATTTTGACTATAATAGAAAAATAATCTTTATCTTATTTGAAATTTCTTAGTCCCAATATCCTATAGTGTTTTTCGTACAAGAATTTTCATGCAATAATCATCATAGTAATATCTTTGTTCACATATTCCATGCAGTTCTTTCATAAAATTAAATTTATTTTGTATAGATATATCTTTTTATCTTTATTATATAAACTTATATATCCTAACACTATTCATAATTATCAAAAAGATACTTTTTTTGTATTCAAGGTTTATCTCCATTGATTCCTGAAAATTCCATTCAAATGACATATTATATAAGAATTTGTAGTCTATGTGCCCAAATTCACCACAACACTAACAATAACCCTTGATGTTTTGCCTTCTATAAAGATGGATTTTTTTGGTGAAAAAAATCATGGTTTCAAGATGAAATTGAAGATTTTTTTCTATTATATGGGTAAATTTGTCTTCTAAACTCATCCCCAACTACCCTTAATATAGTGGTGATTTTTTCATTGATTTATTCAGTGAAACCTCTTCTGTTTTTAGTATTTTAATATGTACTATAAGATAAAATATATATAACATTACAATAATTATAAGAAACACCTCATATTGTCTTCTTTGGGCCATTTTTTATAGTACCTTTGGATGATTCATCTTGAATATACACATATTTCTCAGAGTCTTCAGGCATTATTTTAAAGCTATTTTCATCCTTAAGACACCTTGACTATCTCTCAATTACTTTTCTTCATTTACAACTAGATTTTCATTAAGGTGTTTTATCATATTAACATGTTATATGAATTCAAACTTAAAATTATTAATCTTATTAGTTAGGACATTATCATTCTTATCTATATTTCCACTCTTTCTAAAGTATGTTGATTCTTTTATTGGGATTGGTGTTTTGGTCACGACATATTCCCAAATTAGACTTCAACATGTATTCATTATATATCACTTATTCCTCCTAATAACATCAAGAAGTGGCTTCTTGATTTATGAAAACATTCAAGAAGATAATTTGATTTTTATTGTCACATTAATCTTCAGATTCTCTCCATGCTAATGGGTCTTTATCTTCTTCCTTATACATCATATTTATTATAATAATTCTTCAAGACATATTATTATTTACAATTTCACCCATTTTGTTTTTATATCTTCATTTAGAGGAGTATTATTCTAAATTATCACTCTTAGTTTCATTAAATCTATTTATTGTTAATTCAATTAAAAAATGGCCAATTTCCCCATAATTAAACAATTAGTTATATTCCTAGAAATCTAAATTATACATTTCTTATGGTAATTACTTATTAATTCTTCCCATCCTGAATATGAAACTGATTCATCCTTTTTTATATTGAGATAATAATATCTAATTCCATTAAACTCAATTTATTTCTTATCATTCATTTTAAATACTAGATCAATCCCCATATCATAATTTCAAAGTGTGTAATGAAACTCCTTAAGGGATATGTATTATTTCTTTTTATGGTTGATATCATTAGATCAAAATTATCAGTGAAATTTCTGATCATATTCTTGAAAATTGTTTAATCTTCCAAAGTATCATCAAATTCCTAGATGTGACTAAAATATAATTTACTCTGGTAAAGTAATCATCAGTTGTCACATCATCATCCATTTACATTTCTTTAATGATATCCCTTAAAATCAACATTTTATCTTCTTAAATTTTCACATGTTGTTCATGAATGTTCTCATGATAATACCACATTAACTTACCTACCTCAAGTCCTATAACTTTGGTGTACACTTTATCTGATAATGATGATATAATATAATTTCTATCTTTCCCATCCACTTCTAGATTTCTATTGTCTTTATAGATTATATGAGAGTCTCCCACCTGGGTCTAAACTTAATTATAAAAGTATCACAAACTTATATGAATTTATATAGGATATAGGGGAGAATTATATTCTTACGTCAACGAAATTTATTTTTAATAAAGATAGGAACCTCTATTGTATTCATAGAATTAAAACTATCCATATTTTACTCAAGTTAGGATATGATATTTTAGAGCAATACTTGTTTATTTGATACCACTTGAAGTACCCAAGTTAAATTATATTATTAAGTGGTTTGGGGTGGGGATGAATTAATGAAAGTATTTTTTATTATTTTAATTTATATTTATAAATTATTACATTTTTTATTCTCTAGTTTAAAATATTACACCCTTTTATATATATATATCCATATGAAATTATAGAAAATCACACGAGGATTTATAAGGATTGGTCCCAATGTGGGTACCTACACCTTAATATATTCAATTCAATTTTCAAGACACATATTTCCACTAGTTTTCATGATTGAGATCTATTACAATTTATATCTTGAAAATATTAAACATAGGTAAATATAGTGGAGGGATATCAATAAAAAATCCATATCCACCTCCAGATTGGTTATTTATACTATCTCTGACCAGGGTGATCTATCTCTTAAAAATAATTTTCCATCACTAAATGTGTTATTTATACATGATCCTGCAAGTTTTTTAAAGGATCCATTTAGTAAACCCATGAATTGGTCTTCAACTTCTCCTACCATTTGTTAAAATGTTATTAACCTTTTTCATCACCTCAATCTACTCTAGAAGTATTATTAGTCATATCCTCTAATATTTGGATATTATAGGGCATGGATTATCATATTTTTAATTACTTCAAGAGAATTTACCCAGTAGTAACAGTATCTCTCTCCTTCTTAGTTATCAAAATTATTTATTCTCTACATAGATACACATTTTCTCTTCTTTGATGTTGTTAGATTCATCCTTAAAATAGAAATATTTTATCATCTACAACTCTCTATCTATTTCTCTTAAGATTTTAACTATTTTATCATTATTTTCCCACAATTTTATATTCACCTAGGATCACAAAAATACAATTTATATATTTATAATGTTTAAATATCTTAAATCCTATCACTGTGATCTCTAAATATTTTATTAAAGCCTTAATGTGGGTTTTCTCTAATGATCATAAAATAATCTATTTTTTAAAATTTATTTTTCTCTATATATTTATAATTATACCATTTATCTCATTTATTTATTTAAAAATAGTTTAGTAAATAAAAAATAATTCCTCAGGCTTTTATTCTCATTTAAATACCCATCAAAAATCTATTTAGTTTTCCAAAATTCTAAGAATTCCACTTCTTTAAACCTCTCATAAAACTTATAATCAATTTTAATTTCATCTATAGTTTCATGAAAGTTATCATGCATGAATATTATTCATTATGTGACTCATTTATTTATGGTGTGAGTTCTTATAAAAATCTAGTATTGGATTAATGTTGATTCATTAATTCTTAGATAGCATATCAACTTGATCTTCTTCTTCCCAATCACGAAGATCTTCTTCTAAACCATTCTACATGAATCAAAATTATAATTCATGATATTTAATTCAAATAAGGACATATTGAGAACTGATAGATTTATTAATCATCATAATACATTATTATGTAAATATTATATTTTTCATCCTTAAAAAATATCACATTTTTCTAATTATAAAATCATATGTAATATGTATAACATCTTACGCATCATAAGTGAGAAAAACAACCATCTTATTTTCTAGGTAAGAAAAATCCATTTTCCATATTTCTTAAACAATATCACAATATCTTATGCATAATCTTGAAACATATTATGTTTGTATGTAATATGATATACGTAGCTTCATTTCCACTTACTTAGACAAAGAATTATAAGACATTATTCTTAACTTCTTATGTATCAAAAAATATGATTTTATATCATCCAAACAGTGTACATATCTAAAAATTTTATTATGTATCAACCAAACATCATATGTATCCACTGACATTATTATTTGTTTAACATATTAATGAGAAAAATTCTTACGTATACACCAAAATTATTAAAAATCACCTGAATTTGTTAAATTTTTAATTATAAGGTAGAATAAAATTTTACAAATCATGTAAAAATGTTATGTATCATCTTCCTTTTCGATTTTCATGCCTCACCTTAGTGAAAAATTCTTAAATATTAAAAAACCTAAATATATTATTGAACATAACTTAGGATTTCCATAATTCTTCAAATTATATCACAATCTATTAAATCCATCTCGAGGTTATGTCAATCACTTCAGATTAATTTAAATAACATTGTAAAATATCATATTATTTACAATGTAATTTAACCAAAAATCTAAATTTATTTGTAGAATATATGTAGTCTTCTTGGGTATTTCTAACTAAAAGTCACTGCCATTTAATTTCAACTTCACTTAAGCTTCTTTTAAACTTCTTCTAAGTGATCTTTCACATTAAATAAATACATATTTCTTAATAAATTCATGGATGGTTTCCCCATACTTTTATGTATTTTATTTTCTCTTAATTACATATTTACAAGCTATACAGTAAACAAAATACCTATATCATCAGAGACTATTTTAGAGAGTGAATTATTCTCACAAAAATCAATACCTATCATGTAAATGATGCTCATCTCTCAATTAATCTTATAGAAGGGATATGAAATTGAATCTTGTAATTTTAATAATCAAAGAAACGTCAAAACAATTAACTTTTTTGGCCTGTATATATACAACATAAAATTTATCTCCATTACATGAGATATTCTACAATACATATTTACAATATCACTCCATAATGGAATTCTTATTGAAAAAAAGTGAAATCAACATAATCCATTAGGTTCTTCATGGATTATGGGATTATCTACCGACACATATCCTATATCACTTATTTTCAACTTTGTGTCTATTTTCATTGATAAATTCAATTATTTATTCATTAAGAAATGGGTATTTGTTAAATTAAACTCAAGATAACATATTAAAGGTCCCTCATTTAAAAACAATTAACAAAATTTTCCTTCTATTTTCTACTAAATATCTATAAAAATTATATCACTAATAATTCTATCCCATTCTTGGTAACATCTATTCAGATGAAGGAATCCAAGATCCTTCATTTCCAAGAGACACTCTAAGGGAATATTTAATTCATCAATGTAAGTGTTATCCTCTCCGTTATCTTATTTATTTATCTATTTCATCCACCTATTCATTAATATGGTTTATGTAAAATCACATGACCTTATTTAAGGTATTCCTAGTCCCTTATTTTTTTGTAATTCGGTTGGGGATTGTTGTGGGTTGTTTAGAGTAAAATTTGGATATTATTGGAAGCTTAAGTGGTTGTGCACAGTTGATTTGTGGTTATGGAAAACCATGTGTTTGACCAATCAAACCATGTTCCCAATATTGTGCCTTTGGAGGGAGGGAAATGTTTTATCCAAACCTTGTGGAAACCCCCTCTAAACCATGCACCCTAAAGAATAGATGGTTTACATGGATGGTGCATGATTTTAAAAATTGTGTACCCAGCATGGAGAAACCATTCAACATAGAAATAGGGTTACAAAAATTGGGTGCACAATTAGAAGTAACCTTGAAGCATCACTATAAATATATCTAAGCGAGTTTTTATTCCACTGATTTTTTTGAAAACCCTAGGACCCCCGGGTTTAAACCCTAATCACCCTATTTCTACCCTAACATAAATATTTGGTTATTGAAGGATTTCAAGAGGTGATTTTGGATCTTCAAACCAATTCTCTTGGTGGATCAAAGCTCGATTGATCTCATTGTATCTTCTCCGAGTAAGTGGATATCCTCTCATGTATTTTCTTCTATTAAAATTTTCTCTCCTCTTTAGAGTATGAAGGATCATCATGTAATTGATAGATCTAAACTATGCTTCATTAGATCTTGATTATAGGTTGTGTTCCTAGATCCTATTTACCTTCATTCTTTGTTGGTGAGTCCCATTGTCATTGTTTATTTCCAAATATCTAATTTAATGGTAGGTTATTCCATAACTATTTTCCCAATAATTAAAACCTTTAATTTTTTTGGTTAAATTAAAATGAGTTTATAATTGTTTTAAAAACAGAAAATGGTAATGATTTTATCTTTTACTAGAATTGGGTATGAAAATTGGGAAAAACCCACAATTTGAATGGAATTGATATTGTGGGGTAGATCTAGGAAATATAATGGATTTATTTAGAAATAATTTTGATTAAATGATTTTATTTTGTTTTTTGAGAAAATTTCTTAAATTAAAAATTTATTTAAAATGGAGTGAAATAATTAAAACTTATGAATTGGTTTTACATGAAAAAATGCATGTCAAAAAGCGAAGATGGGAAATTTTATTTTAAATTGTTTAAAAATGATTGACTTCCAATTTTATTGATTAAATATTAAAGAACATTCTAGGATAGGTAGTTAGTGGTAATTGAGATAAGCACACTAGGACCATGGCTTCCTTGGAATGGATTGATGATTAGAACTATTACTAAAATTACTTTGGAATCAATTCCCATTATGGGTACCCCAATTTGGGTTTAGACTTCCCATGATGGGTTTCCCTATTGGGTTGTATTTCTTTATAAACACCTAACTAGTGCCTTGATCATTATGAGATGTGTGAGGATCTTATTACCTAATAAACTGATTTACCACATGGAGTTTTTGACGACATTTTTCTTTTCATTACTTTTCTTTTATTTGTTTGATTGTATATAAATTCCATTGATTATTGACATGTTTTATTCATGAAAATGGATTTATATAAATTGTTTTATATAAAATTTTTAATTAATCATATTTTAAATTTGTTTTTATATATCTTACATCTACTTGAAATGAAATCATATTTTGGTTTTAAATATAAAAATATATATTCCATGCCATGTATTATTTTTTTGATAGATTAAATGGTAATAATTTTGGCATTGACTATAGAAAAATTTGTGAGACACTACTGGGATTTAAATCTCACACCCTACCTTTTCCTTCAACAATTTATAGAATTTATTTTTCTAGGTCAGAGTAAATGGAAAACACCACATTGAGGTAGTAAATGTTCTTTATCCTTTGGACCCTAGAGTGTTAGAGGTGACCGGTGTAGATGTTATCCACCTTTTGCATGGGATGTTTGAGTTTTCATCTTGTTAGTTACTAGTACTTTGATGATGTACTTCATTTTGTTTTTTTACCTATTGTTTCTAGTACTTATTCTTTTTTGATTGTTGAGAATACTAACTTTTAATCTTTTGTCATCCACTATTCTATAGATTATGATTTCCATCTTCGATCTTGTATGATCTCGGGTGGTAGTTGACAAACTTTGTGGATCAGGAATTACCTCACAGACATATCAGATTAGGCTTGAGTATTACGGTACTGGGGTATCTAGGATGGTTAAGGAAAAAGTGGTATCATAATGAGGATCAACATCTTTCATTGATGTTAGTATGTGGGATTGGATGTCTTTCTGGGGGCTTAAAAGGCAATTACGAGATATTTTTTGGCCAAATCTCATATTAATGAGCCTTATGTCACTATGGGTGTCTGAGTAAAGGTGTATTTAGGAAGAATTTTATCTAATTATTATCCTTTCCCTACTTTTTATTTGGATAGTTTGAAATAGAAATCTTGATATATTTTTTGATGGAATTGATTTTTCTGTTTCACCTGTTTGAGTTGTTGATATGAGTAATATTGAGATGAATTTAATGTTGTCAACTGATTTTGTGTAGCATCATGACTCCAATAATTCATTTGAATTGGATCCAAGTGGATGATGCTGGTAAACCGTAGTGAGAAAATCCTCTCATGGACCAGAATATTTTTGAGATTGCTGTGCATGTTATCCATGCTCTAGGAAATGAACCTACACCCATTCCCATTCATGACCCTACTGTTGAACCCCAAAGGGATGAATATTATAATTAGACTCAATAGTTCCTTCTCCAAAATCCACCAACATTACATGTATCTAAAGATCTTCAATAGGTTGAGGATTGGTTGAGAAAGATAGAGATTCAATTTGATTTCATAGAAACGCCTAGTTCAATTAATGTGAAATGTTTTACCTTCAAGATATAAGGACCTAGTAGGAGATGGTGGGATTTTATGGTAATAATGACAAATAATGAGGGTTTAGAGTGGAAGTAATTTTGAGTTATTTTCACTAATAATTCTATAAATAATCTATGGTGCTTGATAAGTCTATATTTTTTTAACCTCCATCGGGCTGACAGAACAATAACAAAGTATGAAAAGCATTTTTTTCAAGATTGTTCATTTTTTACCATATATTAAATCAAAAAAATAATATGAATAATTGATGATTTAAAATGGGTCTTTGACCAGATATCCATTTATAGGTCTTCTTACTGAAGCTCACATTGTATATTGACTAATTGATAGGGCATTGATGGTAGATCATGACCTAGATAGTAATTAAGGGTTTATGGGAGTTCCTATTTCTACTAGCGGTGGTTATATGGGTTTTATTAATGGAAATATGAAGAATGATGAGTCTCATGGTGGTTCTAAATATTAGGAATCCTCTAGACCTCCCGTAGTTCCTAGCATTGGCCCTTTGACTTGCTTATAGTGTGGAAAGGTATGCATTCAAGATGTGTTTGTACTGAGTAGCCAAATATATGTTGGTATTATAGTAACATAGGACACCTACTAAAATTATTCTATTTATTTTATTACCCTCATTGTGTAATGATCTCATCATCACCTAAAAGTACTTTGGTGCAATAAGATGATTATATATTTAAGGGGTTCCATCCACAAGCCTCCATAATAAAAGATCTTCACAAAGTGTAGGAGTCACTAGAGAAAGCTGATATAGGTCCAGCTACATTTAGAGGTACCATAACTATAGATTCCTATTTTGTGGATTATTTTTTTGATAATGGTGCGTCTCATTCTTTTATACAGAATCGTAGTTGGAACTCGCTAAATCATTCTATGGAGTTTTTTTCTTATGTGATGGATACTATTATACCCTTTAGAATGAAGAGAGAGATGGGTCTTTGTTTTCCTAATTATTTTTTCTCTTTATTAGAGATTAAACTTTTCTAATATTTTATGTTTCTTGAAATAAAACCTCTTGATGTTATTTTCGAGATGTATTGGGTCATTGATAATAAATCCATAATTGACTACTATCTTAGGTGGGTCTCCTTTATTGAATCTGATGGGGTGTAAAATATCTTTTAAAAAGAATAGGGAACATGGTCAAGTAGATCTAGAACTTATTCTCTAGATTTTGGGAATGTAATATTATGGTTTTTGTTTTATCTCATGTTGTAATATTTGAGTATTGATCTCCATCTAGTTTTCATCAAGTTTCACGATGTTTTTCTTTCTGATTTCTATGTGTTTCCACCAGTAAGTAAGGTAGATTTATTGATTGATTTAGTTCTTAGTACTCAACCAGTATCTATTCCCTCTTACTGCATATCACCAGCTAGAATGAACGTGTTGAAGTATTGGTTAGATGAATTTCTGGAGAAATGATTTGTATGCATGAGTGTGTCACCTTGGGTGGCACATATTCTCTTTTCTAAGAAATTAAATAGAACTCTTTTCCTTCGTGTGGATTACTATAAGATCAATCGAGTTGTGGTAATTAACAAGTATCCATATTCTCTGATAGATGATCTTTTGGCCATTTGAAATGTGTGAAATGGTTCTCGAAGATTGATCTTTGATCTAGTTGCCAAAAATTGGGAATAAAAGAATCTAAAATTTAGAAAATCACCTTCCCGAGAAGATATGTTCATTATGAGTATTTTTTTATGCCATTTGGTCTCACCGATGATTCTACAATACTTATGACTTTGATCAATAAGATCTTCTATGATCATCTTGATGCATTCATGGTGGCCTTTGTGGATGACATCCCAGTTTACTATCAATTTTAGGAGGATCATGCATGCCATTTGAAAGTAGTTTTGGAAATGTTGAGAAATCACTGATTTTATGCCAAGCTATAAAAATGTGATTTTTGAATTTAAGAAGTGATTTTATTAGAACACATGGTCTCATAACACATATTTTGGTTGATCCTGATAAGGTGAAAGCTATTATGGGGTGAGAAAAAACATATAACATTTTCTAGATTCGGAGATTCTTGGGTCTAGTAGGGTATTATCACTAGATTGTAATGGATTTATCAAAGTTTGATTCTTCAATTCCCTCTCCCACTTGGAAGTGTGTATAGTTTTTGTGGAAAGATAAATTTCAAAGTTATTTTATTGATATAAAATATATTTTGACTAATACACCAGTGTTGACTCTTCCTTAGGCCAGGAAGGGAAATGTGGTATTTTATGACAAACAAATTTTGAGATTGGAATATTTCTTTATGTAGGGTGATCACTTGGTATCCTATGGTTTTTAAAAACTTAAGCTACGCAAAAATAATTATACGACCCATGAAATTGGACTCATAATTGTGATGCATGCTCTTAAAAACTATAAACACTTACTTTTTTGGAGAAAGTTTTAACTTGTTTTCCAACCACATGATCCTATGTTATATCTTATCTCAAAAATATTTGAACCTTTGATAGAGGTTTTTGGTAGAATACCTAGAAATGTTTTATTTCAACATTTCATATACCCTGAGGAAGGGAAATGTCAATGTAGTTGATTTGAGCATGAAATTTCGGAACTAGACAGTGAATGAATCAGAATAAGAGTGGAACGTGATGTATCTTTTTGTATAGTTTCATTTAGGAGTCCAGGAAGAAGAGGCCCAAGTTGTCTTGTAAAGTGTTCAATTGACCATCAATCTTCTTGAGATGATTCTTCTGGAACATTAGCATGATGATGAATTATGTTGAATTAGGGACTCTCTATATAGTGGGGAGACTATTGGTGAATGGTTACTCTCTTATGAGGGTATCTTATGTTTTCATAAATAGTACCTTATACATTTTCTAGTGAGAAAATCTGTGATGGGGGATGGAAATAATTCCCAGTGGACAGTGCACCCTAGAACAAAAAAGATGTTTTATGATATGAAGTGCTGATTTTGGTGGCTATGTATTAGATAATACATTTCTTATTTTGTTTCTCATTTTTATACATGTTAATATGTCAAATATGAGCATGAGAGAACTTTTTGTTTACTTCATCCACATCCAGTGGAATCTTGGAAGTGGAATGAGATCAATAAGGCTTTGTGTTGGTGTTTCAATGTACCCATAAAAATAAGAATATGAAATGGGTAGTAATCAATCGCCTGACCAAATTGGATCACTTTATACCCATCCAGGATAAAACAAAATTTGAGGAGTTGGCAAATATCTATGGGAAATATATTGTTCAATTACATAGAGTTCTGTATGTTACAATCTCTAATAGAGATCCACATTTTATCTCTCATTTTTGGAATGGCCATCAAGAAGTGTTGGAATATCATGTTAATTTGAGTATGATATACCATTCGTAGATGGATGGAAAGATAGTGTGATATATATAGATTCTTGAGGATATGATCCATGCTTATATTCACAATTTAGGTGCATATTGGGATGAATATTTAGGATTGGTTGAGTTTTCTTATAACAATAGTGACCAGTATGAAATTAGATTGGTCATTTTTTTTGGACTTGTATGGAAGTCCATGTAAATCTATATTGTGTTGTTCAGAGATGGGTGAGACTTCCTTGGTTGGAATGAGTTTAGTCCAAGAGATGACAAAAATGATTTAGATAATTCATCAGAGAATGTTAATGACTTAGATCTGGTATATATCCTATGTTGATCTTTATCATAGACAATTGTAGTTTTCTATTGGTGATGATTTGTTCTTGATTGTTTCACTTTGGTTGGGTCACCAATAGTTTGGTAGGAAAGGGAAGCCTACTCCTTGTTTTAGGGGACATTTTGAGATTATTGAGTAGGTGGGGAAAATAGATTACCATTTTGAAAATCCACCCCAAATGAAGTCTATGCATAACATGTTCCATGTTTCATAGATTTAAAAGTATCTTTTTGACCCATATCACGTATTGAGCTTGATGGATCTTGATATTGAGCCTCATTTTTCTATAACTGAGCATCCAATTCGGGTTTTTGATTCTAAGACAAAGGTACGTCATATGAGGATTATACCTTGGGCCCACATGTCATGGTAGCATGGTTATTTTATCGACCAAAACTTTTTTTAATGGAAATTCCTATTGATCTAATTAAATGTTTTTTAGGGTTATATAAAATGAAAACTTCATTGGTTTTACATTTCTGGATTCTAAAACACCCTTATGAATTGTGACCGTTGCTAATATAATTGTTGATCAATGATCACATGATTAGTATAAATATAGGGATTTAACAAATCCAATTTACTAAGAAAAATGAATCGATGGCCTCATCCAGTAGACTTTCCCCGTACGAAGCCCATTTTGCAGAGCTCGAAAAAGAGGTGGCGTCATTGGGCTTCATTTCTGACCAAGTCCAAGCCAAGCTTGAACATGTTAAGCTTGAGCAGAACCGACTACGGGAGAAGTGTAATTTAATAGAGATTACCACATGAGTGATGTTATCTAAGAAAACCCAAGAGTCAGTTACCATCACACACCTTACCCTTCGGTCTTATGTAGGTGTTATAATGGCTTGTGTAACAAGACCCTAGCACTATGCTTATGTACATTATTTTTGTATAAAGAATTTGCATTAATTTTATTATTGTTACTTTGTAAGTAATTTTTAAAGCGCAAATAGTATTTTCAGTTTATATTCAACTAAGAAATCTATTTTGTTGAATTAAGGGATTTTTGAATTAAATATTATTTTAATAAAATATTATTATAATTAAATTACCTCTTATTAAATATAAATGATCATATAAATTTATAAATGCAATTGTAATTTTTTTTATGTTTTGAAAGATGTTTTTGTCAAAGACCATGAATTTTTCCTTAAATGATGGGTTTTCACATATTTATAAAATTATTTAGATAAAATTAATATTATTTTTGAATCAGTACATCGAAATTATCCAACGGTGAATGTTTCATAATTTTCCTAGCCAGTGGAATTTCTGGCTAAAAATTAAATACCGTTTAAATATATAATTTGTTTTATGACATAATAATGACCCAATAGTGATGTAATAAAATAATATAAACATTATTTTCGGACAATATATGTTATTCCATTTAAATAATGTAATTTTGGGTTTTTTAGATTTATTTTACAATGCTTTAGTAGAACCTTAAAGGCTAATAAAACATTTTGTCTTTTTAAATTGTTTTCCTTGAGAGTGTGACTCACCTCCACATAAACAAACCAATTATTTTAAGAATTTCGGCCATTGGACTTATAAAATATTGTTTTCCACTCCCCTTAGGGAAAAAATGTGGGAAAAAACCATGGGTTGGTTTGTGGTTTTTATTACTTTAATGTGAGGTGTCACAAACCTAAATAATAAAGAATTCCATCTCATTTCCTGAAAAACCCCACTCTAGCTCCCACTTCCTCTTCACTAAAAGCCTTTAGATTTAGACCACCCCCTACAATCCCCTCTCTAGAATCCTCCCAAGGTTCCCCAATCTTCCAAGAAGCCTCTCTCAAGTCTCTCCCAAGCATTGGGGATCACACTTCCAAGTAAGGGATTTCCTCCTTTGTCATTTTTGTTCAATTATTTTTAAGTTGTTATGACATTTTGTTCTAAATTACAAAATTTGGGGTATGATTTCACTCCTCCCCCATAAATCCCTCTTTATTTTTGTATGATGGGATACCGGTTTCTCTCTCAATAATGCCTCCCATGTACACATGTTACCATGCAGAAATTCCGTGAGGGACTTCTCTCTCCTCATTTACATCCAAGTAATTATTTTGTATTATGCATCTAAATTACATTAAATTTCTTGGTAAATGAATATATATGAACCCATTTATGTCCAATTCATATAAATATGAGGAAACACACCATTCTCTCTCATCAACCATTTTTTATGAGTTATTATTTCTCACCATTATGCTACCAAAATTGAACTACGATTTTCCAAGACAATGTCATTGTGTAGTGAATTCCATGCTCATTTATCTATCAATGGTATTCAACTTTATGAACATTTACTTATTTATTATAAAGATTCTTGTATTTATTCCACATCCTTTTATCGTGGATTTTATTTTGATGAATTATTCCTTGTTGTTTGATCCATGTGGCTCACTTATGCATGAAATGAAATGTTTAAGAAAGATGTGCCCTGATAGTGCTCCAATACATTGGGTAAAGTATAGTATCATGATACGTCATGTGCAATGGGTGTTGACTCATGCTAATTCATGTTCAATGAGGTTCTACTTGTTCTTCATATGAAATTAGGGCTTACTCATGTTCCATGTGCAATGAGCTTTGGCTCATTCTAATTCCATGTTAAGTGTTGTTGCCACATTTTCATGTTATGATTATCACGCTTTATAATGCCTTTATGTTCATGTTTCTATTTTTCTCAATTGTTATTCCTACTATCTAACATTTATTGTATTTTTCATGTTATTTTATTTTTATTCCCTTACTGGGCTTTATAGCTCACCCTTTTCTAATGATTGTCTTCAAGTTATCCCATGCAATGCTATGTGTGAATGAATTTAGTGGTCATGAAAAGAAAGTTTTCAATAAGGATGTTGTGGGTTTTATGTTCTAAGATGTTATGTAATGTTCCTAAGCCCCAAAGACACTAGACCTATCTATCTTATATGTTGTATCAAGTGAATATTTTATGTAATAAATCAGGTTTATGTGTGTCATAAAAATCACGGTTGTTATAGTTGGTATTAGGTGATAGGTTTAGTTATTTTTTTTGGATTAGTATTAGAAACCCCTAGTGAATAATTAGAGACAAGAATAAGTATAATAAAAACATCCCCAAGTATTTGTGATTATTGAGTAAGTGGTTTATCAAGAAAATACATCCCTAGCAGGATACAAGTAGGTAGAGGCGGCTCTGGCATAGATGTATCCTAGGGGTAAAACCCGAAAACACCGATTTGAGCTAGACTCAAACATGAACTGGTGCACGACAACATGCCTTGTTGCACTCTTGGTTATAAAACTCTACTGGGAAATGATTTGGTAAATTCAAAAGTTTAGTATGAACCCTTATTATGGGAATTAAAAAATCCCCAAAGAATATTTGTCAGAAAGTAGATCATGGATAACATTGATTGAAGCCTATAGATTCATACATTAAGGAAATAAAAGTTATTTATAAGTCATCCATTTTTTTCCTTGGATTTCAATTTATTTTTTTAATAGTTATCTTCCCTATGTTGATTTAGATGACGTTAATAGGTAGAACCAGGATCAAAAATTGAAAGGTAGGGTTATCATTCATAGTTCTACACATTATTTTATATCTCGAAAGTTTAGTAGAACAATCCCAACACCACTACAAATCAGGGACGTAAAAATGTCCCTTAGTACGAAAAGTGGGCAAATCATTGCATCCCATGAATATAACTCCTCCCCTATCAAAATCTAAGGATTGAATTTCCCGGCAAACCTCGTCATACTCCATCTAGTGTAATTTGATGCAATTATTGGAATGGATTGGATTTCCCTATACAGATCAAACATAAATTTCCAAGAGAGGGAAATCACTCTCCATATAGAGAATCGACCCCTAATTCGATACAAGTTCAATGAGGAAGATGAATCTTCTTTAGCTCCATCATCTCAAGTGTGGATATTTATGCCCTATGAGAATGTGTATCTGTCTTAGATGATTGATTCTAAGTAGGAAACCATCCTTGAAGACATTCTTATTGTTAGGGAATTCACTAATGTGTTTCCCGAGGAATTGGCTAGTCTTCATCCAAGAAGAGATGTTGAATTCTTAATAGATCTTATACCTGGGGAGTTGCTAATATCCAAGACTTCATATAGAATGGATGTTGTGGATCTTGAGGATATAAAGAAACAACTATAGAAGAATCTGGATAAAGGGTTTATACACCAAAGTGCTTCACCATGGGGTGCACCATTCCTCTTTGTCAAGAATAAATATGGGTCAATGCACCTTTGCATCGATTATCGTGAGCATAACAAAATCACGATAAAGAACATGTATCATCTCCCACGAATTGATGACTTGTTTTATCAGCAGTGTTGAGCACAATACTTATCCAAGGTGGATTTTCAGTCGAGATATTATCAAGTATGGGTAATGAAAGAAGATATCCCCAAGACTTCATTCCGTACAAGATACGGGCATTGTGAATTCATAGTAATGCCTTTCGGACTCACTAATACTCTGGAAATCTTCATGAACTTGTTGAACAGAGTCTTTAGGGATTACCTCAACAAATTTGTGGTAGTCTTTATAAGATGATATTATGATATACTCCAAAACTAAGGAGGATCATGAGGAGCATCTAATAAATGTACTTGAGACATTACAGAAGGATAATCTCTATGAAAAGTATAGAAAGTTTGAGTTATGGTAGAAGGCGGTCTCATTATTGATCCATATAATCACAAGAAATGTGATATCTATTGATCCCTCCAAAACAGATTCAATTGAAGGATGACTGAGGCCAACCTTGGTAATGGATATCTATATATTCTTGGGGTTAGCTTGATATTATCGACTATTTGTGAGAAATTTCTCATGATTTTCCAACCCTCTTACCAAGCTAACTCGGAAGGGAGTAAAGTTTTCTTGGAGTGATTAATGCAAAGAAATAATCAAAGTGTTAAAAATGAGGATTATCACTATGCCCGTGATCACTTTACCCACAAGTGGAGAACTTTTTGTGGTATTCAGGGATGCATCAAAGAAGGGCCTGGGTTGTGTGTTGATGAAAAATGACAAAGTCATTGCCTTTGCTTCTAGGCAAATAAAAGTTCATGAGCATAATTATCCAACACATGATTTGGAGTTGGCTGTGGTGATACTCGGTTTAAAAATTTTACAGTGTTATCTCTTTAGGAAAAAGTGTGAAATACATAGAGAACAGAAAATCCTCAAGTATATATTCACATAGAAAGAGTTGAACATATTGCAATGAAGATGGTCATAGATGAACAAAGACTATGACTGCTCAATCCATTACCACCCTGGGAAGGAAAAAAAGGTGGAAGATGCTCTATGTAGAAAGGACTCAACTATTCTATCATTGATGAGAATTGAGAAGGTTACAATCTTCTTATAATTGATGAAGACGGACATGGGAATCATAAAGAAGGGAACATCATCAATCCTTTCACAAATTATTGCTCAACAATCTATTTTGGAATGGTTAAAGGATGCTCAAAAGGATGATGTGGTAATTTAGAAGATATTGGAAGCTATTAGAAAAGGTAAATCCTCAGAGTTCAATGCCAATGAAGAAAGAATATTGAGATTTGGGAAAATACTATGTGTTCCATCAAGTCCGGAGCTGATGAAGGTACTTTTGGATGATGCACATAGTTCAAATTTCTCTATTCACCTGGGAAACACAAAGATGTATCGAGATCTCTAAGGGAATTATTGGTGGAATAATATGAAGAAGGAGATCGTTGAGTATACATCAAGGTGCTCAATGTGTCAGAAAGTGAAGGCAGAGAGGAATAAGTCTAAGGGGATGACACAACCATTGCCCATACAAGCATAGAAATGGGAGAACATCACCATGGAATTTGGCACCAGACATCTGAAGACATCTAAAGGCAACAATGCGATCTGGGTTATTGTGGATCATCTTACAAAGTCTGCACACATTATTTCAATTCAGGAGGATTTATTATTGGATCAACTGGCATGGATATATATCAGTGAAGTGGTAAGGATGCATGGAGTACCTCTATCTATTATATCCCACCAAGATCCAAGATTCACCAATAAATTTTGGAAGAGTCATCAACATGCGCTAGATACTGAGTTGAACGTCCATAGGGCTTATCATCCTCAAACTGATGGACAATATGAGTGGATTATCCAAACATTTGAGGACATGTTTAGTGTGTTACCAATGAACATCAAAGGAGGATGGGATCAACATCTTCCTTTGGTTGAGTTCTCTTATAACAATAGTTTCCACTCAAGCATCTGAATGGAACCTTATGAAGCCCTGTATGGGAAGAGGTACATATCATCGACATGTTGGGATGGAGTCAGTGAGTGTAAGCTTATAGGACCAGAAATGGTCGATGAAATTGTAGAGAAGGTGAAAAACATTCAGAAGTATATAAAGGCTACCAAGAGTCGACAGAATACTTATGCAGATAACCATTGATGATACCTTGACATTAAAGTTGGCGACATGGTATTTCTTACACATATCTCCATGGAAGAATGTCACGAGGTTTGGAAAGAAATGGAAGTTAAGTTTTAAGTACATCAACCCCTTCATTATCTTGATCATGTTGGGGTTGGGCCTATTGACTAGCACTTCCACATACCATGGCCAAAGTACATGATGTATTTTATCTATCCCTCTTAACGAAATACATACCATACCTGTAATGACCCAAAGTATTTCAATAGAAAATTCCCTTCTTATATCTATGTCACAAAAATACAAAATAATGAACTACTAAGTGATAAGTGACCTTTAAACATAATTTTTTTCAACCCTATGTTTGGAATTTTAAAAATCCGACATACACGGTTGTGTTCAAGACAGTTTTTGGAGTCTAATGAAAAAAATAATTTTTGGTGAATAGAAACCTACCCTTATGAATAGTAACCTACCATTATGAATAGTAATATGAACCTTATGAATAGTAAATAAGTGTAACATTACATATGAATAATAAAATAAAATTTAGACGTCTTAGAAAGTGACAATTTGACCTTAGTAAACGTTTTTTGTATTTTATAAGTCATAAATAATTAATTATAATTAATTAAATAATTTAAAAGATTATTTATTTTCCTGTAATGTATTCATAAATTATTGAATCAATTTCTAATAGTTTTTAGATAATTTTATAAGACCCTATGTAATTTTTGAAAGAATAATAAATTCAGTTTTAATCTTAAAAACTCTTTTTTAAGTAAATTATGATTTTTATTAATTATTAAATTAATAATATTTAGAAAATTATTTTTGAAAAATGGACTTCATTTTTGGATTATACACGTCGAAAAATGGTTGGGGTAAATTTTTGGTATTTTTCTAAGAAACTTGAATTTTTTGTGAATAGTAGAATACATTAATTTACCATATAAATAAATTTTAATTAAAACCCACTATTCCTGATATCACAAGTGATGTAAGCACCCAAATCCCGAACTCACATGTCTTATTTACTATTATTAGTCATCCAATACTCTCTATTCCTTGTCTTAGGTGAAATTAATAAACTAATCAATTTTATATTAAGGAAACCCCTCTTCCCTCCACTATAAAAGCCACCCTTCACTCCCTCTTTTCCTCACACCTCTCAAGCTCCAAACCTTCTCTAAACTCTGCCCAAAAACCTTCCCTAGCTCATCCCCCATGTCCAAAAGCTGTTGGTCGCATCAAAAGACCAAGCCTATCTTCCATAAAGAGGATCTCAAGAGGAGGATTCTAAAGGAAATTTCTCTCTCTCTTCTCCTTTAATTTCCTTTCAAGTTGAAGTTCCTTTCTTGATCTCTCCCTAGATATCTTCATACAAATTGTTCTATAAACACATTATTATATATATACTGTAATATTATGATTTTAATGTTATATTATATCACCCTTTCCCTCTTCCATTTATTTTATAAAAGAGAACGTTGTTCATGAGGTGTTAAATTTATCACCTTCAAAAACGACATGTTCTCTTCTTCATTTTCTACCTTCAATCTGGTCATTAAACCATTTTATGGTTGAACCAGAATATTTTATATGTATTATGTTCTATTTTATGTTCTGTAAATAACCTATGGCCTTATTACTAAGCTAAATGTTAAAACAAGATCGTTGTGATCCAAAAAACCGCACAAATTAACCCAAATAACCATCATTAAATTTTTATCTAATGATTCATCCACTTGGATATAATATAATTCACTATAAAATTATTAAAGCTACTATAATATCATTAATAACAATTAGTATCAGTTCTGGATGTTTACCCATGATCTACCCAAACATCAATTTAAGAATACAAGTGGACCGCTCAAGAAAACCATAAAAACGAACATCCCCGAACAATGTTTTTAAACTCTATAAGTCATCAAAAGGAACATAATATGAAATAATGAAACCAGAATGAACCCTATTAATGTATAAAATGTTCTGGAATTTCTAATTAATGAATATAATGTCATTATACAGGACATTAAAGAGAAGGAGGCATTCGAGTACAAGGTAAAGGGAAATCTCGAACCCAATTTTCTTTCTTCGGGTTCTCCCTCTTTCACTCCATTTTTGATATGGTTACTCCTCAAAGATCATTTGTTCATAATTTCCTTTACTTTTCTGGGATATACATGTTTTTCACTGGTTTTTATGTCCATCAAAATGTTTTCCAAAAGAACTCTTCTTTCAAGATCTCACCTTTTACCTCTCATTCAAGGTTGATGGTTCTTGTATCAAGTATGTTGTTCCCTATTTATTTTGGGAACACAAAGCTTATTAATGTGTTATTATGAGATGAAACCCATTCCTTTAAATGAGTTATTTATGTACATGTTTATATGTGTTCGATGTGGCAATCATGATAATGATAATGTTATGATGTGACGGGTGCGTCCGGAATTATATAGCGCAATATGAATGTTTAAATGTGACGGGTGTGCTCGGAATTATACAGCGCTCCAATGCATTTTGTAAAGTGATGAATCTCATGATTAAATATGAAATGATGTGTGAGCATGATGCTAGATTTGTTCACAAGTATGTGTGGTAGTTAACCACTAAGACATGATGTTTCATTTTTATGCATTGCCACATTTCAAGTTTATTGTTTATGCTTCTCTCATGTTCATGATCATTTTCCTATATCATGATTGTGCCCACCCCATGATGTATTGTTCTTATCTATCCTCTTACTGGGCTTTTAGCTCACCCCTTTTTATGTATGTCCTCAGGTGGATACTTGTACTAAGGAGAGGACAAGTGCCAATAAGAAGCAATAGAAGAAGAAATTAAATTAATGTTTATGCTTAAAGTTGTATTTGTTATGTATGGTCATAGTTTTCCCAAGACACTAAACCTTTAGATCCTCCATGTGTAATGCTATTTTGTTGTTTATCTTTGAAATGATGTAATAGTAATGTAAGAAAAGGCTGGGTCGTTATAGTTGGTATCAGAGGAAAGGTTTAGTTAATTTTGGAATTAGGATTAGTAAACCCTAGAGAGAACCTCTAGCATGAGAATAAGTACAAATATGTACACAAGAATATTTACCTAAGGATCCCAGATTTTGTATTTTTGGCATATTGTTTAAATGGATAAGTTATTCATGACTTGTTTACTTAGGTTTTGTTCTAACCTTTTCTATTTTAGAAAATGGTGGGAACTAGGAGAGGTAATGAAGGAGAAGTACCCTCACTTGTTTGTGTAAAGTGAAATTTCGGGGGCGAAATTTCTTAAGGGGGGAAGAATGTAACGACCCAAAGTATTTCAATAGAAAATTCACTTCTCATATCTGTGTCATAAAAACACAAAATAATGAACTACTAAGTGATAAGTGACCTTTAAACATAATTTTGTCACTCCTATGATTGGAATTTTAAAAATCAGGCATACACGGTTGTGTTCAAGACAGTTTTTGGAGTCTAATGAAAAAAATAATTTTTTTTGAATAGTAACCTACCCATATGAATAGTAAATTACCCTTATGAATAGTAATATGAACCTTATGAATAGTAAATTAGTGTAACAATACATATGAATAATAAAATAAAATTTAGACGTCTTAGAAAGTGACAATTTGACCTTAGTAAACATTTTTGGTATTTTATAAGTCATAAATAATTAATTATAATTAATTAATTAATTTAAAAGAATATTTATTTTCCTGTAATGTATTCATAAATTATTGAATCAATGTCTAATAGTTTTTAGATAATTTTATAAGACCCTACGTAATTTTTCAAATAACTATAAATTCAGTTTTAATCTTAAAAACTATTTTTTAAGTAAATTATGATTTTTATTAATTATTAAACTAATAATATTTAGAAAATTATTTTTGAAAAATGGACTTCATTTTTTGGATTCTACACGTCGAAAAATGGTTGGGGTAAATTTTTGGTATTTTTCTAAGAAACTTGAATTTTTTGTGAATAGTAGAATACATTAATTTACCATATAAATAAATTTTAATTAAAACCCACTATTCCTGACATCACAAGTGATGTAAGCACCCAAATCCTGAACTCAAATTTCTTATTTACTATTATTAGTCATCCAAGACTCACTATTCCTTGTCTTAGGTGAAATTAATAAACTAATCAATTTTATATTAAGGAAACCCCTCTTCCCTCCACTATAAAAGCCACCCTTCACTCCCTCTTTTCCTCACACCTCTCAAGGTCCAAGAATTCTCTAAACTCTTACCAAACACCTTCCTTAGCTCATCCCCCACGTCCAAAAGATGCTGGTCTCATCAAAAGACCAAGCCTAGCTTCCTTAAAGAGGATCTCAAGAGGAGGATTCTAAAGGTAATTTCTCTCTCTCTTCTCCTTTAATTTCCTTTCATGTTCAAGTTCCTTTCTTGATCTATCCCTAGCTATCTTCATACAAATTGTTCTGTAAACCCATTATTATATATATAATGTAATATTATGATTATAATGTTATATTATATCACCCTTTCCCTCTTCCATTTATTTTATTAAAGAGAACGTTGTTCATGAGGTGTTAAATTTATCACCTTCAAAAACAACTTGTTCTCTTCTTCAATTTCTACCTTCAATCTTGTCATGAAACCATTTTATGGTTGAAAAATAATATTTTATATGTATTATGTTCTATTTTAAGTTCTTGAAATAACCTATGGCCTTATTACTAAGCTAAATGTTAAAACAAGATCGTTGTGATCCAAAAAACCGCACAAATTAACCCAAATAACCATCATTAAATTTTTATCTAATGATTCGTCCACTTGGATATAATATAATTCACTATAAAATTATTAAATCTACTATAATATCATTAATAACAAGTAGTATCAGTTCTTGATGTTTACCCATGATCTACCCAAACATCAATTTAAGAATACAAGTGGACCGCTCAAGAAAGCCATAAAAACAAACATCCCCGAACAATGTTTTTAAACTCTATAAGTCATCCAAAGGAACATAATATGAAATAATGAAACCAGAATGAACCATATTAATGTATAAAAGGTTCTGTAATTTCTAATTAATGAATATAATGTCATTATATAGGACATTAAATAGAAGGAGGCATTCGAGTACAAGGTAAGGGGAAATCTCGAACCCAATTTTCTTCCTTCGGGTTCTCCCTCTTTCACTCCATTTTTGACATGGTTACTCCTCAAAGATCATTTCTTCATCATTTCCTTTAATTTTCTAGGATATACATGTTTTTCACTGGTTTTTATGTCCATGAAAATGTTTTCCAAAAGAACTCTTCTTTCAAGATCTCACCTTTTACCTCTCATTCAAGGTTGATGGTTCTTGTATCAAGTATGTTGTTCCCTCTTTCTTTTGGGAACACAAAGCTTATTAATGTGTTATTATGAGATGGAACCCATTACTTTACATGGGTTATTTATGTACATGTTTATATGTGTTCGATGTGGAAATCATGATAATGATAATGTTATGATGTGACGGGTGCGCCCGGAATTATATAGCGCAATATGAATGTTTAAATGTGACCGGTGCGCCCGGAATTATACAGTGCTCCAATGGATTGGGTAAAATGATGAATCTCATGAGTAAATGTGAAATGATGTGTGAGAATTATGCTAGCTTTGTTCACAAGTATGTGTGGTAGTTAACCACTAAGACATGATGTTTCATTTTTATGCATTGCCACATTTCAAGTTTATTGTTTATGCTCCTGTCATGTTCATGATCATTTTCTTATGTCATGATTGTGCCCACCCCATGATGTATTGTTCTTATCTATCCTCTTACTGGGATTTTAGCTCACCCCTTTTTATTTATATCGTCAGGTGTCTACATGTACTAAGGAGAGGACAAGTGCCAATAAGAAGCAATAGAAGAAGATACTAAATGAATGTTTATGCTTAAAGTTGTATTTGTTATGTATGGTCATAGTTTTCCCAAGACACTAAACCTCTAGATCCTCCATGTGTAATGCTATTATGTTGTTTATCTTTGAAATGATGTAATAGTAATGTAAGAAAAGGCCAGGTCATTATAGTTGGTATCAGAGGAAAGTTTTAGTTAATTTGGGAATTAGGATTAGTAAACCCTAGAGAAAACCTCTAGCATGAGAATAAGTACAAATATGTACACAAGAATATTTACCTAGGGATCCCAGATTTTATGTTTTTGGCATAATTGTTTAAATGGATAAGTTATTAATGACTTGTTTACTTATGTTTTGTTCTATCCTTTTCTATTTTAGAAAATGGTGGGAACTAGGAGAGGTAATGAAGGAGAAGTACCCTCACCTGTTTGTGTAAAGTGAAATTTCGGGGGCGAAATTTCTTAAGGGGGGAAGAATGTAACGATCCAAAGTATTTCAATATAAAATTCCATTATTATATCTATGACATAAAAACACAAAATAATGAACTACTAAGTGATAAGTGACCTTTAAACATAATTTTGTCACCCCTATGTTTGGAATTTTAAAAATCCGACATACACGGTTGTGTTCAAGACAGTTTTTGGAGTCTAATGAAACAAAAATAATTTTTGGTGAATAGTAAACTACCCTTATGAATAGTAATATGAACCTTATGAATAGTAAATAAGTATAACATTACATATGAATAATAAAATAAAATTTAGACGTCTTAGAAAGTGACAATCTGACCTTAGTAAACGTTTTTGGTATTTTATAAGTCATAAATAAATAATTATAATTAATTGATTAATTTAAAAGAATATTTATTTTCATGTAATGTATTCATAAATTATTGAATCAACGTCTAATAGTTTTTAGATAATTTTATAAGACCCTACGTAATTTTTGAAAGAACTATAAATTCAGTTTTAATCTTAAAAACTGTTTTTAAGTAAATTATGATTTTTATTAATTATTAAATTAATAATATTTAGAAAATTTTTTCTGAAAAATGGACTTCATTTTTGGATTCTACACGTCAAAAAATGGTTGGGTTAAATTTTTGGAATTTTTCTAAGAAACTTGATTTTTTTTTGAATAGTAGAATACATTAATTTACCATATAAATAAATTTTAATTAATACCCACTATTCCTGACATCACAAGTGATGTAAGAACCCAAATCCCGAACAGACATTCCTTATTTACTATTCTTAGTCATCCAAGACTCACTATTCCTTGTCTTAGGTGAAATTAATAAACTAATCAATTTTATATTAAGGAAACCCCTCTTCCCTCCACTATAAAAGCCACCCTTCACTCCCTCTTTTACTCACACCTCTCAAGCTCCAAGCCTTCTCTAAACTCTACCCAAACACCTTCCCTAGATCATCCCCCACGTCCAAATTCTGCTGGTCTCATCAAAAGACCATGCCCAGCTTCCTTAAAGAGGATCTCAAGAGGAGGATTCTAAAGGTAATTTCTCTCTCTCTTCTCCTTTAATTTCCTTTCAAGTTCAAGTTCCTTTCTTGATCTCTCTCTAGCTATATTCATACAAATTGTTCTGTAAACCCATTATAATATATATACTGTAATATTATTATTATAATGTTATATTATATCACCCTTTCCCTCTTCCATTTATTTTATTAAAGAGAACGTTGTTCCTGAGGTGTTAAATTTATCACCTTCAAAAACGACATGTTCTCTTCTTCAATTTCTACCTTCAATCTGGTCATGAAACCATTTTATGGTTGAACTAGAATATTTTATATGTATTATGTTCTATTTTAAGTTCTGTAAATAACCTATTTCCTTATTACTAAGCTAAATGTTAAAACAAGATCGTTGTGATCCAAAAAACCGCACAAATTTACCCAAATAACCATCATTAAATTTTTATCTAATGATTCGTCCACATGGATCTAATATAATTCACTATTAAATTATTAAAGCTACTATAATATCATTAATAACAAGTAGTATCAGTTCTGGATGTTTACCCACGATCTACCCAAACATCAAATTAAGAATACAAGTGGACCGCTCAAGAAAATCATAAAAACGAACATCCCGAACAATGTTTTTAAACTATTTAAGTCATCCAAAGGAAAATAATATGAAATAATGAAACCAGAATGAACCCTATTAATGTATAAAAGGTTCTTTAATTTCTAAGTAATGAATATAGTGTCATTATATAGGACATTAAATAGAAGGAGGCATTCAGGTACAAGGTAAGGGGAAATCTCGAACCCAATTTTCTTCCTTCAGGTTCTCCCTCTTTCACTCCATTTTTGATATGGTTACTCCTCAAATATCATTTTTTCATCATTTCCTTTACCTTTCTGGGATATACATGTTTTTCATTGGTTTTTATGTCCATCAAAATGTTTTCCAAAAGAACACTTCTTTCAAGATGTCACCTTTTACCTCTCATTCGAGGTTGATGGTTCTTGTATCAAGTATGTTGTTCCCTCTTTATTTTGGGAACACAAAGCTTATTAATGTGTTATTATGAGATGAAACCCATTCCTTTCCATTGGTTATTTATGTACATTTTTATATGTGTTCTATGTGGCAATCAAGATAATGATAATGTTATGATGTGACGGGTGCGCCCGGAATTATATAGCGCAATATGAATGTTTAAATGTGACGGGTGCGCCTGGAATTATACAGCGCTCTAATGAATTGGGTAAAGGGATGAATCTCATGAGTAAATGTGAAATGATGTTTGAGAATGATGATAGCTTTGTTCACAAGTATGTGTGGTAGTTAACCACTAAGACATGATGTTTCATTTTTATGCATTGCCACATTTCAAGTTTATTGTTTATGCTCCTCTCATGTTCATGATCATTTTCCTATGTCATGATTGTGCCCACCCCATGATGTATTGTTCTTATCTATCCTCCTACTAGGCTTTTATCTCACCCCTTTTATGTATATCCTCAGGTGGCTACATGTACTAAGGAGAGGAAAAGTGCCAATAAGAAGCAATAGAAGAAGAAATTAAATGAATTTTTATGCTTAAATTTGTATTTGTTATGTATGGTCATAGTTTTCCCAGGACACTAAACCTCTTGATCCTCCTTGTGTAATGCTATTATGTTTTTTATCTTTGAAATGATTTAATAGTAATGTAAGAAAAGGCCAGGTCGTTATAGTTGGTATCAGAGGAAAGGTTTAGTTAATTTGGGAATTAGGATTACTAAACCCTAGAGAAAACCTCTAGCATGAGAATAAGTACAAATATGTACACAAGAATATTTACCTAGGGATCCCATATTTTATGTTTTTGGCATAATTGTTTAAATGGATAAGTTATTCATGACTTGTTTACTTATGTTATGTTCTAACCTTTTCTATTTTAGAAAATGCTGGGAACTAGGAGAGGTAATGAAGGAGAAGTACCCTCACCTGTTTGTGTAAAGTGAAATTTCGGGGGTGAAATTTCTTAAGGGGGGAAGAATGTAACGACCCAAAGTATTTCAATAGAAAATTACCTTCTTATATATATTCCATAAAAACACAAAATAATGAACTACTAAGTGATAAGTGACCTTTAAACATAATTTTTTCACCCCTATGTTTGGAATTTTTAAAATCCGACATACACGGTTGTGTTCAAGACAGTTTTTGGAGTATAATGAAACAAAAATAATTTTTGGTGAATAGTAACCTACCCTTATGAATAGTAACCTACCCTTATGAATAGTAATATGAACCTTATGAATAGTAAATAAGTGTAACATTACATATGAATAATAAAATAAAATTTAGACGTCTTCGAAAGTGACCATTTGACCTTAGTAAACGTTTTTGGTATTTTATAAGTCATAAATAATTAATTATAATTAATTAATTAATTTAAAAGAAAATTTATTTTCCTGTAATGTATTCATAAATTATTGAATCAATGTCTAATAGTTTTTAGATAATTTTATAAGACCCTACGTAATTTTTGAAAGAACTATAAATTCAGTTTTAATCTTAAAAACTGTTTTTAAGTAAATTATGATTTTTATTAATTTTTAAATTAATAATATTTACAAAATTATTTTTGAAAAATGGACTTCATTTCTGGATTCTACACGTCGAAAAAATTTTGGGGTAAATTTTTGGAATTTTTCTACGAAACTTGAATTTTTTTTGAATAGTAGAATATATTAATTTACCATATAAATAAATTTTAATTAAAAACCACTATTCCTGACATCACAAGTGATGTAAGCACCCAAATCCCGAACTCACATGTCTTATTTACTATTCTTAGTCATCCATGACTCACTATTCCTTTTCGTAAGTGAAATTAATAAACTAATCAATTTTATATTAAGGAAACCCCTCTTCGCTCCACTATAAAAGCCACCCTTCACTCCCTCTTTTCCTCAAACCTCTCAATCTCCAAGCCTTCTCTAAACTCTGCCCAAACACCTTCCCTGGCTCATCCCCCACGTCCAAAAGCTGCTGGTCTCATCAAAAGACCAATCCTAGCTTCCTTCAAGAGGATCTCAAGAGGAGGATTCTAAAGGTAATTTATCTCTCTCTTCTCCTTTAATTTTCTTTCAAGTTCAAGTTTTTTTCTTGATCTCTCCCTATCTATCTTCATACAAATTGTTCTGTAAACCCATTATTATATATATACTGTAATATTATGATTATAATGTTATATTATATCACCCTTTCCCTCTTCCATTTATTTTATTAAAGAGAACGTTGTTCCCGAGGTGTTAAATTTATCACCTTTAAAAACGACATGTTCTCTTCTTCAATTTCTACCTTCAATATGGTCATGAAACCATTTTATGGTTGAACCAGAATATTTTATATGTATTATATTCTATTTTAAGTTCTGGAAATAACCTATGGCCTTATTACTAAGATAAATGTTAAAACAAGATCATTGTGATCCAAAAAACCGCACAAATTAACCCAAATAACCATTATTAAATTTTTATCTAATGATTCGTCCACTTGGATATAATATAATTCACTATAAAATTTTTAAAGCTACTATAATATCATTAATAACAAGTAGTATCAGTTCTGGATGTTTACCCATGATCTACCCAAACATCAATTTAAGA
This sequence comes from Viscum album, assembly GCA_963277665.1. Lineage (NCBI taxonomy): Eukaryota > Viridiplantae > Streptophyta > Magnoliopsida > Santalales > Viscaceae > Viscum > Viscum album. The sequence continues at coordinate 1,428,054,547 of OY728122.1, read as the reverse complement.
ATACAAGTGGACCGCTCAAGAAAACCATAAAAACGAACATCCCCGAACAATGTTTTTAAACTCTATAAGTCATCCAATGGAACATAATATGAAATAATGAAACCAGAATGAACCCTATTAATGTATAAAAGGTTCTGGAATTTCTAATTAATGAATATAATTTCATTATACAGTACATTAAAGAGAAGGAGGCATTCGAGTACAAGGTAAGGGGAAATCTCGAACCCAATTTTCTTCCTTCGGGTTCTCCCTCTTTCACTCCATTTTTGATATGGTTACTCCTCAAAGATCATTTTTTCATCATTTCCTTTACATTTCTGGGATATACATGTTTTTCACGGGTTTTTATGTCCATCAAAATGTTTTCCAAAAGAACTCTTCTTTCAAGATCTCACCTTTTACCTCTCATTCAAGGTTGATGGTTCTTGTATCAAGTATGTTGTTCCCTCTTACTTTTGGGAACACATAGCTTATTAATGTGTTATTATGAGATAAAACCCATTCTTTTCCATGGGTTACTTATGTACATGTTTATATGTGTTTGATGTGGAAATCATGATAATGATAATGTTATGATGTGACGGGTGCGCCCGGAATTATATAGCGCAATATGAATGTTTAAATGTGACGGGTGCGACCGGAATTATACAGTGCTCCAATGCATTGGGTAAAGTGATGAATCTCATGAGTAAATGTGAAATGATGTGTGAGCATGATTCTAGCTTTGTTCACAAGTATGTGTGGTAGTTAACCACTAAGACATGATGTTTCATTTTTATGCATTGCCACATTTCAAGTTTATTGTTTATGCTCCTCTCATGTTCATGATCTTTTTCCTATGTCATGATTGTGCCCACACTATGATGTATTGTTCTTATCTATCCTCTTACTGGGCTTTTAGACCACCCCTTTTTATGTATATCCTCATGTGGCTACATGTACTAAGGAGAGGACAAGTTCCAATAAGAAGCAATAGAAGAAGAAATTAAATGAATGTTTATGCTTAAAGTTGTATTTGTTATGTATGGTCACAGTTTTCCCAAGACACTAAACATCTAGATCCTCCATGTGTAATGCTATTATGTTTTTTATCTTTGAAATGATGTAATAGTAATGTAAGAAAAGGTCGGGTCGTTATAAAACCCTTCACATGTACTCTCTTCAGAGGCAGTACTGCTAAAGGATGATCTTTCTTAGGAGAAGCAACCAATGAAGATATTAGATCGTAAGGAAAAATTCCAATGAAATATGAAAATGCCCATCATCAAGGTGTTGTGGTTAAACTGCAAGTTTGATGAATTGATGTGGGAATCGTAGGATGTATTGTAGCAGAGTTACCCACATCTGTTTTAGTGAGGGAAAATGATTTTTCAATGGTGAAATTTTTTAAGGGGGGAAGATTGTAACGACCCAAAAATTCATTAATAGAAATTCATCTTGATCTAATTAAATGTTTATTTTGGTTATATAAAATTTTAACATCATCAGTTTTACGTTTTTGGATTTTAAAATATCGTTATGAATTGTGACTATTGATAATATAGCCATTGAACAGTGATCAAATGATTAGTATAAATATAGGGATTTAACAAATCCAATTTACTCAGACAAAGGAAGAGATGACCTCATCCAATAGACTTTCACTGTACGAAGCCCATTTTTCAAAGTTTGGAAAAGAGGTTTCATCATTGGGATTCAATCTTGACCAAGCCCGAGCTGAGCTTGAACATGTTAAGATTGAGTAGAACCAACTATGGGAGAAGTGGAATTTAATAGAGATTACCACATGAGTAATGTTATCTGAGCCACCCCAAGAGTCTGCCACCACTGCACACCTTACACTTCTTTCTTATACAGGTGTTATAAAGGGTTATGTAATAATACCATAACACATTCACTATGTACATTGTTTTTTTATAAATAATGTGCATTAATTTTATTATTGTTACTTTTGTAAATAGTTATTAAAGCACAAATAGTGTTTTTAGTTAATATTCAACTAAGACATATATTTTTAAGAATTAATGGATTTTTTAATTAAATAATATTTTAAGAAATTATCATTATAATTAAACTACTTCTTATTAAATATAAATGATCATATAAGTTTCTGAATGCAATTGTAATTTTTATTAAGGTTTGAAAGCTGTTTTTGTCAAACCCCGTGAATTTTTGATAAATGTCAGTTTCTTTCACATATTTATAAAATTATTTAGATAAAATGAATAATATTTTTGGAATCAAGATATCAAAATTATCCAACGGTGAATTTTTCAGAATTTTCTGAGATAGTCGAATTTTTGGGTAAAAATTAAATATGGTTTAAATATATAATATGTTTTATGACATCATAATGACCCAATAGTGATGTAATAAAATAATATAAACATTATTTTCGGCCAATATATGTTTTACCATTAAAATAATGTGATTTTTGGTTTGTTTTATTTATTTTACAAAGCATTAGTGGACCTTTCAGTGCTTATAAAACACTTTTTCTTTTTAAATTGTTTTCCATGAGAGTGTGACTCACCTCCACATAAGCAAAACTATTATTTTTAGAAGTTATCCCATTGGAATTATAAAATATTGTTTTCCACTCCCCTATGGGAAAATCCATAGGCAAAATGCAGGGTATGGTTTGTGGTTTTGATTAATTTAATTTAAGGTGACCCAAACCTAAATAATAATGAATTCCCTCTCCTTTCCAATATAAACCCTCCCAAGCTCCCACTTCCTCTTCACTCAAAGCCTTTGGAGTTTGACCAAATCCTGCCCTCCCCTATATATAATCCTCCCAAGGTGCCCCAAACTCCCAATAAGCCTCTCTAAGTCTTCCCCTAATCCATTGGGATCACACTTCCAAGTAAGGGATTTGTTCCTTTCTCATTTTGTCTAATTTTATTTAAGTTGTTATGTCTATTTTTCAATTAAAAACATTGGGGTATGATTTATAACCTCTCCAATACTTCCCTCATTATGTTTGGATAAAGGATGACCACATTCTCTCTCATTAATTCCTCCCATTTACACCTGTTCCCATGCCGAAATTCAATGAGAGATTTATCTCTCCTCTTTTACAACCAAGTAATTCTCTTGTATTATGCATATAAATTCCATTTAATTTGTTAGGACATGTATCTATATGACCCCCTTACTATCCATTTCATATATATATTTTGAGACACCCATTTCTCTCTCATAAAACATTTTTATGAGTTATTATTTCACGTTGTTATGCTGCCGAAATTGAACTATGATTTTCCAAGCCAATGTCATTATGTAGTGAATACCATGCCCATTTCTCTATCAATGGAATTCACATTTAAGATAATTTAAATATTTATTATAATTATTCATATATGTATTCCACATCCCTTTATCATGGAATAAATGATGATGATTGATTCCATGTTTTATGATCCATGTGGCACACTTATGCATGAAATCAAATGTTTAAGTAGGGTGCGCCCTGATAGTGCTCAAATGCATTGGGTAAGGTATAGTATCATGATACATCTTGTCCAATGGGTGTTGAATCTTTCTAATTCAAGTGAAATGAGGTTTCACTTGTGCTTCATGTGCAATGAGGGTTTACTCATGCTCCATGCGCAATGAACCTTGGCTAATGATAATTCCATGTTAAGTGTTGTTGCCACATTTCCATGTTATGATTATCATTATTTATCATGCCATTATTTTCATGTTTCTCTTTTTCTCCTTTGATATGCCTACTGTCTAAAATTTATTTTATCCCTCCTGTTATTCCATGTTTATTCCCTTACTAGGATTTATAACTCACCCTTTTATTATACATGTCCTTAGGTTATCCCAGGAAATGATAAGTACGAGGGAATGTAGTGGTCATTTAAAGGATTATTTTAATGAAGATGTTGTTTGTTTTATGTTATATCATGTTATATAATGTTCATAAGCACCAAATACACTAGACCACTCGATATTCTATGTTGTACTAAGTGAAAATTTTATGTAATAAATCAGGTTTAAGTGCGTAATAAAAAGAAGGGTTGTTGTAGTTATGATTCCCATGATGCATGGTAATGTGAAGAAATAATGAGATTGTTGTGGCCTCATCACATTGATATGGAAACTTCTCTATAGGATATCTGGATATAGATTGTTTTTATGATGGGGAGGTTGTAACACCCTGTTACCTTGTTTAAGGTATTCATTGAACCTTGTTTTTATTATACTTTGGTTGCGGATTGTTAGATGATATTTTAGGTTAACTTTGGAGATTTTTGGAATCCCAATAGACTATTCTCAGTTGATATATAGTTAAGAAAAACCATGCGGTTTAGACCAGAAAAATTGTGTTCTCCATCATGAGCCTCTAGAGGGTGGCTCATGGTTTTTCCAAAATGTGGGAATACCCCCTCCAAATTGTACACCTCTAGGTAGAGATGTGTTCATGTTTTGATCATAGTTTAATAAACCATGCACCGATCAGAGAAAAATCTTACACCCTATATAGTAGGGGATCATGGTTAGGGAATAAAATTGTGTGGACCCTCCAACAAACCATGAATGAGTGTTTTTATACCATTGATTTTTTTAAATTCTGAGACTCCCTGGTCTAACCCCTAATCACCATATTTCAAAACTAACACGAAACCTTGTTTATTAAATGTTATTAATAGGTGGTTTTGGATAATTAAACTCCTTTTCTTAGTGGATCAAATCTCAGTTAATCTCATATGAAATCCTCCTAGTAAGTGGATCTCCACTCATGTAGTTTCTTTTGATATCGTTTTCTCTCATCCTTATAGTTTTATAGATCATCATAAAATTAATGGATATAAACTCTATTTGACTAGATATTGATTCTAGGTTGTGTTCATTGAACTTTTTCACCTTCATTCTTCATTGGTGAGTCCCATTTTGGGTGTTGATTTCATGGTTTTTGATTCAAAGGTAGGTTCCATAATTATATTACCTATAATTGAAACGTTGAGTTTCTTGATAAAATTGAAATGAGTTTTTAATTGTTTTAAAAACATGTAAATGTGATGATTTTATATTTGATTTGAATTGGGTATGGAAATTGAAAAAACACAAATTTCAATGGAATTGAAAATAGTGGATGGATTTATGAAAAATGATGGATTGGTTTATAAAATGTTTTAATTAAATGATTTTGTCATGGTTTTAATAAAAATTATGAAATTGAAAAGTGATTTGAAATTGTATGAAATGATGAGACCCTATGATTTTGTTTTGAATGAAAAATCCATGTTAAAAACTGAAATTGGGTAATTATATTTTAAGATGTTTTAAAATTATTTATTTCCAAATTTATTTATTGAATATTGAATCACAATTTAGGCTCATTAGTAAGTGGTTACTAGGACAAGAATTATAGGTCCTTGACTCCCTTACGATGTATTGATATTAAACTCAACTACTAAAACAACTATGTCATGATTTCTTGTTATGGGCTCTCCTATTGAGGTGTAGACTTCCCATAACAGGTTTTCCTGTTGTGGTGTATTTATGTGTGCACACCCGAATAGATTTGTGATCATTCTGAGATGTGTGAGTGTCCTATTACCTAATAAAATGACTTACAATTGGGATTTGGTAAATGGTGTTGTGTTGTTATTTTATTTTCTATAAGTTATTTTATTTGATATAAACTCCATTTATTATAAAACTATTTTATTCATTTCAACTGATTTATATAAACTATTTTACATAAAATATTCATTTAATCATATTTCAATGTTGTTTTGATATATCATCCATTTATTAGAACTGAAATAATGTTTTGGTTTTAAATATGAAATTTTAAATTCGATGCATTGTATTATTTTATCCAATAACATAAATAAAAAATTATTATGGTATTGATTATAGACCACTTGGTAAGACCCTACTAGGATCTATAGCTCACACCATACATTTTCCTTCGTGAATTTGTAAACTTTCTATTCCTGGTTCAAGAAAAGGGAATGTGCCACATATAAGGGGTGGATGTTCCTGATCATTTGGACCATGGAGTGTTGTAGGTGATAGGTGGATATGTTATCCACTTTTTTATGGGATGTTTGAGTTTTAATCTTATTAGATACTGATTACATTAATGATGTACTACGTTGGGTTTTGTTTTATGTATTGTTTTATGTACTTATCCTTTTGCGAGTGTTTATCATACTAACTTTTAATCTTTTTTCTTCCTATTTTTTGGGTAAAATTAATTCTCTCTTTAATATTTTAGGATTATATGTGCTAGTCACCAACCCATGTGGATTAGGAATACCCTCTGAGCCATGATAGAGCTGGCTTATGTATCAGGGTATTAGGGTATCCAGGCAGGTTCATGATAGTTTATCACTTTACTAACATTATTTAAAACCATTATTTTTATAGAAATGTGATATTATAGTTATAAAATAACATATTCTTATTCATTAATTCATTATAATGCGCTATTTTTTGGGTCAATTTTATCATCTATCCAACTGATTTCATAATGGTAATGTCATGAATGATAAAGAAAACAAAAAAATAGGAAAATAATGAATTCAATATATTTTAGTACTTTTGCAATGGAAATATATATATGTTAATTCAATAATAAAAAAAATTCTTTTTGTTGAAACAAAATTAAAAAAAAGAATATATTAACCTCTTTTTATGAACTATCACTACAACATCCATAAAATCAGAATTAGTATTAATAACTATATAAAATACACCTACATAACCTCCATATACATTTTTATATGATTAACACTTGCTAAATGATCAAGGACGAGAACCCCCATATCAAATCTAATTTAAGACAAACTGGAAAATTAATATCTGAATATTGATTTCTACAATGAATCATTAATAAATAGGTAATAATAAATTTAAAATAAATGATAAAAATTAAATTAAATATAAACATTTTTCTTATATATAAGTTTAATAAATAATAATTTATTATACATGAGTTTAGATCATGTCCAACCAAGTGGGAATCCATGGTGAGGGGTTTTCTTAACTCAAGCTACTTTCATTGAGACATAATCATTTATCTCTGTCTATGCTCTTAAAAGTTTGAGATATTCTACCCATATCCTTTTTAATGTTTTACATTATTTTAATTTCTATGTAAATTACATTTTCCTATCAAAATATTATTCTTTGATGTATTTATTTATTCATAAAAATATGATGATGCTAAGAATAATTCACATATTCTCTATTGGATCTTTCTACAACATTTACATATTCAATATTAGAAAAAATATTTTATTTTATTATTTTGAAATAAAAATATTCCAAATGTTCTATACCTTCCATATTTATCTTTATCTTTATTCAAAAGAAAATTATATAACCTTTTCACCAATATGTGTTTCTTTAAAACCACCTAAAAAGATAAAAAATTATTTCTATTAACGTTCATATATTTTGTATTTTTCAATCAATATTTCTTATTATTTGAAATTATTTAATTTTAAGGTTACATTATTTGGCCTTATTTTATGTATTTCATAGCATTCTTAAAACCCCATTGGGAAAAACAATGTTGAAAGTGACTAAAAAATTTATTTTTGCAATAATTTTTAAGAAGATTTAAAAAATTTCTTTTATTGATCCCAAATCCATTTTCCTCTCTATATATAAAATATATATCACTTTTAGAGTTATTTTTTATATACCACTATCTAATTTCTATTATGATATATTTATTTTTGGGAGATTTAATTTTAGGTGTTTTTTGATCAAATTATTCATTAGATCATATTTGATACTTTATTAAAATGACAACTAACACATTTTATTTTGATGGGGTTTTCAAGATATGATTTAAGGTTGATTTAATACAACACAACTATGTATTGTTTATCATTATGTGATTGGTGGGTGTGATATAGGCCTCAAATTAATTTGGTAAATCTTTGTATATGATGATATGATGATGTTATGCATAGACATGATTGTAATTAACTATATTGAAAACATTTTTCATAGAAATTATTGTGGTTATTGATTCTTGAAACATTATCAATGACAATTATTTTAGTTATATATTCTCAAAAATTTAAGAGTGGCCATGATTTTAGTCACGTATGTTCACAATTTTATGATTTTATATACGTATGTTCTTGACACATGCCTATGTTATATCCCATCACTCATGATTATTGTCAAATGTTTCCACATTCTTATGTCATGGTATATATTATGATTTCATTATAATAATTTTAAGGTTATATTTCTTATTCACATCATATATGTTATTATATCATGAATTATATTTAGTTGTTATGATTAAATGTTTTTTAATTTTTTATTTATCATATGTCCATGATTTATCATGAGATTATGATCTAACCCTTTATGACACATTGATGTTATTGTTGGAGTTGGTGGCCTAGAACCAACTAATTTTTACTTTATTCATTAAATAAACACCTTATCACATATTGATTATTCTTCTATGTGTAAATTCATGTGATAATGTCCCAAGGATAGTTGTTTCATTAAAAGGTCATAGAGGATGCCTGCTATGATGAGAACCCGGAAGTGACATAACACTATTCTTGAATATATGTTCTATGGACGGATGATGTCATTTGTGGGATAAAAAAAATACAGGACATTAGGGTTGAGGACTCATAAAACTTTTAAGAACCTTCTCTTGGAATGTCCCTTTGGTAATAGGTAGGAGGATATTATGAGAACGAGACCTGCCAGTAGGAAATCCACATTTCATAGTTTCATTGGATTTTCCTATCTACGGACGTGTGTATTGGTCCTTAGACTTTAAGATTATTATCAATTGGTATTAAAACTTACACAATTAGATGTATTGATAAAAACTTTGACTACACACTGTTCGCAGCGAGGTAGGATACGTTGGGTTCGTCACGAGTGACACTGCATTAATAGATAACACGAGAAAGGATTTGTCCCTTCTGTTCCATAACGGAAGTATATCTCTAATGCCCTTTGATGGAATTGATATATCCTAAATAAATCCATGTCCATGGTAAGGTATGGGTGAGTTCGATTTCGGGAAGTCAAAGAAAGAATAATTGAGCAGATGGGTTGATGGAACTAGCATACAGCCAGATTGATTCGAGATATCGTGACAAAGGGATTATAATACATGTTAAGTGTTCGTATGAGGTGACACGTCATTTTGGTGATAAATTCTTTCTCTATGGGTGTATTGGCGTGTTCCTAGATGCCAACCTTGGACTTTAGGGAGCCTCTTCCTAATTCCACTGAGAAAGAGGCCTAGAGGGTCACACACTAACTGTGACCATGTATCTCAGTTAAATATTAATTTAACAAGTTAAATAAAGATTATTCCCGACTGTGGTTTAATATTTTTTTAAGGATGCCTGATCTCATTTATTTCGACACTAGTTTTTAGAGAGAATATATTTTCAGCTAAATAATATATATTTATTAGCGAGTAATGCAGTTACATTTATTTAAGAAATAAATATCCCTTACTCATGGTATAATAAATGTGGTGGAGGAAATAATGAAAAATGAAAACAAGATAAACACGTTGTGTACATTGAATCTACACGCCATGTAGTTTACATGGAAAACGAGTACACGTCATTAATTAATGATTACACACCATGTAGTTTTTACAGTCAGGATTTTGAGGAAATAATATCGTTTTATTAAATGATTTTTATTATAATCATCATGGGCGCATGTCAAGAAATTAATCATTCAACATCACGGTTTTCAATAAGATTTAATGAAATAAATAAAATGGGCAACACATTTATTTATTGTCATAACTCTATAACCATAAACCAGATTATAAATATCCTCACAACCCCAACACTTTTCCAGAGAGAATCGTTGTGCACAACAATTCTAGAGAGTTCTCTCAAGGCCGAAAGAACTCCTTCCTCCAAGAATGCTCCCATGACCGAGAGAGATCCACCACCACCGGATCAAGGCGATCGAAGGAGGACATCACAAACAGAGGTTCTTTCGCGCTAGCACCTGGATATACCTTCGTCGATGTCCAGAGATACGTGAAGCACATGTGGATCACTAGTAGAGGAATCCTACACTTGGATTTTACAGTGCAATGACAGATCACTTTAGATCGTGACTGGAGACATCGACGAAGAAAGAATTCCATCAAGGTAATTCTTGTCAATTAATTAAATTAATTATAACCAATATATAATGATCTTATATCTATGGTTTCGAGACTCCCTCTTTTTTTCATTCTTCATTCTACTCTAAAGATTCAGTGTTTTACATCGTGACGGATCTCGGATTTATCATTGTTAACACTAAAATTAATGTTGGGAAAACCCAACAATGTGCTTCCGCTTCACCCGGAACCTACAATTATTTAACTTATGAAGAATTTGAGCTCACCCCTTCTTATGTTTCCCATTTCATAAAGAAAATATATACAACAGTATGTCATGAAGGAATTCATGTGTTGAAAATTTGGTGTGATATGTTAAATAAATAATGTTAAATAACATTTTTATATAGTTAATATCCAATTATGATAAACAATTTCCTTCTAGGACTATTTGTTTTATTTTTGAAATGTAATATTAAATTATGCTAAATATTTTAAGATTTATGTATGTTATTATCAGGTAATATTATTTGGTATTATAGTAGTGTTTAGATATTTTTTAGGATTATATTTTTGATATTTATCAGATAAAACTTATATAAACTTTGGTTGAACTAATAGAGTTACCAGTTAAACCAAGAGTGCCATTTTTTTACTAAAGGTGTTATATGTTGAAATCATGGTATCACCAGATAAGAATGTTTAGGATTGATTTATAATATTTATACAATAGATTATGTTAGTTATTTTTACCATAATTCCCCATAACATTTTTTAGTTTTTAGATGGAAATATGATTAAGAAAATGAAGTTACGAATGGTATGTCTCTAGAAACTCTTATTTATAATTTCAAAATAAAAAAAAATTGTTATCAATGGTTGAGGAAAATGAAATTATAAAAATATTCTTTTTATGAGGGAAAATATGAGATTCATAGTCTTACACAAGATACTTAGTCTGATTTATCATTAGAAATTATATCTTTAGTCATGCATATCTTATGGATACTCTCATATATTTTGATCACAGTGAGATAGTTAAAATTACATGAATTTAAGTTACTTTAGGGGGAGAAAGAAACAATCCTGATTTTAGGGCACCTTTTTCCTTAAGCAACATGTATATCACTATTAAATATTTTTTATGTTGTTCCAATAGAATGTAACTAGATTTGAAAATAAGTCATAAAAGATATGAATCAAACTAACCATAATTTATTCACTCATGCTGAAAAAATAAAAACAATTACAAGAAAATATATATTACATACCATATATTATTACATACCATTGATGATTACAACCCTTAAAATAGCATAAATTAAAATGGGACAAAAATAGAAAATAATAGTATCTTTGAAACTTGGAAATCCTTTCGATCATTTTACCTTTGGGAATCACTGTTAGTATAACTAAACATATAATAAAAAACACAATGAATAGAGAAAGAATTGTGTAAAATAATAATTGAAAACTAAAAGAATAATAATTTTGATTCTTGAGGTAAGAATGGAATGAATTTAAATAATTTAATTGGGTAAGATAGACATTATTTAACAGTTATAAAAAGATATAAATTCATTGGTATAATACTTGTAAATCTGTTACCGGTTTGGAATTTTCAATATATGGTTTATATACATAAAGCATATTTATATTATTAAAAATATACATTTTCATTAAAATTAACTTTTCTGAATTAAAATAAATGTTTTTTAATATATTTAACATATTATAATTCAATTTGGATAATAATATTGGTTCTAAAGAAATTGTTTTTATGAATTATGTATTTTTGTTAAATTTATTACATTTAAAGAATGATATTAAAAATTATATTGATAAAATTAAAGGAATTTATAGAAAAACAATTTTATAAAAAAAATAAATAATTAACTATAAGGAATACTAATTTAATTATTCATGTCTAAATAAAAAATATTTTATTCAAAGAAATTGTTTTTATTATATATGATATGCCTTCATTTAAATGTTAAATTTATCAAAATTGGAGTATTAAATTTTAAAAAAATAATTATATTTATATATATATGTATATATATATATGAATACCTACATAAATGAATGAAAATTAATAAATTTATTATTAATTAGTTATTAATAAAGATAAAAACATTTTTTGTTATAATGAATTTTTTTTAGGACTTAATTTTTCTATATGTTTCGTATTTTTATTTGAAAAAATTAAACTAATCTATATTAACAAATTAAATTAATTAAATTAGAAGATATTTTTTTGATACAAATATATTGATAAAGTTATACTAAATTTTACTAAATAAATAATCATTTTTTAATAATTAGTAATAAAATAATCTAATGTTCAAAAGAGATATTTTGAAATAATTGTTTTTAAATCTTTAACACAACTTTTTAAAACCCACGAATAAAAATTTTAATGAAATTTATCAGTAATATATAAAAAAACTAAATTTAATTTCATTTGATGATTATTATTTATCAAGTAATAAGGGTAAATTCATTTTATGCTTAAAATTACATTTTTTAGAAAATTGTTTTTTATGTTATGCATAATTATATTAAAATTATTTTTCAAAACCATTATAAATTGATTCTAATAATACGAATTTAGTATTTTCAAACAGTATAAACTAATTATTTCAAAAAGATAAAATTTATTTTTAGGCGTAAAAATAAGTCACTAAGGTAAAAATTAAGTTACCGCAGTAAAGGTAAAATGCGAAAAAAGTTTAAATTAAAGGGTATAATCCTAAAATATCACAAAAGATTATCTATAAATGTGTGTGTGAAGGAATTATAAACCTAAACTTATCATATATTCATTATTTTTCTAATTTGGATCCACTTTCCATGAGAAATTATATTCATTATTCATTAATTGGTGGATATTTGAGAAAATACCACTCAAGTTTTCCTTTAAAAGGGCCCCTCATCTACCCACATCAAAGAACATAGTTACTTTAGTTTCCTACTGAATAAATTCCCAAATTATCACATTAATTATACTATATCATATTTGGTAACCCATTTTCATAATAATTAGTCTCAAATCCTTTATTTCTAAGTAGCTCTCTAAGAGATGATTTAAGTCTTAAATGTAAGGGTTATCCTCTCCCTAATCATATTTCTTTATATTTTTAATCCACCTCTTATTAAATAGTATTTATCACTTTAATCACATTATTTTTGATAACATTATTCTTATCTAAAGGTGATATTATATCAATATAGTGAAAGTTTCATATTTATTCATTTGTCATAAATTATTCTTTTTTGGGTCGGTTCTACCGCTTACATTAATGATGCTATACTAGTAAAATCATGAATGATTAATAAAAATTAAATAATGGTAATATGAGATAATAATAATAAATTTAGGATTTGTTTTCATAATTTTTTATGCATATATCGATTATTATATTCATTGAAAAGCAATTCTTTTTATTGAACAAAATTCACAAAAATGAGTTTTTAAATTCTCTTTACAAACAATCACCATAACTTCCATAAAATTAAGATTGACCATCATAAATATATCAAAAACACAAATTTAACCTCAATTAACTATCTATAGGTTATTTAAACATGATCAAGGGTCATGGAATGGAATCGCAATATTAGAGTGGGCACAAAACAAATAGAATAATTAACACATGAATATTAATTTCATCAAATAATTATTAACAACTATGGAATAAGTAATTAAAAATTAATGTTACCAAGTAAAAAATATATAAATATTATATATATATATATTAATAAGAAAAATATATTTATTATACAATATTTTAGAGAGTTCTCGTCCAAGAAAGAATCCAAGGTAAGTGTTTTTATTAACTCAAAATGTTTTCTTTGAGTCATAATCCTTTATATTTAATTATGTTTTTCTATAATTGATATATTCATCCAATTTATTTTATAATATTTTTTTTTCTAGTAAAATTAAATTTTTATGTAAAAATATTCTTCTTTTACAGATTTCTTTCTTCATAAAAATATGATGATATTAAGATTAATTCTCATCCTCCTAATTGGTTCTTTCTCCTTTATGTCCATATTTTTCTTATTAAAAAATATTTTATTTTATTATTTTGAAAAAAAATATGTTATATGTATTGTACCTTTAATTTTTCCCTTTATATCTATTCAAAAAGAGATTTTATAACTCTTTCATCTAGGTGGGTTTCTTTAAAAACACCTAAATACCTTAAAAATATATTTCCATTCACTTTTATATATTTATTATCTTCCACTAAATATTTTATCTTATTTTTCATTTTACATTTCAAAGTTCCATTTTTTTAAATTATTTTAAGGTTTTCAAGGTGTTCTTGACACCCATTTTATGGAAAAATATTTTGATAGTAACTTAGAAATTTTATTTTCACAACAATATTACAAAAGTTATTAGAAATATTTGTTATTATTCTGATCCCATTTTCCTCTATATCATTAAAAGATATATATTTTATGGAATTATGTTTCATTTATCACCCTAAAAATTCTCTTGATATGTTTCTTTTTGGTTTATTGAATTTTTAGAGTCTTTAGATCCAATTATTCATTACTTAATATGAGATACTTCATGAAAATGTCAAGTAAAAAATTTTATTTTTATTGGGTTATCAAGATATGATATAATATTGATTTCATGTGGAAGACACATGTGTTGTTATCATTATGTGATGGGAGGGTCTAATATATCTCTCCAATTAATTGGTAAGTATTTATATCTTATATGATAATTATGTTGTGAATGCACATGGATGTGGATAACTATGTTCAAAACTTATGAATGGACATGATTGTGGTTAGTTATGTTTAAACATTTATACATGGAAGTCGTTATAATCCTTTAAAATAAAAAATTTATGAATGGACATGATTATGGTTAGCTATTTTCACAATTTTACGATTTTTTATAATTATGATCATACACATGCCTATGTTATTCCCCATGGACCATGATTATTGTTCCATGTTTCCACATTCTTATTCTATTGTATATATTATAATTTTATGTTGATGTTTTTGAGTTTATATGTAATTATTACATGATATATGTTTTTTTCATACTTTATAATCATATTTTATGATTCCAAGTTATTTATAATAAGTTATTTATCTAATGTTCATTTTTTCTCACTTATATATTATCTAACCATTTGTGAATAATTATAATAATTTCACCTACTGAGTGTTTTAGATCAATAATTCTTATGTTTATCGTTTCACTAGGGACAAAAATATTGGAATATGTCTTGGTGGGAGTTATTTGTGGAGAATTTTGTGGGATATGTTAAATCAATAATATGATATAAGATTTGGTATGGTTAATCTCTCAAGATACTAAATCATTTCCATTTGGGATTGTATGCTTTATTTTTGAAATTTAATTATTAATCATGAGAAATAAAATATATGTATGCATGTTATGCTTAGTTTATCTCAAATAGGAATGATGTATTTACCTTGTAAGTCCATTGAGAATAAGAGGACGAGTGTCATATATCAACATCAATTTTAGGTACATATATATTTTTATTTTGACCATCAATTTTTTCAATCCTGTTTTTGTTTTTTTTTTGCATAAAATTTTGGAGTTTTTATATTCTTATAGTCTTATTCGTGATTATCCATGTGGTTAGGGTAAATCATTAAATTCATCATAGGAAACTGTGAAACCTGTTTTTGAATATCATATGAGGGAACATGGTTAAATACATACTTATTCCAAACCATTTGACTTTCTCTTCAAACTATCCAACATGGGATATATAAATTTTTCATGGTTGGTGTATGGTTTTTAAAATTGTGCATCTATACCATGAGAATTTTGTAAAGTCCTCAACCCTAGGATCCCAAAGTTAGTAGTTACTTTATTACATTGGCATAAGATACCAGAAATCACATCTAGAAGGACTGAATAGTTTTTAGTATTGGTAAAAAAGATATAAACGTGAATTTGATATTAAAATTGAAAACATAAAATAAGACATAGTATTTTCATTGGGTACATCATTATTCCCTTTATCATATCACTGCACATCAATCATAAGTCACTTCCTGGAATCCTTGGGAAAGAAAACATAAGAAAGGGGTAAGATCTAATGATCAGTAAGGGAAATCATAAAATGGAATCTATAATAAATAAATTATACATAAGAAATATGGTAAGGTATGTAAATAAAAAAAATTCATTCAATAAATTACATGAGTATAACTTGGAAGGAATAAATGACAATCAAATAATTCCATATAAATAATCACATGATCTTTAGGCTTAATCACGTGATCATGAGGCATAAACATAGATATTTTATCTAATATAATAATCACATGGAACATAAATATATAATATCATAATGACGGAATTCATAATTTCATACATTATAACCATACTATAAATACCTCATGCCAATACATCTTATATAAATGAATAAGGCCTTGGAAAAAAACCAAGCTATTTTGTCTCAGGAGACCTACTGATGAATCAATGGGATAAAACAATCCCATCCCATCACTTATTAAGTCTAATGAATTCCTCATATGAAATGGGAGAAACATAATAAACAGAAACATTCATACAGAAAAACTAGCATAAGAATTGTTATTACTTTCCCCAGTCAATAAACATAATAATAAACCATCCCGAGTAATATGGAGAATGATATCAAAGTAGAACCTTCTAAATCAAACTAATCATAAACCATCTGGAACAATAATTAGGATGATATCATTAAAAAATATTACAAATATATAATAAGTAAAATAAGGGTTGTTTTCATTGATTAACCAAAATACCATAAATTTTTTATTAAAAAAATATTGAGGAAAATATCCTTTTAACTTTAAAAACCAATTTAAAAAACCAAACATTTCTAGAATATTAAGAAAAATAATTTCTTCAAAAATATCCTTGTAAAATTGTACATTAATATTCAAATAATTATTGTTCATAATTGTGGTCAATTTTTTAAATGTCTTATAAAATAAAAAATATATTTTATTCCCACTATTAAAAAATGGAAAAAAGTACCTCATTTGGAAAATGATAAGGAAATTATTTTCAAACCATTTTGTAAAAATTCAAACATGGGTCAAATTTTTTTATTAAATCCTTTTAATCTTGTTATAAAAAATTAGAATACATTTTTTAAAAACATAGATATAGAATAAAAAAGTATTTTAGACCGAAAAGAGAAATAAAGTTGGCTTTTCTTAAAATAATTTTCTAAAATATTTTAAGTATAAAACAAGAAAAATAATAATATTACTCGAAAATTTATTGAATAACCATATTATAATAAAATTATTGAGTTTATTGAGTGATAAATGATGAGATTATAAAACAAACTATTATACCTTTGGTAACTATTGAATCATATGCCCCATAAAAGAAATAAATTCAAATAAAAATTTAAATAGCACAAATATAAATGTATTAATGATATTTCATATCTAATTGGTAGTATATACACCACAAAATAGAACTAAGTGGTGAATATGATATATGTCTCATGAAAGTAAAGGTGACATAAGAAACCATTACCTCGGGTCTGATTTCCATCTCACTTATCTATACCTCCTATATAATTAATATATATTTATTATAAATATATCATAGAACCATACTCATATATTTCATACCATAAATTATTAACTCACATTCATTTATGACCTATTTATTAACAATTCTTGGTTAAAATTTCTTTTTCAGGTGATAATTGATTCTTTTTTCATTTATGTTTTGCTTTGGTAATTTTGTTCCTTTTAAATTTTTCATAGTTAAATCATATCCAAAATGTAAAACATGATATAAATATCATACATATTAATTATATTTTTATTTATAGTAATCCATAAATGTTAGAGATGGAAAATGAATTACAACGTTCATGGAGACAGGTGACCGTAAGTACGCATGAATGTTTCCATTTTCACGGCAGATGAAAAAAAGGAAAATAAATATTAAATAAACTTTATTGAATTATTATTATTTTTAATATATAATTTATATTAATTAAATCCATCCATGAAAAATAAAAATAAAAAACATTACATATCGCAATGTGGATGAGGTAGTCCACACTTACACATGAGTGACGTTATAGTTCTTAAAAAGCTTTGAAAATAAAATGTTAGATGTAATATTATATTTCTTGAATAATTTTTTGGTCATAAATATCATATATATTCACTCATGTTATCCTTACTACCATCCATGTAAATGGTAAGTGGAAAACGAATCGCATCACTTGGCAAGGAGGTATTCCACTATATAGACGAGCGAAATTATCATATCCCCCCCATAGAATGGAATGTAAGAATTTATATGTGATATCACAACTATATAATTATAATAATATCATATATATCATATATATATATTTCAAATCCATCCTTATATCCTTCCTTTAAATTTTGGGATTGAAAACAAATTACATCAGTTCATGATATGGTGGTCCACTGTACACACAATCAATGATTTCATTTTCCATTTGATGGAAGTGGAGAGGGATATAGGTTATTAAATTAAGATAATAACATATCTATATAATTTAGATACCAGTTTTATCATATTATCATAGTTTAAGAAAATTTTAAGGAGGTGGAAGAAGAAATAAAACAAATATGCACATTAATAACTTTACCTCTTCTTTGGAGAACCCCTTTCAATCTACACCTATATCATTTATAGGAGGGTTTCCTAATAATAATAAGGCCTATAGGATGTAGGTGTAAGAACCTGAATCTTCATTTCAGGTATGGATCTTTATTTTGTGTTGGTTTTTAGGAAAAAAGAAGAAATAAGAAACTTTCTAAGTACACACTGTGTAATTTTGAGTACATGCCCTATACTCAGTTGTCGTGTGTAGCTGTGTACTGGTCATGTAATGTTCGAGTACATGTCCATATAGGTGACCTGGAAAACCACCTAAAGTGTAAGCTGGTTGAGGCTAGTACACATCATGTACATTAAATAAACACAACATGTACTTTTTTTAATTGGTTTATCAGAGTGGGGTCGCATCTCATCTCCAAAAATACCTTTTCTAACCTTGGTTCATCTAGGAGTGACTGGGAGCAACGATCAATGTTAGAGCTACTATTTCTCCATCTGAGCTCTGATTGAGATGATGCTTGGTGCGTTGGATTCCCATCGGTTATTTACCTCTTCCCCTTGATCCTCTCTCCCTCATTTCTCTTCTCTTATCAGTTATCTAGGGTTGATCATTTTTACCCTTTTTATAGATCTACAACATTCTATGCCTATTCAAGGGATGGCGTTCAAGATTTTTTATCGTAAAATATCAAGGTAGGTGGTTTATTCCTTTCTCTGATTGTCTTTGGATTATATATTTTTAAATTTTAAGAATACCCTTGTTTGGGGATTGCGTGTTTTGGATTTTTGTAACTATTATCTACCTACTATGGTTTAATTGATTGAAAAGGGGTTGTAGAATATGTGTAAGGTTTGATTTCTTATTTATGGGACATCCCATGGGTTTTTTCCTAGTTTTACTGTTTTGGGCCATTTGGCATAGGATTCCTATGAGGCATACCTTTTTTCCATGCCTCCTGTTGTTAGGATGGAGTTACTATTTATTTGAGATACATGTGATTCTAATTGTGAAAGCATGACCAAGGGGAATTGACTGTGGGATCTTCCCAAGGTAAGATCATTTATGCATGAATTGGAATTATATTTACCCAGAGGTATTGATTTTTGGATCTTCTAAGTAGTCACAGTCCAGAGGGGTTAGACTATGAGAGATACCGAGAGGGTCGTTATTAAATGAATGTTGGACCTTAGGGTGTTGATTAGGAGACCTTCCTGGTGGTCATTAATTTTGTTTCTATGAAGACCAAGGGGTTATTGACATTGAGATCTACCTCGATGGTCATTTGTAAATGATTAGTGTTATATGGGACCAAAGTGGTTAGAATGTGTGAGCTTTCCCAAGGGATCATTATTTATTAAATTGATGATTTATTGAACTTTTTGGGCCAAACTGTGAGAACATTCCAATAGGGTTTCTTCAATGATTGAATGATTGTGATGAGTCTACCAAGACAAATCACATGTTTGGACTCAGTCTTAATTGATTGTTTATATTGTCTTTATATACATCTGTTGGATATTATTATACAAGGGGATACATATCTTATTTTATATCTCGAGGTCAGATTATTCGATGGATTGAATATTTAATAAATGTAAATGAATTTAATTGAAAACTGTAGGATTATTTACTTTTGGATACTTCCTAGTTAATTTCTTTATTTCTACATATTACATGCCATATATATTAACAGATAGTTAGCCATAGATCTTTTAGTGGTTACTTAATTGGATTCGTCTCAGACCCTATTTGGGTCATGCTTCTGGACCCAAACAGATTTTATGGTTTCATGTATAGATAAGGGAGAGTTCCCTTCTTCGTCAGGTAATTGATTGCAGTTGGATCTAGAGATCATGAGAACAAGATGAAACTTGTGATGATGTTAGAGTTTGTTGTTTTTCTATACTTTGGTTTAGTATTGTATTTCCAGCATTTTGAATTTTTTGGAATCTTTCCTAGATACATGTGACATGCATAATTTATATATGCTCTAGTGGTAATATTACTATTAGAATTCTGCTTCTTACTTTTGTTGTATTCTATTACTACTTCTGTTGTTGTTAACTATTGTTATTCTACTATGCATAATCCAATAATGAGGTCATATTTTCCACATTTCTAGACCATTACCTCACTTCTAGTTGAAATCCAATGGAATTTGGGGAAATGTGCATGAGGTTATGTGACCAATCAGGTTTGGGGCACCATTGGGCGACACTTGGAACTGGGATGTTACAAAGTGGTATCAGGTGGTTTTTTCCCTTCTTTTTCATAATATTTGGATCCTATATATAGGGATAGGAAGGAAAAAGTAGTTGGTAATAAGCTGTTCTTGGGATTAGTTGACCCGTGTATAAGGAAAATCCAAGTTACCTAGAATATTTAAATTTTTATGGTTTTGTAATTGTTATAGTTGATTTGATTTCACCATTGGGTGACACACATGTTTTTTACTTTTATTATAGATATCATTGTAGTTATAAATCTATCGCAACATGATGAGATGAGGGTATATCATCTCATTCATCATATAGGAACTTACTAGAGATCAAATGGCATGCATTCTTGTCATTCTATTTAGGGTTCATTACTGATTTAATGTTATTAACATAGATTTGGTTCTATAAATACATGATATTGTGATATATACCATGATAGAATACTTTCTATTTTGATATGGTAATGTAATATATAAATTTTCATTTAGATGGATGCCAAACCTTGATCCCTGAGGTGTTATGGGCCCTCTTGGATCGAAATTTTGTGAATCATGAATGAAATTTAATTGAATTTTGTCATGTTAGGATGTGGAAACGGATGCCATAATTTGGTTCGTGGGAGTATGGGCTCTCACGAGTCAAAATTTTTCATGACTTGGACAAAATTCTAAGTTTTTAAGGGTTCCAAATATGGTTTAGAGGATAACTATTTTGAAACACCAAAAAAACGGCGTGTGATGTTATGAAAACAGTCCATGGGTTCTTATATTCTGGAAGAAACAAAATTTCTTAAGTACTTTCTGTGTACTGGGAGTACACGCCATGTAGTTCTTGAACATGTGACTGACCGTGTGAGAAGAGACATGGGGTTGGGAAAATTTTGGTAGAATAGTTTCTGTCCAGATTGTAAACATCATGTTGTAATGAACCATGTATCCAACCTTGTGAAAAATGACACAGGTGGATGAAACATAGATTGTACACACCATGTCCCATTTATGCACGCCGTATAGTTATAAACAGTGTATATGACCATGTGAATAATGACACGGGTGGTTAGAACATAACAAGTACACATTGTTTCTAGGGTGAACATGCCAAGTAGTGTTACCTAGGAGTGAACTGTGTATTTCTAGTTGTGTAGAAGAACCAGGACATGGCGGAAAATTCAAGTACATGCCGTGTCTTTAGAGGAACATGTTGTATTTAAGGGGAGTTACATGCATAGGTTTGGTAGAGGTACACACCCATGCAATGTTTTAAGGGAACACTCCCTATAGAGGTTATACATGCCATGTAACCTTTTTTAGTGAAACATGAATGATTTATTCTCCAAAACATTATTATTTTTTATGCTGTAGTCCTTGATAATCATGAACATAGGTGTGTGATTGACCTTGTAGTGTTAAGACACCAAGATGTCATCTGGTTTTATGCAAGATACATGGTATTTATCAGACACTGGTAATGGTAGATTAGAGACTACCGGTAGATCCCTCTATCATGGCCGTTTTGGCACCAGCTGTTATACCGGACACATGTTCTAATGAACAGTTCCTTGAAGGAGTTTTGAAGATGTTATAGACATTTTAGGGAGCATTGCATCCAGTATAATCTATGGAATAGTTGATGCCGGTGTTCCATCAACAAAATCCTTTGATTTTTTTAAGGTACGGAGGACCACATGTTGTGAAGTCATGTTTGGAAGCCATGCTTTCAATATTTGAGCATTTGGAGACACCTCTGGAGAGGAGGTTGAAGCTTTCGACGTACATGTTAAGTGATTCCACCAAGAGATGGTGGGATGTTATTTCACAGGTGGGATGTTATCAAGATATGACTTGGGAAATTTTTTAGTGGACCTTCTATGACTACTTCTACCCTGATATGTTGAGGGCCTATCAAGCCTGAGAGTTCATGAACTTGGAGCAGGGAACTCTTTCAATGATGGATTGCTCTTCACATTTTACAGAGCTTCAATGCTTTATAACTATTTTGGGAGGTGGCGAGTTATCTTTAGCTAAGCAGTTTGAGGATGGCCAAGGTATGACATCTGATCATAGGTGAATGTTTTCAGGATGAATTCGGTGATGACTATATTGAACTAGGAGTTGATTACTGAGCGTAATTTGAAGGAGTTGGGACCTGTGAGCTAGAGAAGTTCAGAACATAGGGCTGGTACTCCTTTGACAGATATCAGGAATCACTGTAGAGAGTTTTCTTAGGATGATTCTTTAGTTATCCAAGTGGTATGATACCAGTGTAGAAAGACTGGTCATACAAAACTACATTTCCCGAAAGACCTATTCGAGTGTCGATCTTGTAGAAATATGGGTCATCATCAGATGTTTTTCTAGATGTACTCAACAATAGTGGGTGATAGGAGTTATGTTATGAATCAACGTTTAGGAGCAGGACCACCAGTTTCACATCAGCCAGGGATCTAGATTTCATCAGGATGTTTAGGCCGAGTAGGTGGTTATTGATGTGATATCCAAATGTAAGGATTTCAGTGATATCAGGGTGGATCAGCTCAGGGTAGTCAAGAAGGTTCACAGGGCCGCGATATAAGTCATAATATAGTAGTGGAGCAGACATAGCAAGATAAGGATCTCTAACCCTCTATATTTATAGTTATGATTCTAGTAGCCATAGTTTTAGCTTCTTCTCTTTTTGATATAGTGTATTCCCATAGTTTTATATCTGTTACTATTGTAAAGATCCTTGGGCTCTATATCTTTACTTCGGATGATATTATAATGCTAGAAACTCCGTTGGGGATTTAGATGACTAGTGTACATCAGTGTAATGAGTGACCTCATGAGTTTGGTGGGTGTAACTTATTATTAGACCTCTATGTCTTAGAGATGAAAGGTTTTGATGTAGTTCTCGGAATGTAATTGTTGGTCGCCTTTTAGACCTTTGTTGACTTCTATCGTCGTAGGATGAGTTTCACATTACCAGGGGTGGGTATGTTTTAAACAAGGGCTAATTGGATGTCCAGGCAAGAAAAACTGGTCCTGAGCTTCATGAGTTGATAGGAATTATGGCCCTGATTTCTAGTTTATATCTAGATGACTTGGGGACTTCAAAAAAGGACTTTCCTTCAGGGTGGATAATTTCAGTGATGTCTTTCCAGAAAAAGTTTCAGGTATTCCTCCAAAGAAAGAGGTATATTTCTCTATAGATCTTGTTCTAAGAGTGGAACCAATGTCCATTACTCCATATAGGATGGCTATAAAAGATTTACAGGTTCTCAGGAAGTAGTTAGAGGAGTTTCAGCTGAAGGTTTTAATCTGACCCAATACTTCTCCATGGGGTTTGCCTCTCCTTTTTTTGAAGAAGGGGGATGGTACCCTCAGACTTAGTGTGGATTATTGGAAGTTGAATCAGCCGATAGTCAAGAACCAATATCCTTTTCTGTGGAGTGATGATCTTTTTATCATCTTCAAGGAGCCCGAGTGTTCTGAAAGATTAACTTGAGATCCAGTTATCATCGGTTTCAAATTATACCATCACATATATATATATTACGACCTTTAGGAGAAGGTAAGGTCTATATGAGTATTTGATTATGTTGTTAGGTCTCACAAAAGCACCATTTGTTTTCATGGAACTGATGAAATGAGTGTTCCATCCTTACTTGGAGTATTTTTTGGTAGTCCTTGTAGACGATATCTTTATGTACTCTTCCACTCGACACGAATATGCCACCCATCTTGAGATCATATTGTGTACACTGAGAGAGCATGAGTTATATGATAAGATCTCAAAGTGACACTTTTGGATAGACAAGATTCACTTATTGGGTCTTTTTATCTATGAGATAGGAGTATTAGTGAACCATTAGAAAGTGAGAGTAGTAGTTTACTGGGAGTAGCCGAAGAAAGTCATTGAGGTGCAGAGTTTTCTGGGGATGGGTTCTTACTACAAACACTTTATAACTGACTTTTTATGATTAATATTTCCACTGACGGGCCTCACTAAGAAGGGTGAAAAGTACTTATGGATAGATTCGTGTGATTCAGTCTTTTAGAAGCTGAAAGGGAGATTGAATTCATCACCGATTATGATTTTTCCAGAGCCAAGAAAGAACTACACCATTTATTGTGATGCATCAGGTATCATTCTGGGAACAATGCTTATGCAGGGGGAATGATTCATTGCGTACGAGTCACGATAGTTGAGGCCACATAAGAGGAACTAATTGATGCCTGATCTCGAGTTTGCTATAGTTTTTCATGCTTCACACTGTTGGAGAAACTATCTTTTGGGAGGGAATTTTGTTGTAAACACTGACTACAAAAGTCTCAAGTATATTTTTACAAAGAGTGATATTAATTTGAGACAATAAAGGTGGGTTAAGTACCTTTATCATTTTGATATTGAGATTTCCTACACACCTGAGAAAGGCAACACAGTGGCCGATGCGTTGAGCAGGAGGACTCAGATATATGCATATCTGGAGGCCAGGAGTGAGTGGATGCTTATGACTATGTTCTCTGAGATGTATTTGGAGGTGAATGACATATAGGGGAAGACGTTTCTTTCTTCTATATATATTACCTATAATCTACTGGATCGATTCAGAAGGAGACAACTATCAGATTATGAAGTCCTAGACCTATGAGAGAGTGTATCTAGTGAGGACCCTACTCCTGGGTGGACCATAGACGACGGTGAGATATTGCATTTTCATGGGTGTGTATGGGTGTAAGCATAAATTCATGGGGATTTTATGTGAGATTTTCATTCCTATGTTTGGGAAGTTCACCCTAGTGTCAACAAGATTCATAGAGATCTACACTATCAGTACTGGTGGCAATGTATGAAGAGGGATGTAGCTAGTTTTGTAATGAGTTATTCCACCTGTCAGTAAGTGAAGGTGGAGCATCAGTGACCAGTTGGACTTTTAAAGAAGTTACCCATTATTGAGTAGAACTGGAATGATGTCGCGATGGATTTCATGATGGGTTTACAGAGGTGACATCAAGAAAATGATGTGGTTTGGGTTTTTGTTGACATAACCACAAAGGATGCATATTTCTTGCGGATCAAGGAGACCTTTAGTGTTGATGAGATTGGAAGGTTGTACATTCGAGAGATTGTACGTTTACATGGGGTTTTAGACTCTATTATTTCAAATAGGGATGCCCATTTTACTTTTCACATCTGGAAGGGACTACATAGGTCTTTGGGTACACACATACATCTAAGTACAACAAACCATCCCCAAACAGACGGCCAGTCCGAGCATACAATTCTGGATTTTGAGGAAATTCCATGATATTGCGTTCTGATTTCAGGGTCTCTTGAGAGAGAAACATACCCTTAGTAGATATTACCTACAATAATAGTTTCCATGTGACGATTCAGATGGAAACTTATGAGGATTTTTATGGTATACCATGAGGATCACCCCTATATTGGCTGGAGGAAGGATAGATAGCTATGTTGGGACCTTGTTTTTCTAAGAGAAAACTAAGCTGGTGGAGTTGATTTAAAAGAGGATGTCTATTTCATAGTCTTAGAATAAATATTATTCTGATCAATGGATATGACCTCTGAAGTATTAGTTCAGAGATTAGGTTTTCTAATGTTTCACAATGTGGTTGGGGCATTAGAGGATTAGGAGATTGGGGAAGCTTTCACTGAGATACGTCAGGCTGTTTGAGGTTTTCGAAAGATCCGGGCCAGTTCCCTATTAGTTAAATTTACCACATTTGTTCTGGGATGAATGGTTTCTTTCACATTTCTCAGCCACTTAGTTACTTTCCAGACCCATATCATAATTTTCAACCGAAGGAGGTTGAGTTGGAGATAGATTCATCCTTCTAGGAGCACCCAATAAGGATTGTGGATCACAACCTTAATGTTCCTCATGGACGGTTTATTACTCTAGTATTGGTGTTATAGATGAATAGATGAGTACAAGATGAGACTTGTGATATGGATGAAAACATATGATCCTAGTGGCCAGATATGTTTGATGTTTCTTCTTCACAACCATTACAAGGGAAATTCGGTGATGAATTTCTTTAATGAGTGATGTTTGAAAGAAACTGGATATTCATTTCAGTTATGGATCATTATTTTGATTTTTTTAGGATAATGGAAGAAATGGTAAATTCTATAAGTACCTGCCATGTAATTTTGAGTACACTCCCTGTACTTAGTTTCCGCATGTAGCCATGTACTGGCCATGTAACGACAAAGTACATGGCCGTCTAGGTGACCTAGAAGACCACCTAAATCAGAAGCCAGTTGAGGCTGGTATGAAACATATATATTAAATAAACATGTAGTGTAATTTTATTTTTAATTGATTAATTAGAGAAGGGTCACATCTCATCTTTAGAAATAACCTCTTCTAACCTTGGTTCGTCTAGGAGTTACCGGGAGCCATGATCAATGTCTGAGCCACCGTTCCTCCATCCGAGCTCTGATTGAGATGCCACAAGCTGAGTTGGATTCATACCGACGATTTATCTCTTCCCCGTGATCTTGTCATCCCAATTGATCCTCTCTCATTAGTTATTAAGGGTTGATCAATTTTTCCCTTTTGTAGATCTACATCGTTCTAGGTCGATTCAAGGGCCGACGTTCAAGAGTATTGATCGTAAATCATCAAGGTAGGTGGTTGGTGCCAATATTTGATTTTTTTTGGATTATATATGCTTAAAGTGACAAATAACCATGTTTGGGGTATTTAGTGTTTTGGATTTTAGAACTATTATCTACCTCCTATGGTTTAATTGATTGTAAAGGGGTTGTAGCATATGCATAAGTGTTTTATTTCTTGTTTACAAGACACCCCATGGGTGTGTTTCTCTATTTTGGCAATTTAGGCCTATTTGACCTAGGTTGCCTATGAGGAATACTTTATTTTACATGCCTTATGTTGTTTTGTTGGAGTTACTATTTATTTGTAATGTTTGTGATTCGCATTATAAAATTATGACCCAGGGGAATTGACTTTGAGAGCTTCCTGAAGTAGGTCCATTTATGTATGAATTGTTGTTATGTTGACCCGGAGGTATTGATTGTGAGAGATTCTGGGTGGTCATAGACCATAGGGTCTAGGCCGTGAGAGATACTTAGAGGGTTGTTATTAAATTAATTTTGGAACTTGGGGAATTGACTATGAGAGCTTCCAGGTGGTCATTAGAATTTATTATTGTTATGCAGACCAAGGGGTATTCACCATGAGAGCTACACAGGTGGTCATTTGTAAATGATTAGTACTATGTGGGACCAAAGGGTTTAGACTGTGTGAGATTTCCCAGAGGGTCATTATTTATTGAATTTATTATATGTTGAAGAAGAGGGGTAAAACTATGAGAACTTTCCCATAGGGTTGTTTTTTAATGATTGAATGATTGTGACAAGTCTCCCAAGCCAAATCACAATCTTGGACTCAGTATTACTTGATTTTTTAGAAGGTCTTTTGAGACTTCTATTTTTTATTATTATACAAGGCGAAACAGCGATTAGGATAGATCCTGAGGTAAAATTATGTGATAGATTGAATATTTAATAAATTTAAATGAATGTAATTGAAAAATGTAGGATTGTTTACTTTTGAGTAATTCTTATTTTAATCCTTTATTTCTGCATATTAGCTACTATATATATTCACTGATAGTTAGGCACAAATATTTTGGTGGTTTCCTACTAGGATTTGTCTCACTCCCTATTTATGTCATTATTTTGGACCCAAATAGATTATATGTTTGCAGGTATAGATAAGGGAAAGTGTCATTCTTCATCAGGTACTTGATTTCTATTGGAGTCGGAGAGCATGAGACCAATATGAGGCTTGTGATGCGGTTGGAGTTTACTGCTTTTCTGTACTTTGGTTTAGTATAATATTTTCATTATTGTGACTTGTTTGGCTGTTTTCATAGACACATGTGACATGCGTTGTTTATATATTCTCTAGTTGTTATATTACTATCAGTATTCTGCTATTTAGTTTTTTTGTATGGTATTACTGCTTCCATTATTTTTTACTATTGTTATTATTATTTGTATACTCTTCCAATTAGGGAATAGTTTCCCCATTATCAGACTTTGTCCCTCACTACTAGTCAGCAGCCTATGGCATTTAGGGAAATTCTCTTGAGGTTTTGTGACCAACCGGGTTCGGGGCACCATTGGGCGACACTCAAAACCAGGAAATTATAGCAGGGAGAGAATTAAGGAATTTATTTGGGTAGGAATTGGTTAAAACAAATTTATTTTCATGTGTTAATAGGGGAGGAGAGTGGTCAACCTTTTATAAGTGTTTGGAGAGGAAACACTTGGAATTTCTAAAATATAAAAGTGGAGCCGACATATTTGACCATACACAAGCCTCTAAAATGGATAATTCTAGAAAAATAGATGTTATAATGTCTAAATATGACCATAAAATATTAATTAAACATGATTTGGGTCATTTTTAATGTAACACCCTGACCCCAGTAGCCTGGATCCAGTGCATTACCTTAATACATTGGCATGAGTATAAGAAATATAATCTCGATGGAATGATTAGTTTAGTAGTCATGGAAAATTGATAACATACATGAACATTACATTACAATTCAAACATAAAATAAAACATATACAATCCTTTGATAACCCCATTATTATACTAGTTAAACCATGCATGTAAAACATAATGGAATCATGAGGAAAAGAAAACATATGAAAGGGTTGACCATAGATGATTATTAAGAATAACCATATAGTGGAACCTATCAAAAATAAATGTAAACAATTAGGCAAAGTGAATAAATAAATAAACAAGGCATTAAATAATAATCTTGAGTATAATATTGTAGGAATAAAAAGTGATAAAATAATGACATATAAATAAACACCTTGTAAAGATTCTTTACCATAGATATTCTACTAGTCGAATAATAACATGGAATATCAATAACTAATATCATAATGAGAGAATTCATAATGTAGGACATCTTCACTATCAAGATATTTCCTCATGATATCTACTATCATGATCTATCCTCATTACAATTTATGTATGTGGGTAGAAACCCATATGATTTGTGGTAAGATCTATCCTCCTGACAATTTAATACTACTTAGAAACAAATGAGAAGGATTTTTCACAAACTAATTTCATCTCATGAGACCTACCAATGCATCAAGGAGATATAGTGGGCCCCTCCCTTCACTCACTAAGTACAACAGATTCCTCATATGAAATCATAAACAACATAAACATTTGTATTGGAAAACTAGCATACGAAATGTGAATACTTTAACCATAAACCATGAATGGTATCAAAATAGAACATCCATAGTCAAACTAATCATAAACCCTTCGATAAAATATGGTAGGTCATATCATAATATATAATACTCAATTAAACATAATATTTAACAATGCATTTTGACATAGATGAAAATAATCTAATAAAATCACTTGAAATATCTCTAGAAAAATACCCTTTTTCTTTGAAATCATTTATTTAAAATCCATGAAGTTATTAAAGAATACATTTAAAAAATAGTTTTTTAATAAAATTGTACCATACAACTTTGTAACAATTAACAGAAATTCTAAAATTATCATTTTAAGATATTCATGTCTTTATAAATAAATCCATAAAATATATTTTGAAAATATAGACATGAATGAGAATGATTTTGAAGAATAAATATTAGAAACATTTAAAATTATGTTTTAGTTAAATATTCCATTACATAAAAACATACAAAGTATCATTTTTATTTTTTAAGAAACATGGAATTGGATTAAAAATACTTCCAACTAAATACTTATATATAAATAATCTCAGATAATAAGGAGATTACTAAATTAAATATTACCTTATAATTTTCTTCAGTTGAGTGTGTGCTAACCTCCTATATAATAGTTAAACCGCTTTATTAAATAATAATAGAACTATATCCATATTTATGATGTACTATATGACATTATTATATAATTTTTTAACAATATTTCAATATTTCTATTGTTTCAAGTGTTAACTTCTTTATTTTTTATGATTTTTTTGTCATATAAGTCCTATTTATTATGAATAGAATATATTCTCTTCATATAAAAAATGGTATTAATTTCATAAATTACTCATCATATTTATTTTTATAATAAATCTTGAATGGTTGACATGAAAGATGAATCTCCTCACGTCATGGAGACGGTAATCCTTACGTACGCATGAGCGATGATATCGTTTCATTATTGGTAAAAGGGTGAGGATTTAGATGGTATATTAATTATAAATAATCAATATCATGAAATATTGTTTATTTATATCCATTATGTCAATTATTATACTGATATAAATATGTTGGTGATAAAAATCAATTACACCATAGTGTGGAGATGGTAAGCCGTATTTACGCACGCATGGGGATATTTTTTTAGAGGATGGACAACAGGAGGAATATGGTTGTAGAATAATCATAATAAAATGTGATTTTTTTAAAGGTTTGGACTGAAGCCTAAAATATTATTAAATCAAAGCAAAGACCCATTTTAACTTGGTAGAGGGAGACCAATTACATAACCCGAAGGCCCAGTGGGAATTTAAACCATTATACTATAGTTATTACTTTTTTAAGGAAACAAAATAGGAATAGGAAGTAGAAGAATAAAAAACTTAAATTAATGGGTAAAACAACTACCTCTTCTTCGATGTACTTCCTTTGGATATCCTCTTAGGGGTACTAGGGTTAGTCTTTTGGGAAAACCAGGACCTTCATAACTTAACTAAGAATGTTTTTTGGAGAAATGGGTAGGTTTTGGATGAACTAGAAGGCTCAATGTGGTGTAAGGAAATGAGGGAGGACGTTCTCCTTTATAATTGTGTTGAGTGGCACTTTTGAAAATCCTCAAATTATTAAAAAATAATAATACTATTATAGATCCAAATACATAAAAATGTCAAATAAAAAAAATTAGAATAATTGTTAGACCATATGCTACCCCCTTGGGATTATTTAACATTTTTTTGATATTTTAAATAATTTAATAACAAATTAATTCAATAGGATATCATTATTTTTACATTTTATCCTATTCCATTAATTTGACTTTAAATACCTCAATAAAAGTGTTTATTTGAATATAATGATTAAAAAATATCTATTATATTCTATAGGTTTAAAAAATTAACTACACACATTAAATCATCCCAAATATATCAAAATTAATATTATTTAAATTAATTGTTTTATTTTTCTATAGATTAAAAAAATATTATTTTAGTATTGAAGAAGATTTTAAGATAATTGTATAATTTCTAAAAAACAAAATAAATTTATATAATGAAAATAACACCCTTATGATAAAAATATACATCTATTTTCATTCATATATTGGTTTTGTTCATATGTGGACACATAAAAGTTATTAAAAACAAAGAGAGTGATATTTTGTAACTATCTTTGATTAAAATAACATATAATTTTTTTAGTTAAAAGTGTCCATTAAACAACTATAAATCTATAATAATGTTATAATGAATAAATATATTTCATCAAATAAGTTTTCAAAAGTTTTTATTATGTTTTTAATTCATAACATTTTGTTTCATCCCTTATTTAACCCCTTCAACTCTTACCATGATACCATGTAATTAATACATTAATCATTAATATTATTACTATGAAATGTAAAACGAACCCCTTATAGATCATTAATTATCTCTATAACCTTACTATAGTTATTTGACCTAATTTTACATTTTTATTAATTTTATAACATTTAATAAAATATTATCTATTTTAAAATATCATTTATGTCAATTTTGACTCTATTTAATATTTTGTCTTATTAAATAATCACACCAATGAGATAAATTCTATAAAAGAATATTAAAACATTAACAACATGTCCAATTTATTAATAAAAATCTTTTATTACATTAAATCACTCAAATTATATTTATATTAATATTTTTAATATAATTTATTTGATTCTTCTATTATTTAAAAAATTATTACATCATAATTTTGTCACATTTATGTAAATTATTTTATAATTAAAAATTATATATAAATTATCATGATGTAGATAAAAATTTTATATTTTAAATTACAATTTATATTCTAATATATCTTCTATGTAACACTATATTAAATATGATTTATTTATTAAAAATGTGATTATGACATTTTTAACATTTCTTTAAATAAAATATTATAAAGCTCTTATTATTAACAAAGTGGTTTAAAAAGGTTATAATTTAGGACTATAATTTTTTGGGTTGAAACTCACTCATACAATGAATTTAAGAAAATTTTTAGGGTAACTTTATAATATTATAATATTATTTTTTTCCTTTAATTACCTGATCTAACCTAAACTATGCTAAATGAAGTTACTATTAACCAGAAATTAAATTGACCTTATTATAACAAAAATGTAATACTTATTACAACCACATATTTAAAATATTTTAAATTAGATTCACATAATTTGAAAAGTTAGGTTTAATGCTAATCCTACAGACATGGTGAGAAAACGAGTTAATGTAAAAATGTTCAATAAGTTCAATAAGTTTGTATATCCAATTTCAATATAAAAATATTCGAATGGCATAAATTATATTAATATAATTATAATTAATCTATTTTTACTTTAATACAAAATTTAAAATTTAATTTAGAATTAAAAATTATTTTAATTAAAAGGTATTTTTTAACTACAATGCATCATTTTTCACTATTCATAAAAAAACCTCTCAAAAAAATACCAAAAAATCACACTAAGTTAATTTTAATATTCATAATTCAAATAAGATGTTTATTTTGTCAAATAAAACATATAAAAGTATTAAAATGTTGATTTAAAATTAGTCTGTCATTAAAAGGAGGTAAAACGTGATCTTGCGTGTAATACAAGCTGACTCAGTGTTTTATATAGATTATAATTAACTTTGTGTATAAATAATGATAATAAAATTAAATTTATTCTAAAATTAAAATATTTTAAAGTCTCAGGGCACTATATTTAACCTTTTCCTTTTTAGTTTAACACCCAATAAACCCAATTTTACATTAACCGTAGTAATTAGTTTTTACAGTTTTCAATATTCATTATGGTAAAAAAAAATAATTTGACCTTATTAAATAATATTAATTATTCTGACTAAAAATATGGAATCTATTTTTCTACATTCCCTTCACATAATCGGTTCTGAGTGTAGTGGAAAAAGGGTGAACTAGAAGCGAGAATCAGCAATTTTGATTTTGGCCACGGTGATGATCTAATAACTAAGATCTATGATGGATCATGAGATCGTTCTACCCATAATGAGAGTTTTCTTTAAAATGAAACACTCATATCTCTATCAATGATAACATTGTTGGTCCTCCTCATAGAAAAGATGGTGTTTCATTTACAGAATATTTATCTGGTCTTCAAGATATTGTAAAAAATGGATGTCCTCAAACTCTCAACTATAAAAAAACAGGAAGATGGTAGTTTCTTGGTGGTGTCAGATCTGGATTATCTACAAAAAAAATATAATATTTATTGATTCTTTCTCCTTGAATGAATAATTTTCTAAAGAGGAGATAAACCCTGGTCTTATGCTAAAAAAATA
This sequence comes from Viscum album, assembly GCA_963277665.1. NCBI lineage: Eukaryota > Viridiplantae > Streptophyta > Magnoliopsida > Santalales > Viscaceae > Viscum > Viscum album. The sequence continues at coordinate 1,428,020,016 of OY728122.1, read as the reverse complement.
GAATTTCTCTTTGATGGGGGAATAAGTGAATGGAAACTTATACCAATATGAAGTTTAATTTTCCATATTATTTTTTAAAATTGTGAGGATTTGAAGATGGATTAGAAAAATTTCAAATTGAAACTCAAATATATCTTATTCATTATCTCAGAGCATGTTTTAAATTTCAATACCTTCAATAAAAAACAATCTAATTCTCAAATCTAGATTAGGATACAGGGATTAAATTGGGTGTATTGGAATCCTAAAATCCTGAATAATCATTCCTCTTGCATCGGTACGCCAATTAAGACATATCAATGCACACTAGAAGGAGATATTGGTTTTTATGCCAGAATCCTAGTGGATGTCAATTTGGCTTCTAAATAACATGATTCTATATTTTTTTCTTGCTAGTGATCACAAAATTGAGGTTAAGATTATGTTCAAATGTGTCCCTCATTTCTAAAACTTTTCAAGATCATGGGAAACTCTATTAAGACTTGTATAGTTATTCATAATAATATTTAAGATGCCCATAAATCCCAGAAATATAATGAAATCAACAAAAATCACAAGAGTGAAGGGGTAGTTCTTGATAAAAAGATCACCAATCAACTTGTGGTGGGAGAGCATCCGGTTATTCCTCCTCCTTTGAGAGTAAACTTGACTAAGACCTTGTTAGATGTTGTAGATGATGAATAAATCTATCCTTATATTCCCTACCTACCCAATGAGCCAATTCCCTAATAGAATCTTGGAGGGGATAATAAGGATGATCATACCATGGCCTTTTAAATTTATCAAGATATTAATGAACTAGTGTATAGGATGTAACTGACTCTGGAGGAGTTGTATCTATCCAATTTAATTGCATTGGATATCAGTGATCTGGTAATTCTATTATAAAAGTATCTTAAACTCTTGAACATAAGTTATGGTGATGGTAAGATGAGTCATTCGACCTGGAGGATTACTCCTCCCTCAATGCCACAGAATCAATCTCATGTGATCACCCCTACCATCAAGAAATATAAGGCTAGGCTAGATGGAAAATCCCATAAGAACATCATTTTAGGGACCCATTAGAATTTTCATAATGAAAATATGGCCTTAGATAATGTAAATGATGACATTTGGGAATCTCTTAAAGGACACTCTTCAATTAATCCTTCTAGTGGAGGGGAATCTGCAGTATCCAAGGCCATTGCTTCCTATAACGATCACCACCATAAGTTGAGTAGTCATAGACCAGAAATTAATAATTAGGAGAAGGAGGATAATGATCCTATTACCTAAAAAATATTCTAACATGGATGACACTTTTTCTGATATAAATAGAGATGATAACTAGAAGAATTTTATTTAGTAGTTGGAAAATAATAAAAATGAAATTGTGGATATCAAAATTTTAATCCAATATTTAGTAATTACCAAAAATATAATAGTTTATCCTCATAAATTCATTAAACATAATGAGGGAGATGAAAATAAGAGGGGGGTTTATCCCAAATCAGGTTCCAAATGAGAATGAACTTCTAGAATTGTTATGTCCTGGAAAATGAAGCCACTTTTAGGTCTCCTAGGATCCACATTCATCTTCACATAATATTATTGATGAGGTTAGCTGAACCCAAAACAATTCTCTCTACTAGAGTTTCAAGTCTTTAAAATATGGAATTTTTCTACTAGGATCTAACATCAGTTTATCAGATATAAATAACATTTGTCTTTTGGCTCATTCCTCTCTAATTGATCGTACTTTGGTTGGTTCAAATAAAAATCATGTTACTTGTTCATTTTTTGATATAGGAATCATGAACAATTTTTATTTAATTCAATCTCATAATATATATTAGGATTATCGAAGCCATTGGTCTGATATCAATTCCATTAAGAATACTATTAGTGGTACATGGATCATCCTTGGTGACATCAAATCGATTCTTAATCATGATGAAAAAATAGATTTCATGACTAATCCTATTTATTCTAGGGAATTTAAATGATGTATTAAACAAAATGATTTCATATAGGTCAATCTTATTGGTGAAAATTTCACATAGTTTACAAGACACCTCGATGGAATGGTTTCTAATAAAGTATATAGGGCTTTTTTCAATGAAAAAAATTTAAATTTATGGGAATCCAAATATTGTACAACCTTATCAAGTATTAATTTTGATCATCATCCCATAATGCTTGATCTCATTGGAAAAGGATCTAGTCCAAACTTTTATTTTAGATTTAATAAATCTGGGGTGACCCAAACAGAATGTGGACAACTTGTTCAGGATATTTTTTGATAGGTGGATTGAAAGAGTAATGCTTTCTCTTGAATTCTCAAATTAAACCTAATCTAGGGGAATATCAATATTTGGAGAAAAGATAGATTTAGTCATCTTGATCTGGATATTTCCACCAATCAGGCCTCCCTTTAGTGTGTCAAATGGAATTTCACTCATGACTATTTTGTTGAGGGTACTCCGAAGGAAGCTGAGTAGACTCTTATACTCACTAATCATATCAATTAAAAGGATACCATGAAAAAAGATAAATTTATGTATAATTGGATCAAAGAAAGAGATAAGAACTCTAATTTTTTTTAACTCACTTTAAAGAGTAAAAAAACTCATCCGTTATCTTTACTTAAAAGCAGGGAACAAATTCTAGATAATAGACTTGATCTCTCAAAGAACATTATTTCATACCACATAGATCTCGTTAAAGGTTCATCCACTACTTCTACTCCTATTGAAAAGATTATTCCAAATATTTTTAATTATGAGGATAATTCATGACTCATCTCTATTCATTTGGAGCTAGAGATCAAAGAAGCTATATTTATTCTCATGCCTGATAGTTCTCTTAGTCCAAATGGTTTTAGAAACTATTTATTTCAGACTTATTGGTAGATTATTTGTGATGATTTTTGTAAGATTTCCCTTCATTTTTTAAAGCTGGTTCACTTCCTCAAGGACTAAATTATCAATTCCTTTAACGAAATCAAATGGTATATAATTCTAATGAAATTCACTTGTTCAGACCTATTTCTCTGATCAATACTATTTATAATTTTATTTTGAAAATTATTGCTAGAATATTGTCACCCATTTCTAGTAATTTTATTATTATAACCAATTTGGATTCACTAAAGGATGGTCTATTCAGAAATGTATTATAACTACATCGAAATGTGTCAGCCCTTTAAAAAATCATGTTCATGGAGGGAACATTTCACTTAATCATGATATTAAAAAAGTCTTTTAAATGATGGATTAAGACTTTATTTATAATGTCATTATCATGTTTGTATTTTATGATATTTTTATGTATTGCATTAAGTCCATTTTTTTCTATGCTTGTATCTTAGTGAATGTTAATGGTTATCCAAAGGGGTATTTTTCTTGTTCTGCAGGATTCAGATAGGGTGATCCCCTCTCTGCTATTACCATCTCTATTTAAGAGGATTACCTTAGTAGATATCTTTCAATCATGGTTGGTAATGGAAAATTGAAGTCTATAGGTGATAGTAGAGGTTTTTTTCACCTACACACATTCTCTTTTCTGATTATCACATTTTATTCAAAAAACGGGATAAGAGAAACATCAAGAAATCCATCTTTCACTTCGAAAAGGTTTCAGATCAGCAGGTTATTTAGAACAAATATTTTTTTTATTTTGGAAGAAACATCGCCTCTATTAGGAAATTGGACATTATAAGTGACTTGGGTATTAGACAAGTAATCTTCCCATTCACTTGTATTAGTGTTCCTATGTTTTGGTACATCCCAAAAGCTTGTTGATTCTCAAGAATTATTGGTTAGATTATAAGGAAAATATTCTCTTAGAAAGGACAATTCCTTTTTATGGAAGGTCATGCTTTCTTGGTTAAATATTTTATCATATCCAAAAAAATTACTCATTTATGGTGTATAAATGGATTATTTTACTTATCAAATCCCTCAATTTGGTTATTAGTAACATTATCTAGAGTGGTAGAATCTTGGAAAAAATATTGCTCACTTTTCCTTGGAATAATTTTTGCATGCCCCTTGAGAAGGGGGTGTTGGAATAAAAAATCAAAGTTTATTTAATCAATTCTCACAAGTTTGTTTTTTATGGAAGTTTATCAATGGAAATTATGAATACCTTAATTTTTTCATTCTAGGTTAATAAATAAGCTCAAATCATGGAACTTTGGAAACATTAACTGATTGGTTTGGCCTTCTCTCAATTCCACTCTTTCCCTTATTGATTCCAATGAAAAATGGTTAGTATCTAAAGATTCCTATCTTTAGTTATAGATGATCAAAATGAATGGTAATTCTTTTTAGGATTATCTCACCTAGGATTATCTGAACATGGATTTAGATATTATAATTAATAATCGTGTTAATGACATGGAAGCAGTTCCAACTCACATCAAGCATATTTTTCGTCATTATTATTTCTCAGAACTTGGAGAATTCTGGATTTGGGAGCCTAATCCCAATGGGATTCTCATTTAGAAATATTTTTTGTTATAATTCCATTATTTCTATTATGGGTCAATAATGGACGGAAAAGCTAAACAGGCATGTCATCCCTCCATCTTGGTTTGATCTGGTTTAGAGGCCGACATATTTCAAGATCCCTAGTGATAGTTATCTAAAGGTGTGAGGGATATCCTTGTGCTCTATATGTGTTCTATGTCACCAATATCCGGATGACCTATATCACTTGTTCTTTATTTACGTTACAGGTTCATCCAAGTGGAAGGATGACTTTGATATATTTGAAGTCTGAATTCCCTATACTAATTATATTTGTGACTTCATGGAAGTTTGGTTAGGTATTCCTCTATTTGATAATATTTTTATGCTTCTTCATGTAGCTATAACTAAACTGGTCAGTATCCTCTAGATGGAGAGAAACAAATTCCTTCATGGTGGGGTATATTTCAATCCATAAGCTTCTTTGTCTAGTATCCTCACTATTATAAGAAATGTGAAAATACCATGTATATATTTTTTACAAAATTTAATTTATGATATTTCTATTCTTAGGAGCATCTGTATTAAAGGTAATGTCCATTCAACTTTGGGTATAATGGATTTTCTTTATCAACCACCTTTTTTGGTTGGATAAATATCAATATAGAAGGTTCATCAAGAGGTAACCCATGTACATCGGGTTATGGGGATATTTTTATGAATAACATGTGAGATGTTTTAGGATTTTTTTCATGGTACTTATGCCATGATTTCCTCCTTGGAATCTAAAATTCTTGGGGTGATCATTGTAGTTGAAAATTCTAAACAAAGGGGTTGAAAAAATTAATGGGTGGAATGTTATTATGCTATTATTGTTCATACTATTAGAACTGGATCTATAAATATCCTTTAGATACTTGTCAATAGATTGATCAATTTTTTTTGAGTTTCTCTTGTCCATTGATTACATCATTACCCAGTTTTTTCAAAAAGCGTAATGCTTTGGCTAATAGTGTTTCCAACAAAGGTGCTGATGGGAAGAACCTCACCTAGTATGATCATATTATTATTGAATTAATTTCTATTTTTCTGAGGGATAAATGTAATTTTCCTTATTTCAGATTGGTTTAAACTTTTTGTTTTTTCTAATAAAGGAGTTTTTTTGTAGGTATTCATCTTACACTAAAAGGTGAAAAATTTTAATTCAAAATTAAACTCACAAATGTGTTGAAAAAACAATTTTCCAAAGAAACAATATTAAAATTTTAAAATGTTTTTAAATCAGAATTAAATATTAAATTTATTCTAATGACCTGTATTAGTTAAATTTTAGTTTAATTGAAATAATTTTACGTTAAAATAAATTTAAAATAAAATTTATCTTTGTAAATAATTTAAACAGAAAAGCAGTTTTAAATAAAAATTCATATTTATCCTTATTCATCAAAAAATTAATCTTTTCTGAAAATTATGAACAAATCCCCCAAAGATAATTTTTTATATAGATTTCAAAAATAATGTTTCTTTTTTCAAATAAATTTTCTCAAAGTGTTCAAAATTAATTTTTTATTATGTATGCAAAGCGCGACGAATTCGCCTTTAAGAAAAATATAGTTTTCTATAAAAAAAAATTTCTCAAATTGTTATTATTTAAAAGGTGGGTATATTATTACATGCATGATTCAAGGAAAATAGATCAAGGTATCAACCCCATTACTGAAACCCCATACCCCAACCCCCCTACCACCCCACCTTCCTAGAAGGGGAAAATAATTATTATTTTATTTCTAATAAATATATAACAATTGAATTAATTGTATATATGTGTAAACCATATAATTTTCATAATAAAATTATTTATATTCATACCTTCCAACTTAATGGAAAGGTTATAATTTTCATGTTTAAATAATAATATTTTAATAAATATCACATTTTGTTTAAACCCGATGTTGCTTGGTAGGATTTCTATTAATGAAATTTAATTTATTTAAAAATAAATATATCCGAAAATATCTTGGTGTTAAATTGTCATTTAAGCTCATTTTTGGATTTCGTATACACTATCAAACATAATTTTCTTCGTATAAATTTTTAGGTCATTACATTTTACCCCCATAAATAAATTATGCCCTAACAATTCAATTTTGGTCATTATAGGTTTAATATGTTTTGAAAACCCCCATTACAAAAAGGGTTAATAAAACATACTATTTAAAAGAGTGAAAGGAATGTATGAAAGTCCTCTAAAACCACACATAACTTGGATTATAAATAAGAAAACATTTATGGGATTTGAAAATAAAGACATGGAGGAAAATCATAAATACATATGGATTTTGATAGAGACCATTGATCAAAAGAAAGTGATTGATCATCCACAAAACCATAAATTTTCAATTAATTAAAAGGAAATTTGATTCATTGGGAACGAAGTTAGTAGGATAAAATTTTATTTCAAGATCCTATTCCTAGTGTTATGGAATTAATTTACCATCAAGACAAAGAACAAGAGCGAATATACTTAATTGTTATCTTTATATATCATAAGAACAATATAATCCTTTAGTTTTTCTTTGATCAATTCCAAATTCCTTTATTACTCTAAGAAATTAATATTCAAAAGTAATTTTTATTCATGAAGCACTAAGATTAAATCTTAATGGATCATAAAAATAATGACTATTCATTCCTCTTTTCTTTAGATATCTTCCAAGACCAAAATGGTTAGCACATGTTATGCAATAATACATTAATTTCTAAAAACATAACAATATCCCCAAAGTTCAATATAATACATTTCTTAAATACTTAACCATAAGACTTATCTAAAATATGTCTTTCCAAATTCTCTTTCCAAAAATTTAAAAGGAAGGTCATTAAATTTCCAAAATTAGATTAACAATTGATTTCCCAAACAAAATAAAGTATCTCTTAATTCCACATACCAAATATATGAATACCTGTATCACTATAATATCTTAATGAAAACATGAATTATTACAAAAATTATTTTTCTTTTTTTTCCTTAATAAAATATCAAATTATCAAATTAGTTCCATAATTCCAAAAATGAATTAAACTCCATAAAAGATAACATAAACCATCAAATCATTCACCAATTTCAAGGGCACTAATACTTTCCCATAAACATATCTTAACCATTATTATCTAGACATAGGGTATATATTAAGGGTTATCCTCCCATAATCATGTGTTTCCCAAAAATATCAACATTTCATTTTATCACATTCCTTGGTCATCAGTACCATTCAACACATTTCTTTAAATACATATTGAAAAACCAATATAGTAAAATTATTAAACAATGAATTATTTTTATAACCAAAATACCATTGGTAAAAAAATACTTCTAAAATTTAATTCTATAATCCAAATAAAAAATTGCTTTAATCATTACACTTTATTCTTAATCCATTAACTTGGATTTATCATCTTTTTACATAAGACCTTCTTTCTTTCATATGTCAGCTATAGTCTCTTCATAATCAATGGTAAAACTGTTACTCATACAAACTTTATGATCACCTTTTTAATATTTTCCCCAAGGGTATTTATTTTCATAATTCTCATACTTTTAACATCAAGAATATTAAACTATTAACGATGTGTTAGGGAAACAATTATTCACATCCATTCCATTAACTAAACATTTCATTTTTTCCTTCGAAATTACATATTTTATGTTCTTCTTCCCCACACATAAAACATCTTCTCATTCCTTTGAGAGATTCCCTTGAGTGATTCTATAACAACCCACACTTTTGATACATTAACATTACATCACTTTTATGGAATATTTAATACATTATACAAGGAGACTCCCAAAGACCTTATTAGCCTAGTGCCTTTGGAAACATGGAAATATATACACTAGTACATAATTGATCAAAATTATCTCATACTAGTTTTTTTATAACTAGAACCCTTCATAGAAAAATCATACATAATTCATACTTTCATAACTTGGGGAATGAGGATATAAAAAGGGTTGATCTCAGATGTTTATTAAGGGTAAACAAGGAAGATATATAAGAAAAACATTTGCATAAGGGTATGATAACATGATCATGTCCTTATAAAATCATACCCTACATATCAAATATCAAAAACATGAATCATGGTATAAAGATTTGAATTTCATAATAAATGAATCAAAAGGAAATCAAGAGAATAATCCATGAAATCGTAACATAGGAGTAATACCTGGAATTAGGGAATACATATAAACAGGTAATATCATTACCTATAAGTCAATATGTATTTCTAGAACTTATCAGGGTACTTAATGGGGACAACACCAACTGGAAAAGACACACCACCATCCGTAGTTGTATTCCTTTCCTCATAAGGGATCATGTTTCCCCATCTTCCCATAGTGGATCGTGTTTCCCCATATTGCCTTAGTGGATCAAATTTCCCATCTTCATGGAGACTACACTTACTAGGTGGGACACACCACCATCCCTAGTCATATTCCTTTCCTTTTAAGGGAACATAATTCCTCTTCTTTTAATAGTGAATCACGCCCATCTACTTGATTCCCATCACTATCTAATGAGATATAAATCTCTATCCAATAAATTAGATGTATATATAGGTCTCACCCATCCCATATGTAATTCATAAATACATTAGAAAAAAAATCACAAACAATAATATTATAAACCATGAAATTAAATGGGTATCATTAACATGTAATCATATCATAAAATATGGAAAATAGATAGGTTTCATAATCATTTCATCAAAAGAATAACCCATAAAAAGAAGTGGGTTTCAAAATCATATAAAATTTGAAAAAGAAATGGGTTTCATAAACATAATTACATAAAACATAAACCATTCAATGAAATAATATGAATGGAACATTTGGATAATTTCCCCCCAAAAGTCTTGAGTAACGCCAATAAATTACATCTTATAAAGAAACTAATTATGAAATATCTTTTAATAACATTTATTGAGGAAAATATCCTTTATTCTTTGAAAAATTATTTTCAAAACATAAAATATTTTAAAAAACATTTTATTGAAAATAATCTTTAAAACATATAAAGTAAGATTTGAAAACTTTTTGAAACCCATTTCTTTGAAAATAATTTGAAAACTTATAAATAAATATTGAAAACCAATTGAAAACAATTTCTTTGAAAGAACTTGTAAAACTTGTAAAGAAATCACGAAGTAATTTTGGAAACTATTTTTTAAAAACAATTTTAAAACATATAAATAAATCTTGAAATCTTTTTGAAAATTATTTCTTTAAAAGCACATTGAAAACTTTTAAATAAATATTTAAAATGTTTTGAAATAAATTTATTTAAAAACAATTTGAAAACATATAAAGAATTCATTAAAAACCATAAAAAAAACTAAAATCATTTTTCCTTAAATATTATGTTATAATATAATATTTAAAACATTTTTGAAAAAATTGATTTTTAAATTCATGTAATGTGTCTCAAAGAAGCAAAATTGAAACAAAACTAATTTACTGATTTGGTAACTTTTGAAACATAAACCCCATGAAAGAGAGATCATAAAACAAATATGTAAAAACCCATAAATTTAAGAAAAAAATCATAGAATATATTCATGGGTAGAACCATACAAAAAAATGAGTGATGAATAAGGCATAAATCTCACAGAAATAAAAGTGAGACTAGAAATCCCTTTACCATATGTCTTGACTCTTGTCATACTCATTAAAAAATATAGTATAATAAATATAATTTTATTATAAATATACCATAGAAACATATTATTATATATAATACCATATTTTCTTTAATTATTTCTTTATATTACCCACTTATTAAAAATTATATATTAAGGTTTACCTTCGTTTAATATCCACTTTGTTTTTCATAGGTGTCTTAATTTGTTATATTTTTGTAAATCATACATTTATCCTGATTTCTATAATTTTAAATCATGATATAAATATAATTTATATTCAGTATATATTTATTTTTAATAATCTATTAATGAAAGAAATATGAAATGGAATACACAGTTCATAGATATGGTAGGTCGTACGTACACATGAACGTTGTTTCTGTTTAACTATCGTATTGAAAGAAAGAAAGTAAATGGAATATATGTATATATATATATAAATTAATTATAGTGTAATTTTTATTTCAAATATATAATTTACCTTTACTAAAGCCATCCTTAATATATCCCATGTAGAGTGTGAACAGATCACATTGTTTTGAGGAGGCATTAGTCCACACATCCCAAAAAAAATTATCGTATTTACAAAAATGGAAATCATGAAGGTATGTGTTATATAATAATTATAAAAGAATAAATATTTCATATAAATAAAATATATCATATAAAAATAATGTTTTCATTATAATTACCAACCATTATAGGTTGTAAATTTAAAACAAACAACATCATTTTGTGAGGTGGTAGTTCATCGAACACAAGAACAGTAAGTTCATTACCAATTTGATGAATGTGTGTGTAGTTGTAGGTAGAAACCATATAAAAAATTAATTATATTTAGGATAATAAGACTATTATATATGAATGGAATAATAATAATTGAATTAGTGGAGAATTAAAATTAAGGAAAGGATCTTAAAGATGATTGTAACCACTTCATTGGGTAACTCTTTTTGGACTGCACCAAATGGCTTCCTTGGTTAGATTTATTCCCAAAGGGAGGATTCAATAAGTAAGGGAGAGATTTGGGGAATTTAATTGGGTAGATATTTTCTGAACCTAAGTTGGTTGATAGGTGTTAAGAAAAGGTAAAGGAGGTGGCATTTTAAAGGGAAGGAGGGGACACACTTGACATTTTCAAAAACAAGTTAGATGTACCCACATATTTACCTAAAAAAGTCATAAAAACAAAAAAAACAAAATAATAGAAGGTTTATGGCCTAAATATGGTCATAAAATGGGTGTTAAAAAAATTTATAGGTCATTTTTTCCCTTAACTTTATGGTTTAGTCCCTTGATAAGCTTAATTTTAACTTAATCACTATAATTATTTTTAATCACTTTCACTAATATTTTTATTAAAAAAATAAGTTGATATTATTAGAATAAAAATATTATACTTATTAAAATTTTTATTTGAATTTTTTTAAATTCAATTCATATAAGTGGAGAAAATAAGTTTAATTTTAATCCCGTTGTTGTGGTGAGAAAATGGGTTCTTAAAGTGATAATACTCAAAAGTTCATTAAGATTTTATATCCAAATTCAAAATAAAAAATATATTAAAATGACCTAAATTGGATTTATATATGAATAATTGATCTATTTTTACTTTAAACCCAACTTAGAATATAATTTAACTATATAAAATAATTCTATGGAAAAGATGTTTTGAATTAAAATTCAGTATTTTTCACTTTTTATAAAAAAATGATGTTTCTCAGAAAAATCCAAAAAAATAACTCTACAATAACTTGAACATTATGAATTAAAAATAGAAGTTTATTTTAACAAATTTAATTTATAATAGTGTCTAAAATTAATTTTATTATTGTTCATAGAAGGATATAAAAAGAAATTCATTTGAAAAAAATAGTACTTTCAAACGTATAAATACATTACCAATATTAAATATTTTATTATCAATATGTTATATTTTTATAAATAAATTATAAATAATATCTAAAAATTAGTTATTTCAATTCATAATACTATGTTTAATGACTACTTTATAATTATCTCATTTAAATAATTATTACAATAAAATGATGTTTCGTAGAGACTCAATGTTGTTTATAACCAAATCCAAGTCGGTTTTGTATGTGGAGAATGATTATATTAGTATAGTGTATAATGAAAGTTTTGCATAGTGTATCATGCAACATGAGACATAAAATAAAATTAATTTATTTGAAAACAAAAAATTTCACAAAAAAATCATGGGTGTTATAGTTTCTCCCCACATTTTTGGCATGTAGGAAACTAAATATTATTTCCTCAGTATACACCACTTGAGATTTCATAAAACACTATCCTTATATTCATTAATGTGTCTGAGGGTTGAATAAGGTGTAAGTTATTAATAATATATCATTATAACTTATTAAGAATAATCAAAATATCCTTCACTCTAGTAATTATGCCACTTGGTAGCTTATTAACACACTATCATTCACATTTAATGTTAACCAAGTTATCTATTCTTCCCACTATTAACTAAAACAAAAAAAAATTAATATGAGAAGTAATAATCAAAGTTTAAACCACATAATCATTAAAAACCAATCCAAATATGTCTAAATCATGACACCTAATTTTCACTCTATGACACCATATGATTAACCAAGGTTATTCATTGTTATCATCTATTGAATCCTTCATTATGGTTCATAAATAAAATGTGAATTAACCCTAGAATATCCCATAAGAGTGTCAAACTAGGTGAAAAATAAATCCCATTGTCATGTACCGTGTAACACTTGAGTCAATAAAGATATAATTTTTTTTAGTTATTACCTACAGGTTTATATATATTAGGACCACTTCCACTTTTCATATCCATATAGGGATGTTTTTATATGAAATCCACATAATATATTCCTTAACAAAACATAGTATTTTATCATATACTTATATTTATCCTCAATTTTTGTAATAGGGTTCTGTTCTCTGATATACATTTTCTTAAATCTAATTCCTAAGGTTTCTAATAAAATATCTCTGGTTCCAACTATAAATACCTTAAACATAGTAGCCTAGAGTTGGTGGAAACTTTATTACATTAGTGTAATATATAAGTAATCACATCCTGAAATATCGAATACATTAGTATTTTTTGTAAAATAGATGAAAACTTGAATATCATGTTATAATTGAAAACCTAAAATACAATATAGTATTTTAATTTAGTAAAACAATATCACCTTTATCATATCCCTACATATCAATCGTAAAACTCTTTCTAGAATCTCGGGTATAGGAAACATAAGAAATGGGTGAGAAATAATGAGTGGTAAGGGTTAGCATACAACAAAATCTATCATGAATAAATATTTTATAATTAGTATGAAAGGTAAATAACTGAATCAAATTCCATTCAATAAATTACTTGTGCATAATATGGAGGAAATAATTAATGATCAATCAATTCCATATAAATAATCACATGAGGTTGAGACTTAACCGTAGATATTCTAAAAAATCAAACTATACCATGGAACATCAATATCTAATTTCATAATGATGGAATTCATAATGCAGGACATCAAAACCATACTGTCAAGCCCTCGTGCCAAAACTAGCTAAGTACTTATCCAAAAACTCAATCCAGTTTGTCTTATGAGACTTATTGATTCATCAAAGAGCTATAACGGGCCCCTACCATCACTTATTAACTCCAATGTAATCATCATATGAAAGGGGAGAAATATAATCAACATAAACATTCATACTAAAATAAGATAATTTGTAATGTTAATACTTACCCCAATCAATAAACAAAATCATAAAACATCCACATTAATATGGTTAATGGAACCAAAATAAAACATCCCCAGTCAAACTAATCATAAACCATCTAAAATAATAATAAATATTGTATCATTCTAACATATTCCAAATGTGACATAAGTTAAATGAGGGTTGTTTTCATTAATGAATCAAAATAACATAAAAATACAATTAAAACATCATTAAGAAAAATAACATATTCACTTGGGATATTTCCCTAAAAAACACATGGCATTCAATAAATTACATGATCACAATATGGAAGAAATAATTGAAAATCAAATAATTCCATATAAATAATCACATGAGATTGAGACTTAACCATAGATATTATAAAAAATAAAATAATCCCATGGAACATCAATATATAATTTCATAATTATGGAATTCATAATGCAAGACATCATAACTCTACTGTCAAGGCCTCATTCCAAAACTGGTGAAGTACTTAGCCAAAAACTCAATCTAGTTTGTCTTATAAGAGCTACTGATGCATTAAAGAGTTATAGTGGGCCCCGTCTATCACTTATTAATTCAAATTCAATCATCATATAAAATGGGAGGAACATAATCTACATAAAAATTCATACTGAAATAATAGAATGTGAAATGTTAATACTTTCCCTAATTAATGAACATAATCATAAACCATCCAATGGAATATGGTTAACGGTATCAAAATAAACCATCACCAGTCAAACTAATCATAAACAATCTAAAATAACAATAAATATTATATAATTATAATATATTTCAAATGTACCATAATTTAAATGAGGGTTGTTTTCATTGATCAATAAAAATACCATAAAAATTACATTAAAACATTAAGGAAAATAACATATTCACTTTGGAAATTACTTTCAAAAAACCAAAATTTATAGAATATTAAGAAAAAACCATTAGTTAAAAATAACATTGTAAAATTATAAAGAAAAATTCATAGTATTGACTATTCATGACAATGGTTAATTTTATATATATTATATAAGTTAAAAAACATCGCTTTCAAATTATTGAAAAAAGGCTAAAATTTTTCTTATTTGGAAAATGTCACATTGATTTATTTCAAGCCATTTTTTTTGAAAATTAAGTCATGGGTGAAAATTTATTTAATGAATCATTTTGGAATTTTAAAACATTTTTTTTAATTTTCTTAGAAAACATAGCTCTGGATGAAAAATAATTTTTTACCGAAAAGAACAATAAGGTTGTAATTTCCTAAAATAATTTTCTAAATAATTTTAATTATAAATTGATAAAAATGATAATACTAATTTAAATATAAATTAATAGCAACAGAAAAATAAAATTCATTAGTTTATTTAAAGATAGATCCAAATATTTCATTATCATAAATTCAATCATAAATAATCCTAACAAATGATGAGATTGTAAAATAAACGTTTACCCATTTGGTAAATTTTTGAATCATAACCCCATGAAAGAAATAACATCAAATTAAAATTAAAATACAATAAAGTTAAATCTATTCACGATATAACATATCATAGTATTAGTGTATACACCACATAAAAGAACAAAGTGGTAAATATTGAATATATCTTACGAAAGTAAAAGTGAGATGAGAAACCCATACCTCAGGTCCAATTTCTTTAATACATATCCATAACTCCTTTATAATAAATATATATTTATTATAAAAATATTTTTAAACTATAATCATATATTTCATACCATATATGATTTAATTAGTCTTCAATGTCTCATTTATTAACAATTCTTTATTAAATTTGTTATTTTGGGTGATAATTTCTATGTTTTTCGTGTATGTTTTGGTTAGATAATTTCAGTCCTTTTACATTGATCATGGTTTAATCATCTCTAGAATGTAAAACATGATATTAAAATCATATATATTAATTATTCATGTATTTAGATTAATCTATAAAAGATAAAGATATAAAATGTGTTACACTCTTTGTGGATATGGTAGGTTGTACATACACATGAAAACTATTTCCACTTTCTAAATGGGTGAAAAAAAATAAATATTAATTAAATTTTACAAAATAATTATTATTTGATATATATAATTTATATTAATTAGATTTATCTATGTGAAAAAATTAAAAACGCTTCTTATCTCTATGTGAAGGCGGTAGTCCATACAAACACATGAGCGGCGTTATTGTTTTCCAACAGAAGGAAATGTAAGAAGTTAAATGTGATATTATATGTAAATATATATTTTTTGGAATTCAATATCATATATATTCATCAAAATTATCCCTACTATATTCTATGTAATGTGTATGTGAAAAACAAATTACATCGCTTCGTGAGGCGGTATTCCACTGTACGCACAAGATACATTTTTATATCCCCCACAGAATTGAAAATAAGAAGTTATATGTGATATAATAATTATATAAGTATAATACTGTGATAAATATCATATAAATATATTAAATACATCATTATAACCAACCATTAAAGGTGGTTATGGACAATGAGTTATATTGGTTCGTTAGGCTGTAGTTTGTGATACACATGATCGATGAATTAATTTTTCATTTCATGGAAGTGGAGAGGGAGATAGGTTATGCCGTTAACATAATCAAATATAAGAATACAATAGAAAACGTTGTTATTATATTATCATTTTTGAATAATATTTGAAAGATGTGGAAGAAGAAATAAAACAAATTTTCACATTAATAACTTTTCCTCTTTTTCATAGAATCCCTTTAGGTTTATACCTAAACCCATTATAGGAGAGTTTACTAATAAAAATAAGGAATCTAGGATGTTTGGAGGTATGTAAGTAAGATATTTGGGTAGTTATTTTCCAAACAAAATGGATTTGGAAGTGTGAGGTGGAGGGTATAGGGGTAGCCTTTTATAAGTGGGGAAGAGGACACACTTGAAAGTTTTGAAAAGAAAAAGTGCACCCAAATTTTTCACATGACACAAGGATCCAAAATGGATCATTATATAATCTTAGATGTGATAATGTCAAAATATTACTAGAAAATTAGAATTATTTGATATGTCATAATTCAATATAAAAGTTATTTAAGTGAAATAAATTAGTTTAATTTTATAAAAATGAAATAATTTTACATTAAAACGAATTTAAAATATAATTTTAATTTTTAAATTGTTTAAATGAAAAATAATTTTTCAATAAAAATCAGAATTTTTTACTATTTGTCAAAAATTAATCTTTTCAAAAAATTATCCAAAATTCCCCCACAGATAAAATTGACATTAGTATTTAAAAAATTAAGTTTAATTATCAAATAAATTTCTAAAAGTGTTAAATAAAATTTAAAATTTTTTATTCAAAGTGTGACTAATCCGTCTTTTAGAAAAATACAGTTTTTTTAGAAAAAAAATTATTTTTCATTTTAAATGGTTTTTTTCTAATCAATAGATAATAATTGAATTTATTTTATACAGGTGTAAAATATATAATTTTAATAATATAGTAATTTTTATTCATTCCCACCAGCATAATGACTGGGTTATAGTAGTCATGTTTATGTAATAGTATTTTAATAGAGAACCATGTTTGGTTTAAACCCAGGGTTTCATGCTACATGAGCTATCAAGGAAATTGAGTTTATTTAAAATAAATATATCATAACGTCATGGGGAGTTACATTTGAATCTAATATCGGTGTTTCATGTCATATAATCTATCAAACATTATTTTATTATTTTAAAATCTCAAGGCTTTCCATCTTCTGTTATAGCCAAGAAAGGGGTGCAAGATTGGCTCACATCTTTTCAAACCATTCAGAGAAACCCTACAATGTGAATAATTTATCAATGTTTTTATTTTAAGACCTAATAATCCTATGATTTCCCATATTCTTCATCTAGTGTAATATTCTCTTGACCCAGGAGACACCTATTAGATATTTATAGATTCTTTTCCTCATGGTGATAAATTTTGAAGGATCCTTAGGTATTGGCTTTAGTTTTTCCAAGGTATGTAACTGTTCCTTTCCATTATTCATTATTATTATATATTTGTTCTTACCTCCTTGAACATAACCTTAGATAATTTCTTTTTATTCTATATATTGGTATATATCATGTTCTAATTAGTTTTATTATATACCTATTGTGGAACTGGGAGTTATTTTTTGGGCAATGAATTATTGTTATGCGTTCTTCAAGAACCATTGTGGTAAGTGTTTCCAATAATTTCATTTTTCATAGAAATTTAGGAATTAAATATTATTAGTTTCAGATCCATGGTTTTGGGATATATATTTATTACCTTATCCCTTTTCTTTCTTTGGTGTCTAGAACCTCTTGAATTTTTGGAATACTAAGTGTCAGTGGTGCGTGGTTTAAAAAAAATATTTTTTTGAATAACTACCCAAGCTTTCTCATTTCTATACGTGATTTACAACCTTTTAATGGAATTATTTATAATTTTTTTAAATTTGTGTGTGGTTATTTTTGATATAAAATGGGTACACATTGTATTTCATAAATAAAGGTTGGTTATAAAGAACCATTGTTTTTGTGTAAAATGAATTTCAAATAAAGTTTGAGTCGTGAGAAAAGGGTTACAATTTGATTGTTGAATTGTGTTATTCCATTTAAAAATGATTTGAAATTTTCAACCCATTAAAATCTTGGAGTAAGTCTTTTAGGTACTTGTTTCCATGGTTAATAGGGGGAGTCATGCATAGGGGTATTTTTATGATCCTTTGTTCATCATGTCAGGTACTATTTTATATGATATCATAGGGGTGAAATACACATCAATGTATTCCTCTAATACTTTTGAGGGAATGTTGGTGATACACTTAGTACACACTAATCATGATTAATCATTTTATGAGAAACCTACATAGCTCAGACCTATGTTATCTTTGGGTACTTTCTATTGTGTATTTCATTTATGTGGTTTTACGATGCATGATTTGAAATTGATAAATTGTCTTTTAATGTGATTAAAAATAGGTTTTTATGAAATTGTGTATGAACTATTAAGAAGGGTAATTTCCATGTTTTTGGTTAAATTATAAATATTATATATCACGCCTTTATTTATTTAAAAATGAGTATATTTTTATTTTTTTACAAATACTACTTATGGAAAAAATGTTATGAACTCATTCGGATTTTCTTCTCAAACATTGAACATACCATTGGGTGTGTGTAGAACTTATTTTTTCTAATACAATAAAAGGTAATGTGTTATAGTGATGTGGTAGGAATTTAAGTTAGATGGGTTTGGGACTTGGGTAGTGAGTTGGTGGTGCCCAAATGGAATGTGGGGATGAAGGTCATTATCTTTTGTAAATTGGTTTTATTGGGTCGTGTTCTTGGATTTTGGCTTGTTTTTTCTTTTTTAACACTAGTAATATTTGAATTTGTTTAGTTCATATCATTTACTTAATTTTTATTTATATATTCCATTCTAGTAATTCAAGCTAGTTGGGAGAAATAATTACCAAAATTTGTTTTTTATGCATGAGTGCTTTTCGACACCCCATAAGGACTTGGAATACCATAGGTGTTATATTTTGAATTGGTTTAGAACCTATATTGACGGTTCATCTAGGTCGGTTGGTGGAAAATTGTTATCATAGGTATGTTTTGTACTCAAGATTCATTTTCATGTGATGTATAATAGAAAAAATATAGGATTGTCTCGAATTAAGGGGTATGAATCAGGTGTTTTCCTAAAAAGATATCATTATCTCAAGACTAAAGTTATCTTGGGATGTAGGGAAATATGCCTTTTGTGTTGGGTTTTGACTTTATCTTATTTCATTGATTTTTTTCTATTGATTTAAACTGAGATTTATTCCATGTATAATGGTCTCTTTTCATTCTCTGATATATTACCATAAATCAAAGTAGAATTCCTCATGTTCCCTAGGATAGACCTATGGATGATTCTATATGGGTATCCTTATGATTGATAAGAATTTTATTGAGGCTATAACATAATAAATTCATGTAGTGCACCAACATGTATAACTTTCTCAAAATATGGATAGATAAGTGAAACTAAAATAAGTAGGAGATAATGATGGAGATTAAAAACTTATCCACCATAATCATCTATAATTTTAGGAGATGAATTACCCTCGTTAATTAGAGGATTGGTTGAGTAAGAATGAACATATCATTAGCTTCATAGAGACTCATGGTGGTTTAGGAAAATCATCATGGGGGTTTGAAGTGAAAATACTTAAAGACCATATTCATTCAATAGTTCTTCCTATGTTCCCTGACTATGGTGAAGTTTATGAAGTTTTTATAAAATTATTATAGTGATCACCCAGTGATAAAGTATGTTAATAGATTTTATAAATTATTATATTTTTCTCATGAGGTTTAAAAAAATGAAATTGTGAAGGCTCAAGGATTCTATATGGGTTTAAAAATGGACATTATTTCTCTAGTCTTCTTGCAGAATATTTTCACTTATGCCGAGGTAGTGGATAACACGATAATGGTTGAAATGGACCTTGAATAAAAATCATGTGTGGTTTAACTTCCTTATATACCCATTGGAATCTTTTGTGGTTCACATGGAAAGAAGAAGAAATAAAATGAGACTCATAGAAGTGGTGGTGGTAGATCAAATTAGTGGGATTCCTCTACACCATTAGTTGCAACGTGAAACATTCCTTTGACATGATACCTATGTGGAAATATATTATACAATAAGAGTTATTGTTTATTACCTTCAATTACATTTAATTCATGTGGTTACTTAAGTCATTTGAAGAGGTTCTTTCTGGATCTATTTGTACCTTATTATAGCTTGGGTTTAGTATCTCCTAGGTGAACCACATCAAAATAAAAAACAATTTAACAATATAGGGATTTAGCCACTGGGCTACAGAGTGAAGAATTGTCACACCGTATAGGAGTTTCTAGTGGAAGTTGACATGGTTCTAATGATAGTGAGATGTATGATATTTATTGCATCATCTAAAATTATCACTCTTTTAGAAACATCTAACTCTCATTCGTTTATAATGATCCATTTTTTGGATATTTGTAAACTTCTAATATAACTCATGTTATTAGATTTGTAATTAGTGATGCCTCTTGGGATGAAAAAGGAGTAGGGTTTTTTATGATCCTTGTGTGTTATTTCTTGATTTCTAATGTTTTTATAGTTTATTATTTTCTATTTCTTAGCCTATATCTAGTTGAAAAAATCCCAAATATAGATTGTTTAGGTGCCCCTCGAGATGAGGTTCGTTTTTATCATAAAAAGGTGTCCTTTACTTCCATTTATGGGAGATCATAGGTGTTTCAAGATGAATGTGATTTGAGGTTTAGTCAAACATGACTTCCTCATCCAGAATTAAAGAGTTTCATATCCTATTTTATAGTTGATTTTAGGGATGAATACTTTAGTTGTGATATTATTTTGGTGTTAATGGATTTACCTAAATTATACCTTGATGACCTCTTTAGTCTTACTCTAATGAGATAGGTAGATTTTTCAATGGAACTGGTTCTTGGGAGTTAGATTATCATTATTACTTCATATTATATATAACTAGATGAGATAAAAGAGTAAAAGTTATAATAAAATGATTTAAAAGTAAATGGATTTATTTATCTTAGTGTATCACCTTGGGTAGATTCTATGCTTTTTTCTAAGAAGGCTAACATAACTCTCCATCTAAGTGTCAATATGGGAAGATTAATTGAGTAATGATTAAGAATAAATATACATTACCACGTATTTATGACCTATTTAATCCGTTAAGGAATGGAAATTTATTCGCAATAATTAATCTCTAGTTTAGTTATCGTTAACCTAGTGTTAAGGATTCTGAAAACTTGAAGACCAATTTCAAAAGAAGGTATGGCCCCTTGGAATATCTTGTGATGTCATTTGGCGTAACTATTTATCCTTCAATTTTTTAAATATTTGATGGAATAGATATTAAAAAAATATCTTAACACCTTTTTTTGGTATTTTTGGATGATATCCTAGTATATTCAATGTACAAGGAGAATGAGCATCATCTAAAATTATGTAACTATTTTTTTTACCCTATAAACATTGGAATATTTTAAGTAATAATTTCAAAGATAAGAACTGAGTTATCATTGAATTTCTAGCCCTGAAGATCCCAATTATGGATATATTATAATTTTTAAATAATATTATATCATGCATGGGATATTTTTGAAATACTGGAAAAAAAATTATATGGAGTGTCGAATAAAAAATCTAAGACTGTCATTGAAATTTTAAGGTGGATTTTACCCAAGGAACAATATAATCCTTATATTCATTAGGTGCTTATCTTGAGCACAATCGTGATCATAATAATAATTAAGTAAATTAATATATTTATTTATAATTAATCCTAAACCAAAACCCTCCTCTTTATAAACACAATTATCAAAAATCCCTAGGGTTATCCTCATGACCTTAGGTATTGAGAGAGGGGACGTTAGAGGAACATTTTCAAATAATCAACAGCATACTATGGATTAGAAATCGGTGTGCCAATAAGACTCTATAGATCTTGCTAATGAATGTGACATGGAGCCACTCTTATTCAGTGACTGATCCTAAATTGAGGTAGTGTGGTTATTTTTCATTGGTTTAATCGTTGTTTTTTTATCCTATGATGAACATGAATCAACTACACTAAAATATTGATTCAAGGGTTAATCATTCTTTGTGGGCATTGATTTATCTTCCTATGGTTATGAACTGACGGTATTTGATTATTAATTGTTGGTTCATCATTCTTCATTTTAATGAAAATGAATCAAGGCCAACTCAGACAATGTACAATGTCCATTCCTCCTATTGTTTTTTGTGAATTTCTTCCCATGTTCTCTACACATTCATCGCCAGTATATTCTTTAGTCAGTTGTTTGACCAATACTAGATAGAAAACCATTACATGGTCATTAGTTGGTTTAATGGATTATCACCACGGGTTTAGGTTCATGATTTATAGAATGATCATGGTGAAACAATTATAGTGGATGATCAGAGTTTGATCAGGATCAGATCGGTCTTTACACGTTTTTTGGTTTGGCATGTGATGATGGTGTGGTGTGATGGATATCGATTCTAGAGTGTATTGGATTGATGGAATTTGTCTACTGACAATAGATAGGCTTAGGTGAACTAAGATAGGGGATTAACGATGAGACTTGTGGCTGATTCAAAAGTTACAGTGGCGTAAGAAGAATAAGTGTGATGGTTCTAGATTCCTGAAAAAAAATACTAACAACACGATGTGTAGAATAAAAAACAAATTCTATGGGTGAACATGGTCGTGGCGTCTAGGGTTTATCATGAAGGAGAATATCACACGTTGTGTAGACCCACCGCACACTATTTAACCTGTGGATGGTGCCTTGGTGTGTACCATAGGGGTACATGGGTATAGTCATGGAAAGAAACATTGGCATGACCAGAGTACATAGGCACGACCATGTACTCAGACATGACCAATTACTCAGACAATGCAAGTTTACATGGTCATGGCCTGAGTATATGGGAACATTCTATAGAACATAGGCAAGACTAGACAACACACTATGTGACAAAATTTTCTCTACACATTGTGTATCTAAATGAAAACACTATGTATTTACAGAAATTAATGTCATGTTGTATAATGATACACCATAAATTATAGACATGGAGTGAAGAACAGTGTACTCCCAGTACACACCATTTACGTTATCTAAGGTATCTTTATTCCCTATGTGTCTTTAGGGTAAACAAATATTAGCTGGGTGTATATTACCTTGGTATATTCTTATGAGGGTAAACTATGTCATTACATCCTAAGAATAGGATTATGATCCCATCTATGATATTAATATTAGATAGAGTTTGGTAATCCCTCAGAAAAACCAAGGGTTTGATACTCTATCATTTCATCACCCTTCCAAGGCAGGGTTTGACGAATCTTCATGAACTACTTACACGGATGTATGATCCTCCGATCAGGGGGTTATTTTGGGTTGGTATTGGTATACCCTTGAGAACTTAGGTGAGATACCTTATCTATGTATCAATATATCTAAAGTAATAGTGAGTTTTTTTGGTGAGGCGTGAAAAGAAATACCTCTTGGATAAGCATCATGACTTACAGTATGGCTCAGGGAGTCTGTTCTCTTAGTAGTTAATTACCATTAATCCTCATGAAAAATCCTAGGACTAATAGTATAGCTAAGAAATCTTTGAGAATTTGTGTATATTATGAGTATATCTAGTTTTTCTTATTACTGTGTATCATATTCTTATTTAGATACCTTCAAGATGATGAGTTGAATACTCTCTTCGTTCCTTATGTCTGGTGATTTTAGGGTGTCCTATTGGGTGTTGATATACTCACCCTTTCATGGGATCTTACTGCACATTTTTTGGATTATATAGACCACATGAACTTTTATAGAGTCCTAAAAGGATCAATAAAATGTGTATCATTGTTATATTAACACACAATGGTTTGTACCAGGTGTTTCATTAGATAGTAGTCCTTTACGTTTTAGTGATTTGGATACTTTTGACGTTTTTTAGTGGGATTGTATTTAGAAATTTATGCTTTCTAGTAAATTTATCATGTTATGATGTGGGAAATGTTATATTCATGCATTATGGTATCATTCATGTTTTACATTTCAGCATTGTATGGTTGTTTGGAGATATGTTCATTTGTATAGGTAACACGGGCTACGGTCTCCCATGTGTGTGATATAACCACTCAGTTCTAATAGCTAGCCCCTAGAATATTAGGGGTGGGATTGACAAGAAACACTTGGCTTACCACCGTATAGGAGGGCCTTGGTGGGATGGGTCATGATAGAGTGGTATCAAAATATATCCATACTTAGACTAAAGTATAGAGATTTTCCGACTATGATTTTTTTTGGAAACTTGGGTAATAGTGTCAAAGTGTTTCTAATTTTTCACGTAGGATAGGGAATCTAGTTTGTGTATGGTGTTTGACATATCCATTCATCAGGACTCTAAAAACCTTATTATTTACTGGATAAATCTATACATAGGTTGAATGTGAAACTTTGGTGCCTACATCATATAAGAATAGGTTGTGGTTTTTATGTAATTCTTGAGACATCTCCCCTAATATAGTATTTGAACATGGTAATTCTTTATTATTTTAGTATACCTTAGTGATGACATACATCCTAGATTACATAGAAGTATTGTGGTGAATATCTTCTTAATGATGAGGTTTTAGTATAGGGCCATGTATAAAAGGTGGTGCCTCTGAATGTTTTTCTAGTATTTCCACCACCCATTGAGCAGAAGGTTGTGCCCGAAGTACTGATAGAGGATGTGTACAGGTCAAGAGCTCCCCATGAGTTTCATAGGTAGTTAACTCTTAGGTTTTGGGATGAGCTAGACCCCCAGGAAGATGAGGGTTGGCTAGAGGCAGTTACTCAAGTTTCCTAGTTTGTGAGGACTCTTCCAGACTAGATGGGGGTCCTAGTGGTGAGTCCACTTTAGGGATCCATAGGGAGATAGTGTAGTCTGGTGACTAAGTCACATGATGAGATAACTCTCTCTTATATAAAGTTTGAACATCTTTTTATGGAAGATTTCTTTCCATCCATGTTACATGCGGTGTTCACCAATGAGATTTTACATCTTTAGTAGGGTTGCATGACTGTGGTTGAGTATTCATTGAGGTTTATTAACCTCTTGAGATAACATGTGGATATGTTTTGGGATCCGTTAATTATAGAAAATACCTTTGAGTGGGGATATTATAGGATATCATCAATTTGGTGAAATATCTTTTCATTACTACCTATACTAGAGTGATTGAGAAGGATTTGGTAATAGGGATATTTCTGGGAGAGAAGACACACAAAATTACTGATGGTCATGGCCACACAAGAGTTGAGACCTCAGTAGATGTTATCTAATGGATGAAATATGGATCTGGGAATTTTAGATTCTTTTGGAGATGAATTTATAATAGAGTTTTTATAGTTTCAGGAACACAATATGGTTCTAGTCAATCGATAGAGAGACAATGCTTCTCTTGTGACGGTCAGGGAAATCTCTCATTAGATTATACAACCTTTTGTGAAGCTAATAGAGATATGGTTAATAGACCACCCAATCAAAGAAATTGGTTGGAGACATGGAATACGTAGGATAGAAGATGTGGTAGAGGAGTAAGGATAGAATATAGAGGTGGTAGATGGTTTTACCTATTTCCACCACCACTCTTAGGTGGTCCATGATATGCTCAAGGAGCTAGTGGTCGGGGGTGAGGATAGAAATAAGAAGTGGATTCCTTCAATCCAGAGGATCTCAGGATGACTAGAGGTACTATTTATTTTTTATCTAGTTTAGTTATAGTTCTGATAGATAGTTTTGAGACAATATTTCCTTACCATTTATCTTATTCACGAATTATTGATTTTGGTTGATCCCTTAGATCAATCCTTACACTTGGATACTCCTAGTGTAGGGGATTCAACAATCACACACTTATTCTAATATTGTTATCTAACTTTTAGAGGAGAGATATTCTTATGGGATATTTTTTATAGAAGCAAAGATTTCTTTATGGTATCATCCTAGGTATGTATTGGCTATCCATATTTCATACCCAGATTGAATGTTTCATGTGGAAGGTATGGTGTATCCATGGTTATGTAATGAGGTTTCACATTATGGATGAGAAGTTAAACTAGAAATATTGTGATGGTCTCAAACCTAGGAGGATACAATCAATTGCTCGTCAATTGGATAGTATTTCCCTTTGATAAGTGGATGCTATGGGAATTCAAATTTCTGAATTTTTGGTGGAGTATGAGGACATATTTCCTAAAAACATGGCAGACTTACCTCCCGATTGAGAGATAAACTTATACATAGACTTTCACCCATGGATGACCCTGGTATACAAGAAATAATATATGATGGATCCCATAGAGATTAATAAGAAAAATGTGTAGTTATAGGGCTTATAGAGGAAGGTTTTAGTCATACCATGTGTTTCCCCTGGGAAGCCCCAATTTTGTTGACCAAGAAAGAAGATGGGATCTTAAGGTAGTGTGTTAATTAGAATATCCAAAAATAGGTGACCATGAATAATAAGTATCCACTACCTTGGATTAAGACCTCTTCGACTAGTTCATAGGAGTGATATGTTTCTAAAATATTGACATGAAATTGGTTCATCAACAACATCAATTACGAGATAGAGATACACTAAATATTGGATTCAAGGGTCGTTGTGGTAATTATGAGTACCTGGAGATGCTTTTTAGCATGAAGAATCCCCAAGAAGTTTTCTTGTGCCTTATGAACCATATCATTCATCCTTTCTTAGACTAGTTTTGGTGGTGTTCATCAATGGAATCCGAGTGTACTGGACATCTGAGGAGGAGAATTAAAGACACTTGAGGATGGTCCTAGACATACCTTAAGAGAACTAACTTTGTGATAATATATCAAAGTGTTTGTTCTTGTTTCTGGAGGTACACATTCAAGGATATATCATAAAAACTGAGGGTGTGGTAGTGGACCAAATGATTATTGAGCAAGTGTTATCTTGGGAGCCACTAAAGTGCATTATGGAGGTGCAGAGCTTCCTTGGGTAGGAAGACAACTATTGGAGATTCATTAACAATTTATTCCGAATATTGTATTCCATGACTTCTTTTACATATAAGGGGTATCTTATGATGTGGATAGAGAGGTTCTAGTAGACTTTTCAGGAGTGGCGGAATAGGTTGACTAGCACCCCCATTTTGGGACTTCCCAAGGTGATTGTTGACTACATATTGTTCTGCATTGCCTCTAGGATTGGGCTTGGATGTTTCTTGATGTATAGATATGTAGTGCCATAATATGGGTCCTGAAAGTAGATACCTCATTAGAATAACTATGAAACTCATGATCTAGATCAAACAGTTGTAGTCTTTGCTCTGAAGATGTGGAAACACTACATTACATGTGAGAAATTTATCATATATTATAACCAAAATAATATAATGTATATAATATAAAAAAATGATATTAACTTTAAAAAACTGTGATGACTATATTTCCTATAATATTATTAAATTGAGGTAGTCTACTCTCATGGGAATGGGAATGTGTTGGTGGATTCTATTAGTAGGATATCTTATTCGTAGTTGTTGATCAAGGAATTAGAGAACTTCGCCTCATTTAATTTTTACTTAGTGTATGAGGATGGTGTAGCTTATAATCGGTAAATTTTTGTTAACCCATTGTTTATATAGTGTTTAATGGAGGTTCAAATAAGTGGTATCTACCATGAGATCTTTTGTATTCAAATATTCACTAGGCATGCTCCCAATGGATTATATGAAGGTAGTGAGCGTGATATACTTTTTAGAGGATGAATGATGTTACTAGTGAATTTGTGTGAGAAGGTTCTGAATAAGTTTCATACATATCTTTTGAAAGTGAATCTGGGTGCATTGAAAAAGTACCAAGAGATTTGATATCGGTTTTGGTGGTGTATAATGAATACATGTGTAGAAAAATTTGTCTCTTGATGCCTCACTTGTCAGTAGGATAAGGATGAACACCAAGTTAAAATAGGTTTAGATCAACCCCTTGAGGTACCATAGTATAAGTGGGATGGTATATCTATTTACTTCATGATGTGAATCACATGAATGTATAGAGTACATGATTCTATCTAGGTGATCATGTAATGACTCACCAAGTAATCCAACATCATAGCAATCCAAGAGTAGTGTTCAATAGAGATACTGTTAAGCCTTTATCTGTCGGAGATATTATAGATTCATAGAGTTCCCTTGAAGATCATTTCATTCCTTGATGTTTTTGTTATAGTATGATTATGAAGATAATTATAGGAGGCCTTTGGGAATCAGTTTCATTTGATCATATATTATGAAAAATATACTGAACGCCAGACTGAGTGGACCATTCAGTTTATGGAGGACATGATTTTGGCTTGCATGTTGGATTTTTTCCATATTAGGGAGGATCACCTACTATTAATGGAGTTTCAGTATAAAAACTTCTAGCACGACGCAATCAGTATGGTTCCATTCAACGTCCTATATAAGAGACCATTCATGTCACAACTATGTTGTTCTGGTCTAGGTGTGTCAGCACTAATGCGACTAGAGTTGGTATGAATGATGACAGAGAAGGTACATGTCATCCCAAAGAAGACAAAGACTTCTGAAATCCATCATAATTCATATATAGATCAATGAAAGAGACCTTTGGAATTTTATAAAGGATACCATGTACTCCCTAAGGTCTCACCTCGATGTGGATTGCAGATATTTTTCAGGGGTGGAAAGTTATCTCTAATATTTTTTGTCCCTTTCTAGATACTAGGTAGGTTTTTAAAGGTGGAATACCAATTATCCCTTTCAGCTTAGTTAGAAAGGGTACACAAAATCTTCCTTTTTTAATAGAAAAAAAAGTATGTCCATAACACATCACTTTTTATTGACTGAGGTAATATGGACATCGAGGATAGATCTACCATTGGAGTGCTCTAAATAGATATCAAGAATTGTTATGTGGTGATCCTCTTTGGGTGAGAAATTACCTTGGTATTTGTTTGATGGTACCATAATAATATTTAATATAGCACCTAGGAGTGGGAGAACTAGTTATGATATTATTACCCTCAACTTTTGGAGTAGGTATTTTACTTTTCAAGATGAAAATAACTAAGTTGGGGAGATGTAAAATCTCGGTTTTTTACTTGTAAAATATTTGAATATTTTAAGTAATATTTTAAAAGCTAAGAACTAATTTAGCATGGGATTATGGGATTGGGAGAGGCCAGTTATGGATATAATATAAATATTAAATAATATTATATGACACGCATGTAGTTTATCTAGAATAATGAAATTACTCTAAATAGATTCTTGAATTAGAAATATGAGACTAGCATTAAATCCATAACATGGGTTTTTCCCATGGAGTGAAATTATATTTGTACGCGTTGGGTGTTCGGCTTGAGTGATTTCATGGGTAGAATAATAATTAAACAAATTAATATTTTAATTTAATTATTAAATCAATCCTAAACCGAAACAACATCTTTATAAATGTTACCATGGAAAATACCTAAGGTTTGCAGTGAAACCCTAGGGATTGAGAGAGGATGCATTGGAGGATAATTTTTTGATGATCAATGAAAAATCATGGATTATCATTCAGTGTTCCAATACAATATTATGGATCTATCTAATGAATATTCTATGGATCCATTTTTCATTAGTGATCAATCCAAACCTAAGGTAGGGTGATTTTTTCATTATTTTAATCCTTTTTTATTTATCCCATTATGAATGAGAATCAACTCTTCTAAAGATTGGTTTTTTTTCTTGATCATGTTTTGTATATATTAATTTATCTTCCTATGGTTAGTAATTAATGATATTTGATTATTGTTTCATGGTTCTTACATCATCATTCTAATGATAAAAAATCAAGGCTAACCCAAATAGCAGATGAGGTTTGTTCCTCATGTTGTGTTTGTGAATTTCTTCCACAGTCCCTCGCATGTTCATCGTCAATATATTCTTTGGTAGGGGTTTTAACCAATACCAAGTGGATGATCATTACATGGTCATTATTTGGTGAAATGGATAATCACAATGGGTTCAGGTTCAGGATCAATAGTGTGATTAAGCTATGACAACAATAGTGGACAATCATTGGATAATTAGGATCAGACTGATGTTTTCTTTTTTTGAGGTTTGTCATGTAATCACAACATAGTGTGATGGGAGTCAATTTAATTGTGTATTGGATGCAAAAAATACAAAAATCGCAAATGTATGGGCTCAAATAGACAGGAATTTGTGATTAACAGCGTAACGCCCAACCCCCTGTTACCCTGAGTTGGTTCATTATTACATAACATTGGCATGGTCCCAAGATATCAAGCCCCAAAAGACTGATTAGTTTAGTATCCTTTAAAGTACTAGATACATACATAAGTTTTAAATTACACCATGAAATTAAAAAACAACATTGTGTCCCCTTTGAACACACTCATATCCTTTGACATATCCCTCCAGGTTAATCATAATATACTTCTTCACATCCTAGGAAATAGAAAACATATGAAAGGGGTGAGCTCAGATACTCAATAAAGATAACAATATAGCGGAAAGTATAATAAATTAGCATAAACATTTAAGGCAATGTATAATAATAAAACACAATCCTTTTAAAGTTAAACTTCAACATAATATGGAAAAGATAAATCAAATAATTCCATTTACATATTTACATGGATATTCTACTAGTTGAATAATCCCGTATAAAATCAATACCTAATTTCATAATGATGGAATCCATAATGTCGGACATAAAAAATCACATAAGTAAGGCCTTGTTCCACGACTAAAAATAAATATTTTTTCAAGGCCTTGTGACAAGACACTAGTTTGTCTCATGAGACATATAGATGCATCGAGGGACTATAGTGGGCTCCATCCGTCACTTACTAAGTCCGATGCATTCCTTATATGAAAAGGTTGAAACATAAAATAAATAATAGTATTAAAAATAGCATATGAAATTTTAATTCTTTAACCATAAACCATGAATGGTATAAAAATAATACATACAAAGTAAAATATATCACAAAACCTTCAATACAATAGGTATGATTTTATCATAATAAATCATATTTAAACAAGTGTAAAATCCATAATAGGATGTTGACATAGTTGAAATCAAAACTATTTGAGATAAAAATATCTCTCTATTTTAAAATAATTTAAACGTAATGTAATTATAAAATAAAAGATTTATTTTTAAAATATTATTATAATGTTGTAAGGGATGATTATAAGGTGTTTTAACAATGGAAAATAGACACACCCACCATATAAGTTAAAAAACATTCTTACCTTACTTAGTGGAAAAGGTCATAAATTACCTTGATTGGAAAAAAATGGAAAGATTCCTTTAAAAAGATTTTATAAAAAGACAAAAATGGTATAAATGAATTTAACAAATATTCTAGTGAATATTAAAAATGTTTTGAAAATCATTTTTAAGAAACACATATGTGGATGATAAAGAAGCCCCAGTAGATACTTACGTATAAAAAACCTCGGATAAATAAGGTGATTGTAAAATTTACCCTTAGCTTGTACTTTTCCTCCGTCGTGGGTAATTTAACCTCATTTATAATATTTAAATCATTGTTATTAAATTATACAAGAACCAAATACATAAATATTATATGTGATCTTCTAATATTACTTTGTTAATAATATTTAAGTAGTATCATTGTTTCGGGTGATAACTGTTTCGTTTTCCTCTATATATTTTGTTACGTAAGTCATGTTGGTTATGGGTAGTATTTATTTTATTAATATCTATAATGATATTAAGTTCTTTTACATTATATTTAATCATAAAATGAAAATTATTCTTTAATGGTTACGATGGGGAGTGAATCTCATCATGTTCGTGGAGACGATAATCTGTACGTCATCACAAGCAACAATATCATTCTATTGATGGTGAAATATTATGTAATTGGATGTTATGATACATATACAGAATCATTCACATGTTATATTTATTATTTACATCAATTATACTCATTATTATACCATCCAAATAATGAAGGGATGAATAAAAAACTACACCACGACGTGGAGACGGTAATTCGTATGTACGCAGGTATGGTGACTTTGTCATTCATAGGATGGATAGAATCATGAATATGGATGAACAATATTTATAATAACATCATAGTATGTACAATATACTAGATTTATTATGTTGGTATGGATAAAAAATTAAATAGGAAGTGGAAGAAAAAAAAGAACTTTGAGAAAGGTGATGAAATTATTACCTCTTCTTCAGCTGCTTCCTTTTGATTTGATCAAAAGGGATCCATAGGTTGGATTTATGATCTAATTAAGGAATCTAGGTTCAATTGAGGGTATTTTGGAGGATATATGAGTAGGTTTTGGCCAATAAAAATGGCTTTGTAGGTGTCAAATTACGAGAAGGGGAAGTTCCCTTTTATAAGAGATGTGAGGGTCACTTTAGGGAAAGCTCGAAATATTATTTTATTATAAAATAATTTTCAGATTATAAGGGCTTAAAATGGATTTATTTATATTATAAGGTGGGTATGGGTCTAAATAATCTCAACCAATAGGTTCTAGACAAGTTTATGTCACCATATTAACCTTATCTTTTAGATTTAACTCTTAGTTAAATAGTTGAACTTTTACCATGTCTTCTTGTATTATTATAATACACAGTTAATAAACATACTCTAAAATACCAAGAGAACTTCAAGTGGTTAATTAATCACATATATATCATTATATAAGTCCTTTTACCAAATTATTGATTTTTAAGACTATTATATTATTTAATAAAATTGTATTTGTTTTAAAAACCCATTTATGTAAATTTTGACACTATTTGGTATTTAGTTTTTTTGAAAGGCATAAAAACATTATCACATAGATAAATATTTATTTAATCAACCCTAACATGTCATATTAACCTATAAAATCCTTTTAATGCATAAAAAGTCTCAATTTACATTTATTTTTATATTTATAATATTAATTATTTTAATCTTTCTTTAATAAGGAAATTATTGCATCATCGTTGTGTCATAAATAAATTAAATTATTTAATGTATAAAAATTATAAATAAAATATAATGATGAAGAAATATTTTTATCTTTCTAATTAATATTTATAGTGTAATTTTTCTTATGTATAACCCTATATTGAAAATGTTTTAGTTATTAAAAGTTTAATTTAACACTTTTAAATATTCTTTAAATAAAATAAATATCCTAATATAATCCAAGTGGATCAAAAAAGGATCATATTTTATTTCTATGGTTGATTTTTGTCGAAATAAACTTTTCTAATAGAATCAAGACATGTCTTTGGGTAATTATATTATCATTTTCTCCTTTAATTACCCTATTTAATTTTAAGTGTGGTAAATAAAATTCAAAAGTTACTATTCACCAAAAAAATATTTTCATCAAATTGAACCAAATTTCACTTACTGATATCAACCATTTTTATTATATTTTTTAAATTAAATTCATTGATGCGGTAAAATTACGTTTTATTCAAATTTCATAATGTGCCTAGAAGGTGGGTAAAAGACTTTAAATAGATCAATAAAATTTTATATATCTAATATTATTATAAAATGACTCCAATGAATTTAATTGGACTTATATAGGTATTATGTACCTATTTTTGACTTAATATAAATATAAATAAAATAAATAATTTTTTAAATAAAAAGTCGTTTTTAAACAACAACGTAGTGTTTTTCACTATTCATCAAAAATTGAAAGTTTTCTGAAAAATAAAAAAAATCATCCTAAGATAATTTTGATTTTCGGAATCCAAAAACGATGTCCAATTTCAAAAATAAAATTCATAAAATTTCAAAAAGTGGGAATTAATATTCAAAACTACTTTTTAAATGTCTAGTTTGATTTGTCGTGATGTGTAAGAACTTGAAGTTTTGTACAACGCAAGCTATTATATTATTCAAAGAGAAGTGTATCGTGGAAGATTTGGGTGTTACATTCATCCCCCCTTCAAATAATTTCATCCTCAAAATTTCTATAATATTACTACATAAAAAGATTAGGGTGGTTCTTCATCATATGTTCCTCAGGTTCACACGCCACCTCTTCCATTTTATGGTATCTCCATGTAAATTTTACCAGACGAGTCATCTAGTTTCTCAAAACTAGTTATCTGGTATCAATAATATTGACAGGCTCTTCACAATAAGACAGATCTAATTCCAGTTCTATTTTTTCATTGGTGAGTACATGTGTTGGGTCAGGCATGCATTTTCTCAATAGTGATACTTGGAAAAAATCATGAACTTTGGAGAGACTTTGAGGCATTGAAAAATGGTAAGCTACAACCCCAATTTGTCCTAGAATTTTAAAAGGTACAATGTATAAGGGACTCAATTTACCCTTCTTACCGAATCATAAACACCCTTCCAAGGAGATACCTTCAAGAAAACATGATCTCCTACTTGAAATTCTGAATCTTTTTTTCGGTTGTATGAATAGATCTTTTTCTTACTTCGAGCTTCGATGATGTGGGTTTGGATAATATTCACCTTCACTATTGTTTCGTCAATATGTTCTGGTCCTAGAAGTTTTCTTTCACCAATATCATCCCAACAAGTTGGTGTGTGGCATCTCTTTCCATATAATGCTTCATATGGTGCCATATGAATACTTTAATGGAAGCTAATGTTATAGTAAAATTATACCAGAGGTAAATACTGATCCCACATACCTTGAAATTCAACTGAGAAAGATCTCAAAATGTCTTCTAAGGTTTGAATTCTCAGTTCTGATTGTCCATCATTTTGAGGATGGTTGGCAGTGCTAAAACGAAGTTCAATATCCCGGGCCTTCTGAAGACTTTTTGAGAATCTTGATGTAAAATGGGCATCACAATCAGAAACAATCGATAGGGGTATACCACGAATTCTTACAACATCATTAATATATATCCCTGATAATCGTTCAACTGGTAAATCTTCTCTTATAGAAAGGAAATGTGTTAACTTGGTAAGACAATCAACATAGACCCATATTGCATCATTCCTTCTAGGATTCTTTGGTAGCCCCATGACAAAGTCCATCATAATATCAGCCCATTTACACTATGGTATGGGTAGAGGTTTCCTGACACCCCCAAGATGTTTTCTTCCAGCCTTAACCTATTGAGAAACTATACACCTTGACACATTATCAGAAATCTCCATTTTCATGTTGTACCACCAAAAATGTTCCTTCAAATATCTCTACATCTTAGTTCTACCAAGGTGTATAGAGAAATTGGTTCTATGAAAATCACCCAACAATTACCTTTTTAGATCAGGTATATCGAGAATACCAAGTCTCTTCCAAAATTTAAAAATTCCATCTTCATATATGAAGTCAGTAAATCTCCCAACATTCCCGGGTTTAATCTTATTTTAAAACTCTTAATCATCTATTTGATAACTTTTTAACCTTTCTAGTAAATATGGATTGGAAACCATTTGAAAAATTATCTATGTTTCACCTTCCATGATTATTCCCATATCAATCATTACTAGATCTATGAACATATGATCCCTTTCAAATCTCATCTAGTTCAAAACTCCATGATCGTTTCTACTCAAAGAATTTTCCACCTTATTTGCCTTCCCTAGGTGGCAGTGTATATTGAAATCATTATCCATGAGTAGCTCGAGCAATCACCTTTTCCACATGTTGAGTTCTTTATTTGATAAAATATAATTCAAACACTTATAATCAGTATATATCTCACATTTTTCACCATAGAGATAGTGTCTCCATATCTTCAGAGCAAGGATTACAGCTACTAACTCCATATCATGAGTAGGATAGTTTTTTTCATGAATTTTTAGCTTCCGTGATGCAATGGAAATAACTATATCACTCTTCATAAGGACACAACCATGTCCTTTCATTGAAGCATCACTATAAATAACAAACCCATCATTCCTCATTGGTAGAATCAAGATATGATCATTGACTAATCTTCTCTTCAATTATTCAGAACATTCATTACAATATTTTTTCCAAATAAATTTAACCCCTTTACAAGTGAGCTTGGTTAATGGGTTAGCCAATTGGGTAAAATTCGGGAAAAAATGCCTATAACAACCTTCTAAACCAATAAAACTATGTACCTCATTTATACTTTTCGATTTTGGACATTATTGTATTGATATTGTCTTAGAAGTATGAATAGAGATTCCATCCCTAATGACAACATGGCCAAGAAAAGAAATCTTCTAAAGATGGAATTCAAACATGCTAAACTTCTCATATAATTCATTTCTTCTAAGAGTCTTTATAATAGTGTGCATATGATTTTCATGATCTTATTAGCTTTTGGAGTATACTAATATATCATAAAAAATACCACTACAATGTCTTCTATACATTCCATGAAAACTCTATTAATTAGATCCATGAAAATAGAGGGTTCATTAGTCAGTCCAAAAGGCATTAACGTAAACTTGTAATGCACATGCCTAGTATGAAATGTTGTATTCTAAATTACTTAATTATTGAAACAAAATTGATTATACCCACATCAAAGGGCGGTCATTGAAAAATATTGAGCTCTAAGAATTTGATCAAATAAATCATCAATACGTGGTAGGGGTATTTTTTCTTTATTTTTATAGCATTGATCTCTCTGTAGTCAATTCACAACCTTATATATCCATCTTTCTCCTTATCAAAAAGAATTGGGGATCCTCGTAGAGAAAAACTAGGGAGAATAATCCTTTATTAATCAATTACACTAGTTGTTTATTTAGTTCCACTAATTCCACAGTGGCCATTCTATAAGGGGTTTTCAATATGGTCCTTAAACCAAGAATGAAGTCAATGGAAAACTCAATTTCTTGTTCTGGAGGATTTCCAAGTAAATACTCTGAAAAAACATCAATATATTCTTGAATAATTCGTACATACTCTATGTGAACATTCTTTTCCTCATCCATAGTTATCTCACTCCCTTCCTCCCTGATAATTTAATTTAGTATAGCTACTGGGGGTGGAAATAGATGAGAATCAGATTGCGAGGTTTCTACTCTAAATATATGGTTTTCCTTATCATCGTTAAAAATTGTTACCTCCTTCTTCTTATAATAAATTCTCGCATCATGGACTGAAAGAAAATCCATACTGAGTATTATATCAAATTCAGTGAGAGGTTTGATGATGAGATGGGTATATGAATCACGTTTATATGCCGTAATGGTAACTGATTCACAAAACATTTTTGTAATGATACTTTCCTTAGGTGTTCTGACTGGGAACTGCGTTGTTAAATCAAATTGGAAATATCAAATTTTCTAATCAAGATGGGAAGATATTAAAGAATGCACTGATATAGAATCAAATAAATCATTGCCTAATTTTGGGGAAACAATTAAATTACCCTCCACCACATCATTATAAGCTTAAACCTCAACAGTAATGATCACATAAGTTTGGCCTTTCCCCCTTGGCCTATTCTATGGTAAGTTTCCTTGGTGCTTAGGACATTCATCTGCATAATTCCCCATTTCTCCACAATTATAGCATTCAACATTGACAGCCACTTTCTTTCCTTTTCAATCATGTTCTTGGTGTCCATTTTTACCACACTTATAAAAAACTCATATTCCCTTTAGGAATTTACCACGATGTTTCTTTCAAAATTTACTACAGGTTAGAAATTTAACTATTCTACTGTTCACCTTATTTCCATTTCCAGAGTGTTTAGATGATCTCTTATTCTATTTCTTTTCTTTATATTCATAAGACTTAGTGAATTCATTTTTTTGTCTTGATAGCACATGAGATTATATCTTCATACAATGAGAAGGATTCTGAGAATAGTGCTCAATGGAGAAATGGTTCCAACCCATCAAAGAATTGATCAATATTACTCCTTTCCATGTCTGCTCGATGTTCATGAGAAAATTATTTCCCTAAAAAAAGATCTTTAAACTCTCTCCATTTCATATTTGATACTTATTCATCTTCATTTATGTTTAGAATTAATGGAAACCATTGATCTGCATCTCCTGTGATGTGATAAACTTCCATGAAAACCTTTTCCCTTTTTTTAATCCCCAAAGCATGGAATATTTTCTCTAAGGAATGTATCCACTACATGGATACAAATGGATTTTTAGTCCCATTGAATGTTGGTGGTTTTTTCCTCATGAAGAGGTCTAACATTTATCCTCTGCGTTGTGGATCGAGGTGCTCCATACGGGTAAGGTTATTATTCATAACCTGAGTGAGCTGTTCCAATTTGGTTATTAGTCATTCAACACCAGTTTCTTCACCATATCCACTATAATTATCTTGAGTAAGAGGAAAATCCCTACATGGATTACATGCATTGATAATATTTCCATTCCTTACACTAGGCTTTATTCCAAAACAATGTCATACACTAGATTAGTTTATGAATCAAAATACATAATTCCAAACTAGTAAAATACCTAACATAAATTGAATAGTTTATGCCTATAATCCATAATCATAAAAAATGTTTTTTAAGAAGTATTTACTCATAAATCCTTCGTAATATTTTGCAGAGAAAATTTGAATTATCCTAAGCATATCCCCTAGGAGTGTCGTAAGCAAGAGTAAAACAAGGCCTGTTTTCGTACACTAGTTCCCGTTCGAGTTCATCTCAAAGTAGTGTTTTCAGGTTTTACCCCTAGATACATTTGTTCCAGATCTGCCTCTACCTACTTGTATCCATATAGGTATTTATTTCGTGTAATCTTCACAAAATATTTACATTACCAAAATTCTAGGAATTTATTCTATACTAATCCTCAAATTCCATCTTAGGGTAATGTTCATTAATAATAGAGTTTCTAAATCGTGTTTCCAAGGTTTGTACAAAACTTACTCTAATACCAACTGTAATGCCTCGACCCTAGTTACTGAGAGTTCGTGTATTATTACATGACATTGGAATGATCACAAGAGATCAAGTCTCTAAATACTGATTAGTTTAGTTTCCTTAGATGTACTAGATACATACATATGTTTTACATTACATCATGAAATATAATAAAAAACATTGTGTCCCCTTTGAACACACTTATATACTTTTAACTATCCCTAAATGTTAATAATAATATACCTCTTCACATCTTGGTAAATACGTAACTTTATAAAGGGTTATCTTAGAGGCTTAGTAAGGATAAAAATATAGTGTAAACTATCATAAATAAGCATAAACATTTAAGGAAATGTATAATAATAAAACACAAGCCTTTTAAACTTAAACTTCAGAAAAATATGGCAAAGATAAATCAAATAATTCCATTTACATATTTACATGGATATTCTACCAGTTGAATAATAAATGTAAAACCAATAGCTAGTTTCATAATGATCGATTGCATAATGTCGGACATCATAACCACATAATCAAGGCCTCATGCCACGACTATAAATAATGATTTTGTCAATGCCTTAGGAAAAGTCACTAGTATGTCTCATGGGACCTACTGATGCATCGAGGAGCTATAGTGGGCTCCCCCCATCACTTACTAAGTCCAATGCATTCCTCATATGAAAATATTGAAGCATAATATAAACATTCATATTAAAACTCGCATATGAAATGTTAATACTTTAACCATATACCATTAATGGTATAAAAATAACACATCCACAATCAAACATATCACAAAACCTTCAATACAATATGGAAGATTTTATCAAAATTAATCAACTTCAAACAAGTGTAAAATTCATCAAAGGATATTGATATAGATGAAATCAAAACTATTTAAGAGAAATATCTTTTTTTATTTTGAAGTCATTTAAAAGTCATGTAATTTTAGAATAAAACATTTATTTTGAAAATATTATTATAAGAATATAAGGGATGCTTCAAAGGTATTTTAACGATAGAAAATAGCCACACGCACTGTATAAATTAAAAAAATATTCTTACATTAATTTTTCGAAAAATTCATAAAGTACCTCGTTTGGAAAAAGACAAAAAGGTTCCTTTAGAAACATTTTATTTAAAGTAAACAAGGTTATAAATTAATTTAACCCATATTCTAGGAAATAGTAAAAATGTTTTGAAATAAATTTTTAAGAAACATATATGTGGACGATAAAGAATTATCAGAATATTCTTACGTATAAACAACCTCGGATAAATAAAGAGATTATAAAATTAACCCTTAAATTTACTTTACCTTAGTCGAGGGTACTTTAACCTCTTATATAATAGTTAAATCATTGTTATTAAATTGTACAAGAACCACATAAATAAATATCATATATAATATTCTAATATTGATTTGTTAATAATATTTCATTAATATCATTGTTTTGGGTGTTAACTGATTCATTTTCCTTTATATGTTTTGTTACGTAAGTCAAGTTTGTTATGGTTAGGGTGTATTTTATTCATGTACAGAATTATATTAAGTTCTTAAACATCATTTTTAATAAAAAAATGTCTCTTAGGTTGGATTTCTGGTCAAAGTAAGTCCTCTAGGTTCAATTTTGGGTTTTTGGGAGGATATTTGAAAAGGTTTTGGCCAAGCCAAATGGATTTGGAGGTGTGGAATTAAGAGAAGGAGAAGTACCCTTTTATAAGAGAGGTGAGGGTCACTTTAGGATAAACTAGACATATTATTTTATTCTAAAAATAATTTTCGGTTTATAATGGATCCAAATGGTTTTATTTAAATGATAAGGTGGTGAGGGATGTAAATCCTCTCAACTAATAGGTTTTAGAAAGGTTTAGGTCACCATATTAACCTTATCTTTTAGATTTAACTCTTAGTTAAATAATTTTACTTTTACCATGTCTTCTTGTATTATAATAATACATGGTTAATAATAATACTATAAAATTACAAGAGACCCTAAAGTGGTTAATTAATGATATATCTATCATTATATAAGTCCTTTGGTCAGACCATATATTTTTAGGTCTATTATATAATTAAATAAAATAGTATTTGTTTTAAAAACTCATTTATGTCAATTTTGACACTATTTTTTATTTGGTTTTTTAAATTCATAACAACTTTATCACTTAGAAAAAAAATTATTTAATAAACACTAAAATGTAATATTAACCAAGAAAATTCTTTTAATTCATCAAATGTCTCAATTTACATTTATTGTTATATTTTTTAAATCAATTATTTTAATCTTTCATTAATAAGGTAATTATTGCAACATCATTGTATCATAAATAAATTTAGTAATTTAATGTCTAAAAATTATAAATAAAATACCATGATTTATGAAATATTTTTATCTTTCTAATTAATATTTATAGTCGAATTTATCTTATGTATAACCCTTTATTAAAAAAATTGTTATTAAAAGTTGAATTTAACACTTTTACCTCTTCATTAAATAAAATATAATAAATGTCCTAATCTTATCTATGTGGATCAAAAAATGATGATATTTTATTCCTAAAGTTTATTTTGGTCGTAATACACTTATCCAGTAGAATTAGGTCATGTGTTAGGATAATAATAATATCATTTTTACCTTTAATTACCCTATTTACTTTTAAGCGTGGTAAATAAATTCAAAAGTTACTATTCACCAAAAATTATTTTTATCATATTTAACCACATTTTACTTAATGATGTTAACCGTGTCTCTCATATTTTTGAAATTCAATTCACAGAAGTGGTAAAATTACGTTTTATGCAAATTTGCAAATGTGCCTAGAAGGTTGGTAAATGACATTAAATAGTTCAATAAAATTTTATATATCTAATATTATTATGAAATGACTCCAATGAATTAAATTGGACTTATATAGGTATTATGTGTTTATTTTGACTTAAATAAATTAAAATAAAATAAATACTTATTTAAATAAAAATTCGGTTTTAAACAATAAGGTAGTGTTTTTCAATATTCATCAAAAATTGAAAGTATTCAGAAAAATACCAAAACTTCAACCTAATATAATCTTGATATTCCAAATCAAAAAATAAGTCCAATTTTATAAATAAAATTTATAAACTTTTAAAAAGTGGGTGTTACTATTCATATTTACTTTTCAAACTGCTAGTTTGATTTGTAGTGATATGCTAGAACTCAAAGTTGTGTATAGTGCAAGATACTATATTATTCAAGGAATAGCATACCGTGGAAGCTTGGGTTGTTACAAATAGTGATACTCATGGTGGATTTAGTGGTGGAGGTGGTGAGATAGGAAGACACATCAAAGTTCTAGATTTATGGAAAAATATCAACTACAATATATGAAGTCTGAAAAAAAACATGTTTTGTGGGACCCTAACAACATCAGATATGGTTTATACATTCTAAAAAATGTCACACATCATGTAGAACCCCCCCCCCAAACTGTGTAAACCTTGGCAAGAAACTCGGTATGTACTCTAGGGGCACAAGTTAATGGACATGGACATTCACCCAAGAACGACTAAAGTACACAGGAATGACTATGTACTTCGAGACAACCAAGTACTTAGACATAACCATTGTACATCAGTAGGGCCTAAGTACATGAGAACATTCTATAGTACATGGGCTAGAATATATTGTACAATATGTTCCAAGCTGATCTCTACACACCATGCCTCTAAAATAACACACTATATATTTGGATAAATGCATGTCATGTGGGACAACGAGACACAGGTAGTGTCAAAATTAGAGAGACAAACTGTGTACTCCTAATACACTATATCTATATTATCTAGGGAAGGTTG
The DNA here is from genome assembly GCA_963277665.1 of Viscum album. Lineage (NCBI taxonomy): Eukaryota > Viridiplantae > Streptophyta > Magnoliopsida > Santalales > Viscaceae > Viscum > Viscum album. The sequence continues at coordinate 1,427,976,776 of OY728122.1, read as the reverse complement.
AGTCCCTACATCTCTTACTTTTTTAACATTTTCATTTGGATATCTTCCTTTGGTCAATCTCTACGAGGGTATAATGAAGAATTTTATCCCGAGCATAGAATTGTGATACCCTCTATGGGATAGTCTCTGATAGAGTTCGATAAATCCCTCTACATGACCTTGGGTGTGATCCTCTATCATTTAATCACTTCCTAGATGTGGGGTTTGATGATTCATCATGAATAACATATGAAATCCCATGCTCCCCTGTTTGGTGGGTTATTACATATAGGGCATGGTATACCCTAGAGACCCATGATGAGATCCCATATTTGTGTCTGATAGTGCAGTTGTGAACTATTTGATACTTCTTGCCTATTATGAGTATATATGTGTGTTCTTATTGCAATTTATCATATTCTTATTGATATTCCATAATGAGGATGAGCATACTACTCTCTTAATGCTTCATGTTTTGTGATTTCAGAGTGATCTACTAGTTATTGTTATACTCACCCCTGCATGGGATATTCCTGAAAATGTCATGTGTTATGAAGATGACACTCCATTTGATAGAGAATTAGTAGGACCCAGAGTGGGAAGATCATACTGAGATAAATATACCATGGTTCATACTAGTTGTTGTATTAGACACCAGTCCCCTCTTTCTTACCATGTTGGACTCATTTTATAGTTTTTGTGGATTGTATTTATCCCTTTATTCTTTCCAATACTTTTTTATACATTGATATGAAATAATTTTTATTCATGAATTATCGTATCAGTTTTTTTTCCTTTTATAACTGTATGAGTGTTTAGAAACATGTTCATATGCACATGTACTTTATGCCAAGGCCTCCCATTTGTGTGATATGCCCACTCATCACTGGTCACCAGCCCAAGGTCTATTGAAGGTGGGGTTGGGGTGTCATAATTTTCTTAAATCCAAATAGGTAGGCCCTGGTAGGTCCGATTATAGCAAGTTATTTTTTAAATCTTGAGAAATCAACATATTTATTCAAATTCAATGAAGTGTGACTGATGAATTTGAGAAATGAAGATATTAGGGCGTCTAGTTTTAGAACATGGATTCTCCATTGATCTTAATAAGGTGAGGGTAGTCTTTCCATGGGTGTACCCATGAAACTTATTTGAAATATGATGTTTTTTGGATTTCTCAATTTATTGTTGGTGGTTTATGAAAGACTTCTCAAAACATTTATCATCATTTATAGTGTTTACTATGAAAGGTGTGAAATTATTATGGGAGTAAAAAAAGTCATAAAACCTTTGATGAATTAATAGTTTTTCTGAACTAATCTCCTATTTTGGTTTTACTAGATTTTGGTCTAGAATAAGTGATGTATTATGATGCTTCAGGTTTATTTCTAGGTTGTGTACTTGTGTAAGGAGGTCAATGTGTAGGAAAAAATATATTTTGAGGGATATGTTCACATTCTTTTCTGATAATATTAGTTTCAACTATATCATCATGAAAAAATACTTGAACCTCAGACATATGAAATGGGTGGAATAAATTTGAATTTATTACTTTCTCATCGATTATGCCCCTAGAACGGAGAATGTTTTTATTTATTACCTTTTCTAAAAATTGTATTATCAGTCTATCTTGGAATTTAAGGAGGAATTGGATCTTATAAGACTCTTCGCTCACATGTTCTTCTAGGAAAGATATGATGATACAAGTATGATTCTAGAATGATCTTATTTAAAATCATCTATTCTTGAGTCCATTATTATGAAGTAGCTATAGTATTATAAGTTCGAGGAAATTAAGGCATCCTTATATGGTGGGAATACCATGATTGACTTGTCTCTCTATTTGTAGGGGATTATTTTGTTCAAGTGTTAGTTCTTCATCCCAAAATCTATTATGAAGACTATGATGTAGGATTGTAATAGTTCCTTATTGATTCTTCACCTTGTAACTAAAAAGATGTATTATCACATGAAACAATGCTTTTGGTGGTTGTGAATGAAGTGGGACATCACTAACTTTTCATATCACTGCTATATCTTGCAACAGATTAAGGATGAGCACCAAAATATTTCTGGACTGCTTCATCCTTGTCCTATACTAGTTTGAAAATGGGATGAGGCATCTATGTATCTCGTTATTAGATTAACATGGACTCCCTGAGGTAATAATGTGATATAGGTGGTGATTTATTGGTAAAATAAGTCGAAAAACTTCATTCTAATTTATGAACCCAATTAGGTTTAGGGTTTAGGGAATCTATACATTTAAGAGATTGTGATGTTATATTGGGTTAATTCCACTATTATCTCAGACAGGGATCCCATGTGTAGTTCCTAGCTATAAAAGGGCCTCCAAAAGTTGATGGGGACTTAGGTTAGATTGATTACGACATACCATCCTCACACAAATAGCCAAAAAAATGCTATTTAGATCCTGGAGGATATAATTTATGCTTTTGTTCTGGATTTCAGAGGATATTGGGATATAAATATAATACTAGTAGAATTTTCTTATCAAAATAATTAATAGTATTCTATCAAAATGGATCTTTTTTAGATTTGTATAGTCACCCTTGTAGATATCATCTATATTGGTCATAGATGGGTGAGGCTTCTCTTATGGGACCTAGAATTTTCCTATAGAAGTCGAGAAAGTTTTTGGTCAAATGTTGATGATTATTGATGGTAAAAAGTCATCATAAGTCTTATATAGACTATCGGCATCATCATTTGATGTTCTCATTTAGTGGCCAGGTTTTCTTGAAATTATCACCCCATTTGGGTTACTTTTTTTAGGATGTAGGGTAAGTTGGATCCAATATATGTTAGAATATTCTCTTTTATTTAGTGGATTGGGAACATGACCTATGGGTTGGAATTACCATTCCAGTTGAATGTTATTCATGATGTATTCCACATATCATAGAATATTAAATATCATCCTAATAATTCTCTTGTCTTGAATTGGGAAGAGACTACTATGGAGATGGATATGTGAGTGGTTAAGAAATTGATATAGATTGTTTATTATTAGGATAATTTCCTATGTGGAAGTTATATTATGTTGGTCTAACTATTATCGAAGCATAGAGCATATTCTCGTGAGACATGGGAGCTAGAATCGATGATGAGGGACCAATGGACTCATCTCTATTTGGAATAACCATCTAAAACATAAATTTATAAGGAAAAAAGTTATATTTTGGTGATAATTTTCACACCCCTACATCACATTCAAGTAATAATACCTTTTTTCTTACTATCACATATTTTGGGATTGCCTTGGCTTATTTTAGGTTATCTTTTTGGAGTTTTTTGAGTTTTTTTGCACCTATACACATTTAGGGACATAGTTAGGGTAAACCATGAGGATAATCCAAGGAATCTATTAAACCTATTTTATAATTATAGAGGAGGGTTCATGATTAGAATCACGGTAAGTCCGAACCATGTGACTTTATCCTCAAACTATGATACATTGGACATTGCAATTTCACATGGTTGGAAATTTGTTTTTCAACCCGTCTGGTCAAACCATGTGACTTGAATGAATGAATCTATGTTTTTATTTTAAGACCAGATACACCTCTGATTTTTCACATTCATATTTTGGTGGAATAAACTCTTAACCTAAGAGAGTCATCTTGGACGTTTTTTGGATTCTTACCTCCTTGTGATCAATTTTAACTTATCCTTGGGTGTTGGATTTTTTATCAAAGGCATATTCTTGTTCTTTGTCATTCATTTTTTTTATTATAGATCTTCGCTTATCTCTTTGAATGAAACCTTATATCAGGCATTTGGATGCTAGATCTATGGTTTTTTTCTTGAACTGCTTGGTTTTCTTATTAGTCCATAGTGAAAATTGGGAGTTATTTTCTAGATCTTTATTTATTATTATGTGTCCATTGAGAACCATTTAGGTATGTATTTCCTTTTAATTCATTTGTTCCAAAAATTGATGAATTGAAGATTATTTATTGATGATATATGGGTTAGGTTTATCCCTTGATTCCAAGAGAACTCTTCTTTCTTTAGTGTGAGGATCCCATAGTATTATTGGAATACCATGTTATTGAGTGGGGTGGTTTCATTTAAGGTTTTTTTATGAACAATACTTACTCACCCATTTTAAACATGATTTCAATACTATTAATGGAATTATATCTACTTTTTTCAAATATATGTGTGATGATATTTTATATAAAATGGTTTTCCCCAATAGTTATTTATTAATAATGGTTGTTTTCAAAGCACCATTAATTTTTTTGGTTAAAATGAATTTAAAATAATGTTTTTGGTGTGAAAAAATATTTCAATTTGATTATTGAAATGTGATACACCCTTTGAACATGACATGAAATGTTTAACACATGGGATCCTAGGTTACTTTGGTGGGGGGTCTTACAAGGACTTGTTCCCTTAGTTAGTAGGGGGAATCAAACATCAGGTTATTCCAATGATCCATTGTTCATCATTCTGGGGACTAGTTTACATGAAATATTATGGGGAATTACACATTGGTGGATTCCCATTCTCCTTTGATGGGAGTGTCAAGAACAAGTTTTGTGTGCACTAGTAATTTTTTATCATTATAAGAGAAACCTATCTAGAATGGACCTATGTTATACTATGGTTACTTTTCCTTATGTTATGATTTTTTTGTGGTTTTTAGATTCAGGCATTTAAAATGATAAATGCTTTATTTTGAAGGACTTTGAAAATAGTTTTATATGAAATTTTTTATGAACTGTTGATAAAGAGTGAATTTCCATGTTTTGGTTTAAATTGTAAAAACTATATATCATGCCTTGATTTATTTAAAAATGAACACATTTGGATTATTTTACAAGTACTACTTACGAAACACTTAGTGAGATCCCACTGGGCTTAGTTTTTCTCACAGACTAGGTGTACCGTTGTGTGTGTACATACCTTGTTTTGTCTGATGCAGGAAAAGGAAAGGTGTTGCAGTGAGGTAGCATTTATTTGAGTCAACTAGGTTTGGGACTTGGGTGGTGAGTTTGTGGTTCCCACATAGAACATGGTGATATTATAAACTATCTTTTTTACTTTTATTTTATTGGATTATGTCCTTGGATTTTTTTTATTGTATTTATATTTTGGTAATAATAACATTTTTTGACATTTTTATGACATATTATTATGTTCCTTCTTTACACATATATTCCATGTTGGTTATTCTATCTGTTTCTCATTAATTGTTCTAAAATGTTTTTTGATTCTTGGGTTCTTATTTAAATACCATGGGGATCGAGAACACCCTTCGGGTCTTGTAGAAAACTACTTCGGAACCTAGATTGATGGGTATTTTAGGTCAGTTCATGTTATAGAGAAAACAAGGATCATGGAGGTGGAATAGATGATGGTCATAGAAACATTGTATGAGCTCCCTAAAACCACTAGAATAAATTTAAGAAAAATTCTTGAAATATTATTTAAAAATACAAAATTTCATCTATTCTAAGAACATTCATAGCCCGACTACATGGTCTCTTGTGTAGTGTATCGACTATATAAAAACTATTCACTATAATCTCCCCCCTCTATACGGTCCACTTGTAAAGACAATAAGGTTGTATGACATGTGTTTTTTTATATTTTACTACTTTAGATGATCCTACTAAGATAAATGAAATTGATAAATAAATAATATAATAAATTCATATATATGGAATTTTGTGTGTCATAATTCTGTACACCATTCCACATTATACCACAACAAATTAATCAGCATTATTGATAAAAAATAAGGAAATTATTACTTCACCAATGTCACGTGATCCCACACCTCTTGGATACCCTTACTATGTTTTCATAGCCCAAAAAAATGGAATATATTTTCCTTGAAAAACTACACTCTTTTGATCAATAATATTAAAAAAAATCTCTCGTATAATAGAATTGGGATCCAAACCCAAATCATCCCATTAAATTAAATGGGATGGATCTGAAAAATATTTCTTCTATTAGGATAATTAGAACACATCATGAATAGTTATCAATTATATGGTAAGGAAAACAAATATGCTATTTTCATGAGGCGTTCTACTATTTCAAGTGTCTTAGAGTATCAAGGAATGATATTACCTTTCTTTAGAAATATATAATTTATAATTTGTGGATAGAATGTGATAATACCTGATCACCCATGAAAAACTTCAAGGGGTGATGATATCCATCATTATATGATATTTCATAAATTTGAGGTGTTTATAATCTATTATGGTACTACTAAACTTTACTTGTTTTATTCTGAACTGAAGTCACCACAAATAAATAGAACTCACCCAATATATACCAATAGATGGGGGACTAACAAAATTGAATATATGAGGAATTAAATGTGGCCATATTTATCAATGATTTATAAATAATGTTATATAAAAACAAATCAAATAATAAGTTAGTATCCAATGAAATAATGAATTTAAGAACAAAAGCATGGATCACATCCTCATGAATAAGGATCTCCCAATCAGTTTGACCATCCTTTTGTAGGTGATAATTCCTTTTTAAATTCAACTGTGTGTCCATATCAACAGAAAGACCCTTATTGAATCAATATGTTGAGTATAATTCCCAATCAAAAATAATATCTAAGGATAATCCATAAACAATTAAAATCATATGAATTTATATTTTTTCAGAATCTTTGAACATGGTAACCCCTTTATAAGAAGGACATGTGATGACTTTTATAATAGAAAATAATAAACCATATATAATTCCTTCTCCAAATAGATAAAGGTAATCAAATCACAATGTCCACTGATATTTATTCTCACTATCATATATGATTGGGGAGAGGTTTTGACAATTCATTGATCCTTTAATACCCAACCATCACTTACAAAAAGTTAAAGAAAATGTATTCTAATTTTGTAGTGTATCACTTCTTTCCTATCCACCAATATCAATGTTTCACTAATATAAATTGATGTTATTTCCATAGCTATTTAGCCACGGTTTATAAAAACCCTGAATATAGGCTCACAAATTTCCCCAATACCGTGGCTCTATGCCTCATTATCCCATTTCTTCCTTACCCTATTGAGATCTCTACTTTGTGTGACCCTCATCAAATTTATCCCTCTCCCTCATGAGCACCCCTACCCAAAACTCTCGTCCCTCGACATTACAACCAATCTTTCTGTGATCCTCCTCCTTTGATGTATCTAACCAACCTTCCCATGTTTCTCCTCCACTAACACAATCATCCCACCTCCCCACCAACGTTTCTTTGAGGTGTCCTACCCACATCCTCTTCCTTTGTGCCTCTGAAATGGACACCCCACCTCGTGGTGATAAAACTCCACCTCATGGATCTTGGTCGGTCACACTACCTAAATATACATTCTCACCGAAGGTATTTATTATTTTACATTATCAGGTTGAAAAAACTCATTCATACTCTCCTTTATTGAACAACATCTCCCATATCCCTAACCTATTATTCCATTCAGGATTCATTCTAGGGGATGAATGTTATCAATTTCTTATGTAAAGTTCCCCTTTTAAGATTCCCTCTTCTGTTAATAAATATTTGAACTGGTTTTCTTTTACTTTTTTATGCTGATATTGTTAAATTTTTTTCCTCTATAACATTTCTCCTCATTTTTCCATTATCCTCCAGTTATTCCTATTCTATCCTATCACTACAGTTTTATAATTTTTTTTGTAATGTGGTGGCAGCATTTACTAAAATTAATTTAATTTTCTTATTATCTATTTTTTTCTTGGCTCTAAAAATTCTTGCTTGCAATATTATATCAATGTTATTCTATATAATTTGATATCTTTATACATAAATTATATATATGTCATTACATTAAGTTGTACTGACACAAATAATTGTGGTATTTCATTAAGTTTCTCAATTTATAGAATCCTGCTGTTAACCATTCCCTCACCATAAGGGATAAACCACTCTGTCTAGAATAGGTTTTCTACATTGTGGAGTTGTGACAGTACATCCTTCTTAATTCTAATATTTTTTTATTTTTAATTATGAAAATATTAGTGTTAGTTTTATTTTGATGTTTTTTACCATCATCATGTGACATTTATATATTTTAATTCCCATTAAATTGTGTTGGATGCTTATCAGGTTGAATGTGGTGTGTTTTTTCCCAAAAAAATAGTTTATGGTTACATAAAATTTCCAGTTGCATGTGACTTGTATTTTTTTCACTTTCCTATTACATTGTTTTCTATGAATGAAATGTTTAACATAAAATTTAATCAGTATCTTAACCAAATAAAGTATCTCTGATCAGCTACAGTTAGTAGTGAAACTTTTTTATAATAAATAAATAAATAGATTAACATAAAATACTCAAAGGATCTATGATAAATCATTATCTAATTGATTTTATCATTAAGTATTGGAGATAAATATTTATTTTTCCTACATTTATTTTGATTAATCACTTTATAAATAGTAACATTCATTTATAAATTTATTTTCATTCCAATTCATTAATATATCATCATTGTGATTTATCTTTTTTCATAGTTCATATTTAAATGGAACAATTTTATGTGACATATTTTATCCTTTTACCATAATTTGTAAGGGATTAATGATTATTGTAATTTTTTATGGTTGTATGGAGAGAAAACTAATCTCACTCCATGATAAGGACATACCGGATTATGGTATAATATTTACACCTACCATTTTGTGATAATAATGAATAAGTATTAGGGTAAAATCTAATTATATCTTTTATTCCATATAGAAAAATTTATTCGTAATTAGGGATAAGATATCATGAACCCCTTTCTAAAATTTTGAATCTGTTATCTATTTTTAAATTTGTGTAATTATTTATTTTTGTTTTTTTATATGTTAACTTCTATTGTTATACTATCTAAAATTTATGAATTTTATTTTTAATGTATGAGTTTTCTACCAATTATATTTATATAGAATTTTTATTCAACTAATAAAACCTTAATTTCACCCAACACTTAAATATATACAATAGGATAAAACATGGTTTTATAGTTGTTATCCAACTATATTGGATACTAATTTTTTTAAATAACATAGAATGTTTGAGAGAAAAAGATGAGATTGAAGATAATGTTCCAACCATATTAATGGACGAAAACAACTATACCAAGACTTCATTCTTCAATGTACCAATAAATGAATACAAAAAATATCATTCAAATAAATTCAATATGAACACTAAAATGATTTTTATTCTAATAATGAGAAAATAATACAAAATCCAAGTGAATGTATTTGATGTATTTTAGGAATTTTAGCGAGTGATGTATGAGATTAATTTGTGAAAAATATACACACACTTTTTTATATAAAGAAATGTTTATATCAAGTATAATATTGAAAAATAAGATATAATATATGGATAAGTATATATAAATTTCACTTTGTTGTATAAAAATTCCTTAAATTATATAGACTGTCTCTCTAAATTGAATATAAACATTTATATTCCATTCCAATATCATTTGTTTCTAAAATATGTTTGAAACATTCAATAATTTTTAACAAAATATAGATTTTAAAATATAATAATTTCATATATCCAGTTCATTCTTACAATCTATTTTATATTATTCAAAATTATTGGTAATAAAAGTAAACATTACAATAGGACGAGAAATTAATTACCAAGATCATTATTGATGAACACATTGAGACTGTTTTGAAACGTGAACTGAAGATCAAGAAATATTCGTAAAATAACATGTCAAATGAGGAATTAATTTGAAGTATACCATTAATATACTTCATTAATATAGATATATACCACTTAGTGAAGATATTTTTCATCATATTAAGATAAAAATGTATCAAATGTTATGATAAATAATTATAAAAATTAAAGTATGAAATTATAGATATGAATAATTGGTAGAAAAAATTTAAAAAAAGGTTATTAATGAGATACATAAAATGTGGTAATCTTCTATGAAATAATTAATCTCAAATATATGAATGTATAGTGTATATATATTAAATTGAAGGTAAATAATAAATTTAAGGAAGGAAAATAAAATATACTATTAGAATCATCTAACATTTATAATGTATTTAATCATTCCTCTAAAAAAAGTGAATGAAAACGTGATAATGTTAAATGAATCTAAAATTTATTCACTCAATTTTTAGTGAGAAATGGTCATAATATATTTTAAAAATGAAGTTATATTTTATTAGTAAATTTTTTACATAATTTACCTATAGAATATTTGATTGAGAATGAACTATACTTTGATGAAATCAATGAATATAGTGATGGTTTTTACTTTGAACTTATAATTTTAAATATAAATAACTGAAAATTAAATTTTGATCAAAATTCAAAATAATAATGTTTTTTTAAAATATTTTTTAAATTTTTATTTCTATTGTATTCTCAGTACCTTTTGTAAACCATGATGAGGTTTACCAGTTAAAATATGAAAAATAAAGTCTAATTAAATCATTATATAAATTTGTAATTTGAGTAATCATTATTTATAATTTTTTACTATTAAATATATAATAATGGCCCTAAAATATACTTTTATACTCAATATATATTGTTTATAACTAATATATAAAGTATTTTGTTCAAGAATGAATACTAAAAAATATGGATATGATTATATTTTTACCGTATAACCATTTATGAACAAAACATATATCGGTCAAAAGATATTATTTTTTAAATTTAGTATAAATTTATAAATACCAAACAAAAAAAACTTGTGTTTCATATATAATGTATTTTTAAAGAGTATAATAGAAAAAATATCAAAATTCTATCACACATAATAGAAGAATATGAAAACATTTCATTGAGATAAAACTCATGAGGTCTAAAAGTCTAGGAAATATAGTTATCCATTGTAAGTCATTAATTTCTTTTTTTAATATACTAATTTACTATAAGACAAAATTGTTTGGGCCAGTAATTTTTACAATTAAAGATGTTTTCAAAAAATATTAAATAAAAAATTCACCAAAAAAGATCAATTGGATTTATGATATTCTCTACTAATAAATAATTTTTTATACAATAGATATAGAAGAGGTATTCTACTAAAAAATTAAATTCTTTAGTGAAATTGAAAATGAATATATGGATTAACATTTAAGGAGAGGAAATAAAAGTCTGCATAACATAAGTAAAATATGTAAATAATGACTACCGAATGACATACGAGACAATATTTTTTATTCATCTATTGTTTTTTATCCTGAATAATGAAAAAATAAATATAAAATTAACTTTAAACAAGAAAGTGAAGTCTAAAAAATCTAAATATCATTCATTTATACATATGGATCATTTTGAATCGATTTATATAACATAAATTGGAGGGATAAACTATATGTACATACTATATAATAATTATTCCCATTAATGTTGATTTTATTTATTTATAATAATTATAAAGATACCATTAGTGTGTTTCAATTTATATTAATTTTTATTTAATTTAATTTTTATTATTTAAAATAAAATTGTGATTATGTTATTTTTCATGTTTGCTACCATTGTTTAGAGAGATGTGCTCCACACTCCATGCCTCAGGCCATATCCTCAAGTGGCTTATGTTCCTTAGTACACTACACAATTTTGGTAACTATGAAGTCATCTATGTATATAATTATCACCAAAATATTCTAATGAAAAATAAAATCTCTCCAATAGGGATCCCATCATTTAAGAACCCCAATTATTTCATTATAGAAACAAATAAATAATATAATTCATATAAAAATTTTATTTAACTCAATAATTTTTTATATCTCTTAGGAGTCTATACATATTGGATTGAGTATAATAACCCTATATGATATTCTAACAGTATGTACATATAGTGAATATATTGACATGGTAATATGTATTTGAAAATAGTTTCAGAAAATTTTAATTGATGAAATTTTACTATGACATTTTTGAAAACAATTAATAGATTAATTTATATTTATTTTCCTCAAAATTTATAGATGTTGGATTTAAAATGTTGATCTGATCCCTGATGAGTTTCATAAGGAGTTATGATATTTTTTGGACTTTTCATTCAATAATGATTTAGAAGGGGGAATGATTTGATGCATGTGTTTTGATTGTACTGGAAGAATATGGTTAAATCATGAGGAATTGAGTTACCATATCATTAAACATGGTTACCAAAAAAATATCACACGTGTTATCACAATGGAAGAAATCCCAAGTGGAGAATGACATTTATTCAGCTAAAAGGATTTGAATAAAAAAAATTATTTCTGAAAGAATTCCATTGGTCTCTGAATCCATCTTTTCATGTAGAATAATGTAAGAGGAAATGAATAACAGAACAAAGCCTTTTTATATTGATCATAATGATGATGTTGAGAGTGTTAGAAATATTATAGAAGATGAAAATACACCAGTATACCTGGCTTGTAAAAAAATGAGAAAACATGAGTTTTTAATGCGATTATATCATGGAAAATTAATGTATGTTTTTAATAACACTAAAATTCCATACTTAATTACACTTATTAAGTATTTTCTACCTAATGATTCGTGTATTCTTGGAAATTACTACATTATATCATAGTTGGTTGAAAATTTTGTATTTTCATCTACTAAGATCTAGTCTTACCAAAAATATTAGTGTCTTTTATGGAAGGAAAATTCAGTGTTGAGTCAGTGCATTTTTTATGGTACATAAAGGTGGAACACTAATGAAGATAAAATTGCATCTCAAATACCATAGAATGTGATTTAAAAAAACCCTTTAATTACAAGGATTTAAAAATTTTAATTTAGGAAAAAATGTAATAAAATGTGAGATGACATGAAGATGAAATGAATAAGGATAATTATGAAACAATTAATCTTGTAGATGGGTTTGCATGGAATAAATTTGATAGGTTGAATCCTAGTTGTGAAGAATACCCATAAAATACTGGATTAGGTTTATCATGTGATGGTTTTAACACATTTATCCAATTGAATATTGCATATTCTACTTACCCTATTTTCATTTACAATTATAACTTTCCGTCGTGGTTGTGTCTGAAGAAGATGTTTATTATCATGAGTATATTATTATATTAACCTAGTGATCCTAGAAATTATATTTAAATATAATCGTACCCTTTAATATATCAGTTAAATGATCTTTTGATTGTTTTTGAGAAATAATATTATTCATTTGAGAAGGAGTACATTATTTTTTGTATTGCTTTATTATGAATGATAAATTATCTCCCTACTTATAGAATTATTTCTAGTTGGAATACAAAAGGGAAATTATACTGACCTATTTTTATGAAAATATATTTTCCTGGAGATTAATGTTTGAAAAAAATTCATCTTTATAGGGGATCAATGATATTTATCAAAGGATCATCTATTCAGAAAAAATTAGAGATAGATTTATAATTACATAGAGGCAAATGAAACACCTCAACGAATGTCGAGGAATGAAACTATTAAAGAATATGAGTGTTTGAATTATGCTCTTGGTAAAAGTATATCAAATATAAATAATTGAAATAATATTAATTCAAATTCCAAATAAATTATAAATAGAAAAGTATATTCATTGAGTTTCTATATTGGTCAGAGAATTTATTTCATCATTATTTAGATGTAATTCATGTCGAGAAAAACATTTGTAAAATGTTAAGTTATATTATTTAAAAATTCAAGTGGAAAAAATAATTTTATTTGTGGTCACATCATGATTTGATGGATTGGGGTATAAGATAAATAATTAAACCTGAATTAATTGGTAAAAATAATTGGAAATTACCCTTTTCCTATCATTTTATGAGAAATATAGTGAATTTTTTTTCCATGTCTTGTAAATTTTGAAATTTCTAGATCGTTATTCAAGTAACATTTCAAAAGGGGTGAATACAAAAGATTTGAAACTAAAATCTATTAAACCCCGTGATTAATAAATCTTGTTACATGAGTTGATTCCCATTTTCATTTAAAATTTACTTTCACATAATGTTAGACTTATTTGGATTAAGTTATGACATTTTTATCGAGTTATTTCTAACAAAATACTGTGTAGAAATATTTTCCATAACGTATAGAGATATGCAACCATTATTCTTTATGACTTGGAGAAAATTTTCCCACCATCATTTTTCAATTATATAATACATCTTACTATGAATATTCCCGCATAAGTTTGTTTTTATGGCCCTATTTTGATTATGTGGATGTATCCAATATAAATAATGATGTATACATTGAAATATTACATGATAAATAAATATCATCCCAAAGGTTCTATTGTTAAAGGATATTTATCACAAGAATTAATGTATTTAAGTCTATAGTACTAGGCTAGCATCATTATGAGGTCTAATCGATGAATGAGAACTGAATATGAGAAATATGATCCCATTGAGCATGAATTTAATTCACTTTTCCAAACATAGGGAATATATGGATCATACTCATTAGGTACTTTAAGAAAGGTAGAGTGGGAAATGTTTCATTATATAGTATTATTCAACTATGTTGTGCTTGATGATTACATCAAGCCAGTAAACTATTTTATTCATTTTTTTCATTGTGTGATTTATTTATAGTTTATGAAATTTTAAATATTTCATATTTTTTGTAGAGAATTTGTAAACTATAAAAAGGGTATACTATTCTCTATCTATTAAGAGGAAGTAAAAATTACATATCAAATAATTTACTTCTTGGTTAAGTCAAAGGTAATATATTTCCTTTTTTCTCATAAAATAATCAGAATAATCTATTTAATATGTGATATTGGCATCTTTTAGGTTATAACTTTACCAATTATTAGTTTATCAAATGAAATAAGATCATTTTCCTTTAGTCCAAACAGTTTTGTAAGTGATTTTAAGGAAATGGTTGTTAAAGGATTTAATTTTTTATTAATATATGTTCAAGAAAAAATGGAAATTAACCATGATGGTGTCATGATAAGAAATATAACATATTATTATGTGAGTGGATTATAAATTAAACTCCAATCAGAAAATATATCATATTATGGGGTTGTTGAAAAAATAAATTTTTTATATTACAATGCATATTTTCATGTTACAGCGACGAATCTAATGTGGTTTGACTCAATGACATATCAAGGGATGTGTATAGAAAACTATGTATTTAGAGTGACTGATATAAACTGTCAACCTCATACTAATGAGCCTTATATTCTTGTATCATAAGTTAGAAAAGTGTTTTATGTAACTAGCCTATTAAAATAATAATTTTTTGTTATTTTTAATGTCATTCCTAAAAATATTTTTGATGAAGTCATAGATTATAATGTTTTTTTGGGTAAACCTACAAGTATTTATTTAAATGTTTCATTTGATTACATAGATGATTCAATAGTTATAACATATTGTAAACATAAAAGTTTCATATAGAACACAAATAGTTGACATATTTGTAAGTATATACGTGATATTATAGAAATGTTGTATGTGTTTTTTAAAACTTTCACACATAATGTCAAATTAAATAGCATTTTCCCCTATGAAATTACATGAGACATGACATGTTTTTTTATTTAAATAATGTGTTGATTATGAATTAAAGGTCCATTTGGAAGTAGGAGAATCCAGTTTGAGGTGTATCGTAATTGTGGAATTAACATAATAAATAAAACTGATAAAAAATTTGAAACATAATCAATGGATAAAACATAATATGATTAGATTGGAACTCATACTTTAAAATAGAGGAATAAATTGATCATGATAATTCCTAAACATAAGATTGTGTATGATAAAATATAAACCACCCACATTAACCCACATGACTACCCATATCAATACATTAGGGTTTATACATCCCTATTACTCTGTGAAGTGGAGGGATTATTAAGAAATCAATTCTATTGAAATCATTAATGCACCAATGAATGATAAAATTATTTTCACAATTATTTGACTGAAGTTTAATTTAATTTCGAGAATATAGGTAGAAAATAGACATAGGTATTTCATGGAGATTCAATATATCATTGTGAAAAATAAATAATATAGGAGTTGGGATCCATGTAGGATGTATTATATTTCCAAGGATATGAGAATTTTATGTAACATCTATTAATTTTCTGAGATGTTTAATTTGAATTTGGTTTAAGTTATTTTCCCTAAAGTGATAATTTTATGTATAGCGTAGTGATAGAGTTTAATAATTCATACCATTTTTATTTCCAATCAATGATTAAATCAACCAAATTTCAATAAAATTTATCCATTTACTACATTTTAAGCTTTTATGAATAAGTTGTAATTTATTATAGGATTTGCATAAATATAACTTTTAGTTAAATTTATTAATTTTCTATAATTAATTTTTATGGCCATAGTTTGAATTTTTTAAATTTTATGTGTCTATTGGTGAGTAAAGGTAGATAGACATTCTTTATATAATTAAAATCAATATTAAATTAGTTATTTACGAGAAAAAATTGGAAATATTAGGCTACATAAGACTAATATAGTATTTTATAGGGTTATAACATATTAAAAGGGATTCATTCAGATATTTCATGAATCAACTAGCTTGAACTACCCTGTTGTATAAATAAATTTAAAGTGTAAAAAATTTTAAAAGATATAATGTGGATATGTGAGTGTTACCAATTGATACATAATAGTTTATGTGAAATATTAAAGAGTCCTTGGTTGATATGTAAGATTATTTGATTGACATATAAGAGGTTTCACATTTCCACTAAAAAAAATATTAAACTATGTATGGGATACCTAAGAGTATTAGATTAATAAATTACAAAATATATAGTGAAATGTAATGATATATATGATATTAATGGGATTACATAAGAATATTTCACAGATGCACTAATACGTATGGATATTATGATAACTTTTGAGATGAAAAACACTTAGAGGGGGTGAATCTGTGTTCTCTGTATTAGTAACCTATTAAAAATTAAAATAATTTCCCTTATTTATCTCTACACATATTCATTGAAGGGTTCTATCACTCATTCCCTTACCATCGTTAAGGATTAATATAGAACAGACTTGACTAAAATGAACTAAGAGCACACATTATTTAATAATGAGGCTATCCTATAAGATGGAATCCAATGTCCTTGGTGTATGGTGGTTATTTTTCCACAAAAAAACAACAACACTTTTATTATTAATTGAAATATAGAGAAAGGGTGTATAGTTAGATTCCTATTCCTAGAAACAATAACAAACAATGTAATTTTTTAATTTTCATCATAAAAAAAGTTCAAATTTACCACCTTGAGGTATTATTAATAGGTGTTATGTATAGTGTTCCTTATGGATATGATGTGTCTATTATATTACAATGATATATTATAATCCAATATGATATGTTTTATCTTCATTGAAAATTATAACATAAAGATAATATATTTTCTGTCAAACATCCAAAACATTTTCCATTAAATTAGGTTGTTTAGTAGAATTTATTCCATTAATTAAATTTTGATGTTTACCTTAAATAAAGTATACTCAAAAAGTAGCTGACCATAGTGGTACAGTAATTAATATTTATATATAATTAGGACACAAAATAGATAACAAAAGAAACCATGTGATAGAAATCCTGATAATAAAAAACATTTAGAACTTTTTATGTTCATGTTATTTCAAGATAATTCGTTTATATCATAAATATTTGGTATTTTACTTTTATATTTTCAAGAACCTGTGCCAATATATGATCCTATATAATACTTTTATAATGATGATATTATAATGAAACTTCTTATCAGTTTTTTATGTTATAGTTGTATTATTTAATATTTTCATTATTTCTATTTCTATTTTTATTTTATATTAAATTTCTAGGTCAAAATGTTTTATTATGATGGCTTTAGAAGAAGAAGAATATAGTGAAATGAAAAATGTATTAAAGATTTTGGAATATCTCATGTGATCACCATTGTAGGTATAATTTATGTTTAGATATTATGTTCTTTTATATTATTTATCTTGTCATCATTCATTTTATTTTTTTTCATCCATGTTTTTTTGGGATACACAATCCAGGAGATGATTGGATTATGTTTAGGAGGCTGATAGTATGGTAGGGGTACTGGTACAACCAATTCTATGGTTTAGCCTACAACTATGCTTCTTTAGTCACTAATAGGTTATTTATTTCAGCCTCCCTTCATCCCACTTTGGTCACAATGAGGTTATCCTATGATTATTCCATATCCATATTTTCCATACCCACCTTTTTCATATACCTTTCCACCCACATCCACACAAGATAGTAGTTTTCAGGATCTCATCCATCCTTATAACCCATTCCCACTATCCACTATATAGGGAACTACTCCCCTATATATCACACCACTATATCCATATCCATATCCACCATTATCTGTACATGGATAAATATTAGATTTTATCCCTCCATTAGTAAACTTATCATCATCAACTTTACAGAGTAATCCTACTATATATATCCCACCTACCACAGAGGATACTTTCCCTCTTGACGCAACACTTCATGGGTCACTAGATTCTCTATTTACTGGTATGTGTTTAAACATTATTTATAGTGACTAATGATAAATTCACTTATATTATTTTCCTTTACTAATTATTTTTCACGATTAGATAAATCCTCTATGAAATGATCAGATCACACAAAAATGTGAGAGGTCTACAGTCAGCACACGTAGATCATGGATCAACATAATGAGGATAATTCTATAATTGGAAAAAAATGACAGGTAATGTAAATGATTTATGGGAACAATATAAAAACACAACAACATCATTCTGGTTTAACCAATAAGTTGTGGGGAAGATGGAGAAAAAATAAAGGGAAATTCCAAAGAAGAGATTTGGGTAAGTTATCTTAATCAACCATTATGTATATATATATTTTAAGAATATTTTCTTGACAAATATTTTTTCTAATACATCTTCAATATAATTATCCTGATGGAAAAAATGCTAAGGCCACAAGAATAATGGAATTGGGTGATATGTAGTGAGTATACAAGTATGAATTGTATGCTTGTTGGAAAGAGAGAGTTGATATGAATCATGAAGAAATACAAATCATTCATTATTTATTAACATTGCAATATGGAGATACGATCAGCTATTGGAAGGTTCCATAGTTTATGTTATTAGTTAAATTTATATATATAATAATCTATTTATTTGAATTTTTTTTAATTTATAAATTACATATTTTATTTATTTTAAGGAAAATATATGATTTTTATTTATAAGATAAATATGACAGAAATAAATTAAATAAGAGTGCAATAAAATATATTCACACTCTTGGACACACTTCACTCCCAGATCATAAGAAATCACAAGCAATTTAACATTTAAAATATTAAAATTCATTCTATTAAAATATTGTTTTATTTCCTTAAAAGTATTTCTCCTCTATCAAATTGTTCTTTCTTTTTATTTTTTATGTTTTTAGATAAAACTATTCTCATATTCCTTCATTATCAAATTTCTTTCCGCATCAATATTTGTTCTTATGTGGGAATCATTTCATTAATTTTATTTATTCTTTTTACCGTTTATTTTTATGAATCAAATTACAAAAAATATTTTAATATTACATATTTTACACTAATTCTAACATTTCCATTTATATTCTAATCTAATCAATAAAACTAGACAATTTCTAGAGTTTTATATATGAAACTGGTTTGGGACTGATTTATGCTTCTTTTAATTCTAACTTCATCATATAAATTTATCTTTACATCAAACCCTTATTCTTAACACTTAAAATTATTACTCTTCTTAGAAATTTATTCCACCTTTTAATTTTTAATTGTGCATTCAATCATAATGTAGACTTCTTGAGTCGCTATCAAATCTTTTCTAATTGTGGGGAAAAGATCTCCAATTCATTCCAAATCTATTCAAAATTTTAACATCTTTATTACATATTTTTTAGGTTCTTAGGATGTAATTCTTATTTAACTTCACATTAAGATAATTTTTTAATATTTGAATTCATTGAAATAATATCATTAATTTCTTATTCATTATTATCTTTCACTAAACCTATTTTTTTGAAGTATTCAATTTTTTCATTCATCCATTCAAAGGAATATTATGTTTTTGGTTTTAATGTAGTAATTAGTTGTTTGGATAGAGTACCACATTATTTCTTTATTTCAAGATATCTTGGATTAAATTCTCTCAATGATATCCATAATAATTTCAATTCCATTATCATTCTCTATTGATGTTGGGTGCCCTTTATTAGCAATACGAAGTTGGCATTCCATCTTTTATATTGGAAAAAAGTTACTGTAATTTCTATGAATTAGATTATTGTGAATTCATCTTGGTCCTTAAATGGAATGAAAATCTGAGTTCTCTAAGATGAATGGAATTTTTAAAAAAATTCATAATTATTTAATTGATTCCCCAGTTTAATGAGTTGTTTTTTATGATAAAATTTTGTATTTATATCTTGATTTTGCCTATTACTATCCCTCACATAGGTATTGATTTGATTTATCTTAACTAGTTACAAATTATCTTTAATTATATAATTTCTTGCATGTTATAGTTTTTCTTGATCCCTAAAGATTATGTCAAAATATCCCCTTTAACATTTTTTATACTGATTTTAGAATGTTCCATTTCTTAAGGATTGAATCACAGTACATTCCATGATTATTTCCTCCATTTCTATGGTGAAAATGGTGTCGTAAATTTTGGATTCCAAATCAAAATCCCTAAGTGAGAGACATTCTGTCTTCTTCCTATGTTTTTTGGAACCAACATTCAAAGGAAATATTTTTTTATACTATAATATATATGGGAAATTATTTTATTTGTTTGATTAATTAAAATTATAAAACATATAATTTTGTTGGTGTTTATCTCAATTATATTTTTTAATCTATCAGGTTTTTATAATCTGGAAACATTATAACTCATGTTACCATTCTATGATTGTATTTATAATGTAATGGAAATATATTCCATAACATGTCTTTGAACTATGTATAAAATGTGTGTAATTTGTTTAAAATCAAGAATAATGTGTCATAACCTTTTCATTATCTAGAATCTTTATTTTTTAACAATATGTTTTTATTTAGTGTACACAAATTAATATATGTGTATAACCAATGTTTTATACTTTGTAATCTTTATATGAAATACAATCTATATATAACTAATCTTTTATAATATGAAATCTAATTTTGATAAAAAAAATATTCTAATTTGAAATTAGTTTATAAAAAGTTTATTATTTTATTTTTTTAATATCAAATATCTGTATAATATTAGTTGAAGATTTAACAATCTTTCATAACACATGATTGCATGTATCATATAAACCACACAATCCACACAAAACTGGAGGTATAGTAGAATCGTGTATACTATCCAGTGTAGCATAAATCTATAAAAAATTCTTATCAAATATTTCCCAAGAAATAAAATAACCATAGGTGAAAAATCCATTGAATCATATAAGTAAACAAAATTTTAAATAATTCTCACCCGAATTCCAAATCCCTCAAAGGATAGAAACAAACTAATCATGTCCATATAATTATTCAAAAATATATAAAAACTATCTTCAATTTTCTTGATCTTTGGGATATACTTCACATGAACAACAATAGAATTTAAAAAATAAAATCCTTCTTAAAAAATCTCAAGAAATTCAGCCTAATGAATCACATCCAGATATATGAACTTCATCACACACCATCTTCAATCCACCTTTTAGTAAAATCCAATTTCTAGTCTATCCTAGAACCAATCTGAATTCCATAATAGCTTAAAGGTCAACTCCAAATCTTATTCCCATTTCTCAGCTTCATCAATAGAAGCTACACTAAGGAATCTTGGTACTTATAGCTACTCAAATTTCATTAAGGCCACATCCCATTTGATGAAAATAAATGAATTTTTGAATTTTTGGATTATATTTAGAAATAGATCATTCATTGTGTGTTTGGTATGCTCAGAGTAATTATTTATTGATGGTTAGTTTATTAGTAAAACTCATGGTAAGATGACGCATTATTTGGTGGTTGAAAATCAAAGGAATAAGAAGA
This sequence comes from Viscum album, assembly GCA_963277665.1. Lineage (NCBI taxonomy): Eukaryota > Viridiplantae > Streptophyta > Magnoliopsida > Santalales > Viscaceae > Viscum > Viscum album. The sequence goes on along the minus strand of OY728122.1, from coordinate 1,427,954,708 downwards.
AGTAGGCCATTCAACTCTTAGTATAGGGACACTGGGATTTCATTGGGATAATGTTTTTGGGGAAACCTCATATATAGCCACCAAAAGCCTACTAAAATTATAATAGACTTTTTGTGGGACACAAAAATTACCGTAGAGGGATACTGAGAATCTAGTGGATTTAGGTTCCATTTTAAAAAAAATAGAGAAAGTTTCAACTTTTCACACTCCATCATCTTAACCCCCAAAAGGGGTTCCTATGGCCCTTATTTATGTAGTCCACATAGGGAAAATAAGAAAACCAAAAAATCAGTAAGAAACAATCAAACTATAAATCAATGATTTCAATCATTTTACCACCCAATTTCATCCACAAAACCATTGTGCATAGTCTAATTAATCATTTTATGGTAAGAATCATTACCATTATAGCTTTAGGAAACTTCTATTCAATTATAAATAATTTTTAACCACACTATTTTTTCAGAAATATTATCAACCAACTCATCATAGTGATGGTCACCAAAGCATAATAAATAATTTATTCAAGAATATATCATAGGGGATACCTCATAAATACATGATAAATCCTATAATAACAATAAATACATCATATAGGGTTAAACCATCATGGAATTAAATAATATATGAGAGCCCATGTAGTGGTTTCATGTTGAATGGGAGGCATAATATTGGAATTACATGACTGAAAACTAACATTTTTATTGATTTTAAGGATACATAAAAAAGATAGGGAAGTAGGGAAATAAGGAATAGGGGGAATCGCGGGGGTCTAAAATAATGTAGGTCCAAAGAATCATTAATAACACACTCCATCCCCTCCCGATGAAAAGAACCTATGCTATGGAAGGAAGACATAATTTGATTCGGGGACACCATAGATGCCACGAAATCACAAACCTGGTTCCCCTCCCTCCATGTGTGGGTAATCTCAACATGATTTACCAGGAGTTGTTTTCACCTTCTAATGATATAAGAAAAATTAAATGGAAAGCATCAAGTACATGATAATTTTTTGAAGATGATTAGAGAATCCATTTCCACTGCATTGATCATGAAATTTCACTGCTCGTACAACTACAGCCCCATGAACATCACTCGTGCCTCAGCCTTTAAGGTGTCACCCCTACCATAGAAGGATGATAAAGTTGCAATAAATATTCCCTCTTAGTTCTTGATGACACCTCCACGTCGCATCTCCCCCCCAATAAAAGATCCATCCTTGATGTTTTTAAGCTCAAATTGGAGGACACCAGTGAACCCAATTCCACTGTCCATGACTACTCACCTGTATAGAAAGAAAATTATTCCAGATAAGGCCTCTAACCGATAGAGCAGCATGGAAGTCTATGTATAAACAGACTAGGTCCTGAAACAAATTCTTCACTTTGAAGATAATGATAATCTGTGATCCTCAAGTATTTTTTTGGTTTACATCATTCCTCTCCATCCAGATATTCAACCACCCTTCCAAAAAAGAAATAGGCCTCGCCTTCTGCTTGGGACCATGATCCCTCGCTCACTAAAACCACACACTGAGGAAGAACTCTTGCATCCCTCCCTGACTATTCCAATCTGTGAAAGAACTGAAGGCCTACCAAATCCACCAATCCCAATAACTTTAATAGAATAGATGTCCCACTGTTTCTTTCCTGGGGTCGCAGCAGAACTAGCACCGAGAAGCAAAGTGAACGCCCATGCATTAAATGTTTTCATAAGTGGGAAGAGCACAGTTCCTGACCATCCAATCCAAAAAATAAAATTTATGGGGTACCTCCTTTCACCACAACATCACCCCATAAGGATCAACATTGGAATAATCCCCCCTCATCTGGGTAAAGCAGTTTAATGAAAACTCACCTGACGTGCAACCTGTAAAAATAAGTTTATCAGGTTCTTCATTGGTAACCACATTATTGAAAATAGTGCATTGATTCAAATCATGAATGGCTTGAAGAAAACCCGTATGATAGTTAGCCTCTCAAAATGAAATATTAGTTATGGGGAATCTGTGGAACCACAACCTCCCCCCCCCCCCAATCTTGAAGCCAGCAATTTATGTATCCTCTCCTCCCCAACCAACTAGAGTGTTGATGTAATAATTCCATGTACATGTTAATATAGTTGGAAATATTATAAGTCCATGTCCTCACCTCATTCACATTCAAACCATATTTATCATGCATCATCCTGCCCCATTCTGTTAGGCCATCAAAATCCTCCCATGAAAGTTTAGCATGGATCCCTTGCATGGTTAAGGAACCACTTCTCAATTTGATTCCCCCATTCGAAAGAGGTCTAGAAAGATGCTTCTTTGACGCCCAATGATGTTTTCCCTCCATCTGCCCATCCCAAATAAAGGACACCATAATCCTCTCAATGTTAGCTATAATACTACTGTGAAACTTCAGGGTGGAAAAAATGTGCATGGTAATGGAAATAAGGAAACTATTCAAAAGTTTAATGCAACCCCTAAAAGAGAGAAATCTATTTTTCCCATTGTAGATGTGCCCCAAAATCATGCCAAAAAACTTATAGAAATGATGATCTCTAAGAGAGATAAAATCACCAGCACCCCATGTTACTCCATAATGAATTATCCCCAGAAAATATTCAAGATAGCATAATGGGCCCTATCTCTACATTCAGAGATATTATTGGTTGTATAATACAGGCTTTTAATATATTTTATGTCCCATATCTAAAGTTAACATAGTAGGGAATTTAACTATATAAATGGGTTTAAATAATAACTTTAACACATCACCATATCATATGTTGTAAAATTCTCATTAAATAATAGTTAATCATGTCATTATTAACATATTTTATGGAAAATAATTAACAGGGAAAATATCACATCATGTTCACATCATTTTAGAAATTTATAAATATTTTACACATTATCTATGTTAATTATTTTATAAATAAAAAGTTACTTCTCAATTAAATTATGTGTCATTAATTCCTTTTTAATAATGTTATATGATAAGAATACATCCAAAGGTATATCTTGAATTATTTTTTCTGGACCTAAAATTTCTTCATGATTGATATTTTCTTCTCAAACCGTCAATACTATTAATACTAGTATAATGATATGAATTATATCATCTTATGAAATGAAAATATTTTATCTTCTTTTTTTTAGAATTTGAAATAATTACAATAGTATCTTCATAATTTTATACAGTTTATATTAGTTCTCAATCATCTAGTTTGGATTTTTCTTTTTGTTTAATTTTCATTCTAAAAAATAAAATTTAATTTTATTTATATGTTTTATATTTATATTCAAATATATTTTATTAATATCAATATGATTTAGTTTTTCTTGGTTTAGTGTAATTTAATTTACTTTAAATGTATCTTTATTTCCTTCTTTTTACCTAAAAAAGACATTGAATATCATGGTTCGTGTTCCATTATCTTCTTTTTTTGTATAAGAAGGAGAAATAGATATGGTATTGTAGTAAATAGAAACCCCTAGAGACGAGTTTAAGTATATTTAAATTTATTTTATTTTGTTTGAATTTAATTCTTTGTATTATTTTATCATTTTAATTTATTTCATATATTACCCAATAGATTTATTTCGAGTAATTAAAGACAAAAACCTATCAATTTTCACCTGAATGATCATCTACACCATGTATTAATAGTTTAACATCATGAAAAAGTTTTTTTGACCAGGGAAGAAGATTATAACATCTAGATACTCGTCTTATGATAGCATTTTTTGAGTACCAGTTATGACATAGTCATAGTGTAATAAGTGAATTCCATAATCAATCAAGTAAATAAAAAACCAGAAGAAGATACTCAATGTCAAAATATGATAAATTAATAGATTATGAATCTATGTATTATCTTTCTTTCGATCTTACATTTGAAGATAATACAATGATTGATTCTTTTTTGATGTCGATTTTTTTTATTTGGAATCCTCTGCTCCAACTGGTTCTGATTCCAATGTTGATTCCATTACTTATATCTATGATGATGATGATGTTGGTGGTTTGAGAGGTGGTGATGGTGTTTCTATATGAGTTATGAACAAGGGTTATCATGGATTTTATGATACTGATATTGAGGCTCACTTTTGATTAAAATTATATTTTTGGTTTATTTATATGTTGAGTTTTATTATGTAGTTATGTTTTATTTTTTTAAGTTGAATTGTATTCTAGTGTGCTAATATATTTTTTCATATATTGAATTATTGTATAGTGGTGGCTTTTGGTTTCTAAAAGTGTGTCAAGGGGAAGCTATATATTTTTCTTCTTGGTGGATAAATCTATAGCCATGGTTAGAAACCATGTAAATAGACCAATAACCTTGGTTTTTACTATGGAAATAAACTTGTATCCATGGTTTGTGACTGTGGATATGTTCCAGTGTGGTAGAATCAATAGCCACAGTTTTAAACTATGGGTATTGGTGTAATTCCATTGTGGAAACTGTGGTTATTGGTCGGTTTCCACAGTTTCCAACAATGTCTATAAAATACCATATAATTACATATATATATATATACGGTTTTAAACCATGGATATAGGTGTAATTACATAGTGGAAACCATGGATATAGATATAAGTCCATGGTTTAAACTGTGGATATTTTAGTGTCCCTATTTCTACCAAAGTAGGTGCCACGGTCCACCAAACCATGTCTATTACATATAGCCAAATTTTTTAGACCTATATTCTTGGATATAGCCTAATTTTATTTTAGTGTTTATAATTATAGAAAATCGTGGTAACAACATAATAAGTGGCCCAACTATAATGATGCCCATTCTTTTTTCACATCATGTCTTGAAGACAGTAGAACAAATAATTTCTTCCCCAAAAATGAGATACCACTAAGATACTATGACCAACCACTTGAGTTATTCCCCCAATTTTATTATTCCAGTTAGGAATTAGGAATCTGGATCAGAAGATTTATTATACTAAATTTGATCACCCAAGGAAGGTGTGACCTGCAGACTTTCAAATAACACTCGATCATCTTATTTATTTATATAAAGACATATCTATAAAAAAATCTCATTAAATGGAAATAATCCTTTGATTCTTTCATAACTATATAAGATAATTTCATAATTATATAATTGACCACCATTTTTTTCCATGGTATAAGACATATCGAAATCAAATGTCTAGAGGTACTCTACCTTGAATCTCTTATAATGGTTTTGATCATTTAGGGTGAAAATATTATGTAGCTTTTTTTGATCCATATGCACTATAAACATATTCTATAGGATATTGTGGAACTTTGTTTTCAGGTTATATATTTCCACTAATAAATCTAGGTCATTATTGGGCTAATTCTATTTATAATGGCATGACTAGTTTGATACATTTCCCACAACATGGCCATATTTCATTCAAACACACCCGAACCCCATACCTGATGCATCATAGTACTCTATATAGCCTTCACAAGGATCATGAAGAATAAAGATAGGTGTAGATGTAAAATTTTACATAGACTCATTAAACCATTTTTGTAACTTCCCACTCCATTAAGAGTTCAACCCCTATTAGGTCAGGGCCAACAAAGAAGATACTATCCTGGAAAAATCCAAATCAAACCACCTATAATAGATGGCTAGACCCAAAATTATTCTTATTTCAAACACATTATTGGGAATTTCTCAAGACATCTACAATTTATTATTCGTATTGTATATAAAAATACCTCTCTTGGATACCACATGAACTTGTAATTTCACTCCCTGGATAAAAACGTATCTTTTAGACAGTATGGAATTCTTGTGATAATCCTTCAATGTTCATAAAAAATTCAAAGATATTTCTCATGATTATATTCTATATTAACAAATATTTCATCCATATACACGAAAAAAAATTCTAGATACCTATTAACATATGGTTCATCAATACCATTATCAACATAAGAACATTCATATTACCAAATGGAAACAATTGGTAATCATAATTACTATACCCACTTTTGAATGTAGTCTTGAGAATATCAGCTTCCTTCACTACCAGTCAGTGGTAACCTTATCTATGATAGATCTTTTAGAACCATCTTAATCCCATAAAATTATCAATGTGATCATCAATTTGAGTTAATAAGTATTTATTTTTAATGGTCACATGAGTGAAATTTTGATAACAAATGAAATGTTACTCTTTCATCTACCTTATTTAGAAAGAAAACTAGTTCCATCCAAGGCGGCACACTGGGAGGTATGAAATCCTTTATCTTGAGTTCTTAAAGTTGAATATTTGATTCATTTATCTCATTTGAGGCCATTTTATATGATTTTATGGAGAATGGACTTATCCTTGGAATTAGATCAACAGAGAATTTGACCTCTCTCTATTGTAGAAACATAGATTAATTATAAGGAAAAGCCTTGGGATACCTATTTACCACTATAGAAAATCAATCACCAAAATCACTTTTATAATCATTTCAGAGTAACATAGATATATAATATGAAATAGACATAATATATTCAAGAATATGACCTTCCATGCCTAATCTTGGAACCCAATCACCTCTGACTAAGTGATAGTTTTCATCAAGAGGAAAGAACAAGAAATTTTAATGATAGTAATGGATTTAGGGTTTGGAATGATAATATAAAACATTCCAAAAAAATTTTGATCAAGCATTTCAGAAAAAATAATAATGAAATACCATAGGATCCGGACATTAGTGATCATCACATAAAATGAAGGGAACTAGAAACCTTGAACAATATTCATACCCAAAGAAGTGTAAATTTACACCATGTATGGAATGAGCTCAAATTAAATTCTAAATAAATCATTTACTTTAGATAAGATAAAGTAAATGAGGAATATATATAAAATAAATCTAGAAACATATAAAAACCATAAAAAAGGCACCTCTAATAGTTTCTAGCTAAACCACTAATTCCATATGCGCATTTTCTTCCATATATAAACATCTATATATTGGACCAATCCATGATTTATTTCTAGGATTATAATTTACCTTCATTTAAATATAATATTTCCAAATATAAGGATAATATCCCACTCCTTTAAATGAATCAAACTACACTTGATACTCCTTCGTATAAGAATATTTAGCCTAGATACTCTAAGGTGGATAGTAAGAAATGAGAAATAGATGACTCAATAATACATACTAGTGTAAAGTATTAATATCTTCTTGAGAATTAATTTCAGAGTACCTAGAACTTCCATATTTGATAAAAACAAGAGTCCCTAACCTAATTGGGTCAAAAGAAACATGGTAAAAGGTTTATTAAATAATCCCACTACTTCCCCACAATGACTTCTCATATATTTCTTTCTGACTAGATGAAGAAATATAACTTCCTATTGTCTCTATGATAGAACCATTCAGACCAATTTTTCGTTCCATATCATTCTCATTTATTAATGATTTATTAAATATATAAACATAAATTATTAGGAATAATAAAATAATATTTAACATGTTAACAGGTCTCAATCCTAAATCAAATCATCATGCATTATGGAAATAATTTGTGAGGATCTCTAGAACAAACTGAACTAAATTGGGAAATTGAGTGTCGCTATTCATCACATAATGATTCCCTTACACCAGGGTCACAAACTCTTAGACCATAAGCAACATCAGATTCTATATAAAATTTCTAGTTGAACATCTCCTTGAACTTTTACAAGGTGGGATCTTCCTGCAACATACACTACATAACTGATTCCCACCACTTACATGTTGTACCTTCCAATATATATGTGGAAAATTTCACATTATATGTATAAAGAGTATATAAAAACTGAAAATACATTAAATTTTATCCATCCATTCCCCATGTTTTAGATACCCACGATCACCATGAATGTAAGGGGTATTTTTAATGGTTTACTGTTGACTGTGACCCATAACATAAGCTTGATAATGATAACTTTAACTACCTAGAGTTTTAATGGTTTGGATAACTTATTCAACTAGGGTGGGATCCATTGGACGGGTTTCTTGTAGAAAATTATCCACATATACCTCCCTATAATTCATTGGTGTATTTATAGGAGACATTTTATTTAAAACAAAAAACATGAAACTTGAACTGCACATAACTCTAAGATCATGGTTGATTGATAAAAATTACAACTCAACGAATTATTGTAAAAAATCATAAGAATATTCGAAAATTCATATCAAATAAGCAATAACCAATAGTAAAATCCATTTGAAATTATAAAAAAACATAGGATTATGGTTTTTATAAAGTTTCATGGTCCATCATGCGTAGTCCTAATATCATGTGTTTGACCATGAACCCCTACTTGACCCCTTAGAATATGATGCATGGTCCCTTTACATAGTTAAAAACCCATGGAAAATGACTATTAAACTTAAATTCCTTTCATATTTTCACTATAAAAACCTAAAATTTATCTATATAAATTCATAAGATCCAATATAAAACAAAATAATATGAATTGAAATCAAAATTGTCTCAAAAATGATTCAATGGAATAATTAATCTGAAAATACATATTCCTTTCACCTGTTGTAACTCATAGTTTAACATGATGAAGAGTTTTTCAGATACTCTCTCATATATACCACTTGGGTTTTTATGGTATGATCATCTATCTTCCTTGAATCCCTAAATGAGTGTATGTATTTGATGCCATTTTTAAAGGAATGGACCCAACTCAAATTTCCATTTCACCAAGTCAGCTCACTATAAGGTGCAGAGCACTTTCTCAATCTCCATATATATGTAACAAATACAGAGGGTATAAAAATACCACATGGGAATTATTTAATCATATAAAACTAATAATCAATACAATATACTAACACCAAAAATTATTTATAAGATACCCATACATTTTATATTTCTATCAATTAAATAATAATTTTTTAAAACATAACCCCAATCAAACATGACATGGGGAGAAGAATAAAAATAAACACCAAAACATAACTCCATTAGAATAATGTGAAGTGATACAGAAAATTTTAAATAAAAGAATAACCAAAATGATGGTAGGTTAGGGGGGATAATACCTTTACAACATAGAGAAAACCTGAATTCCCAAAGTACCACATGAACTATATCCTCATGAACAATGGTCACCACTCAGTCATCATCTCACCAAACACGATGGAGGTAGATAAATAACACCCCCAAAGGTTGTATCCTCCATACTTATAAATTTATTAAATATAACAAAGAATTTATATGCATGAATGTGTGTATATAAGGTCTGAGAAATCGCCTAGTGGCATACCACCAAGAATCCATATAACTCATTTTATTAGTCATAACTTAAATGTTAATTTTAAATACAGTTTGAATATTCATTTTTTATAACTAGTTTAGATAGAAAAATACAAACCTACATCATTTAATTTGATAAAACCACCCAATTTAATATATTATGTGAATAAATGATATAAGAATTATAAAAAAGGATTATAACTAGAGATATTATGAAAATCATCATCTAAGAAAAATTGTATACAAAAATTATCATAATATAGGATATCAGGGAAAAATACCTGTCACAAAATAAATGAAACATAATAAAACATGAAATTGGATGATAACCTAAAGACTATTCGAGATAATCTTGGACCTCTATTGTTGATCACTTTATAAGGTAATGAAATATTGAAAGAATCAGACCTTGACTTACCCCCATGGTTTCATTAATAGGAAACTCATATCCATGGACGAATGATAATTATGGGAACCTAACTAGAGTGAAATCATAACTTGGGTAACACTAATCCTTTATTTCCCACTAAGAACATGTGGCTCCCACGTAAACCATCAAACTCAAATACAAAATTAATTAAAAAATTATATCCAATGAATCCCCATGCTATAACTCAACACCTTTGACACACTATCCCCTTCAATAATTCCATTAAAAATATCAAATATGATAAAATCCAAATTTATAACCAAACCCAACAAGGGTCTTGTGTACGAGAGGGTTTATATATTCGATTCGATTGATCCCAATGAAAAATTTAATATTTCAATTTAAAAGTATCAAGAAATAATGTAACTATATTGGTGTAAATTCAAACATTAATTAAAACCCATTTTAAATCAATTTGAACTAAAAAAAGACTTAATATAAATTTATCAGACACATTTTGTTATTTTGAATTCACTTTGAAAATATATCAATTGGTACCATTAGAAAACCCCCTTTAGGTCAAGTTGAAAATTGTTTTTTTACATTTATAAATCTATTATAAACTCTAAATAGTGTACTAATATCCAAAGAAATAAATTATAGAAATATAAACCACCAATTATTTTGAAAATAAATGGAATTTCATTGAAACTCCTATTTCAACTATTAGAAAAAAATTTCCTTCTTCAAAAGACAAGTGATTAGGATGAGATACACCCTTTGAGAGCCCTAGAAAATAATAACATCAAGACTATCCAAAACCTAGATTAATTATTGGCCACCATATCCAACTAGGTCAAAGGTAATATAAGAATTTATAAGAATAAGTAAATATGAGAAGAGATAAAGAGAAAATGGAAGTGGAATGAGGGATTTACATTATGAATAAATTGAGAACAGGAGCATGAGTAAAAATAATTATGGAGGTGGAATGGATGATGATTGAATCATACTTGGAAAATCTCAATATATCCCCTAGAAGAAATGATGTTGAAATCCTAGAAATGATATTTAAAATTACCAAATTTAAGATTTTTAAGAGATTTCATTACCAGACTATAAGGTATCTAGGGCCATGGATCGATTTTGAAATATACCATATCCTATATCTCTCCCCTCTACATGATCCCCCAATAAAATCATTAGGACAATGCACCTAGATAATGAAGCTAGTAAAAATATATATTTTCCCACTTTTCATGATCTAACTCAAAAAATTTAAAGAGTTAAATAAATAATATAATACAAACATACATATGACATTATGTGTGTTGAATTTTCTATAATAACTCCCTCCACTTTTTATGTGTGGTTCAATCTACTTTTTTCGAAAATTTAAATAACAGTGATACAGTTTGGTATATTTTCTTTTCTCATCCACTATTAAAGGATTGTAGTAGATGATTATTCACCCTTGTTTTTAAACACATTCCCTCCTATGGATCTATGGTAAATGTGGGAAATTATACCTCATCCATATATTATTTTATATCCCAAAAGCATGGGTTAAAGGTAGATTTGATAGATATGTGCTACATTCCCTTGAGGAATTCATGGATTATCCCGATTCGACCTGAACCCTAACCTAATCTAGTTCTCAACAAGGAATCAATCATGCCTAAACTTATGCCAAAGGCTACCGACTAGATTTGATGGTCCATAAGATATACTAGGGAGAATATAACCATAAATATAAGTAAAATAATAGAAGAAATAAACCAAACACATGAACATCCTTGAAGATAAAAATATTCCTAAAAAATAAGAAAAAAATAAGAATATTATATCAAATTTAATATAGAAACATAAAAACACACATCCACGCTATACACATAAACTAATCTCCCATTGGGCCTATCAAATATAAATATATATTATATAATTACAATAAAAAGGATCTACTACTAACCTCCATTCATACCTTATACCCAATCTCCAAAACTACTTAATTGTTCTGACTCGATCTTCAGAGTCCTCATAAGAATTATCACTCAATCAAGCAACACTAAGGCTCTTCCAAATAAATTATGTAACTAATTAACCATCTAAAATCATACATAAGATCTGTATTTGTACTAAATATCATGTATAGGGGATGATAAATAAATTTTAGTAGGCCATCGCCAATGGTGAAACTAATATCTTCTATCATATTAAAGTGGTTACAAACATGATATGAACAGTCAAGTAAAAAATAACTTCTAGCATAAAAATAAGAAAATAAAAATTGTCTTATCAAAATAAAATAATGAACCACACGATCTAGTCTAAAACCAGTGGTAAATCTACCCCAACTCTAGGATAAACCATAGGATCTATAAAACAAGTCTCACCCAACCACATATCATCAAGCATATCCACCCAATAAAAAATGAGATCTAGGTGAATAAAATTTCAATAAGAATAAATGTGAAACCCATGGATATCATTATATGTGTCTAATACCATAACAGTGAACCTCTAATAGACTCTAGGACTCAACTAATATGATTTTAACTAGTTTCAGGAATTATTGGTTGATTCATCAAGAGAATATCTCAAGATCCATATGTCTTATAAGATAAAATAATATATGATTCCCATACAATTAGCACTAATACTTTTTTATTGGGCCCAAAACTCATCATCCCCACTTTGGAGTGCTATCATGCCTCCATAGGCCTCAAAATTATTTCCAGTACAGGAAACAATAACTAGAAGGGAGCCACACACTTCTAGATAATACATTATCTCCCTAGAACATCCTAACACTAGCTATATAATGAAGGTTATAACCCAATAAAACTCAATAAAAATACCAAATCTAATGATATATTAAGCGTCTCCTCCTGTATCCAAATGTTGAGCAAGATTTCCATAGGAATTCTTGGCCTAACCCACTAAATATGGGGTTGGTTAATGCTCAAACCTATTATCATTCAAGTTGAACCATCAACACCAATAAATATGAAGGAAAAAAATTTGGGCTCTCACATGTGATCCCTGAATCAAACATAACCATGAAACCTTATAAAGGGTTACTCAAAAAACCAACCCTTGAGCCATAATCATCAAAGATATAATAGTCCTCCCCACTATCACACAACCCATCTGTTACAGAAAACATTACCTCAACCATAATTTTATCCTTAAATTGTTCCATCAATACAATATCATACTTTAATCAATGAAACACAATCATACATGGCACCCCACAGTGCCACCATTTCCCCCAAGTCTCTAAGTTAACTAACCCTCACCCAACTAGCTTAGAATCCCAACCAAGAAACAATGTGATCCTTCCTTCGAGGATCCTTTTGAATAAACCTCTAACTAACCATCATAGTACTCAAAATATAAGCTATACAACTATCTTATAACACTTATCTAAGAATATTTCTAGAATCAACACTCTAGAGGATTCCAGAATAATAACATTGAATAAATCCACCCTCTAAACCATACAATATCCTAAAAATATCACAAACATCCTCTAATCACCCAAAAATAAAAATTATTTCTTCCTCCATGAAAATACACTAAGAATAAACTTTATACAAGTATTATTTGATATCTTTGGAGATAATAGGAGAAAAAACCACCAAGTATGGAACACATAACATGTACCTCATGCATATGAAATATACCACTGACACGCTTACTAGGCTACGTAACTCAACTCAACCTAGTGAATACTTCAAATGTACATGAATTATCTCCAACTTAAAGAATTTGATAAACTTGGGGTACTTGTAAATATACCCAAAATGGGTTTAGTTCAAGTACTCCACATGGCCTCGGGATGTGTACCATACGCAGGCTCTAACCACGCATCTTATAGGGACATTTGCCACCCACATAGGGTGTCTAAACGAGTACCCTGTTACACCCCTAGTTTTTCAAAATAGTATATCTTGAATACACATGTCATGTAATCGCCTTATTTTCCCCCATGAATCCAATTAAGAACACAGTATGTGTTTTCTATGTATATACCATGTAGATGGGTTTCATAAACACAAATACCTTGTAAAGCCCATGAAACCCATTATTAACCCAAAAACACCCCATGGTGGAACTAATGGAACACTGAAAAACACATAAAAATTTTAAAAACTTAAAAAAATATACAATGGGGATATTAGTGGAAAAAAATAATATCTTACCTCCATGTTTAAAACTCTAAAGCTTAAATCACATATTTGTTCTCTACTGCTGCTCCACTCCAATCTACGTTGGGTCAACCTCCCTAAATATGATTATGTATCCCTATCCCTCTCTTATATATTAGAAACTCATGACCCATAGTGGGAGAGTATATGAATACACAAGAATAAAAATAATAGTAAATAAATGGAAAAAATTAAAATGAAAAAAATGAAAAGAAAAAGAAGTCAGGGCCTGGCGCTCGGTGCACGGTTATGCCATTCCTTGGATAACCCACCATTTCGTAATCAACCAAAAAATGGGAATTTAAATCTAATGATACATTAAAAATATATTACCATTAAACCATACATAAATAAATAATATTTAATTAATTATATATTTAATATTTTTCAAAAAAATCAAATGGCTAAAAATTCTACAAAAATATTATCCAATGGAAAAAACCCAATTTCAAGACCAATGGGTTGGTCAGGAAAATTATATGATATATCTTGATAATAGAAATGGATCTATTATGGGTTTAATTATTACTAGATTTATAGGTGAGGCAATCCATAAAGGTATTACTTTGACATGAGACAGTAATTCATCTTTTGTTATTCATCAAATGGAGAATTTATAATGGGATATAAGATATGATATTATTATTTTATGTTATTTCATACATTAATTATTTTTTTATTTATAATTCCTATGGGTATTGTAGAGTAATACTAATGGGGACACATTATGTTACAAGACTACCAAAATGATCACATTTCACGACCTCAATCGTCTAACCGGGTAGTTTCATGTTAACTTTGGGTTCCCAAAGATTATCTTGTATAATGAATGTTTCAAATGTATAACCCTTAATTTTAGGTAACAATATATGATTGTAATGTTTCATCCACACTAAGATGATAAATCCAAAGGTTAAGATATTAGAGTAATAGAGATGAGTTTATATATTGGGAAACGAGTTTTTTGATCAACTATCCAAGAGTCATATATGATATGATTGGAAGGATGTCCAACATAAATATATAATTGATTATATAAAAACAAAATTTAACACAATGATTAGTGAAATATGGATCTTATCCCACTAATGAAAATTATTTTTTTTAAAAGAAATTGGTTTATCATTTGAGTGGGAGAAATTTTAATAAATGTCCTTATTAAATGAATGGAAAAAATGATACTCATTAGATAAATGATTCTATTGCAGATAAATGGAATCATATTTATAAAACATCAATTTGAGAATAATTCTTTTGAAGGATAATCTTGTGTAGAGCCTACCCATTCTAGAAAATCTCACTTTATACTATTTACTTTACCTCAAGAGATAACATCACATCATAATGCAAAGGTGAATCCTACCCAAACATTGGAAGATTCATCTCAACCCTTGGATACACCATGGAAGAAGGAGCAATTTGAATACTTCTTAGGGATATTCATTAAATTTTTTATTAAAGATAAGATGACTGGATATCTCCATTTCAAGGTATACATTTTCTTTATTTTTTATTATACATCATTTTTGTTTCATAGAATGGGGATCTTGGGTTTTGAGTTTCTTGGTATCTTATACTACATGAATAAATATTATTTGATACTTAAAACCCAACAGTGGTATTAGACCATTCCATGATTCAAATTACTTTGGAGATTATGTTTTAAAATGAATAAAATGATTATCTCCTTTCTTAACATAAAATATGATATTATTTTTTTTATGTGATGCGCATTATAATATGGGATATCATAATCCATGATATGATCACATAATTTTCTATATAATAAAAAATGGTAGCCACCAACATGGTAAAATTTCAACACTTTTATCATATCAAAGAAAGAGATATTGGATAATTATAATATATTATGTTGGTGAAACACACTATTTACTTTCCTCAAAACAGAAAATCATGTCATAATAAAAAAAATGATAAATGACTTAAAATGTGAAAAAATTATAAATTGGATCACTCTTTACATTATATAGAAATAATAAGGTACTACTAAAAATATATGATTATCTACAATGGTCTATGTGGAACGAATCTTAAGGTGTGATATCAATTTTGAAATAAATCACATATTCTGATATGGTGTATATCATTACATATAATATTAATAAAAAAATATTTTTTTAATTTTTTCAATTAATAGTTTAATTATATAATTTATAAAATGTTTATTAATTATAAAAAAGGTATTTTTTGGATAATTTTTTAATTTAAAAAGTTCTTATAAGTTGTTTATAAATAATTATTTTAATTTTTTTAAAAAATTCAATAGATAAATATCCAAAATCAAAATTTATAACATTCAAGTACATTAAATTTTATATGGAATTAGTTAAAATTTTACATATAATTTTTATATATAAATTATAAGTATATTTATTAGGTGCTTATAAATTAAAAAAATAAAAAATATAAATGAGTTTATATTTAATTATGAATTATTTATAATTTAAAATTTAAAATTTTCTAATTAAAATGTCTTATTTGAGAAAATTGTTTAAACCATATCAAAATGAATTTTGGTAAATTGATATGATTAGGGTATAAATAAATTTAAATATATGATATTTTGATTTACCACAATGCTTATATGATTGAAATGAAATATAAAATGTTTATATTTCAAATATCATATATTTAAGTAAAATCCCATGTAAATGGGTAATATAAAGTAGTTCATATTAAAAATAAATATTAAGAGTTTATATTTATTTAATTATTGAATATTCATAATTCATGGATACATTATAAACTATTTATAATTTTCTGATCTATGAAATATTTATTAATGTATATCTCATATCTAAATCTGTGAAATGTTGATTTATTTAGTCATTCCTTTATTTATTAATAAATATAAATTTTATATTATTAATGGTTGTATGATTTAGTTTAAAGTGTTAAAATACTTCATTAAATTATCTTTCATACTTCTAAGGAGTTACATTCTAAGAGTGATAATTGATTTAGTATTTTTCTACCATGAATTTAGATTATATTAGGTTATGATCTTGAATTAATAATTTAATTATAGTTTATAAATTTGAGGTGTTAGAATTATGTTTGAATTGATTTCCCTATTCAATAAATATCCATGGGTGAAGGAACTTTGTGTTAGACTACTCATTGGCCTAAGAGCTTATTCTCTTTCTAGAAAAATCGGGGTCGAATAACTGTCCCTGCATGGCCACTCTTATGGGGGTTATTGGTTTTATATGATTTTAATAATTTATATAGAAGTTTTGTGTTTACCGTATTCTTGGGATGAATTTAGATATGTGAAAATTTTAGTTGGTTTTAATTGGGGTTATTTACACATGATATAGGCTGTTTAAAGAGTTTCACATCAATATATTTTAAACATGTTGATTTTTTTAGAAGGAATAGGATTTTAAAATAAATAATTATAATCATGCATAAAATTAAAGGGGAAATATGAGATAATATGGTGATATAATAAAAATACCTTTAAAAATACTAAGTGTTATGTTCCTTTCAAAGAAGTTTCTTTTCATGTCATCAAACATCCAATAGAGTAGTTTCATGATAATGTTGGGTGCCCAATGGATAGCCGTGTATAATGCATGGTGAAAATAGATAACCTTAAAATCTTGATAGAAAAATATCATTGTAATCTTTGGGTCACACTTAGTAAAAAATCATACAAGGTTACGATATCAATAGAATAGGATTGATTTTATCCATATGAAAGATTAGTTTAGGATTTATCTTCTCTACTGTCAAAGTTTCATATTTGATATGATTTTCAGGATGACCTTCTTAAATATATAATTAATGATATTCATAGTAAATTATAATCATTAATTAATTAAATATGGATCATGGACCACTAATGTATAAGAAGTCATTTAAAAGGGGTCATCATTTTAATGGGAAAACAATTTCTAAATTTTCTTATTAACTGATTGAAAATTTTGATACTCATCTGATAAAATGTTTTTTGATAGATAAAAGGGAATAATCATCATTATACATGAGTGTGATATAAATACTTGAGAAGTAAATCCTAAAAGGAATTAATTTTCTTGACCAGTACAAAAAAACATATGAATTTCTCTTAAGTGAGAAAGAAAATTCTATATTCTAGAGAAATACTTTCCTGAGTAATGAAATATTAAAGTTATTCAAAATGTGAATCTAGATGTTATTAAATTCATAGATAAATTCACATAATGTTTCAAATTAATTGATTATATGAAATATGATCTATGGAATATTTAGTCTTCATTTATGTACACAATATGATTAGTTGCATCATTAACTTAGAGAGACTCAAGGTTTCATTTAAGGATTGATTTAGATATATATCTCATCATAATTTAAATTCTAGAAAGTTTCTAATAACTATAATTAATTTAATAAAAGTTTACATAATTTATTGAATGTTTTCAAGATACTTGAGCTGGACATGGGATTTTTAGGCTTTTTTATAGTAATGATAGTATAAAGGGGTAAAAGTTAAAACTGGAAAATGAATATTTTGTTGGAAACTTTAACAATGTTTCTTTGAATATCTAAAAAAAGTTATTTAAACATAATGGATGTATAATAGATGATGAGAAATGTTTCCATAAAATGAATCTATATGGAATACCTAGTGTAACATTAAATGTTTACATTTGTCTTCTATAATTCATTTTTTTAACCCCATGACTTCCACATTTTATGAAACTACATTTTATGTACGTGGGATTAAATTATATATTATTTAAAATACAAAATAAATCCATGATTTTGTTGAATTGATTAATTATATATTCTTAAGTTCCATGGTTTTACCTTAAATATGTTATTTAATTTTGATTTAGTGATTGGAAGCTAAGGTGATCCATAAAGATACTAGAGTATCAAATGGGAAGTTAAAGAAGATGTGAGTAATGTAGACAACATAAACAATCTAACATTTTATATATAAGAACCCCATTTTGTATCAATAGTCTAATAGAATCTATATCAAAACCTAAGGTTAGGTCATCCTCCAATGTAATCTTGTGAAAGCTTCTAATTGTGATTTAATTTTCCAATGTTTCCCCACACTTGAGCTTGATGTTAGGTACACTTATAATGAACACTCTATCAACTATCCATGAAAATGTTTCAATCCAATAAAATATTATGGCTTAACACACACTAAGTTATCCATACAATGTAACCATTATTAGGAAACACTAATTGGGGGAAATAAACCATTTGTTTTAATCCAAATTCCTTCATTTGAAAATCATTTTCATAATTCAGTAAAAGAATTTTCTACTAGCCAATGTATTCTTATCTATGAATAAAATTTCAAGGCATTTAAAATGAACTATAATGAATCCAATACACATTATTCTGATTGGAAAACATTTTCAAATCATTAATACCTCAAGAATCATCCATGATCCCTTCATATGGGGGAAATTCCAAAGTAATCATTGTCAATGATAAAGAAAGGATACCATTTGGAGGAAAAGAATCTCTAGGGGACAGTCTAGGATTCCATGTTCTATCTACCAAACCAACTTGGTTAAATGATCATCGATCATTCCAAGTGGAGTATGATATTTGAGAGAGATTTAAGATGGATCATAGCAACTAAAAACTATACAAATTGAGGCATAATAAAGAAGTAACAATCTTGGAAGAATATCAATAACCTGAGGAAGATAGAAGAGTTAATAAATTTTGAGGAATCCCTTGGGTAATTCTATTCTTGACCAATTAATTATCTATATTTTATTTTCTATATTTTTCTATAATTACTTACTTTATTGTCTTAGTCTGTGTACTTCCCCTATAAAACCTCATTCCATATAAGGAAGTCCTTCATTTTTTATCCCTAGGGGAATAACCAGACATGTAATTCTAGTGTTCCTATAATATATTTCCATTACTATTTATTATATATTCTAGGCTTATATAGTGGAAATCATCAGTGAAGGAGGTGTTATTCTTACTCTATAATTCTTCCTAAATTCTATATTTTCCCAACAATTTGGTAATAATTCTTCATTTATGTATGGTAAAATATAATGTGATAGAGTTATGTGGATATAGAAAGAGTTTTTAAATATTAATACACATATTTAGTGAGATTATTTTCATATATTTGACTGAATGTATATGGGATTCAGGAATCATCTACTCAGTCGAGGGATGACTCCTACCATTGGGCTGGGGATGATACAGGGTTCATTGCACATGTGATTATCACATGATAGTTCCTTACAATAGATAAATAGTGATGGGAAATCACATGAATGATATTGAGTGTGACAGATTAATATATATTATTCTTTGGTGATCATTTATATAACATAGAGAAAATACATCTGGGAATTCGTTGTAGGATCATTCCTTTTCTTGATGATTTATTTCTTTTATTTTTCAACTAAAAACCCCCAATTAACTTCATGATCCCATTATTGAAAAAGATTAAAAATATAAATAAGTTTAGTGGGAATTATGAGTTATTAGAAAAGATCTTCATAATATGAACTTGGTTATCCACTATGCTATATTCTATATTTTTTTAAATTTCTATTGTTTTGGACCCACAATAGTACCTCTATCATTACCTGAAGAGGTTTATGAAATTTTATGAAGAGTCCATGTCTAGTATTGATATTATATAAAAATATTCTTTGATTCTTAAGTAAATATGATATTAAATGTATCTTTTATAAATATTAATAATGTACAAGAGTTTTAAATCATTCTATGAATTGGTAGAGACTATAGATTTCATTCAAACATAATAATTAAATGTTTCTAATATGAATATTTGTAATACAGATGGATATTTCAATATTAGATTAATTTGGATAAAATTTTGTGTGTTATTGTATCATTTATATTATTATATTATATATTTAATATTAGAAATAGTTTTTAGGAATAATATAAGACAATTTGCGTAGTTTATGATTCATTAAACTCTATAACATGTATTTAAAAGAATAAAAGAGAAAAAAATATCTAGGGAAAAATATTTTATCCAATATTTTTTAAAAAATATGAGGAATCATGATTCCACCACCATCAGTGGAATTTTTGAAATCAAAAAATCAAATTTTTAGAAAACTATAAAAAAAATAGAGAATACCATATGAGATATGGTTGGTAATAATTAAATTGAATATTATTACCACTAAAGGAAATATATGTTATTTCTTAACATAAAGGATTTTTTGTATCATAAGAAGATATTTTGAAGGAAATACATTTTCTAAGAGTCTTTATGGAGCATAATTATACATATAAAAGTTTATAAAGTTAATAAATAATGGATTATACTTGTCAAAATTCAATGTGAAATTCTCTTTATATCCTAAAAGAGTTCAAATTATATTGTCAAAAAAATGTAAAGATAAATAATTTGTTTTCATGGTGTTATCAAATAAAATTTTGAATAGAACTGATTTTAATGATGATTGAAATGTACTTTGAAGGTGTTATAAGTATACATCAAAATTCAGTAATGTCACAACATTAGATTTTATGAAGTAAAGTATTTGGAATACTTTGTTCAATGAATTGGACATTAGGAATATGATTTCTCTAAGTCTAATCATTGATCATACTATATTTATTAATAGTTCTAATCCATTTATAGAGTTTATGGGAATGATTTTATAATATGGTTAGAATGATATATGGTGGAAATAACTTAGAGATCTAATGAATTTAACAAAACCCAAAAAGTGTAGCAAACATAATGCCTCTCTAGTACTTTACCATTTGGGATGTGATTATATGGGATCTTATGTGTTGTTTTATTAATTATTATTAAATTAGTTTAATAATATGAGATATATCATTTCATATAAAAGTAATCTCTAATTTATTATTCATTCATGTTATTTTTATCATACATAATATGTGAATGATAATTAACATCTCAAAGTATGACTTTAAGTTATCCCTAATTGATGTTCATCAAGGAGTATTATAGGTTGTAATGAATTGTTAATGTTATTGTGATAATTATTTCATATCAGGATACAGAATATACTCATGAGACACAAAATATGTTTTGTGTGAGGGATGAGACACGAAGTATACCACATGAAGTATTATACATGACGTATTTGGTATAATAGGGATTAATTTATCATATTTAGATATCCATGTTACCTAAGGATAGACCAGTTAACTAGCATGAGAACCTATATACATTGATACATTATACCATTCATGAGGATGAGCTAATAAGGGTTGATTGGGTATACTATTGATCATGTCATCGATTGAGTTTAGTCAAGATGTTATTTTTCATATTATATAAAGAGTATATCGTCTAAGCCATTAATTTAGGTAGAATGAAAAAGGGAATGACCATACCTAGAAAAGTGATGTGTTTTATTGTAGTATATTGGATAAGAGGTATGTTATGTTCTTATCTATCAGGTTTAATGACATGTGATGCATTCATCTAAACAGTCAACCTATAATTATAGTATTGAGAAAGTATGATCAGATATATGGGATTTCCTAATTTGTACCTCATAGTTACTCAATTCATTAGACAAAGGAATTATATTAAAATTTATTCTTTTATATGATACTCCTGGAAATAGATATCAAGATATACATGTTTGATAAAAATCATATAAGATCTCTTTATATCATGAGTATCATTCATTATTTTATTTAGTCCGTACTATATTACATATTTTAATTCATTCATTCATATTTTTAGAAATTATATATATTCTTGTGCGGTTACACATTGTGGTTTAATGAATGGGGATTTTGTTTTACAAAAAATTAGAGAGGTTTTGTGTGTCTAAATTTAATCTAAAACAAATATTGGATGGATGTTCAAAATATTATTGCATATAATGTGATTCATTGTTAAGGTGATAAAGGCCTTGTAATAGTGTTTTGGATAATATCCAAATGTATTATTGGATTTGACTTAATAATTTATTGTATATGATACAATATAAGATTAAATGGAACATAGTCCATGAAGCTTTATTGTATGTTAGATATTGATGGAGATATTCTATGAAATAAATATATAAATATAATGTATTTTGGGTTTTGTTATAATATAAGTTATCTATAGTTTGTAGGTTATGATATATGAAAACTATGTTGTTTCATATTTCTTAGGATACGGATATGATAAGGTTTTTTATGGAGATACCATACAACTTATATGGAAACTCATAGGGTATGAAATGGTAATATCATTGTCTATTTATATGATTTAATTATATAATATGATTAACATGAAAATTGAGTGTAAAAATATTATGTCTAAGAATATTACACATATGAATATCATCAGTTATAAATATTTCATATGATGAAACAAATGGAATATGGATAAAATTAAAAGTTATGCGTATAAAATAAGCATTAAAAACTGTTTGTAACTATATTCGATTTACTCATATGTTATTAAAATTAAGGTAAATGCATGAAAGGCTCTAGTAGTGTCCTTATGGTATATATTAAGAGTCCAAATACATTGAATTGTTTTCTGTCCATGATTGCGCATTATCAAAATTGATCCTCCCAAAACTCTCTCCTCTTTCTTCCTTTTCTGTGAGACAATATGATATGAATGATAGATTACCTATATAGCTAAGAAATTAGATGAACAATTAAGTGGAATAATTAATTATTAAAATATAAATTTTTATCCAATAATGGATATGATGGAATTAAAAATTCATCATTAGTTTAGTGGTAGAATATTTAATAAATGTTTTTATTAAATCAATATAAACTATGATCCTCAAATAATAAAATAATTCATTATAGATTAATGGAATAATCTTCATCACACATTGATTTAAGAACAAACCTTAAAAAATAATAGGATAATGGAATAAACTTTCTAGATTGGTATATAGACCTAAGAATAATTCTCAATAAAGAAGGAAAGTTCTATGTGTTGGAAGAAAAATAACCTAAGAAACCTCTCATTGATGAATATAATAAATAATAGAGTGGTTCTTATAGTAAGAATGGAAAATATTTGCTTGATGTCTCTTAATTGGTGTATATTTTTATAGATCAAAATATAAAAAAGAAACATGAAAATGTGGATTCTTTTGGGTTGATAGAAAACCTAAAAATACTCTATCAATAACAACCTTGAAATAAGGGATATGAAGTTCCAAAAGAGATACTTTGGTGTAAGATGGATGATGGTGGTCCTATATCAACTTGATTTTTCAATATAATTGGGTATATAAATAACTTAGAGAGACCAGTTTCACCTCTTATGATTATTCTATATTTGGAATTCATTTTATAATAAATATTGGAAATGTTTTTAAAATTTGAATATGTTCAAAAAAATTACCCTATTTTTAGAGAACATTGAGGTTAGTTAAACTTATCATGATGATTTTAGGTTATTGTTTTATTTTGATAGTATATTAGGTAAAGTATTAAACCAAAAGAACAAAATAAATTTGTAAGGTCCAACATTCATACTTTCAATAGTCTCACAAAATTTTTAAAACCTATAATAAGGACCAGGAAGGAGGAAAAATGTTTCCATAACATGGTGTTATTTGAGATACCTAAAGGAGTTTGTCAAACAATGTGGATAATACTTGTTAGTTATGGATGTTATAGATATAAATTTTCAATTTTGAAGGTATATTCTACCAAAATTATAATTTAAAAATGTCACAAATATATGAGAGTTAAAATTAAAAGTAAACATTTATAGATTTTTTAGTTTATATTCAAATCTAGTATAAAAGGTTACTAATTTTAATATTTGGAATACAACTAAATATTTCAATCATAGTTGAGTTTAGATAAATGGTTTTTTATTATAATCTCATTTATATTATAATAAAAGAGAATTTTTTTATTAATACATAGTTTTTTTTTTGAATAAAATCAGATAATAAACATAGTTTATTATTCATTATATTCTTTTGTAAAGATTCGAAAGAAGATAAATAAAAAAAAATATTGCCTGGGGTAAAAGAGTTTTTCCATGATATATAAAAAAATATAAGTAATCAAGATTTCATCACTATTAGGGAAATATTTTAAATAATAAAACATTATTTTAAAAACAATACTTCAAACATAGTGAATAATATAATAGATATTATTAGTAATAGTTTTTTTATTAAATATTCTTAGAAATTAATTAAGTTTTATTTCCCAACACAATGTTTTTTTATATCTTAAAATGATATTATAAAGTTAATTTATTTCCTAATAGTATAGTGGGAGAATAATTGGACTCATATAAGTGTAAAAAGATAAAAAAATAAATGACTCTAATAGTAAAAATCTAATTCAATGGTCACCTTATATCTTAAAGTATTTTAGGGAATGATGGTAAATAAATAATGTAAAGAGTTACATCTTGTTACCCTGATAATCTCAATGAAAAGTTTGAATGAAAATGATTATAGAATTTATGATGATAGAATTAGAATTATTTTTAAGTAGATAATAGAAGTCAATAATATTATAATATTGGATGTTGGGAAATAAAGGTTCTCGAATTTTATGATCAAGGAATTAAACATTAGGGATATGATTCATAGGTAACTATATTTTTCACTCTATCTTTCTTCATATATTTTAACCTTTAAATGAATTTGGTGGTTTAATTTTATAATATGACCACATAGTGATGGGGAAATAATTTTATACAGATATAATGAGTTTTAAAAAACCTATAATGAAGAAAAAATAGGGAAACTTGAAATATTATTATATGTGATAAAAGACAAGATCTTATGTATGGTTTTCTTACTATATTTTCAAATAATTTTTAAATCAAATAAAAAATGTATCATGTTATACAAAATTAACCTCCAATTTATCATTAATTCATGTTGGGTACATCTGATGAAGTATTTTTAAGGTTCGGGTAACTATTATTAAATAAATTGAAAACATAAAAGAAACCCAAAAACCCTATATAATAATCCAATGAAACTAAAACCTTATATAATATAAAATGAAGAACATCTATACCTATCCCAGATGTTAGTTAAATATACTATCTTCAATCATGATTTTGATAAAGATCATTGGTAATTAACCATCGAGATCCTTCCTCCATGATATATCTATGGGATAGCCTGAATCACCCAACATTTGGCTAGGACCCTCCATAAAAAAATAGCGTGCTAGTAAATATCTAGTGGTAAAGGAATAGAGGAGGAGAGTCCTTAAAGGGAAAATAGTATATGGATTAGAAAAAACATCTCACTAGATTCATACACAATATATAACACCTGGGACACTCTCATGCCTCTGGTATTGCCCAAATTTACCTAATATTTTAGGTTTAAGAGGTCGCTTGTAGTTCAGCTTGGGTTATCGAATCCTAATAGACCTAACAAGTAACCTATAGAAACATACATTATAGGGATTTTTTTGGCTATGATGTGGCCAACTACTGGGTTGATTTTAGATAGGTTTAATTTAACACAAAGATAATTAAGTTAATTAAAATTAATATAATGATTTGATCCTAGGTTATCACATTTGGTGGATTGGATGAATTCCTTTTTAATGATTTCAATTTTTTATATTTGAGATGGGTTCATCAGAAGATCGAATAACATCATCACATACTGGTTTAATACCTGAAAACTCTAATAATAATCACTTATACACTTATAGGATCATATTTATGAGCACTCTATGGTAAAGGTTTGTATTATCACATGAAGTGGGCGGCCTTAAAATTCAAAAAGAACGAATAAGTTTTAAAATCATCAAATAAAAATCTCAATTCAAAGAACTGATTAGAAATTAATGGAGTGATAAATAACATCCAATCCATCCCCTTGATACTATCTTGGATCAACCTATAAAAGGGTTACCCCTCCATTTATGAGATGTTATCAATGGAAGCAGAAATTAGACTTATGATGGTGGAATTGAAGAAGTAAAAAACATAATAATGATCACTCCACCATTGTGTGATAAATTTCAAAAGATATAGTGTGAATAAATTCAATCCATGAGTAAATGGTATCAATGTGATATGGATAAGAACATAATAAGATGAGATAAGGAACTTTTATTAAGAAACTAAGATGAATTGAACAACTTACAAGAGAAATAAATGTGATTACAAACACAAAGCGGCAACACAATACTATAATGAAACCAAGCATAAAAGATGATTAAATCCTCAAAAACCATGGCCTTAAATAATAATTGTTTATCCTTGGGTCTATTCCCCATCTTTCCAAGTCTCCTCAATTATTGAAGGTAGGCCTAGGGTGGTGGAAAGTAAGGGAGATGAGACTTTTCCACCCTTGGCCCGAAGTTGCAGCCAGCTTGCATCCACTGAATAGAGGCGCCTATATGACCTTGTAGATGGAAAAATTGGTGTGGTCCATAAAAGAAAAAAATGTATACCAGGATGTCCCATAACCTTATTTAAAATTTAATCCTAAAATAGTTTACGGTTTATGAGACATGTATAAAATGGTGGGCTATTTTTCTGGGCCGTAGAATTTGGCCCAGAAATGTACCTCCAACTTGGGCCACCTGGAACTCCATAAAAACATTCTAATTACCTTTGGAAACTATTAAATTAAATTTTCCCACTGATTTAATCTATATTAAATTAAATTTTTAGAATCATTGGGATTGGATTATGGCCTATACAGTCTCTTTATCTGGATACTGTCCAGTTTACTTTTCCCAGAATGTGTTTCCATGAAAGCTCATTTTGGTGTTCTTCGAATGTGAATCTTCAGATACATAAAAATTATGAATTGTTCCTTATTTCATGAGAGATCTGAAAATAAAAAATAAAAATAAAATCAACTCCATTTTTTATTTTAGGAGGTGTTCAAAATTGTACCTTGTAATAGTGCATTTTAAGGGGGAATTTCAATCATAATGTGAAATGATGATCAATGTGTAAAATAAACTAAAATGGTGTTTATGAATAATAAATAACATGAATATTATATATATTAATAATGAATATTATCCTAATTCGATGGCTAATAACACCCACAACATAATTTTTTCTCGTCCTGAGAAAAATGTATCTCAACAATTTGAAATTCGAATTCCCTTTTCCAAAAAACATTTTCATACACATTGATAACCAAGAACCTTTATACCAAACAATGATGAAACCATTAAAATATTTTAATAAAATATAGTTTCATAAGAAGATCCCAATACCAATACCATTCCTTTGTTCAAATTCATCTCCATATTTCATCCAATATCAATTAAGCATGATGATGTGTTGTATATAACAACAGATATGGGGGTTTATCTTTATTCAAGAGGGAAATTATAGATGAGCTACATGGAATAAATTTTCAATATTAAGTTGAGTATTTATTTTTTGTATATATATATATATATTTGATTTTTTTCAATTTTTCCATGGTAATTTTAATTTAACTCAATAGAGTCAACCCATGTAGCGAGACTTTGCTGATGACTCCCAAGATCAAAGACCATAGGGCACCAAATGAAACCCACATACTCGACCATTAAATTGAGTTATGTCAATCAAAAAAAAGTCAAATTACCACAAATAGATATAAAATTACTAACTTTGGGCTAGACAACTATGGTGTCATGATCCCCAAGTGCTGAAAGCCTCACATTAGGTAATTTTATTGCTCTACGCACAATTTATTATTTTCTTTATTTTCTTTATTTTTTTATTTTTTTCAATACTCATGTTAAGACAAAAATAATGACCAAAACTATGCTATTTATTTAGGAAACCCCATGAACTCAAACTAATACCCCACAATCCATAGGACGTTCATTGTGATTTTTTTATTTGGATGAAAATATAAATGATTAAATATCACATTAGACAGCCACACTTTCCAAAATATATGCTCAAGAAATTATACCTGGATTAAAATCAGAATCATGTCATGATAAATTATTTGATATTCAATTTCAAATTTGGAAATTTGTATTATCATTTTCAAGGTTAAAGGAACTTTTCATTCCATTAAGGCACACTTTTTTTCAAATCATTTTTTTTCACACAATAGTAAATTTTTATTTCATCTCCCCCAACATAAAATAACAATATACCCCGTGTTTGAAGAAAATAAAATTTAGAATGGGGTATAGGTATAAGAGAGGAGTTCTAAAAATAATTTTAATAAATAAACATGTAACAAAGTCACCTGGTTTTTGAAGTTGAAGTTCATGACGCTCCTGATTATTCCTTTGATCTTTAGGCTACTCATGGACTCCCAATAGAAGATGGTTGGAAATTGTGGATGTTATGGATATAGTTGATTTCCCTATAAAACTATTTGACCTCAATATCCTCTTCTTCTCACTCACAAACTAAATTATAATCCATGGAAATCACGAGAGGTTCCCTTAATTAAAAGTAGACAAAGACAAAAAACACACCTATTTATTTTGGCATACCAATGACCGATATAAGTATCACATAAAAAATAATAATATATATATGTAAAATATAAGTATATATTAAAAAAAATTTAGAATAAGGAAGCAATATAAGTATTAAGATAGTGGAATGTGTGTGCCCCTATCTCTCTTCGGTCCAGAATTCGTGTCCTTACGACTTTGCTGGTTCTGACGGGGTTTTCCCCATGACCTATGATGTGTCCTTTTAATTTTTTATTATATATATATATAATGTAAAAACACAGAAAAATAAAAAAACTGATGATACATTGTCTTCTTTTTAAATTTCTGGGTAAGGTATTACTCAAGGATCACACCACGTGGAACTCATGATTAGGTTCTCCCATTTCATACCCATCCATACTCATAATAGAAGAATAGTTCAACAGTCTATGGTACTATCATATTCAGAGTTAAATATTTTTTTTAAAATAAAATTGAGTTATTAATCCTATTTGAAAAATAATAATGATTCATTAAGATTGGAAGCATGAAAAACACAGGTTTCCTCATGTGCAGTGCTTTTGATTAATGTCACTAGCTCGACTTAGACCCATAATAGTTTAAGTATTTTCCTCATCTAAGTTTTTTTCACACATGTATTCATCAACTTCATGTTTTTTAATGGATCAACGAATGGTTTAACTCTATGACCATTAACTTTAAAGGTTTTACCATTAGTGGGATCTTGAATTTCTATAGCCCCATGGGGGTATACCTTATGCACTATGTATGGACCTGACCATCTGGGCCTCAACTTTCCCAGGTGTAAATGACGTTTAAGGCTATAAAAAAGAATAGGTTTTCCCAGTACAATTTGTTTGGTTTTAATATTTTGATATTGGTAGACTTGAACTCTACCTTTATTTATCCTTGAATTTTCATATGCCTACATCCTAAGTACCTCATGTTCATTGAGATCTAATTTTCTTTTTGTTCCGACCAATGAGAGGTCATAATTCATTTTCTTAATTGCCAAAAAATCCATATGTTCAATCTCCACTAGAAAATGGCATTCTTTACCATAAACCAAACTATATGAGGGCATTCCTAAAATAGTTCTATATGTAGTTCTATATTCCCAAAGATAATCTAAGAGTTTACTCGACCAATATCTCCTAGATGAATTAACCAGTTTCTGAAGAATTTGTTTGATTTCATGATTGGATAACTTAGCTGGAACATTAGTCTATTGTTGGTAAGCAGTGGACACTTTGTGATAAATTCCATACTTTTCTATGAGTGCCAAGAATGGATGATTTCAAAAATGAGTTCCACGATCACTAATAATAGCCATAGCAATTCCATATCTAGAGAAGATGTTTTCCTTGAGAAATATAATCATAGTTTAATGATAACTAGATTTTGTAGGAATGGCCTCAACCTATTTGGATACATAATTGATAGCTAAAAGGATGTACAGATATCCCCTAGAGTTTGGGAAGGGACCCATGAAATCAATTCCCCCGCAGTCAAAGATTTCAATTACTAAAATGGGAGTGAGGGAATTTGATTCCTTTTTGTGATGGACCATACTTATTGACACATAGGAGAGCATTGAGAAAATGTGTAGGAGTACCTTGAGAGGGTGGGATAGAATAGACCACACTGAATAACTTTAGAAAAAGTTTTATTAGAGGAAAATTGACCTCTACATGACTCACTATGATAGAATTTGAGGATAGACTCTTTTTCAGATTCTTGGACACGCCTCCTAATGACTTGGTCAAGGAATAACTTATAGTGTTACGAATCACTAAACACATAGTTCCTGACATCATAAAGGAATTTCTTTCTAGCTTGAGACCCTAATAATTTTGGAATGACATCTGTAACTAAGAAGTTTTATATTTCAGCATACTAAGGGAAGTCACTCACAGGATATAGGTGTTCATTGAGGAAAGAATCAGACACATAAGGAGGGATAATTTGTAATTAAATTCTATCCTAGATATATGATCAACTACAACATTTTCAGCACCCTTTTTGTCCTTGATTGGGAGGTCAATGTCTTTTAAGAGCCAGACCCACCTAATCAGTCTAGCCTTAGTATCTTGTTTTTGTAAGAGGTATTTTATTATAGAATGGTCAGTGAACACAGTGATGGGGGATCCTAAGAGGTATGACCGAAACTTTTCTAAGGAAAACAAAATAGAAAGTAACTCCTCAGTGGTGGGGTAGTTGGTTTGTGAATCATTAAAGGATTTTATTTCATAAGAGAGAACACATGGATTTTTCTCACACCGTTTTCCTAAGACTACTCCTACAGTGAAGTCCCTCACATCACACATGAGCTCGAAAAGAAGTTTCTCATTTGGATAATTCATGATAGGTAGAGAGATAAGAGCTTAATTTAGTGTAGATAATGATTCGTCGCATCTTTTGATCCATAAAAATGGAGCACCATTCACCAACAGAGCACAAAGGGGTTGAGAAATAGATTTCAAATTCCTAATGAACCTTCTATAGAAACCAGCATGTCCTAATAAAGAACTCACTTCCATGATAGTTTTGTGTGATGAAAGGTGACAATTGATGTCAACCTTTCCCTCATCATCTTCAATTCTCATACCCGAGACTAGATTGACAAGGACTAGTCCCTCTTTAACCATAAAATGGCATTTTTCATAGTTTAGGACTAGACTCATTTCTTCACATCTTGACAAGACTCTCTCCACGTTCCCCAGACATACCTCAAATGTATCCCCAAACATAGAGAAGTCATCCATGAAGACCACTAGAAAATCCCCTACCATGTATGATAAGATTTCTATCATGCACCGCTAGAAGGTTCCAGGGGCATTGCATAACCCAAAGGGAATGAATTTGAAATAAAAGGTGTTGAATGGATAGTTTAATGTAGTCTTCACGTGATCCTCTTGGGAGACCTCAATTTGATAGTACCCTAAGTACCCATTTATGAAATAGTAGAAGGTGTGACCTGTGACTCTCTCTAGGACCTGGTCAATGAATGGTAATGGGAAATAGTTCTTCTTGGTAAATGATCTTATCTTCCTATATTCGATGTAGACTCTCCAGCCACTACTCACCCTAGTTTGAAAAATATCTCCATCTTATTGGTTATCACTGTGATTCCAGCCTTCTTTGGAACCACTTGGATTGGGATGACCCACTCACTCTCAACTATGGGATATATGATACCAGCTTTTAACAATTTCAGAAGTTCTTTTCACACTACTTCCATGAGATTAGGATTGAGTTGTTGTTGAGAATGATGACATGGATTTGAATCAGATTCTAGAACAGTCTTATGAGTCCTAATAAGTGGGATAATCCAAGTAATATTAGACATGGTCCATCCAAGGGATTTCTTGTGTTTCCTAAGGATATCTAGAAGTATCCTATAATTATTATATTAAAGGTAGGAATAAGTTATAGATGTTATAGTCTAGAATCATGTTTCCAAAGGTGATGGTCATGTTCCCATTTTGGACTCAGAGAACAGAGTTGATTGTTTCATGGAAGGGATGACCAAGGATTATGGGGGTTTGTTCCTTGTTTCCTAAGTTCGGATTGTTGTCAAGGAAAATTAAGTCAATAGGGTAGATGAAGTTTTCTTCTTTTACCAAAACATCATTTAAAATTCCCTTTGGAACCCTAATTCTACGATCAGCAAGTTAAAGTGTGATAGATGTGGGTTGGAGATATTCCCATCCTAACAGGTAGTACACAACATAAGGAATGAGATTAACACTGGTACCAAGGTCACACAAGGCTTTTAAAAGTTTTTTCTCTCCAAGTTCAACATTGATGTAAGGGCATCCTCGGTATTTCATCATTGGTGGAAGGATCTCTTGGATTATTGTGCTAATAATTTGCTTCCAGAAGGACTTGGTTCTTATGTGAGAATTTCCTTTTAAATTTTTATAGGTCCTTAAGGTATTTTGAGTATGCAGGAATGGTTTGAATTTCATCTAGGAGTGTAAATTTCAACTTTACTTGTGAGAATATTTACCTCAATGTTTCACTCAATTCAGGCTTGGTTTTCCCCCGTAAACATTGAGGAAATGGTGAAGGTTGAGGGATTTCTTGTTGAAGTGTTGTTTCATTCAAATTTTTATCAGTTCTTTTAGTTTCATCATATGGTTCATTTGAATTTTCATTAGAGTTTAAATCTTTGTATGGTTTTTGAGTTATTTATTAAGGTTTCTCAATTGATTTCCGGCGTCTTCAAACTGTTACATCCTATAGTTGTTCCTAAATTATTTGAGTGTAACTTGACCCTCCTCTTAAATTTTTGGATGGTACCACCTAAGTAGGAATGATTGCCTACCCGGTTTTTATGGTTTGTAGTTCTTGTTTAAGGGATGAGACTTCTAAGTTCATTTTTTCAATTTTTTTACACAACTGTTCAGGGATTGGTAGAGGGATAAATTGGGTAGGGGCTTCTTCTAGTTGGTTTATCCCAATAGGATACTTTGGTTGTTGGATGGCATATGGGTATTTTACTACAGGATGTTGGTATTGTACTGGTTGTGTTTGAAATCAGTTATGGTTTTGGAAATTCTGTGTAGGGTAGGGGTTTGGTCCTTGTGGTTGGCTAGGTTGTTGATTATCTTTCCAGTGGAGTCCTGGGGGGTCATTATACCTTGGGTTGAATGTGTTTTGGTATTTGGGATTTTAGAAGTTTAGGGAATTCACTTCAGTAGTAGGTCCTCCGACAATAACATATTTAATGGAATGGATGGTTGGGAAGTTGTCTACTTCGTCGTCATGTTTGTCACAAATTGTGAAAATAAGGTATATAGTTCGGATTTCTTGGATTTTTCTATGGTCTATCTCTTCAACCTTCCTATTGAGTGATGTGAGTTTAGCCCTAAGGATTTATTCTTCTCTAAGTGTATGCATTCCAATAATTCTTTGTGGCTTTTCAGAATAAGGTGATGTTCCCCATGTTTGGTTTTGTTCAACAAGGCCTTCTAGATACTTGTAAGCATTATATGGGGATTTGTTTTAAAGTTCCCATTACAAATCATGTCCATGAATTGTTTGTTCCCCTGTCCCAACCATTCATAGAAAATTCTCACTTGTTCAGGAGTTGAAAAACCATGGTGTGAAACCATGTTTAGGGTGTCTTTGAACAACTCCCATGTCTCATAGAATGACTCTCCCTCTTTTTCAAAAAAACATTTGGATACTCTTTTTAAGTGTGGGGGGAAACTATTTTCTGTATAATTATCTTTAAAATCTATCACAAGTGTTAATGGATGATGGTTTCAAATTGTTTAGATAGTGTCTAGCTCGACCCTTTAAATAAAAAAGAAAGAACAACATCTTAGCTGATTCTAGTTGATGTGGGGGACACGTGGTTTCTACAATGTCATTGAACTCCTTGATGTGAATTTAGGGCATCTCAGACCCCATTCCACGGAATATCGGAAGGTGGTTTAGGACATGAGGTCAAAAGATATAGTTGGAAACTCCTATAGAATTGTGGCTAATGCATGGGGTGGAATTGGTCGAGCCAGTTGGGAGGTAGTAATTCATGGTTTGATCGACTGCATTACTCAAGTTTTGGGTTGCCTCATTTGGATTTCCATTTTGGTTCCCACCTGGGTTTATGAGTTGGTTTATTTGAAGATCATCCATTGAAATGGGATCAGTTTTTGACTCGAGAGTATTGGGAAGATTATGATCTAATTTAAAGAGTTCCCTTGGTGTACATGACTCCCCAACCCCAGGACTATCCATCCTAACTAGACGATTTTATTGGTCATGAGTGTTGGTGGACATGCGCCAAATGAAAAAAAATGAGAAAGGAAAAAATAGGATAATTTGTATGAAAATAGAAGAAATGAGGTAGAATAGAATGAGTGTTTATATTTCATACTTGGGTTTCTAGAAATAGAACCCAAATTTGAGATCTCCCAAATTTACCCATGATTTTAGGGTTATGTAGTATCTTGTAGTTTAGCTTGGGTTGTCGAATCCTCAGAGACCTAAGAAGTAACCTATAGAAACATACATTATATGGATTGTTTTTTGATATGAAGTGGACAAAATTGGGGTTGATTTTAGATAGGTTTAATTTGACACTAAAAAAAATAATTTAATTCAAATTAAGATAATGAGTTAATCCTATATTATCGTTAGGGGTGGATTGGATGAATTTCTTTTTAATGATTTCAATTTCTTAAATTTGAGAGAAGTTCAAAAGAAGATCAAAAAACTTCATCACTTACTAGATTGATACTAACACACCATAACACAAATCACTTATAAACATAGAGGATCATATTTAAGGGCACTCTATCATAAAGTTTAATATTATCACTTCAAGTGTGTGGCCTTAAAATTCAACAAGGACGAAGAAGTTTTAAAATCATGAAATAAAAATCTCTATTAAAAGAAGTGATCAGAAATTAATGGAGTAATACATATCATCCAATACAGCCCCTTGATACTCCCTTGGATCAAAAAATAAATGGGATATCCCTCCATTGATTACATGTTCTCAATGGAAGTGGAAATTAGACTTATGAGGGTGGAATTGAAGAAGTAAAAACAACAAAATAATGATCACTTCACTATTGTGTGTGGAATTTCCCAAGGTATGGTGTAAAAAAATTCACACCTTGAGTCAATGGTATCAATGTGATTTGGATAATAATATAATAAGAGGAAAGAAACAACTTTTATTAAGAAACTAAGGTGAATTGAACAACCTAAATGGGAAAGAAATATAATTACAAACACAAAGCGGTCACATGACACTACAATGAAACCAAGCACAATAGATGATTAAATCCTCAAAAAAACTACCTTAAATATGAATTTTTGGAGTCTTGGGTAGATCCCCAATCTTTCCAAGTCTCTTCAATTATTGGTGGTGGGCCTAGGGTGGTGTAAATTAAGGGAGAGGAGACTTTTCCACCCTTGATCGTAGTTGCATCCAGCTTGCATCCACTGAATAGAGGTGCCTGTATGACCTTATAGATTTCAAAATTAGAGTGGGAAATAGAATAAAAAAATGGATATAAGAATTTCCAGTAACCTTATGTAAAGATTCATCCCAAAACTGTTTATGGATTACGAGATATGTGTAAAATGGTGGGCTATTTTTCTGGGCCGTAGAATCTGGCCCAGAAATTCATCTCCAAAATGGGACACCTGGAACTCCATTAAAACATCATAATAAGCTTCTAAAACTATTAAATTAAATGTTACCCATGATGGAATTTATATTCAGTTATATTTTTAGAATCATTGGGCTTGGATCCTGGCCTCTACAGTCTCTTTATGGGGTTTTTGTCCAGTTTACTTTGTTCAGAATGTGTTGCCATGAAACCTCATTTTGGTGGTCTTCCAAAGTGAATCTTTAGATACTTAAAAATTATGAATTGTTCCTTGTATGATGAGAGACCTGAAAATAAAATATTAATATAAAATCAAGGCTGTTTTTTGTTTTAGGAGGACTTCAAAATTGTGCCATGTAATAGTGCATTTTAAGGGGGAATTACAATCATAATGTGAAATTATGTTCAAAGTGTATAATGCACTAAAATGGTTTTTAGGAATAATAAAGAAAATAAATATTATATATATATTAAAATTGAATATTAGCCTTATTCAATGGATAATCATCCTCCCATTAATTTAATAACACATTTATAGAATATAAGTGAATGATATGTAGTTACATTTTTTATAACCCCTAGATAAATATTTGTTCTATCATATATAATTGTTATAATTAATGATAGTGTACATGAAAGAGAAACAAAAAATTAACACTTAACATTAAAATACCATAATCAATAATATAATGTCATTAGAATCATTTGTTATGATTATCATAAATCAAAGAATTATAGATTCTCCATGTTGAACAACATGGTATGCTCAGGTTACGGTGATCTACGATATCACCATATTATAAGATATGATATTCCATAAAAAACCTAAAAAAATACTTTTATAATAAAGATTTTATTCCATAAAACATTCCTATATCATAAAATATGATATTGGATAATATATATCACATATACATTAGAATTTAGGGAATTGAACATCATGTTGCCCTAGAAGTGAATAACAATTAACCACTAAAAGTATGACTTTGATCTATCCTTAACTGATGTTCTTTATGGATTATTATAGTTTATTGTGAAATGTGAAGGTTAAAATGAGTAGGATTTCATATTTGTTTATTGGATATACTCATGAGACACAAAATGAGTTTTCTGTGCTGGATGAGCCGCAAAGTTTACCATATGGAGTTTCACCCACTATGTATTTAGTATTCTTGGGGTGAATGTTTTAGATTATATTTTCCACATTAATTTATGTTATAAAAGATACCTGGTATGAGAAACTTAAAACATTCATATCTTTCTCACACCATCCCTAAGTTTGAGATAAAAAAATTCCGGTTTTGGTATGTTGTTGATTATTTCATCAATTGATTTTAATCAAGATGGGATTTGTCCCCTCATATGATTAATATGAAATTATATTTCTTTATTGATTTATAATAAAGGATTATATTTTCATACCTTGATAAGACATGTGGTGTGATTATCTATTGGATGAGGGTCATGTTATGTGCCTATATATTAGTGTAAATGAAATGTTATGTATCCATCCATCTAGATAGATTGTACTTAGAGAATCAAAAACATGTGGGTAGATATTAAGGATTAACAAACTATGTGTCCTATTGTTTCTCTATCTATAGGATAAATGTATTACATATACATGAATTTTTTTATATAATACATCTAGAGTACATATTTAACGAGATATATGTGTTTAATGGAGATTAGGTCAAACCCTCTTTTAGGTTGAGTAGCATTAATATAGTGAAGATTTTTATCGCTTTTACCTTATATTTCAATGATTTAATTACCACAATTATTTTATTTTAAGGAAAATTACATCATTTTTAGTTTTTAGAAACATTTTTTCATTATTAATAAAATGGTTTAATTATTACGTTTTAAATGTATTTTACATTTTTTATAATATTTGGAAAATCTATTCACTTCAGTTTTTATAAATTTTGAGGATGTGTTGAACAATTTGAAAAAATATGGATTCATACATTAGATAATTTTAAGAAGAAATGAGAGTTTTTAAAAATTTTGGTTCATAGAGTGTTTCATGAGAACATTATGGATCGAATGTAAAAACATTTCCAAATCTCCCCATATGATGCATAAAAATATTTTTGTTTCCAAATTGAAGAGGAGATCAATGCATGAGATAAATTTAGAGATGTGTATGAACATTTCCTTTATCTCTAAATCATACATGATATAATTTTAGTGATATGTGAGATAATTTATATTTTATTTATAGAATACATAACAACATTTTTTTATAAGTGCATTTTTCTTTTCCACTGGAGAATACATGAGATGGTTTTTCATAAAAAGGTGCATACAAAAATTTTACATAGAGAAATTTCTAGAAAACTGATATATAAGATAATTTTGAAGTTAGACAATGGTATGAATAAGATAATTTTTATTTTTGAAATATTAATATGATGTAATACACCATGGAGAAATTATTTCACAAAAAAACTGATGGATCAAAATTCATAACCACTTCTATTTAATAGGCCCCTACAATGTATATATATCTATTTTAGTATTATGAAATAAAAAATACACGCTAATTTCACAAAGGATGCTTCAAAATTAATTCCACTTAAGATATCACTTTATGGGGAACATTGAGGATTTCGATTTTTTGTTCAAGGTTACATTCTATCAATCAAAATATCAACTAATACAACTACAAAAATGTAATTATCCTTGTTTTTCTACATTATCTACATTTATAAACCATGATAAAGTATTTACTAATATTTTTAAAAATGTTAGGAATCCATGAGTCACAAAACACAGATTCTTTATTTATATTTTAAAACATTTTTTAATTAGCTAGGTTTTTAAATATTGAAAAATTAGCCATGTTTTTCATAAAAAGGCTAATTTTCTTTAACAATACCCCTAAATTACACATGGTCCCCACATCTATTCCACCTAATCGCACATGAATCCCCACACCTCTTCACCAGACCCCACATATAGCCCTCCCCTATTCAAACTTAATCCCACATTCCCTTATAGACTCACATGAGCCCCACACCGATTCCACTCCATCCCATATAAAGCCTCGCCACTATTTTAGTGTGGTGAAATCAAGATGACATAATAATTTTATAAAAAAAATTAGAAAAAATTTAAC
Organism: Viscum album; assembly: GCA_963277665.1. Taxonomy (NCBI): domain Eukaryota; kingdom Viridiplantae; phylum Streptophyta; class Magnoliopsida; order Santalales; family Viscaceae; genus Viscum; species Viscum album. Next base: position 1,427,915,236 of record OY728122.1, on the reverse strand, counting down.
TTAATATATTTATCCATGAGGAGTATAGAGGATTTTTATGTTAGAGTCAAGGTTGTGGTCTATCAATCAAAATATTAGATACTCACACTATAAAAAATTTAATTACTTGTGTTTTCTAACATTATCTATGTCAATAAACATTACTGAATTGGTTATAAGTTTATATATTTATTTATTTATTGAAAATTTAATTTAAATATATATTCAAATATATATATATGAATATATATAAATTATTATATATATATATATGTGTGTGTGTATATATATAATTTAATATATATATATATATATTATAATTTAATATACACATACACACACATATAATTTATAATTTGTAATATTATTGAATATATATTCACATATTTAACCATTTATTATTAATGATAATTTATTTAGTTATTATTCTATAATTTTAATTCTGTCTTAACTATGTGTTTGATTTTATGTATGTATCTATGTATATATATGTGTGTGTATGTGTCTATATAAATTTTAATTTTATATGAATGAAATTTAATTTTAATGGTATGTAGAACTATTAAAAATAAATACACATATAATTAATTTTAATTTCCTATTTAATATTGATACATTTAAAAAATAGTTAAAATAAAATTTATCCATATTTAATAAAACATGGGTAGTTAAAAATCAACAACATTTTAAAACCTCAAAAAAATAACCATGTTTTAAAACACATCTAAATTAGAAACCTTTTAAAAACTTACTAAATAAATGAAATTTTTAAACATGGTTACATTTTCCACATATTTAAATGCACCTAAATTTTCTATTTTTTAAAATGTGACTAAATTATGCATGTTTTAAAATGATGTAAAATTAAAAATTGTCAATTTTCTAAAACATGAAAAGATAAATATTTATCCACATATTCAGGAAATGTGGCTAAAAAATATAGCTAATTTTTTGTTTTTTGTAGTTTGTAGGAATCATCCCAAATCCCAATTCATGGTGATTATTCTTACACCATGAAATTAGAATTGAAGGTGTCTCAGGGTGTACTATTCTATTGTGCCATGGTTAGCACCCTATGGTCTTAATTTGTAAGACATTACTACATCATTGAAGGGTCAAATACTTTTATTTAAAGGGGTGATGGAGAGTCAAAGGTTATTGTTGTATTTAAATAATTTAAATCTAAATATCATGTTAAGAATGTAACATCCCAATTTTTTCAGGAAATTAAGTTTTCCCATTCACTTACTAATGATATTTCCACCGAGATAATTATTTAGAAATGATTACTGCGTGTTTGGAGGTTCTTGAAGATCATATTTTTGTTTCTTATATTCCAAAAATATTTTCCATATACTATGAATGATATATATATATATGACTAGAGAGGAGGGATCATCATCGATCATCAAAATTTTATAGTATAGAGAAGAGAACATAGAAAAGAACATGGAAGTAGTAGTAGGAAGAAATGAAGACTGTAACTGGTTTATCCAAACCTGTCAAACCACTTGAGGCAATTTTGAGTAGTGTAGACCCATGGATATATCCTTTATTATCTTGAACGTTGATACTTGTATCTTAAAAAATTTCTCAAGAAATATTTTTTCTTGAATAGAACTGGTTATTTTTATTATTGAATAATTCTTATTTTGCGCCTATTTTGAATAATTTTCCAATATATGATGTAAAGTAACTTATTTAATATTTTTAATTTATTATGCAAGATATTTTTTAGGAGTGTGGTGGTTTTAATAGTGTGTACAAAATAAAGGTACTTGAGCAGTTGAAACACTTTTATCAAAGGAAAAACACACATATTGAAGTCTTTCTATGATGTTCAAGCAGAATTAGGTGTACATTTTGGGGTCTTGGAGTTTGTATTGAGAAATTTAATTAGAATAAATTATTTACAATTAAGATGGGTGATTCTAATGGATGAAACATATAAATTATTTCTTCTTTTAAATATAATATTAAATTTATTTTCATTCTAATCTATTTTATTTTCAAGATATTCTCTCTCTCTAATTTTCCTTTCAATAAATTTTCATTATTTTTCTTCAAATTTTACATAAATTTATCAAATCCTTAATTCAATTCTTCTTTTCAAAAATATAAAAACAAAAGTAATATTTTTGAACATATATTTCAACCTCCTTAAGAAAAAACTTAGGGACTGATATAGTGCATTCCTTAGGGATTAAAATATTTATTAATGGTCAGAAAAAAACCTCTTTATATCAATTTTCATCATTACTAGGATGCTTTCTAAGTTGATTAAAAACATTCTAGTATGTAAGGTGTTTAAATAGTTATTTAATACCTTTGGAACCTGAAATTTATAAGAGTTGTAACACCAGATATAAAATTATGATAAGTGAACATTCTATTTTAAAAAAACCATAAAAATTAATATTATAATATTTCATGGCATAAAAATTCAAATTTGATTGGAGGGGTATTTATTTTGAAATGACTTGGTCAAAATAATCCTAGAATGAATTTTTAAATTTTCCTGGAGAAATAAGATTTTATGAATAATAATAAAAACTGTAGTATCGAAATATTAATACTTTTATTTATAATTTTGTTTTATAATATGTATAATTAAAAATATTTATACTAGAAATTTGATAGAAATAAAGATAATATCATTTGAGGTAGAAAGGAATAAATTATGAAAACTATTTTTTTAAAAGGCATAATATATTTCTATTCTAATTAATTAAAATAATATTTAATGAAGAATGATTTAAAATAAATTTATAGATTATATATCTAAATATATGAATTTAAATCCATATAATTATTATTACTAGTAATATAGTTAATATAATTTCATCTTTTTTCATGAAAAAATATATTTATTAAAAATTTGTTTTTTCGACATGTTTTGCAAGTTTATTTTTAAATTAAATTATCCCAATTATGTGATTTAAATATTAAAATATGGATTCTATTTTTGGAATAATAATAATTAATATTAGGTAACAATTTAAACTTAATTTATTTTTTTAATGAATTGTAAAAACAATAAAAATTAATTACCATAGTTGAGATCAAAAGAGGTTTTTTGGGGGTTAATATATAAATTCATGTGTTAGAATGACCAAAACACATGTTGAAACCCCATTATTTGGTTATATTTAGGCCTTATACCCTTTAAATATGATCTTTTTTCGATCCACATTACCAATAAAGTGACATGACATTATTGAAATGCTTTGAAAAATCACAAGTGTTCCACTAAAAACAATTTTAAAAGGTCACATCCTATCCTCACTTATTCGCACCTCTCAACTCATTTATCTTGAACAACCCCTTCCAAAATCATCCCCCAAAATCCTTATCCACTTTATAGAGGGTTTTTTGCATCCCAAAATACTAACCCCATGGTTCTTAATAAGAGATCCCAGGGAGGTTCTTATTAGGGAAGGTAATTTTATTCACAAAGCACTTTCTTTTTTTAATTCTTCTTTTACCACCATCAATTATATAATAAAAATATTACATAACATATAATTAAATGTTATTATGTTTATGGAATAATATTTATTAATCTCTATATCCAGAAATTTATAAATAAAACCTCTTTTGTGTGTACGGAAGACTACCATCTCACAAACCAATTTAATTTTTTTTCCATCACTGAATCATAAAGACGGTCATAATGATGTAACCCATGAATATATATGATAATTATGAAATAATATTTATTATGTAAATTTACAATATCATTTATTTCATTACCCTTTCATCCATTAAGGAAATTATAACGTTTCTCAGGCATACGTATGACCGACTATCTCCACGAAGCAATGTGATTTATTTTATATGTTAAAATATTAAAAATTATTCTAAACACATATCTAATAAATAAATATGATATTTATAACTTTATTATAATTCTCTAGATTATGTAACTGTAACTTATCTACAAGAACTAGAAATTCCATGATAAAATGTACACCAAAAGATTTAAAAAGAATAAAATTATATTTGATAACGTTAAGGAAACACAAAAATAATTTTATCTTAAATTACATGAAACACTCAATTCATCTTGTGTTACATGAAACCCTAATATTTTAATATCCTATGTCGTATTCCACATGAAACACCAAACAAAATTGACCCATGATATATAATATCATTGTAACCAAGTCTTTGGAGTGACAGTTATGAACATGAATAATTGTTTTTTGAAAATATGGTTTAAACATATATATAATTAATTTCTTGGTGACTAATAAATTAAAAATCAAAATGAAACCCTTTTGAAAATAAAAGGATATATATTTCTGAAAAACAAATTAAATGCACACAAGTGTGTTTTATAACAATAAAATAAACAAATAATGCTTGTTAAATAATATTAATAAGATTTATATGTAATATATTAAATATAATGTTTCAAATTAATTTTATTTTTTTCTAAATAATATATAAAAATAATTCTTATTTTATAGTTAAAAATCATATTTTTTAAAAATCACATGTGTTTCATTTTTTATAGCGCAATTATTTTAAAAATTATTTTTGAAAATATTATAATTTTAATTTAGGAAAATAAACTATATTTTAGAAATAATAAAAAAAACTATCTTAGTGTTAATTTTTTTTTATTTTTCTAATAATTTCATTTTTTAATGAATAATGATAAATACTGGATTTTAATTGAAAACTTTCTTTTCACCAAAATTATTTACGATGTTAAATTATATTTTGAATTAGTTTTAAAGTTAAATTTGTTAAATTATATATCAATTAATCCAATTTAGTTCCTTATAAAACCTTTTATATTAAATTTAGATATAAAAACATAGTAATCTTTTAAACATTTTCACTTTAAAAACCTACACTCCCGTCACTCCTGTATGTATAATTTTAAATTAAATTCTAACACTTTTAAATTATATTCACACATCTCAACCATTTTAGATCTAAAAAGACCTAACCAAATTACTTTTATTATTCCATAATATCATCATATAATACTAAATTTTGGAAAAAAAATCGAACTGAGGAAGTCCTTTGGTGAAAACCAAAGGGAGATACCCAAAACGAGGCAATGTTTTCTAAAAGAATTTCTATGTTATTTCCTTATATACATTATTAAATTATTTTTTTATCATGATTATATAATATAATAATTATAATATATATACTTATATGTTGTTATGATATGTTTTATGTAACATCCCAAGTAAGTAAAGAATAATTTTTTTCATATCTATGTCTATTCATGAATTAGATAGTGTTTTAGATTCTTAAAATGAGAATAAATCCAATCGTAAGCATAGAATACTCTAATATTTTTAAAAGATTATTTTACCGTCTCCATGAATGGTGCATTTCATTTATTACCCCTAAATGTTATGTACTATTATAAATACATGTTTATTCTGAATATATATATAATATATATGATATCCAAATCATGAATAACATTCTGGATATAATGAACCTTTGACCACATGAACAACATGTAATTATAAGAAGTCCATTTTTTACTTAAGTACCAAATATCGAAAAAAACAAACATTATTAACTTAAATGATTACATAATGTTTATAACATGGTAATAAGTGATATAAAAGGAATAATAAACATGAAATTGGTTTTTAAGCAAGTAGAGATTAACTTTAGTTTATTATTCAGGAGATTAAAGAACGATCGAGTCAAGTCGGACACAAGGTAAGGGACTTCATCTCAATCTACTTTCATTGAGCCATATTTTGATTTAATACAATAATTTCTTTTATACGTTGTACAAACTCCTTTGAATTTTTATTTCATTCAAAGAGAATCTTTTTCTATGAAGTGTTTTACTAAACGAAAAAAGGAATGTTTCTTTTAATGTATGTGGTGACAACGACCTTTCCACCGCCACAAGTATTATTTGATCTTTGGATTCCGCAACAAGCCAAAATGTTTTTAAAAAGAAAATAAATACCATATACTCTTTTATGTATTTTCGTATTGAAAATGGTTTTAATAATGGATTTGTTGTGTCAATATATTTAAGTGATATCTTGTGATTGAAATGTCGAAATGTTTTCTTTCCTTTATATTTGTTTTATGTCTTATGATTTTATAATGGTACTTGGACATTTGATGGGTGGGTACGTGCTAAACCAAATAACGGGGGGTTCTGTGAATACTAGGATGGGTGGTTATGTTATAACCTCCAATGCATTGGGTATGGAAGTTGGTCGTATGGCTATTTCATTTAGTGACATGTGTGGAAGTCGACCCTATGGTTATTCCATTTAAGTATGTTTATGTTCCAAGTTACCTTTATATGATATGTGTTCTTTATATGGGTAATATTTTGGTTACAAAAGGGTAAGTAGTGATCTTTTATTCAGTGAAGAGTATTTAATACTTAATAAACGTGAAAAGTATTACTTATGTTAAAGTATTCATGGTTTAATTATTGTTTTGAAAAAACTAATAGTTTCCTTCTTTGTGTATTCCTTACTGAGCTTTTTATGCTCATCCTAATTTTTAGAAATGTTTTTCACATGACATAAAGTGGAATAGGTTCAAGGATGGGATCAAGGAAAGTCATGCTATCTAAAACATGGAACTGGACATGACTCTTTTTTTCAACTGTTTTTATTTTATGAAAAAATTGAAATTTAGTAGAAGTGTCTACTTTTTACCTTTTGAGATGTAATAGTTATTGACTAATTCTCTAAAACTCTAAACCTGAAAAGATCTTCAATGATACTTATTCATTTAATTTAATATTAAATAACTTTTTAAGGTCGGGGCCTTATAGTTGGTATTAGAGGTCGGTTTAGATAACATTAGGAGTTAGAATTCTATTAAATGATTATCCAAAAATAATTTTTTTTACACATTATGGTAAAATTGAAATGATATTGCATTTGATAATTTCCATGTTTCTTCATCTAAGACATGTTTGTTCAGAATGATTTTCCGCAGAGGAAACAGGGAAGCAGTGCTAGGAACGAATACAGAAGGAAATGACCTTCCAAATCAGCATCCTGAGGAATTGGAACTGAACAGTTTGTTGCAGTAATGACATAGTTGACTCAAGCGATAAATGGTAGTGGTATTCATCCATGAGATCATCCATATCAACCACAGAGTAACATGTCAGTGGTGGGACATTTTATGAGGCAACATCCCCCATCATTCATAGGAGCATCGGACCCTATGCTAGTAGAGGGTTGGATTAAAGAACTGGATAATATTTTTGATGTCATGGGGTGTTCAGAACATCAAATGGTTAGTCTCGTTGTTTACCGTTTTGAAGGTGAAGCTGATCAGTGGTGGTAAATGGTTAAAAATATCAGGGATATTGAGAAGATTGATGATATTGACTAGGATGAATTCAAAGGTATGTTTCTTGAGAAATATTTTCCTAAGGTGGTTCATCGTAAGATGGAAAAACAATTCCTAGAATTGAGGCAGGAGGATGACTCAATGGCTGCATATGAAGCAAAGTTCACTCGACTGGAAAGGTATGCTCCAAATTTCATATGAGATCTTGATAGTAAAATCAACCGTTTTTACTCATGGTTAAATCCAAAATATCGAAGGAAATTAGCTTCTCGTGAGTTCAAAAGTTATGAAAAGCTTGTTCGATGTGCTGAGAAGGTGCAAATGGATTTATTCGATGATCAGGTGTTCTTTTACAAACAATAGAATAAGAGGTCCATTTGACAGGAAAAGGGAAATAATTCATCAAAGAAGCACAGAGGTAAGAAAACCAAATATCCATTATGTGAGAAGTGTGGTAAAATGCATCTTGGAGAATGTTTATCCAAGTCTGGAAAGTGCTTTCAGTGTGGTAATTCTGGTCATATTTCTCGTAATTATAAGGAAGATGGTCAAGCAGGCAATGAAAAGCTAGCGGTAAGATGTTTTAAGTGTATTTAAATGGGTCATTATAAAAATGAGTGTCTAATGGGGAACTCAACTGAGGGAAAGCAGCCAGACTACAAGCAGAAAGGGGTGGTGAAATCCTTTGAAACTACTTCAGTAGATGTTGGGCCATTGAATGAAGTAGTATCAGGTACACTGTTTGTTTTTTCAGATTATGCCAAAGTGTTGTTTGATTTAGGGTCTACACATTCAATAATTTCTGAGAAGTTTTCTAGTAAATTGGGAATTCCATCTCAATATATGAATCCTGAACATATGGTAAAAACATCAGGGGGAAAAGTTGCAAAAAAAATTATAAGAACCTTCATATCCTAGTGTGTGGATAGAATCTACCAGCAAACCTTTTTTTTCCTCTAGTAGAGTTTGATGTTATTTTGGGCGTGGATTGGATTTCTATTTATCATGCTAAGATTGATTGTAGAGATAAATATGTTTCTTTTCAAAAAGATTTTCAGTTTGTGTACAAGAATGAACCCTTGATTTTGATAACATATCAGGAAGTTGAGAAACTAGTAAAAGATGGAGATGAATGTTACCTTTCACATATTGTTGATAACAAAGGAACCATTCAGATTAATGATGTGACAGTGGTAAATGAGTATCCTGATGTTTTTTCTGATGAGTTTCTTGGAATAATATCAGATCGGGAATTTAATTTACTGTTGACTTAGTTCTTGATTCTAAGCCAATTTCAAAACCCCCTTATAGAATGGCTCAAGTTGAATTTTAAAGATAAAGAATAAATTGCAGGAGTTATTAGATAAAGGTTTCATTCGACTTAGCACATCACCATGGGGTGCTCCTTTCTTGTTTGTTAAAAAGAAAGATGTTTCAATGACACTTTGCATTGATTATAGAGAATTCAATAACATCATTATTAAGAACAAGTATCTTTTTCCTTATATCTATGATTTGTTTGATCTTCTCCAGGGAGATCTGTATTTTTCAAAGATTGACTTGAGATCGGGGTACCATCAGTTGAAGGTAAAGGAAGAATATATTTTGAAGACCATGTTTCATACTAGATAAGTCCATTATAAATTTGTAGTTATTCCTTTTGGGTTAACCAATGCACCTGCTGTAATCATGGACCTTATCAATTGAATTTTCCATGAGTTCTTGGATAAGTTTGTGGTTGTTTTCATTGATGATATTTTGGTGTTTTTTAAAATTAAATAGGACTATGAAAGTCATTTAAGGGTTATTTTAAAAACCTTAAAAGAAAAGAAATTGTATGGGAAATTCAGAAAGTGTGAGTTTTGGTTGCAACAAATTTCTTTCCTTGGTCACATTATTTCAAAAAATGTCATAACTGTTGATCCTGCAAAAAAAAGTTGTTGAATAATGGCCAAGACCCACAAATATAACCGAGATTCATAGTTTTCTTAGTTTGGTAGGCTATTACCAGAGGTTTGTTGAAAAAATTTCATGGTTGTCTAGTCCAATGACTAAGTTAAATCAAAAAGGTGTTAAGTTCATTTTGACAAAATAATGTGATGATTGTTTTCAGGAATTGAAAATAATATTGGTGAATGCTCCAGTATTGGCACTACCTTCCAAAAATGGTGAGTTTTTTATCTATAGTGATGCTTAATTGAAAGTACTTGGTTGTGTCCTTATGCAGAATGATCAGGTAATTGCTTATGCTTCACGTTAGTTGAAAAATCGTGAGATAAATTACCCTACACATGATTTAGAATTAGCTACTATTTGTTTTGCTTTAAAATTTTGGAGGCATCATTTGTATGGTGTAAAGTGTGAAATATATACTAATCACAAAAGTATAAAGTATATATTCAATCAGAAATAATTGAACATGAGACAGAGGATAGGGTTTTAATTAATCAAGGATTACGATTTTATAATTCATTACCATCCTGGAAAAGAAAATAAAGTGGCTGATGCTTTCAGTCAAAAATGTAAAGCTTCATTAACCATTATACGTTTGGAACAAGATCCTTTGGTTTTTGATTTGATGAAATTTGGAATAGAAGTTGTTGGGGCAGGAAGTTTTTCTATTTTGTTTCAGGTATCAGTGAGATCATCTCTATCAGACAGAATTAAGAAAGTGCAAAATAAAGACAGTGGGTTGCAGAAAAAGGTAGATCTGGTTCAGAAGGGTAAGTTGCCTGAATTTAACATTGATAATGATTGTGTTTTGAGGTTTGGGAAGAGATTGTGTGTGCCTTGTGTTTCACAGTTGAAAAATGAGTTGTTATGTGAGGCTCATAGTTCCCCGTTTTCAGTTCATTCTGATAGTACTATGATGTACAGAGATCTGCGGGAGTGTTACTAGTTGGATGGAATGAAAAGAGGTTTTGATAATTTTACTGTGAAGTGTTTGACTTGTTAGTAGGTTAAATCAGAGTGGCAGTTACCGAAAGGGACACTTCAGTCTTTACCGATTCCAGAGTGGAAATGGGAAAATATATGCATGGACTACGTTGTGGGATTACCAAAGACATATTGAGGTAATAATGAAATCTGGGTTATTGTTGATCGATTGACTAAATCTGCTCATTTCCTTCCTATTCAAGATAAATTATCTCTAGATCAACTTTCTCGGTTGTATGTTAAGGAGATAGTCAAGTTACATGGAGTTCCCATCTCCATTGTATCTGATCGTGATCTCAGGTTCACTTCTAACTTTTTGAAAAGCCTTCATAAGTCATTGGGTACTGAATTAAATTTTAGTACACCATTTCATCCCCAATCAGATGGCAGTCAGAATGAACAATTCAGTCCCTGGAGGATATGCTACATGCTTTTTTGATGGATTATCAGGGAATTTGGGACAACATCTTTCATTGTTTGAGATTTCTTATAATAAAAGTTTTCATTCCAGTATACAGATGGAACCATTTGAGGCATTATATGGGAAGCGGTGTCAAACTCCATCTTTTGGGGATGAAGTATGATAAAGGAAGTGGATGGGACCAGAATTGGAAGAAGAGTTGGCAGAGAAATTTTTGCTGATATAGAAACACATGAGAACAGCTCAGAATAGGCAGAAACGTTATGAAGACAATAGGAGGAAGTATCCCTCTTTTGTGGTCGGTGACCATGTCTTCCTCAAAGTTTCACTATGGAAAAGTGTGATGCGATTTGGTAAGAAAGGAAAGCTGAGTCCAAGGTTCATTGGACCATATGAAATTCTGGAGATAGTTGGATCAGTTTCATACCATGTGGCTTTACCACCAATTTTATCTCAGGTATATATTGTTTTTCATGTTTCAATGTTAAGGAAGTACATGCCAGATCCATCTCATGTTTTGAGTCCATAGGTAGTTCAGCAGGAAGAGAATTTATCTTATGAGGAACAACCAGTCCAGATTCTTGACCACAGGGAGCAAGTGTTGTGGAATAAGGTGATTCATTAATTAATGTTTCTATTGAAAACCCATATAGTTAAAGAGGTAACATGGGAATCTGAAAATGCAATGAGGGATAAATACACCCACTTATTCTATAAGTAAATAAATTGCGGGGATGCAATTTCCTAAAGGGGGGAAGGATTTAACATCCCAAGTAAGTAAAGAATAATATATTTTCATATCTATGTTTATTTATGAATTATATGGTGTTTTAGATGCTTAAAATGAGAATAAATCTAATCTTATTCATAAAAAACTCTAATATTTTTAAATGATTATTTTACCGCCTTTTGATGGAAACCATTTTTAAATATAACTTTTAACAATTTTATAAGCTCTATATTTCAAAATAAACTTATTATTTAAAATTGGGACATTGAAATTTACTTTGGATAAATTTTTGGTATTTTTCTAACAATGTTCATTTTTTTAATGAATAGTGAAAAATACTGCATTTTACTTCAAAACTGCTTTTTCATCTTATTTATTTATATTTATATATTATCTTTTTAATTTGTTTTAAAATTTAATTAGAATATATTTTTATAATTTATTCCAATGGTGGTCTTTAGAATTAATTTCACTTTGAAATTGGACATAAACAACTGTCAATCTTTTGATAGATATTGTTTCATAAAAACACGCTATTTGTTTTGACAACGGGAGTTATTTTTAAATTAATTACTTCAATTTCTGTGTTTGGAATTTGGTAAAATGGATTCCATATTTGTAATCAAAATTTCCAAATTATGTTATTAAGACTCTTTTGTTTTTGGACATTATGAATGGTAACGACAGCAATTATCTTTAATTATCATGATTAATTAGTAATCGGGTGGTTAAGGGTAATAAAATAATATCATAATAATATAAAATGACCCCAAAATGTGTCCAAATATTTGTTTTGTCATTTCCAACCATGGGAATCCTTGATCCAACTTAGGGACCCCACGGAATCACTTTTTTGTGATAGTGACCTTTTATCATATTATTTTTTTAAAGAAAGGAAAATATAACCAAACTATGTAACACCTAAGTAAAAAAAATTTAATTTTGTTCACATAAATGATCTCTTAGACTATAAATATTCATTAGAAATATAAAAATATTTCCTACATCATGATATTTTTTTATAATTTTTAGACATTAAATAAATAAATTTATTTATAACATCATGATGATGTAGAGATTACCTCATTAATGAACAATTTAAATAAAATGAAAAGATAAGGTAAAACCTAAGACTTACAGTTATCTAAAACCTATTGGATGGGTTTTTTTGAACCCTTATCACCTTTTCCTCAAAATATATTATTATAGGACCTTTATAATCCTAAAATCATTTCATAATAAAGTAACATTTCATACCCTTCCAAGAGTGCCCCACCTTACTCTTATAAAAGGAACCCACTTCTACCCCCTTACCCACCCCTCTCAAGCCCATGTCTCATCCAACCTCTACCCATATTATCTATACACATCCCTCTCTTACTTCTATAAATATCACTTTGGTAAGAAGTCTTCCCAAGGAAGCCTTTGGCTCAAATCAAAAAAGAGTTACCCGATTTTTAGGTAATGTCTTCTCTCGAGTTTCTTCCTTTTATTTTCCTTCTTCCCTCACCACTATCTTCTTATTATTAGATCCCATAATAACACCAGTATCCTAAATATACTAGGATGTTGTTATGAAAAGTATTCTACCTACATTTACACACACCTCCATCTAATGGTTAAAGAACATATTGTTTCTGTGGGTGGCGAATTACTACCTCACAAAACGATGATTGTTCAATCTTCTTTTAACACCTTTCATGGTGTCCATTAAGATGTCACTGTATTTATATATGATATATATTATGTTTATGTTTTCTTTATGCTTATTTATTTTATATATATATATATATATATATATCAAACTTTTATGGTTTCCATTATGTGTAAACATGATAATTTCATTTGAGGAAGTGCGGACTACCGCCCCCTCAAACTGATATGACTCGTTCATACCATATGTGTTACATATAAAGGATATGTTTAATGACATTTTATATGATACAATACTGGAATTATAATAATACTATTTGTCATTATGTTTTAATTCCACTAAATATTAAATAGAAATGGAAATAGCGTTCATGCATACATACGGCTTACCGTCTCTATGAACGGTGCATTTCACTTCTTACCCGTAAATGTTATGTACTATTATTAATACATGTATATATTGGATATATATATACAATATATATGATATCCAAATCATGAATATCATTCTGGATATAATGCACCTTTGACCACATGAACAACATGTAATTATAAGAAGTCCATTTTTGACATAAGTACCATATGTCGATAAAACAAACATTATTAAATTAAATGATTAGATAATGTTTATAACATGGAAATAAGCGATATAAAAGGAATAATAAACTTGAAAAAGGTTCTTAATCAAGTAGAAATTAACTTTATTTTATTATTTAGGAGATTCAAGAAGGATCGAGTCAAGTCGGACACGAGGTAAGGGACTTCGTCTCAATCTCCTTTCATTAAGAAATATTTTGTTTTAATACAAGACTTTCTTTTTTACACTTTATAAACACCTTTTACTTTTCATTTCATTCAAAGGGAATCTTTTTCTATGAAGTGTTTTAGTAAACGAAAAAGAAGAATGTTTTTTTAACGTACGCGGTGACAACGACCTTTCCACCGCCGTGAGTATTATTTGATCTTTGGCTTCCTCAATAAGCCATAATGTTTTTAAAAAGAAAATAAATACCATATAATCTTTTATTTATTTTGGTATTTAAAATGGTTTTGATAATGTATTTGTTGTGTCAATATATTAAAGTGATATGTTTTGATTGAGTTGTGGAAATGTTTTATTTCCTTTATATTTGTTTTATGTCTTATGATTTTATAATGGTACTTGGACATTTGACGGGTGGTTACGTGATAATCCAATTGACGGGTAGTGCCGTGAATACCAGGATGGGTGTTTACATTATAACCTCTAATGCCTTGGGTATGAAAGTCGGCCATTTGGCTCTTCCATTTAGTGACATGTGTGGAAGTCGACCGTATGGTTATTCCATTTAAGTATGTTTATGTTCCAAGTTACCTTTATATGATATGTGTTCTTTATATGGGTAATATTTTGGTTAAAAATGGGTAAGTAGTGATCATTTATTCAGTGAAGAGTATTTACTACTTCATAAAGGTGAAAAGTATTACTTATGTTAAAGTATTCATCGTTTACATGTTATTTTGAAAAAACTAATAGTTTCTTTCTTTGTGTATTCCTTATTGAGCTTTTTATGCTCATCCCATGTTTTTGAAATGTTTTTCACAAGACATAAAGTGGAATGGGGTTAAGGATGGGATCATGGAAAGTCATGATGTCTAAAACATGGAACTAGACATTACTCTTTTTTCATGAGTTATTATTTTAGGAAAAAACGGAAACTGAGTAGAAGTGTCTACTTTGTAACTTTTGAGATGTAATTATTATAGTCTAATTCTCTGAAACTCTAAACATGAAAAGATCCTCAATGTGAATTATTCATTTAATTCTAGATTAAGTAATGTTTTAAGGTCGGGGCCTTATATTTTAACCCTAAAACTACACACACTTCCATCAAATGGGTTAACAATTCATCATTCGTGTGTACGAAAAACTATCACCTAATGAACTGATATTGTATGTTTTTTCCTTTCCCACCACTCAAGGTTAGGAATAATGATGGAAAGGATATTTATATATTATATAAGTGATTTTTATTATTTAATTATTGTTATTTTAAATATTATAAAAAACATACCATCATTCTTTCCATTTTTTTGAGAATACGATAACATTGTTCGTTTGTATAGCGGACAACCCCCTCACGAGGTGATGTGATTCGTTTACACATTACTTGGGATGTATTAAGGGTGTTTCAGAAAAAATATGTGATATTGATGACATAAATATCATAATTTATTACTAATATTCATTTATATTTGTTTATATTATTTAATTTTCTTTTTATCAAGATGTCATGAAAATGGAAACACTCTCCATGCCTACGTACGACCTACCATCTCTATGAATGGTGTATTTTATTTTCTATCACTAAATTTTAAGGATAAATGTAAATACATATATATTTTATATATATGATATTTATATCATGGTTTAAATTCTTGAGATTATAAAACAATTAATGAATTAATTGGACAAAAAATAGAAATTAAAATCAGTTATGAAAATTAATGTTTTTATTACCGAAAATATAAATTTAACAGGAAATTATTAATAAATGGGTAATAAAAAGTCATAATAAAGTTATATATGATACTAAAAATATTAATATGGTTATATAATAAGTTAATAAAATTTTTGAAACTAATATAAATGAGGTTAAATCATGTTCAACTCAAAGGAAGCGTGAGGTAAGGGTTTTTCCCTTCTCAATTTTTTCTGTGAGATATATTCCATATTCCACACTTATTTTTATCGTGTGGGGTACATAGTTACCACGAATATATATTATGATTATTATAGTTAAATTCATATTGATTTATATATTGAATTTATTATCTCTCTTTCAAGGGGTTTACAGTTTCAATGTTACCAAAGTGGTAAGAGATTTTTGTCTCAATTTACCTTCTTTGAGATGTTGGTTATATCATACACCTATCTTCTTTTATGATGTGTATATAATGAACCATTTAAATTATAAATCATTAATATCCTAATTTTTCTGATATTATAAGTTTCATTTAAATTTATTCTTTCATTGGTCTTATGATTCAATGTTACCAATCTGGTAAGAGTTTCATGTTACAAGCTCATCTTTGATCAATATTATTTTTGATTAAGTCTCTAATATTGAAATCCTATGATATAACTATAAATAATTCCCATGAATTTTATTCTAATATATTCATTTCATGAGAATAAATTTTTTATCTTATTATTCCACTCTTTATGTACTCAAGAGTTCAAAATAATGTTTTTATGAAAAATGGAATTTTCAGTCGAAAACTATTTTTATTCCAAAACCATGTTAACTAGAACTCTTTTCAGAAATTTTTTAAAGATTTTTTTTCAAAGATAAAAGGATATTTTAATTAGTAAATGTTTTAAATGATTTTTAAAACATCTTTTATATTTTTAAAATGTTGTTTTCAAATAAAATTATATTCAATATGTTTTATGTTTTAAAAAGTAATTTTCCAAATGAAAAGGTTATTTTCCTCAAAATGGTTTGAATGATATTTTATTGAAATTTAAATTTATCAAAATAAAAAACCTTATTTTCACTTATACTACAATGGAGATATTTGGAAATTATATAATCTTTATTTTTTCTTTATATGGAATAATTTTATTTTAAGGATATTTTTATGAAACCCATTTATTTTCCAAGGGTTAACCATGTTTCAAATATATTGTTATGAAACCCATTTATTTTCCACAGGTTAATCATGTCTCACTGAGATTATTATGGAAACTATTTCTTTTACATGGATTAACCATGTTTCGAATATATTGTTATGGAACCCATTTTATTTCAATGGGTTAATTATATATGAAAAAAGAATAAAGGTTGTTTGAATGAGTTATGATGAAATGAATTCTCTAAGAGATTTTTCATTATTTGGCTCTTGGACATTATAAATGATGGGTTGAAACAAACAGACCCAATTGATCCTGTTATATCTTATACAATGGGTGTTCCCAAATAGCGCTCCAATTCATTGGATGATTATTTTTTATCTAGGTAATTATATTGAAACTTTTCCATATGGTCATTCCAATTTTTAAGGGTTTGGTAAGGCTGTTTTAAGATTTTATGAGACAAGGTTCCAAGATAAAAATATGTTTTATATATTATTTATATGTTTTTATGATGTCTCATTTGATAAAGATTGATATTACATGGAAGATGATTATTGATTATTATGAATTATTCATTTATTGATTCCTTATGTCATGTTTTCATGTTGGATGATCCTGGAATTAATGGGTACAGATATACCTTGGTTATACTAATAAACATTGATTATGTAATCATACCCTTATGCTCTTCTTATACTGATTGATGATATTCAGTTTTTAAGGCTTATGTTTTCCATTACTGAGCATTTGAGCTCACCGTAATTATGTTTCCTTTTCCCTAGGTTTTAAATAATGATTCTAAATGACTTATGTCTATAAATGATTGCATAAGGATGATGTTTATGACCTAATGTAAAATTATAAAATCTATCCTAAATTAGAGAAATGTTCATTTTATGACATGGGTATTATCTATATTAGAGTTTTCCTAAATCTCTAAAACTCTAAACCTAAAATTTCTTCAAGAATGTAAGTGATTCATGTTTTTATTTTTATGTGGTATGGTTTGTATAGAAAAAAATCAGGTCACAATTATTGACATCAATGTTAGAAATGTAAAGTTTATGATTTTAACACATGATCTGGGAGTATGGTTTCTGATCTATTATAGTTGGTATCAAATAGTGGTTTTGATAACTTTATAGATTATAATGTTATCTTGTGAGGTTATATTCAATGTTATTTATACCATCACGGATTTATAATATTGATGATGATCATAAGTTCAAAGTCTTAAACACCTCATTTGAGGGTTTTGAGTTGTAAAAATTTTAAGGTTGTTAATGGCATTTTTAGAGTCATTTTATTGGGTTGAGGCATTTGTAACCCCTAGGATAAAATAAAATTGTTCTTAGGGAGGATTCATTTTTTAGTATTAAAGAAAAAATGGGAAACCTATATGTTGGGTAATATCCTGTCTCACCCAGCTTGGTGGTTGGGCTTAAACCCATGACCGAATCATGATAAGGGTTTCATGCCTAACACCGACCTAGGTGATGTCTTGGTTATTACAATTTTTTTACAGTTTAAGATTATTTTTTATTTCAAAAACCTATGGGATTTTATTTTAGGAGTAATGATTGATTTACCTTGGAAGAATATATGCTCAAATACTTCTTATCATTGGGTTTGGAACTTAGTTAGAAACTTTTTAATGAAGATTAAGGATATTTGTTTATGGAATTGTTTGTTTTGAACTTTTGGTATTACTATTAACTTTTAATGATTATTGTATCATATGAAGGTTTATTTATTTTTGGAATTATCTTTCCATGTGCAACCCATTTTGAATTTGGTTTATTTCTAAAGGTTATAGGAATAATTTTTTATCCCTTTATAGTTATATGGTCTTTAAAATTGTATTTTTTTTACAACAAACATTAGAAAATTCCTCTTGAATACTCATCATTTGGGAATAAAGATGATATTATTGTGGAAATGGATTGAAGGATGAAATTGTACTCATCATGTAAGTATATTTCAATATTCTCTTGGTCTAGATGGTAAGATAATTCATAAACTCTAGGAAAATGATATTTAAACTAAATTATTATCCTAATACATTTAATTATGATGAACCAATGGTAATTTTTATTATAATATATTTATGGTTTTGAGGCCTTTTACTTTTCATTAATTGTTTACTTTCTTGTGATCAATGTCATCAATCCCTTTCTATAATTATTTAACTTCTTTTCCATTCCCATATATGTTCTCTAATTTGGTAAACTAATTATGTGTTATTCCATATCAACTTCATACTTATTGTCTTATATTATTAATAGGATGTTTCATTAACCCTTTTTATGATATCGGTTTATAACAAAAGTATTTTACAATGTCTATCCTTTAATTATCGATATGGAGTATAAATTATGAGGACACAATTTATTAAATGGGGAAGTTGTAACACCCCAATATTTAAAAAAATAAAATTATATTAAACAAAATAAACGAAAATAAAAATTGATTCTAGATTTCATTACTTGCAATACTCATTATATCTGACGTTACATGAAACCCTGAGAATTATATGTTTCATGGTGTATTCAAAACACAACACCAAACTTAAAGGACCAATGATATATATTACCACTACAAACTAGTCATTGGAATGATGGGTATGAATAA
This sequence comes from Viscum album, assembly GCA_963277665.1. Lineage (NCBI taxonomy): Eukaryota > Viridiplantae > Streptophyta > Magnoliopsida > Santalales > Viscaceae > Viscum > Viscum album. The sequence continues at coordinate 1,427,895,946 of OY728122.1, read as the reverse complement.
GATTAAATGAATTATGAAAATATGGTTTACACAAATATATATATAACTAATTCATTGGTGAAAAATTAATTAGAAATGAAAATCAAAAACCCTATAGAAAATAAAAGGAAATCATTTTCTGAAAAACTATTTAAATGCACCCAAGTGTGTTTTATACCAATAAAATAAAAAAAATAACTTTTTGTTATTATATTAATGAAATTTATATGTAATATATTCAATATTATTTTTAACATTCATCCTATGTTTCTTATATATAATAGATAAAAATAAATCCAATTTTTTTATTAAACCCCATATTTTTCCCTAAAACAATTTTGATTCCTTTTTTCACACTTATTTTAAAAATGGTACAATTAATTTTTGACCAAACTGATTAGTGAAAAAAATTAAAATTAATTACAATGATTAAGGAAAATATTTGTTTACTTAGTGGATAAAATTAGAATATAAGGTGTACAAATAACCCAATACATGTGTAAGACATTTTGTATGGACACATTTCTACCCCTATGACCTTAGGATATAAATTTATGAGTTTTTGGGATACTTTTCCATGAAATTGACTTGTATAACAAGTCAAATAATGAAAAAGACAAAAATTGTACCATTCATTCATTAATTTATATAAAGGTTTGAGGATATGGAAAAAATATAGGTTTTCTTATAAATATTATTTTTAAATATAAATGAGTTTTTTTAACAAGATAATTTGTCTTTAATTTTTAGAGATTAAATAATTACTTAAAATTCCTAATAAATGTTAATCTATTAATAATTGAGTTTATAATTAACCAAAATTAATGATACTAAACATATTAAAAGTGAAGTAAATTGAATGGATTATTATATTAACATAATTTTTGGATTAATATATCATGTTAAATAGGTTTTAACATAATAAATTTAAATTCTATATTTTTTGTGGTATTTTTCAATTTAAATTAAATAAATAATTTCAAAATTGGAAATAATGTTATCTTATAATGAATTATATTTTATTAAATGAATTAAAATTACTAAAAATTCTATATTCTTCTACATAATTTTTAAATGATAATAAATCTCAAATATGTTCTATTTATGTACCATTTTATCTTTTATAATGAACATATTTATCCCTAAATAGTATAAAAATTATTGGCATAATTAGGGTTAAAGTAGTGTTTTTGTGCATTACATGTGTTCCTGTTAAAATCAATTTCAAAAAAATATGAAATTTTTATTTCATAATATGGATTTAATATTTATAATCCTTGGGTAAAATTTCGATAATAATTATCTCTTTAATTTAGTCTTAATAGAGAAATTTTGCAGGATATAAAACTAGTTACCTTAATTAAAAACCAAAATGAAAAAAGGGAAACTTAAGAGTTAAGGAAAAAATGTTTATAAATGTGTTTAATTGAGTGTTAGAGGTTTTAATATACCTTATAATACCTAACCATAATTAATTAATAATTTTGGAGCCAATTTAGGTAATTTGTACCTCCCAATAGTGAATACATTTGAGTGTTTACAAGAGTGCCACTCCTCCTCAACTATAAAAGCCACTCACTATCCTCCTCTATCCAGACCTATCAGGACATTTAGCTTGGCCAATATCAGCCCAGATAAATTAAAATCATCCATACTCTCATCCTATAATCCTTTATTTTGGAATAATTGCAAACAAGAAAGTCCTTTTGTGCAAACAAAAAGTAGATACTTGAAGAAGAGGAAATATTTTATTAAAGCGTTTTATTTTATTTCCTTCTATAACTTCTTCAATTCATTTTACATAATTATTATATAATAAAATAATTATTATATATATACTAATTTTTTTTATTTTAATGGTTCAAACTAAAACCCCACACACTTCCATCAAATGAGTTATTAAATCACCATTCGTGTGTACAGTGGACTACTGCCTCACGAACCGACATCATGCGTTTCTCTATTACCACACCTCAAGGTTGGGAATAATGATAGAAATAATGTATATATGTGATATATATATTTTTTATGATGTAATTATTATTTTTTAATTTTTATATAACACATTTCTTTATTCTTTCCATTTTTTGGGAATATTATAATGTCATTCGTGTTTACGGTAGACTACCACCTCATGAAGGGATGTGATTCATTCTTGCATTACATGGAATGTATTAAGGATGATTTTAACAAACATATGTCATATATATGATAATAAAATAATAATTTAATTATAATATATACATATATACATATTTAGTTATTTATTTATATCATTTACTTTTTTATCTTTCAAAATGGTAAGAAAATGGAAACAACGTTCATGCGTACGTGCGACCTATCATCTCGATGAATGACATATTTCATTTAAAATAAGTAAAATTTAAGGATTAATATAACTAGATATATATATGGAATATATATTATATCTTTATAATTTTTTAAATTCTTGATATTATGAAACAATAATTTAAGTAAGTGGACGACAAACAGAAAGTGAAAATATACTTGAAGAGCAAAGAAACTATTACCTGAATCGTAACTTTAGCATGGAATTGTTAATAAATGGGTAACAAAAAGTCATAAAAAAATAAAATATGATATTAAAAAAATTAAAATAGTTATTTAATAAGTTAATAACATGTTTAAAATCAATATACAATAGTTTAATTCCTTTTAGACTAAAAGGAAGTGTGAGGTAAGGGTTTTCCGGCCTCACATCTATTTCTATGAGATATATTGCTTATTCACCACATATTTTTTGTATGGTGTAAAAATTTCCCATGAATGTATTTTATTATTATTACCCTTAAACTAAGGGAATTTAATTATCAATTTTAATATCTCTCTCTCTTAAGTTCTACTATTTCAAATTCACCAATTTGGTTATGGTTTTTTATCTCAATTAGCATACTCTGAGACATTTGTTATGTTATACACCTATATTATTTTATCATGTTTATATACTTCCTATTTGAAATTATATATCATTAATCTATTTACTATCATGATATTATACATTTCATTTAAATTTTTATTTCATTAGTCTGATGATTCAATGTTACTAAAGTGGTAAGAGTTTTATGTTACAATCTAATCATTTATTGGGATTATTCATGGTTATGTCTCCAATGTTGAAATCCTACAATCTACCTCCAAAAAAATATCATGAGCTTTATTATAATATATTTATGACATAATAATACATGTTTTACCGTTATTTTCATCTCTTTTTGTACTCAAGAGTTCAAAATAATGTTTTTATGAAAAATCGATGTTTCTATCGAAAACACTTTTTCTTCTCAAACCATGTTTACTAAAAATGTTTTCAAAAATGGTTTTAAGAAATGTATTTCAATTTTTAAAGAATATTTTACTCAATATATTTTTTAAATTATTTTTAAAACTTAATTTATATATTTCCATGTTTGTTTTCAAAGAAACGTATTTTTGTAATTTGTTATGTTTTAAAAAGTGATCTTCTAAAGGAAAAGGGCATTATCCTCAAAATGATTTTAATGATATTTTAATGGATTTACTTTCATAAATTTCTAAAAATCATATTTTTACATATCCTACATTGGGGATATTTTTTATTGATTCCATCCTCATTCTTTCATTGGATGGAATATGATTTTCACAAAGATATTGTTATGAAATTCGTTTTCTTTCCATAGGTTAACCATGTTTCATAGAGATTTTTATGAAACTCGTTTATTTTTCAAGGGTTAATCATGTTTTAAATAGATTTTTATGGATCTTATTACTTTTACATGGGTTAACTATGTTTCAAATAGATTGTTATGGAACCCATTTCATTTCTATGTTTTAATCATCTTTTGAAAAGAATAAAGGTTGTGTCAATGAGTTCTAATGAAATGAATTATCTATGAGATTTATTAATTATTTCTTTCTTAGAAATTATAAATTATGGGTGCATCCAGATATCATAGGGAAACACCATTATATCTTATATGATTGGTGTTCCCATATAGTGCTTAAATGTATTAGGTAATGATTATGTTCATGAGAGAATTATATTAGAAATCAGTTATATAGTTATTCGAATCTATAAGGGTTTTGTAAGGGTTATATGAAATGTTTTTTCAAGATACTAATATGATTTATCTATTATCTGTATGGGTTTATGATTTTTCATTTGATCATGATTGATTTCACATGGTACATGACTAATGATTCTTATGGCTTTTTCCTTTATTAATTCCTTATGAAATGTTTTTCTTTTTTGATGATCTAGGTATTGATGGGTATGAATATTTGTGTGTAATACTCTAGAAATTTTATTATGTTATCTGTAACGCCCCGACCCTAATTACCTAGAGTCGATGCATTATTACATAACATTGGCATGATCACAAGAAAGATCAGGTCTCGAAAGACCGATTGGTTTAGTAGCCTTGGAATAACTAGATACATCCATAAATTTTTACATTACATCATAACAAAAAAACATCTTGTCTTCATATACCCTCATACTATCCCTATAGGTCATTCATAAATTACTTCTTCATAATCCTGGGAAAAATAAAACATTAAAAGGGGTGAGCTCAGATGCTCAGTAAGGATAACATTGTAGCAGAAGCTTTCATAAATAAGCATAAACACTTAAGGCAATTTATAATTAAAACAAAAGCCTTTTAAACTTGAACTTCAGCATAAAATGGCAAAGGTAAAATGAAATAATGCCATTTACTTACTCACATGGATATTCTACTAGTCGAATGATCACATGCAATATCAATAACCACATTCATAATGATGGAATGCATAATGCCAGACTATCATAACCACATAGCCAAGGCCTCGTGCCAAGACTACAAATAAGATTTTGCCAAGGCCTTGTGCCAAGACACTAGTTTGTCTCATGAGACCTACCGATGCATCGAGGAGCTATAGCGGGCTCCACCCGTCACTTATTAAGTCCAATGCATTCCTCATATGAACAGGTTTAAACATAACATAAACATTCGTATTAAAACTAGCATACGAAATGTCAATACTTCTACCACAAACCATGAATGGTATAAAAATAGCACATCCATAGTCAAACATAACTCATTCGATACAATATGGAAGATTGTATTGTATCACATTAACCTCAATCAAGAATAATGAAGGATGTTGACATAGATGAAAATAATCATCAAAACTATTTGAGAGAAATATCCCCCTTTTTCTTGAAAACTTTTAAAAGTCACACTATTTGTCAAGAAGACATTCAAAAATAGATTTTTGAATCAAAGTGTCCCATACCACTTTGAATCTTTTAAAAGGATTTTTAATTTTAAAACTATAATTTCCATATAAATAAATCCTTAAAACCATTTTTAAAATATGGACATTAATGAGCATGATTTAGAAGAATAATTCTTTAAAACATTTTAAAATGGTATTTTGGTTAGAGTTTCTAACCAAAAGAGACACACTTGAATACAAATAACTGAGGTAATAAAAACATTGTAATATCATGAGAATAAAGGAATTCATGATATACTATGTCAAAGTACATTATATACACCACATAAAAGTGATTTGGTGTATATCATCAAAGAAGTCTCAATGGAATGTAAATTGAGATGAAATCTCTCATAAAGGTTGTATCCTTAGGTTAAGGATAAATCAACAACATAATTATGTGTGACAAATATAAATACACTAAATATTATTAAATATTCAGTGTAAATCAATCAAAGGATATTCACACATATTCTTGTAAAAACAATACCAACGAATTGGATGTTTAACTCAACAAATGGAGAATGAGTTAAAATTACTCTTATCAAATTCATATCAATGAATTGAGAATTATCAATGGAGTGATTATGTGTATCAAACTTATATCCACAGGAAGGGGAGTGGAAATTATGACATAATCAAATGAATAGTGATTCCACACATAATCTTGGGGTAATATAATCAATGAAATATTCGTAAAGCCAAATGAGTGGAAATTGAAATCTCAAATTCCCTTATTGATTAGATAACATAAGAAACATACACCCATGAAAGAATTATCATACCATGATGATGTAAATACCCATAAATAAAATTATATAACACAATGAATACAATCATGGTCAGTACACATACACCACATGCAATAATTAAGTGGTGATCAATGGAATTCTCACGGAATTAAAAGTGAGATAAGAAAATCCCTTACCACGTTAATCAACTGAGTTGTATGGCCAAAAGTTAATAACCACCAAGTGATTTACAGAATAACATGAATATAAGTAGAATCGTGATAATATATATCAAATGTCCGTAAACAATACACCACTTTCAATAATTTAGTGGCGAACAATGGAAATCTCACGGAATTGAAAGTGAGATAAGAGAATCCCTTACTTTGTACTTTTTCCATGGTCGATGGTAGGTTTACCTCCTGTATAATGGTGAAATAATTGTTATTGAATAATACAAGAATCATTTACTTTAATATGATATCATATATGATCTTTTAACATTGATTTGATAATAATATCTTAGTGTTATCGTTGTTTCGGGTGTGAACTTACTTGTTTGCTTTTGTATGTTTTGTTACGTAAGACATGTTTGTAAAGTATAGGTTGTATATTATTCAAATACAGAATGGTATCAAGTACTTAAACATAATTTTTAAATCATCAAATGATAATTATACTTGAATGGATACGATGGATAATGAATCTCATCGCGTTCGTGGAGACGGTAGTCCGTACGTACGCACGGACGCTACTTCCATTTAATTTTTATTTTAAAAGAATCGAATCCAAATGATACATAGGTATATCACTATTCCAGTAAAATATAATATTTTATATATGTTACTTAAGTTTATTAACACCATCCTTTATATGTTCCATTTGTGGTATGAACGAGTCATATCATTTTAAGGGGGCGGTAGTCCGCACTTCCTCAAATGAAATTATCGTATGTATATACAACATGAAACGAATAATGGTATGAAATAAAATGGAATTACAGAAGATTATATATAAAATATATATCATTAATATCACATTTAATTATAGTTCCATTATAATGGCCACCATGAGAGGTGGTAAGATATATTTGAACAATCATCGTTTCGTGAGGCGTTAGTTTTCCATCCACAGAAACATTATGTTCATCATCCATTAGATGGAGTTTTGTGTATGTGTAGTTTGAATCCTTATTATAAAAACATCCTAGTATATTGTGGATACTGGTTTTGTTACAAAAGAAAGTAAATAAAAAGAGTTTGGGGGTTGGAGAAGCAAAATAAATGAAAATAATTTAAGAGAAATCGTTACCTTTAATTTAGGTAACTCACTTTGGTTGGAACCAAAGGACTTCTTGAAATGCTTTCTGCCTAAGGGGAAGCTTCAAGGAGGAGGAGAGGGATGTGGGGAGCTTATTGGGGCAGGTTTTGGACGAGCCAAGTGGCTTGAGAGGTGTGAGGAATGAGTAGAAGTGGTCTCCTTTTATAAGGGAGAGGAGGGGCTCTTTAGGAAAGAGTGAAAGTATTACTTTATAATATAATTATATTCGGTTTATAATGGTCCAAAAATCATTGAGGTCGAAGATAAGATGACTCATATTCTAAATAACATCAACCAATAAGAATTAGACAGGTTTTAGATAATATTTTAATCATTATAATCTTATTTATTTAAATGATTTATTAATGAGGTAAACATTGCATCGTTATTGTGTCATTAATAATTTAAATTATTTGATGTCTAAAAATTATAAATAAAATATCATTATGTAGGAAATCTTTTTAGATTTCTAATTAATATTTATAATCTAAAATCCAACCTGTATAACCCTATGTAAAAATTGTTCTTCTAAAAGATGTAAGCTTATGCCATTTTTATTTTTATTTTAACTTTATTAATATAATGTGTCCCTACCACATACAAGTGGCTCCATGGGGTCCCCAAATCGACCCAAGGATGCCCATGGTCGGGTATGTGTCCACAAATAAGGTTAGGACACGTTTTAGGGTAATTTTGTATTATTATAATATTATTTTTTTAACCCTTATTTACCGGATTTACCCTTAACCATGGTAAATAAAATATTTACCGCAGTAATTATTCAAAATGTCTAAAAATAAAAGTTACCTATTTACACAATTTGGACATCATGATTCCAAATATGGAATCCATTTTTCTAAATTCAAAACACAGAAGTGGCAGAAATTAATTTAAAATTAATTCCCGCTGTCAAAACAAAAACGTGTTTTTAAGAGATAATAACTATCAAAAGATTGATACTTGTTTATGTTCGGTTTAATTGTAAAATTATGTCCAATGACCAACATTATATTAAGTGGTAAAAATATATTCTAAATATAATTTAAAACCACTCAAATTCATAATTTATCACTATTAATTATTTTGATTAAAAAAGTTGTTTTTAATTAAAATTTAGTAATTTTCACTATTCATCAAAATATGAAAGTTATCTGAAATGTACCAAAATTTCACCTTAGGATAAATTCGATATTCCAAATCCAAAAATGAAGTCCATTTTGAAATAGAAAATATATATAATTTCATAAATTAGGTATTACTATTCAAAACGGCTAGTTTGATCGGTTGTGGTGTGTGTTAAAACTCGAAGTTGCGTATAACACACGCTGCTGTATTATTCAAAGGAAAGCGTACCGTGGAAGCATGAGATGTTTCATTTTAAATTTTTTGATGTCCCCATTTAGTCAAAATGTTTAAAATATTGTATTTAAAAAGGGTTAACTTATTAAAAGTTGATAAAAGTGCAATACTGAAAATGAATTTGTTCTTGCATTATATCAAAGAAACTCATAATATGGATTCTAAAATTATAAGGATTATATAAAGTTTAAAATTTAGATAATACTCTTCATAACCTATTTTGAATGGCTTATTTTTGTAAGTCATGGTGTGATTGAACTCGGTGTTGCGTGTAGTGAAAGTTATTGAATTATTTTGAAGAAATAACACACTATGAAATCATGGGGTGTTACATTCTTCCCTCCTTCAATAAATTGTGTCCTCGCAATTTTTAAAATTTTTCTTGGGAATATAATGGAACGTCCCACATTGGAAAAAGTGTCAATAAAACTATCACTTTAAAAGAAAGAAAGAGAGGTATAAGGGTCATCCAAGATAACCCATACTAGGATTCCATGTAAGAAAACATGGATATGGATGATAAACTAAGTGTCAAGTTCTGATGGAGAGGGATAGAAATCATGATCAGGAGAAAGTTAACAATGAGAAAACCACAAACTTGTGTTGGGACACACGACCATTAGTCTCCTAGTAGGAAAGTAAACAGACAACATTTTTTTTAGTTACATTACATAAGGAAGAGGAATTCATTTAAGATATTGACTAAGAACATTATGAGATATACTTACATTTTAAGTAGATTTTCATTCTTTAATAAATTTCCACCACTAACTCAATTTTTTTTAAACGATGAGTATTCAAGAAGACTTGGACACACTGGAAGAGCTAGAATAAACTTCTATAGAATCACATGATCCATGCAGGATAAACCATATATTTACATTGTCTTTGAAGATTAATCAAAACCAAAATGGTTAGTGAATGATCTAATGATCCCCCAAAAGGATATTCATTGAGATAAATATGCACTAATCTTAATTTCTAAAATTAAACCAACAATACCCCAAAGTTAAATAGATACCATTCAATAACCAATTGTCCTTAAAATCCTCTAATATAATCCAAACCAATATTGAAACCCAAAACATAGAAGAATTTGATTATGTAGTCTCCCATGTCACATTGTATCTCCAAATGACATCAAATACTCTTAAAGTCACATACTTAAAAGTAATTAACATTATCACATATTATCTGTTATAGGTTAATCATTTCCATAAATAACCCAAATCACTATAAATCAACAATAAAAACGTAGATAAAAATCCACCATTACTCTACAAATGAAACCCCATTGTATTCTATTTTCCTTGGGCATATAGTGTTCCCAACAAAGCGAACATCTTCCAAAATAACATTTGTCACTTAATCACCAAATCATTTTCCTATACCAAGGGCATTCATTTGATAAGACATAAGAACCCAAATCATCTTATTATTGATCAATAAAATCATTTAACAAAAAAAATAGTCACACTAACTAGGGACTTCACGTAGTCCAGTGGTAGCTGATAAATCCCAATCGCACTTTGGTTGTGGGTTCGATTCCCACAGCTTTGTCCGACGCGACGGGTTGTCACACGGTCTACGTGTTGTCCTTTTTCAAAAACTATATTTTATAATATTACCAAAATGAGATAAATTCCTCAAAATAACATAATTTAACCACAAATGTTATATCATAATTTTCATTTTCATCCCAAACTATAATGACTTATCATTTTCTCAAACCCCAATGATCATATAAAACCAAATGGTTATTTATACCTATATCCACAAGAGAAGAGACAATTCTTCCTCAAATATCATTCTCACATGACAAACTGCGGGGTTACAAATACAAGAGAAAATTATTCCAAAGTAAACCCATCAACAAGGAGTGCTAATTTTTCTCCAACCATTTATTTCCACATAGCTTCTTCTTTGACCATGAAAATATCCTATAGAATAGGACATTCACTCGGGTAATGGCCAGGTCCCCTACATTTACGGCAAATGACTATAAATGGACTCTTGGGACCATTTTTATCTTCTTCCATAGTACTCTTCATTTTTCTTTGTCAATTCTTCACTTTATGTCCTTCCTTCCCGTACGTAAAACATTTCGTTGTCCCATTGAGACACTTTCCTGGGTGTCTCTTTCCACATTTCCTGCATGATGAAAATTGAGGGTTCTTTTCTCCATGGTCTCCATTCCTGGAGCTCTTATCATTTATCACCTTTCTCTTCCTTGTTGAGTCTGGGAGTTGGTTAATATATATGTTTTTGATCATATTTTTGGAAAACTGATTTGGCATAAAGATGATATCTTTTACGCCTATCAACATTCCATTTTTTTGCTCATTGCCACCACCATTCCCGCCTTGTACATCATTCTCAAAGTCACTATGACTTCCTTGGAATCCAACCATTGACTAAAACCAGAAAACATTGTGTGAGTAATAGTAGTCGTAAGATCATTTACAGATTAAAATGTCACCATATTCTCAATTTGAAACATATTAGGATTAACCAAGGTCATTTACTCTCATCTTATGTATATATTACTTAAATTGGTTTGTAAAGAAAATGTAAATTATCCTAAGCATATCCCCCGGGAGTGTCGTAAACAAGAGTGCAGCAAGGCCCGTTGTCGTGCACCAGTTCCCGTTTGAGTCTAGCTCAAATCGGTGTTTTCGGGTTTTACCCCTAGGTACATCTGTGCCAGAGCCGCCTCTACCTGCTCGTATCCAGACAGGGATGTATTGCTCGGAAAACTCACAAAATCTCTACAATACCAAAATTCTAGGAAGTTATTCTATAATAATCCTCAAAGTTCATCTTAGGTCTACGTGCTCTAATCAGAGTTTATCTAAATCTAGCTTCCAAGGTTTGTACTAAACTTCCTCTGATACCAACTGTAACGCCCCGACCCTAATTACCTAGAGTCGATGCATTATTACATAACATTGGCATGATCACAAGAAAGATCAAGTCTCGAAAGACCGATTGGTTTAGTAGCCTTGGAATAACTAGATACATCCATAAATTTTTACATTACATCATAACAAAAAAAAACATCTTGTCTTCATATCCCCTCATACTATCCCTGCAGGTCATTCATAAATTACTTCTTCATAATCCTGGGAAAAATAAAACATTAAAAGGGGTGAGCTCAGATGCTCAGTAAGGATAACATTATAGCAAAAGCTTTCATAAATAAGCATAAACACATAAGGCAATTTATAATTAAAACAAAAGCCTTTTAAACTTGAACTTCAGCATAAAATGGAAAAGGTAAAATGAAATAATTCCATTTACTTACTCACATGGATATTCTACTAGTCGAATGATCACATGCAATATCAATAACCACTTTTATAATGATGGAATGCATAATGCCAGACTATCATAACCACATAGCCAAGGCCTCGTGCCAAGACTACAAATAAGATTTTACCAAGGCCTTGTGCCAAGACACTAGTTTGTCTCATGAGACCTACCGATGCATCGAGGAGCTATAGCGGGCTCCACCCGTCACTTATTAAGTCCAATGCATTCCTCATATGAATAGTTTTAAACATAACATAAACATTCGTATTAAAACTAGCATACGAAATGTCAATACTTCTACCACAAACCATGAATGGTATAAAAATAGCACATCCATAGTCAAACATAACTCATTCGATACAATATGTAAGATTTTATTGTATCACATTAACCTCAATCAAGAATAATGAAGGATGTTGACATTGATGAAAATAATCATCAAAACTATTTGAGAGAAATATCCCCCTTTTTCTTGAAAACTTTTAAAATTCACACTATTTGTCAAGAAGACATTCAAAAATAGATTTTTGAATCAAAGTTTCCCATACCACTTTGAAACTTTTAAAAGGATTTTTAATTTTAAAACTATAATGTCCATATAAATAAATCCTTAAAACCATTTTTAAAATATGGACATTAATGAGCATGATTTAGAAGAATAATTCTTTAAAACATTTTAAAATGGTATTTTGGTTAGAGTTTCTAACCAAAAGAGAGACACTTGAATACAAATAAATGAGGTAATCAAAACATTGTAATATCATGAGAATAAAGGAATTCATGATATACTATGTCAAAGTACATTATATACACCACATAAAAGTGATTTGGTGTATATCATCAAAGAAGTCTCAATGGAATGTAAATTGAGATTAAATCTCTCATAAAGGTTGTATCCTTAGGTTAAGGATAAATCAACAACATAATTATGTGTGACAAATATAAATACACTAAATATTATTAAATATTCAGTGTAAATCAATCAAAGGATATTCACACATATTCTTGTAAAAACAATACCAACGAATTGGATGTTTAACTCAACAAATGGAGAATGAGTTAAAATTACTCTTATCAAATTCATATCAATGAATTGAGAATTATCAATGGAGTGATTATGTGTATCAAACTTATATCGACAGGAAGGGGAGTGGAAATTATGACATAATCAAATGAATAGTGATTCCACACATAATCTTGGGGTAATATAATCAATGAAATATTCGTAAAGCCAAATGAGTGGAAATTGAAATCTCAAATTCCCTTATTGATTAGGTAACATAAGAAACATACACCCATGAAAGAAGTATCATACCATGATGATGTAAATACCCATAAATAAAATTATATAACACAATGAATACAATCATGGTCAGTACACATACACCACATGCAATAATTAAGTGGTGATCAATGGAATTCTCACGGAATTAAAAGTGAGATAAGAAAATCCCTTACCACGTTAATCAACTGAGTCGTATGGCCCAAAGTTAATAACCACCAAGTGATTTACAGAATAACATGAATATAAGTAGAATCATGATAATATATATCAAATGGCCGTAAACAATACACCACTTTCAATAATTTAGTGGCGAACAATGGAAATCTCACGGAATTGAAAGTGAGATAAGAGAATCCCTTACTTTGTACTTTTTCCTTGGTCGATGGTAGGTTTACCTCCTGTATAATGGTGAAATAATTGTTATTGAATAATACAAGAATCATTTACTTTAATATGATATCATATATGATCTTTTAACATTGATTTGATAATAATATCTTAGTATTATCGTTGTTTCGGGTGTGAACTTACTTGTTTGCTTTTGTATGTTTTGTTACGTAAGACATGTTTGTAAAGTATAGGTTGTATATTATTCAAATACAGAATGGTATCAAGTAATTAAACATAATTTTTAAATCATCAAATGATAATTATACTTGAATGGATACGATGGAGAATGAATCTCATCGCGTTCGTGGAGACGGTAGTCCGTACGTACGCACGGACGCTACTTCCATTTAATTTTTATTTTAAAAGAATCGAATCCAAATGATACATAGGTATATCACTATTCCAGTAAAATATAATATTTTATATATGTTACTTAAGTTTATTAACACCATCCTTTATACGTTCCATTTGTGGTATGAACGAGTCATATCATTTTAAGGGGGCGGTAGTCCGCACTTCCTCAAATGAAATTATCGTATGTATATACAACATGAAACGAATAATGGTATGAAATAAAATGGAATTACAGAAGCTTATATATAAAATATATATCATTAATATCACATTTAATTATAGTTCCATCATAATGGCCACCATGAGAGGTGGTAAGATATATTTGAACAATCATCGTTTCGTGAGGCGTTAGTTTGCCATCCACAGAAACATTATGTTCATCATCCATTAGATGGAGTTTTGTGTATGTGTAGTTTGAATCCTTGTTATAACAACATCCTAGTATATTGTGGATACTGTTGTTGTTACAAAAGAAAGGAAATAAAAAGATTTTGGGGGTTGGAGAAGCAAAATAAATGAAAATAATTTAAGAGAAATCGTTACCTTTAATTTAGGTAACTCACTTTGGTTGGAACCAAAGGACTTCTTGAAATGCTTTCTGCCTAAGGGGAAGCTTCAAGGAGGAGGAGAGGGATGTGGGGAGCTTATTGGGGCAGGGTTTGGACGAGCCAAGTGGCTTGAGAGGTGTGAGGAATGAGTAGAAGTGGTCTCCTTTTATAAGGGAGAGGAGGGGCTCTTTAGGAAAGAGTGAAAGTATTACTTTATAATATAATTATATTCGGTTTATAATGGTCCAAAAATCATTGAGGTCGAAGATAAGATGACTCATATTCTAAATAACATCAACCAATAAGAATTAGACAGGTTTTAGATAATATTTTAATCATTATAATCTTATTTATTTAAATGATTTATTAATGAGGTAAACATTTCATCATTATTGTGTCATTAATAATTTAAATTATTTGATGTCTAAAAATTATAAATAAAATATCATTATGTAGGAACTCGTTTTATCTTTCTAATGAATATTTATAATCGAAAATCCAACATGTATAACCCTATGTAAAAATTGTTCTTCTAAAAGATGTAAGCTTATGCCATTTTTATTTTTATTTTAACTTTATTAATATAATGTGTCCCTACCACATACAAGTGGCTCCATGGGGTCCCCAAATCGACCCAAGGATGCCCATGGTCGGGTATGTGTCCACCAATAAGGTTAGGACACGTTTTAGGGTAATTTTGTATTATTATAATATTATTTTTTTAACCCTTATTTACAGGATTTACCCTTAACCATGGTAAATAAAATATTTACCGCAGTAATTATTCAAAATGTCTAAAAATAAAAGTTAACTATTTACACAATTTGGACATCATGATTCCAAATATGGAATCCATTTTTCTAAATTCAAAACACAGAAGTGGCAGAAATTAATTTAAAATTAATTCCCGCTGTCAAAACAAAAAGCGTGTTTTTAAGAGATAATAACTATCAAAAGATTGATAGTTGTTTATGTTCGGTTTAATTGTAAAATTATGTCCAATGACCAACATTATATTAAGTGGTAAAAATATATTCTAAATATAATTTAAAACCACTCAAATTCATAATTTATCACTATTAATTATTTTGATTAAAAAAGTTGTTTTTAATTAAAATTTAGTAATTTTCACTATTCATCAAAATATGAAAGTTATCTGAAATGTACCAAAATTTCACATTAGGCTAAATTCGATATTCCAAATCCAAAAATGAAGTCCATTTTAAAATATAAAATATATATAATTTCATAAATTAGGTATTACTATTCAAAACGGCTAGTTTGATCGGTTGTGGTGTGTGTTAAAACTCGAAGTTGCGTATAACACACGCTGCTGTATTATTCAAAGGAAAGCGTACCGTGGAAGCATGAGATGTTTCATTTTAAATTTTTTGATGTCCCCATTTAGTCAAAATGTTTAAAATATTGTATTTAAAAAGGGTTCACTTATTAAAAGTTGATAAAAGTTCAATACTGAAAATGAATTTGTTCTTGCATTATATCAAAGAAACTCATAATATGGATTCTAAAATTATAAGGATTATATAAAGTTTAAAATTTAGATAATACTATTCATAACCTCTTTTGAATGGCTTATTTTTGTAAGTCATGGTGTGATTGAACTCGGTGTTGCGTGTAGTGCAAGTTATTGAATTATTTTGAAGAAATAACACACTATGAAATCTTGGGGTGTTACATTATCATACCCTTATGTTATTATTATACTGACTAATGAAATTTATTTATTAAGAATTATGTTTTACCTTTCTGATAATTTGATCTCTCCCTTCTTATATTTCCTTTTACACAGGTTTTAATGAATGGTGTTGAAAAATATGTTTCTATAAATGATTTCACCAGGATGATGTTGATGACCTAATGTGAAAAAATATAAGATGAGTTAAATGGGATAAATGATCATTTGAAGACTTGGATATTGTTTATATAATAATTTTAATAATTCTATAAAACTCTAAACCTAAAATGTCCTCAAGATTGTATGTAATCCATGTTTTAACTTTCAGGTTTTATATTTGGGATGGAAAAAATTTGGTCACAATTATCGGCATCAAAGCTATAAATGTATGTTATATGATTTCATGACATGATCCAAGAGTGCAGATCATGAGCTATTAGAGTTTTTATGAAAGGGAGGTTTAGTTAATTTTTTAGATTAGAATGTAATAATGTGAGGTTATATTAAGAGTTATGGATACAAAAATAGGTCTATAATATTAAGGGTAATCATGATTTCAGTGTCTCTTCTACATCATTTGAGGATTTTGAGTTGTAAATATTTTTAGGTTATTAATGACTATTTTTGGAGTCATTTTATTGGGTTGAGTTATTTTTAACCCCTATGATAAACATGAAGTATTTTTAGGGAGGAATTATTTTTTATAATTAAAGGAAATAAGTTGAAACCCATATGATGGGTGACAACCTATCGCATCCATCTAGGTAGCGGGGCTTGAACCCATGACCGAAGTGCAGTTAGGGTTTTAATTCCAAAAACTAGCCATTGTTATGTCCCGATTAGTAAAATATTTTTTTAGAGGTTAATATTATGTTTATTTAAGAAACGTATGATATTTTATTTTAGGAATAACTATTTATTTATCATTGAAAATTATATGATTAAATCATAATAATCATTGGGTTTTGAACATAGTTAGTAATTTTTTAAAGAAATTTAAAGATAGAATTTTATGGAATAATTTAGTTTTAATGTCAGGTATTACAATTTAATTTTATATATTAGTGTATCATATGATGTTTTATTCATTTTGGGGATTATCTTACAATCTTATAAACTTTTTGGTTTTGGCTATAGTATAAATATAGTAGGAATAACTTGTTATCACTTTATGGTTATGTGGTATTTAAAATGTTATTTTTATACTTCAACCATAAGAAAATTCATCATTAATAATCATCATTTTGAGAAAAATATGATATTTTAATAGAGATGGATAAAAGGATTAAATTATACTCAACAAGTAAGTGTATTCTTGTGTTCTACTGGTCCAGATGGTAAGAGAATTCCACAACTCTAGGAAAGTGATCTTGATAAAAATGTATGATCCTAGTAACTTCAATAATAATGAATCGATGTTATTCTCAATAATAATATATTTATGGTTTTGATGACCTTAACCTTCCACTGATCATTCACTTTCTTGTGATCAATGAAATCGACCACTCTCTATAATTATTTTCATTTTTCCTCCATTACCACTTATGTTCACATATTTGAAATCCTTGTTATGTGTTATTCCATTTGAAGTTTGTAATTATTTGAATATATTATTAATAGGATTTTTTATTAACCCTTTTAATTATGTGGGTTTAAAACAAAATTATTTTCAAATGTCCATCATTCGATTATTGAGATGAAGTTCAAATTATGAGGATGTAATTTATTAAAGGGTAGAGGAAGTGACACCCGAGGATTTTAAAGGATGAAAATTATATTTGATAAAATAAAGTAAATTAAAAAATGATTTTATATTACACTGCATGTTGAACTCAATTTATATTTCGTTACATGAAACCCAGAGATTTTTATGTTTGATGGAATATTCAATAAGGCACACCAAACATAAATAAACAAAGATATATATTACTGTTATAACATAGTTGTTGGAATAACATGTATGAAAATAATTAAATAAATTATGAAAATATAGTTTAAATGTGTATATATAATGAATTATTTTTTGACCAATTAATTGGAAATTAAAATAAAATCCTTTTGAAAATAAAAGGAAATATTTTTCTAAAAAAAATATTTAAATGTGCACAAGTGTGTTATATAATTTATATTTAGTATAATAAAAATAATTTTTTAAATTATTATTTTTTCCCTTCTATAAAATAGATAAAAATAAATAAAATTTTATGCTTAAAACCCATTTTTTCTCTATAAAATAGTTTTGTCGCTTTTTTATGAAATCCTTATTTTAAAAATATTTTTTCACAATTTTATAATCTTTATTTGAGAAAATAGAATTTAGTTTTAAAATAATAATAACAAAATTATCTTATGGTGAGTTTTTTGTAATTTGTGAAAACTTTCAATTTTTGATGAATAGTGAAAAATACTGAATTTTAATTGAAAACGGTCTTTTCACCTAAATTATTTTCATAGTTAAGTTATATTTTGAATTCGTTTTAAAGTAATGTTTTTTAAATTTTAAGTAAATTAATCCAATTTAGGTCATTGTAACATTTTTAATATTAAATTTAGATATAAAAACATTGTAATATTTTAAACATTTTCATTTTAAATACCTTCTCTCTTGTCGTATCTGAGGGATTAATTTTAAATTAAATTATTCCCCTCAAGTGAGTTGAATTGGGAAAAATGGAATCTATATTTTTAATAATATATATATATATATTACCAAATATGGTAAAATTAATTTTTGACCAAAGTGATTAGAAAACAAATTAAAATTTATAATAGTGATTATGGTGAAAACAGTTTTACTTAGTTGTTAAACTAAGAATATAAGGTGTAAAAATGACCCACAAATTGTAAAAAACATATTGGATGAGAATATTTAAAAACTTATGACCTTATTCACAAAAGTTATTAGTTTTTTTATAGCTTTCCATGAAATTGACCCATATAATTTGATAGAAAAAGAAAAAGGCCAAAAATGTACCTTTCCTCCTTTAAATTTCTATAAAACATTAGGGATAGGTAAAAAACTAAATAAGTTTGTTTATAAATATTATTTTGAAATAAAAATTATATTTTTATAATTATAATTTATCTTTAATTTTTATAGATGAAATAATTACTTAAAATGCTTAATAAATTCCAATGTAATAATTATTTAGTGAATAATTAACTAAAATTAATGATACTAAAAATATTAAAAGAGATGTAAATTGATTTAATTTTTTCTTAACATAATTTTTTAGACTAATATATCATGTTACACTGATATTAACTATATAATTATAAATTCCCTATTTATATTGATATTTTTTTATTTTTATAAAATAAATAATGTCAAAATTGACATTATTGTTATTTTATTATAAATGATATTTTTTAAAATGATTTAAAATTACTAAAAATACTATATTAAAAAAATGTTTTTTATATGTTAATTAATATTAAATATTATCAATTCGTGGAACATTTTATATTTTATAGTGAAAATATTGACAATTTAATTGTTAAAACATTGTTGGCGCGATTAGGGTTAAAGTAGTGTTTTTTACGTTACATGTGCATTTATTAAAATTTATTTCTAAAAAACATATAATTTTTTTATAATTTTGATTTCATATTTATAATTAGTGGTTATAATTTTTCTAATAATTATCACTTTAATTTATTCTTAATGTATAAATTACTTAGGTTATAAAACTAGTTACTTTAAAGAAAAACCAAAATTAAAAAAGAGGAACTTAGGAGTTAAGAAAAAGGTTGTTTAAAAAAATGTTTTTAACTGAGTGGTGGAGGTTGTATTAAACCATATAATCCCTCCTCCACCATTTAGTTTCCAATTATGGATCCACTTTAGGTAATTTTGACCTCCCAATACTGAATACTTTAAATTATTTACAAGAATGCCACTTCTCCTCAACTATAAAAAGAAATTCACTATTCTCCTATATTAACACCTATTAATCATTTTATATTAGATAATAACTAACCAAATCAGTCCTAATATTCCTTAATTTCAACCTAGAATAATTTATTTTTGAAGATATCTAACCAAGGAAGTCTTTTGGTGAAAACCAAAGTTTTATACCTAAGGAAGAGGTGATGTTTTCTAAAAGTGTTTTTATTTTATTTACTTCTCCGCCTTAACAAATTATTTTTATATATTTATTATATAATAAAATTAGTATCATATATATATTGAGATTTTGTGATGAAAATGGTAAAACCTATAACCAGACACACATCCATCAAATGGTTTATGAAATCGTCGTTCTAATGTATGGAAAACTACATCCTTGTGAATCGTTGTCATTCGTTTTTACATTACCACCTCTCCAGATTGGACCTAATGATGGATATACTATTTAAATATGAAATATATTATTTTTATTAATTAATTATTATTTTATAATTATTATATAACACATACCTTCCCGATTTCCATTTTTTGGGAGCAAAATAACACCTTTTGTTTCTACAAAGAACTACCACCTCGCTATGTGATGTGATTCGTTCATGCATTACATGGAATATATTAAATATGCGTTTAACAAAAATCTGTGATAAATATGATATAAATATATTATATTTTAAGGATAATATATTTATCTATATATTTATTTCATTTACTTTTATTTCTTTCAAAATGACAAGAAAATGGAAACAACGTTCATGGGTACGTACTACTAATCGTCTCCATGAATGATGTATTTCATTTCCTAACACTAAATTTTATGTATTACTATAAATACATAAATATAAATTATAAATTATATTTATATCAAGGTTAAAATTATTGATATTATTAAAAAATTATTTATGAAAGAGGACTAAAAATAGAAACTCAATACATATACGAAAAACAGAGCGATTATTACCCAAAACATAACCTTAACATAAAAATATTTATAAATGGGTAACAAAAGGTCATAATAAAATCATATATTATATTAAAAAAAATATGTTTATTTAATCATTAATAACATGTTTAAAGCCAATATACATTATTTTATAGAATATTAAACTAAAAGGAAGCGTGTGGTAAGTGTTTTTCTTGGCTCGCTTTTATTTATGTGAGATATATTCTTTATTCCCCACTCATTTTTTTGTGGTGTACATGTGGACCATGAATTTATTTTATGATTATTATATATAAATATAATTTGATTTAAATGTCAATTTTAAGATCTATCTTTCATGGGGTTTATGGTTTCAAAGTTACCAAATTGGTAGTGGATTTTTTTCTCAATTTTCTTTCATTGTAACGTCTGTTCTACTATACGCCTATCTTATTTTATGAGGTGTATATAATAAAAATTTAACATATTATTTCACTAACATCTTTATTTTCTTTATATTTTAAGTTTATTTTAATTTTATTCCTTTATAGGTGTTATGATTCAATGTTACCAAAATCGTAAGAGTTTCATGTCACAATCCCATCGTTTATTTAAAAATTTTGTGATTAAGTATAAAAGTATGAAATCCTATGATCTAACTCTAAATAATTATCATAAATTTTATTAAACTATTTTTTTCATGAATATAAAATTTTTTCATTCATTTTCTTTACTTTATATACTCAATATTTCAAAATAATTATTTTATTAAAAAACAACCATTCAGTCAAAAGATCTTTTTCTTAAAAAAACATGTTTTATAAAAATGATTTCAAAAATGTTTTAAAATTATTTTTTCCAAATAGAAAAGTTTATTTTCATTAATAAATGTTTTAAATGATTTCAAAAAATTCTTTTATATGTTTCTAAGGTTTTTTTCCAAAAAAAATGATTTTCAAAATGAAAAGGTCATTTTCCTCAAAATGATTTTACTGATTTTTAAATGGAATTTACATTAATTAACATCAAAAAACCTTTTTATATATTCCTCCATTGGGGATATTTTGAATTGATACCATCCTCATTTTTTCTCTGGATGGAATACTGTTTTTTCAAAGAGATTGTTATGAAACCCATTTCTTTTCCATGGATTAACCATGTTTAAAAAAGATTATTATGAAACCCTTTCCTTTTCCATAGGTTAGTAATGTTTCAAAGATATTTCTATAGATACCATTTCTATTCCATGGTTTAACCATGTTTCAAAGATATTTTTATGGAACCCATTTCCTTTCTATGTGTTAATCATGTTCTGAAAAGAATAAAGGTTTTTTCAATGAGTTTTGATGAAATGAATAATCTATATACTTCATTCATTATTAGGTTATTTCACATTATAAATAATGGGTGTATCCACATAGCATTGGGTGAAGCTGTTAAAGATTATATGATGGGTTCAACCAGATAGATCTCCAATGCATTTGATAATTATTATGTTATTTGGGGAATTATATTGTATGTTGGTCATATGATTATTCCAATTTATAAGGGTTATATAAAGGTTCTATAAGGGTTTTTAATGGTTCTATGATATTATGCTACAAGATACTAATATGTTTTATCTATTATTATTTTGAGTTGATTATTTTACATTTGATTTTGATTCATATCACATGGAACATGATTATTGATTCTTATGACTTTTACCTTTATTAATGAATCATTCCATGATTCAATGTTTGATGATCCAGGTATAGATGGGTATAAATATTCATATGTCATACTCCTGCATTTTTATTCTGTCATAATACCCTTATTCTCTTTTTTATTTTAACTGATAGCATTCAATTTTTAATGTTTATGTTTTCCCTTACAAAGCATTTGAGCTCACCCTTATTATGTTTCTCTTTTCCCAAGTTTTAAAGAATGAATTTGAATGACTTATGTCTATATGAGATTTCAATGGGATAATATTGACGAACTAATGTGAAACAAGAAAACCTAGGTTTAATGGTAGAAATGTTCATTTTATGACATGGGTATTATTTATATAGGATTTTCCTACATTATCCAAAACTGTAAACCAAAAAGGACCTCAATAATGTAAGTGATCCAAGTTTTACTTTTGATGTTGCATGGTTTGAAAGAAAAAATGGGTCACAATTATTGGAATCAAATCTATAAATATAAAGTTAATGATTTTAGTACACGATCTGGGAGTGCACATCTTGAGACGTTATATAAAACAAAAATGAAAAAACAAAGCACTCCACGCTTGAAACATTGGTAATAATGAAATATTATTAATGAATGGGTGATAATATGTTATCAGAGGATCATATATGATATTATAAATATGAATATGTTTCATTTATATATTAATAACATGTCTAAAACCATTATAAATGAGTTTTAATCATGCTCAACTAAAGGGAAGTGTGGGGTAAAGGATTTTAACTCAAAGTACACTTCATTAAGACATATTTGTTATTACACACCTATTCACTTTTATTTAGTGTATATACTACCCATTTGATATATTTAACATGAATAAATATTTAATCATAGTTATTAATTTTTAAAGTCAATTTTTTTATTTCAATGGTTTGGAATTTAAAAGTTACCAAAATGGTAAGAATTTATTTTACAATCTCAATTTTTTGGGATTGCTCTTATTTTCTTTTGTATAATATTATAACCTATACTTATTGAAATATATCTATTTTATGTGCTCTATATATTTAACTATTTTCCATATTTTATTCCAACTTATTTCTCGATGTTACATGAATCAATAAAATAAGCATTTAAAAGAAAAAATATTTTCATTTATCTTTTAATCAGATATATTTTTCTTTCATGTCTATATTTTTGAAAACTATTTTAGGAAAGTAATTTTTATCACTCAAATGATTTATTATGTACATTTTATGTTATATCTGAATTTTTAAATGATTTTAAAGGAATATTTATAATTTTTTTCAAATGTTTGTGTTTTGAGTTTCTTGATTGAAAGTCAAACAGAGTGTTTTTAACATATATAACAATAATGTACTTCCCCACTATCGTAAATGTTTTATGATATTTGTCCTCTTATAAAAAATTTAAATTATTATACAAAGAAAAATATTTAATGAAATCTTATTTTAATGTTTCACATCCATTTTATTTATTCATCCAAAGGGTTTGGTTTTATTAAAAAACCTATATTTTCGATGCAACAGCGGTCACCTTTTATCCCTTATCAATTTTGTGGTTGTTAACTTTATCTTGAAACATTCACTTTCTTGTGATAATTGCACATTAAATTTTTCATAAATATAAATATATATTATTATTATTATTTTCATCACGGATATGATTATTTCATTAACCATATACCACTTTTACATATGCTATTTTTTATAAAAGTTATTTGATTGTTTATGTAAAATCTTGATGAATCTATATTAGTTACTCAATAGAGATATTTTTTGATAAAGAATATTATTTATGAATTTTATTGTTAATTTAATATATGTGGAATACATTTTACCTGGATTTATGGGAAGGGACTCGTTAATATAGACCATTGATGACATGACTAGTCTCATGACAGAAATCAGTTGTCCAAATTTAATGGGTTTTTAGTGTATACCTAAAACAATATTTATACTATCTTGGAACATGGTATTGATGGTATGGATATCATGATGTCTTAGATAATTATATACTATATAAATCATTTCATTCATTGATAATTTAATTATTATTACCCATTATATTATTTCATTGATATTATCCATGAATGCATTTTGTGCTCAAGTTATTGATCATATGGAATGTGTTTTCATTTATTTACCTTGTAATGTTGATTATTCCTTATTTACACGCGATAGTTTCCAATATATGAATCCTGTAATGATAAATTTAGTTCACCCTTATTTTTTTCCTTTCCTTGGGATATGAAGAATAATTCATTGAGTAAGTTCAAGGATTCTGAATGTTTTCCATTACTGTGATCTATATTTTATACCTAATATAAAAGGGAATCATATATGTATCTATCTCTCTAATAATAATAAAGTGATCAGTCTTTCCTAATTAAAACCCTTGTCTCTTTGCTAATGTAACAAAGTAACCAATAACTCTTGGTTAGTGGAGTTTGGGTTGTTATAGTTTGTATTTGATAATGTTTAATAGAAATTGTTAGAACTAGATTTAAAAAAACATTGATTATGGAAAATAATCCTATTATAGACTTTTTGGATATGTATAATAATGGAATAATATCCAAAAAAATTGTAAGGTAAATATTATGTGGTTTCTCTAACCAATACATCTTTATTTGGATACTACAAGTGGATGTGGTTTGGCACAAGTTCATATAGGGGTAATAACCCTGAAAATAGTTGGTCAATTATATCACATCCATCATTCTATTGAGTATTGGGTGTGACCTTATTGCGCACCTGGTTTGACATTTTCATGTAATATGGCTTAGTTTGTTCAAATTTTCTTTATAAAACATTATTTAATATTTGAAAAAAAATAATGATATTCCCAAATAAACCATGTTTTTAATTGTGATATTAACAATGCATAAATTTTAAATTTATATTATGTGTTACATCAGATTTTCATTTATATATTATTTTTCAAAATTCATAATTTTATGAGTTAATCTAGTATATGAAACTATTCGGAAATGCATAATGGAATAAATAATGGTATCAACACTCATAGTCAATGTAGAAATTTCCATATTGAGAAATCCAATACAAATAGTGTTAAAGTGGAGAATATCATGGATATATTCAAGTATATGACCCATGTTATAGCTAATAACTTTGAAAATATGGAGCAACATGATGTTCAATTTCATGATACATCTACATTGTATCATTTCGTGTTATATAAGTCCCCATCATTTACTAGGACTATTGATCCATTAGCAGCTAAGAACTGGATTAAGTCCATTGAAAATGTATTACTAGCCTTAGGATATGATGAAAAGGAAATTTTATACATGTATTATATTGTCTCAAGGGAAATTCTGATCAATGGTGGTCAATGATCCAAAATATTTGGGATGAAGTAGAAATAGAACACCTAGAATGAAGAGATTTTAAAGAAACATTATTTGATGAATATTCCCTCATGGGAAGTGGACTAAAATGAAGATAATGTTCTTAATCTTAATGAAAAAGTAATAATAAAATGATGTGGATTATGATACTCCCTTTGAAATACTATCTAGGTATGCTATTGATTATATATATAATACAAAAAGCAAGATTGACTATTTCTTTGAAGAGATTAAGATAATTATCTGAAGGGAAATGTTTTCTAATAATTTTTTATCATATGATGAAATAGTTTTTTCTCCATAAAATAGATAGGGAGTTTTCTAGATCCTACATATTCAATGGAAATAAATATAATAACTGGTTGGTTAAACACCAAGATAAATGTTACACATCAAATAATAAGAAGAAAATGATGCAATTTCCATCATGTGAAATTGAGCTAATTATTTATTTTATTTTGGATCCTCATACACTTTTATTTCATACATAATTTCCAGGAAAATTAGATATTTCTATAACACATTAATAAGAGAGTTTTTATTCAAAACCCCTAGTTGAGATCTCACTATAAAAAGGATGTTTCAGGAACTTCCCATTATGACACATAAATGTTCCCTCTTTATAGAATTTATTATTATAACTATGGTTGACTTTGATATAATACTTGGTATGGAATGGCTTCAAAAATATGATGCTGAAATTTATTTCAAAGAGAAGGAAACTATAATTCATAAAAAATAACTGGAATTACTTATACTTATAGTGGATACTTCATCATTTGAGTCATTTCTAGATCATAACTCTTCTGAATGAGATTCCTGGGGAGGAATAGTAGAAACAGCCTACAGATGGAAAATGTAATTTCCAAATTAGGGATGTACCTATTTTATTGGACTACATTGATTTATTTCATAAGGAATTACTTGGACATCCACCAGAGTTTCAAGTTGAGTTTTCCATTGATTTAATCCATGATGTAAGAGCTATATCAAAAAACACTTATAGAATGTCCACTGTAAAATTAGTAGAGTTAAAGAAATAACTAAATGAGTTTCATGTCAATGGATTTACACACACTAGTGTTTCACCTTGGGGATATCCTATTATTTTATTTAATAGGAAATATGGATACGTGAGGTTATTTATTTATTACAAGGATACCAATACTATTATGATAATGAAATAGTCATATGCCTTGCATTGATGAATTATTTGATCAACTTCATAGAGCACAATATTTTTCAAAGGATGAACTTCATTCTAGGTATCATTAATTTATAGTAAAGAAGGAACATATTTCAAATACAATATTTCAAAAGAGGTATTGACATTATGAGTTTACAATTTCCATTTAGATTGATGAATGTACATTTTATTTTTATTGATCTGAGGAATAGAGTATTCAAGGAATATCATGAAAATTTTTTTTAGTATTCATTGATGATATATTTGTATATTAAAATGATAAAAAAACCTTGATAATCACATATGGATCATTCTTGAAAATATTACAATAAAAGGGTTATATTGTAAATTTAAAACGTGTGAATTCTGGATTTAAGAAGTTTTTTTCTTAGCCATTTTTATCCAAGGATGGAATATCAATTGATCTTTTGAAAAGAACGGTAGTTAAAGAATGGAATACACCAATATACAAAATCTAGGTATGTATTTTCCTTGGATTGTTAGGTTATTATTAAAGATTTTCCAAAAAAAATACCAATTGGATAACCTGTATCCATGCTTACACATGAGGAGATTAAGTTCATATGGATAATTAAATTTTAGGAATGTTTTTAAGAATTGAAAATGATATCTTTCAATGTTCTGATATATAGTTTACCATCAAGAAATGATAGATTTTTTATATATGGTGATGCATAAAATAAGGTACTTTGTTGTTTCCTATACATAATGATAGAGTTAATTCATATGAATCCAGGTGGTTAAAGAATCATGAAAAGAACTATCCAACTCATGATCTTGAGTTGGGTTACATAATATTTTATTTGAATATATGGAGAAATTATCTCTATGGTGAAAGACGTAAGATATAAAAAGAATATAAGAGCCTAAAAGACATCTTTTAACAAAAAGAGCTCAATATAAGGAAATGGTAATCGCTTGAATTAATCAAGGAATATGATTTCTCAGAAAACAATCACCTAGGGATGGAAAATAAAGTAGCAGATTCATTGATCTAGAATGATCATGGAGTCCTAACCAAAATGATGATTGATAGGGATCCTATGAGTTGGGCCTGTATTGTCTTAATAATAATAAATAATTTATGATGATTTTTATGCAAACAAATATCCTTGTTTATTTTCAAATGATGTTTTCATGAGATATTTTTCAAGAATTTATTTATAGGTTAAAGAAATTTATCATTACAAGAATTATTCTTGAAACATTTTTTCAAACCCAGCGTTCAACAAATGAGCATATGGTTCATTATACCTATGTTACACTAGAAAGTTAATAATAGTTAATGGTTTCAACCCTATTATATGCAAAAAAATTTTAATTTGGATCGGCATTCTTATGTTCAGAGGATTGATAATTGAATAGATTAGAAACCCTATGTTGGAGTTTGGAATTACTATTCATACCCTATGTTCTGGAAAATTGAAAGTATAGTTAATCAATTCTATGTTTGGGATTTTATACTGACAAGGTGACCATATGGATTTAAATCCCTATTCTACTTTTGTTCTCTACATTATGTGAAGATGAAAGTATAGTTGAAGAACCATACATTGGTAGGAACCATATTCTACGTAAAGGAAGCCTATGCTACATAGATGAACCCTATGCTATGAAGTTCAACCTTAAATTTTGTTTTCAACGGAAAATTTTTAAGTTGTATTTTTAGTCCAAGATTTCAACAATGATCGAGTTATAATTAAAATTGATTCAAGGATTGTTATGATTCTTTCAAAGAACCATGTTCATCGGATAAAATCTCTCATGTTCTTAAGGGATGCTACGGCTCCCCTGGTCAATTTAAATTTTTATTTCCATGATAAATCAGGCTATTCTTATGGATCTTGAATATCAAATATATTTATCTATTCTATATATTTCTATAGAGTATCTATTCAAAAATATGTGTGATAAGTGATTCACATATGCGACTTCATTATTGAAATTAACTTTTACAGTGTTGTTGCTACAACGAATGATCAAATCTATATTATCTGAAAAAAAGGATATTCTTTAAAAGTTATACATATTTCAATATTTAGTTACTGCTTTTATTTAGTTGCTACATTATTGAAGATCATTTTCAACCTAGATCGCTTCATAACTATACCTTCTTATAGAAATTCACTTCTAAAGTAGAAGATTTATATATATCCTGTTGTTTCTATAGAAACTGTAAAGAACAACCCTAATCAACCAATAAAACACTTTTGATTTATTAGAGTTTCAACCACTCAAACTCAGTTGTGGTGGAGTATCAGCTTCTCAATATAAGATGTGGATAACTGGTCCACTATTTTAGAACCAAAATAATTTTTCATTAGTCTTGTATGTAAAGGTGTTAACCACCTGCACTTAGTTGTGAATTCATTTTCATGTGATAGGAGGATCATTATAGTGAAATCACCAATCTTGTAGAGAAAGTGATTGTAGGAGTGTATTAGGGGATCTTTATTTCCAAAACCACTATAAAAAGTTGTGTTATTTATTTCTATTTTATCTTCTACTCATTTTCATTCAAAAGAAAACACTTCTTATCCACATAAATCAAATTGGGTGTCAAAGTATAGAATTTTGGAATATTTTAGAAATGACACAATTCACCCCCTCTAATGTTACATTATATTATTCCAACCTAGTAATTAGTATCAGAGGATAGAATTTCGGATAAAACTATTGAAAGCTAAAAGTATACGGTCTATACAAATATGGAAATGGATGATCCGAGAGAAGGAATGTATATGGTATGAGCTCTATATTTTAATGGGGAAAATTATAGATGACATAAATATAAAATGATTATCTATCTGAAAATCTTGTATTCAAAGTATACTCAACAATCATTACTTCTTAGAAGATTCCTAAGAAAAAAGAAACTTGTTCTTCTAAAACATAAGCTTAGTATGATATAGATTCTAAATAAGTGAATGCTATAATTTTTTATCTTGGTCCAGATGAATTCAATAAAGTATCACTATGTCCAACTGCCTATGAGATGTTGAAAACTATAATAGTTTCTTATGAAGAAATAGATAATGTTATACAAATGAGGTATGCTATAACAAAATAAAAATTTGACACCTGTAAAGACCCAGAATTTCCGGGGAAAAATTTTTCTTAAATACCTGGGAATTTTACAAGTCCACAAAAATTGACGGCATGTGATTATGAGGAATGGTGTGCCAAAAATCAATTTTTGAATTTTTGTTTGGGTACATTCAGTAGACATAAGAGCGGGTTTTTATAAATTTTGAATCGGTGCTCAGAATTAAAATCTGAGGGCATCGTTTAACTCGTAGTACCGATATTTTCTTAAGAAGACTTTCACCTCGAAGACAGTGTGTCGAGAATAGAAGATATTTTTTGGGGTTTTATGGAAAGTAATAAAATAAAGTGAGTTACACTTTATTTTATTTGATCCTCTATGTGAGTGTTGGGTGGTTAAAACCTCCTCATGGATGTTGGAGGTGGGACCAC
The DNA here is from genome assembly GCA_963277665.1 of Viscum album. NCBI lineage: Eukaryota > Viridiplantae > Streptophyta > Magnoliopsida > Santalales > Viscaceae > Viscum > Viscum album. The sequence goes on along the minus strand of OY728122.1, from coordinate 1,427,865,135 downwards.
CACACCTTAACCTCCTATGAAAGGTTAAGGTGGTGGGGCCCACCCAAACATAACCTCTGGAGAGAGGTTATAACGTGGTAACCACACGGGGATTAAACCCCCTATTGATAGAGGAGAGTAAAACCTCTCAAATCTCTCTCATTAATGAGGGAGAGCCACTTTTCCTCCCCTAATTAATTCATTATGCCAACCCCTTGAATTAATTAAGGGGGCCTACCTAATTAATTAATCCATTTTGAATATTTTCCAACAAATTAATAGGATATTTCAATCTATTATTTTGGTTGGCATATTCATTTCGGTGGGATATTTGAGAGGAGAGCCTGGGAGAATTAGAGTTCTCCAACGAAGAACCCCATCTCCCAATGAAGAACAAAGAACGAAGAACGTCGACCTTCTTTGACTTCTTCCTCAAAGATTCAACGATCATGGGACGTCTTCGACGACCAACTTTTGGATCGATGATCTTCTTCTTTTTCTACTCTCTACGACTCCATAAACGAACGATGCACGACGATCAAAGGTAGGGGGTTTTTTGTGTAATTGTTTCTTCTCATTCCTCTTCTTCGAATGGAAGGAATTGTTACGGTGGATTAAAGAGTAATTTAAGTTATACTTTCTTCTTCATTGATGAACCAATTGATACCACCCTAAATGCGGAGGGTGAGGTCCAAACCAACATGGCCCGACCCCTCTGCCGATATTTTTTATGATTGAACTTTGGCTTGGTGATGAAGTAATGAGGCGATGAAGGTGGCGACGACAAAGGTTGCACTGCCCACAGCCTCTGCGAACTGCGCCGCTCCCGTGGTGCTCCAGTGCTCCGGGACAAACCGCGGCCCTCCGGTCGCACCGCCCCCGGCCCATGCTACCCGGTGTCTCGGCCCCCTCGCGGCCTCCCGGCCGAGCCGGCGTCCCGGTCCCCAAGTGGCCTCTTGGATGACCTGGCGTCCCGGCCCCCTTGTGGCCACCCATCCAAGCCGGTGTCCCGGGCCCCTCGTTGTGCCCTGGAAGAACCAAATCGGTAGGGCCATCGCGTCACTCCGGGCCAAACCAGCCAGGCCAAACCTAATGGGTCGGCCCACCCAATGGGCCATGCCGGACCCGTCGCATTCGCATGGGTTGACCCGAACCGGATCGGCCCAAACTAAGTTGATTCGGGTCGGTCCGACCGGGTCAGACCAGATCCTGGCCCACTACCGACCCTTTACTTTCTTTGGCCATATCATTGGTATCAGAAGACCGTTTGACAAACCGTCAGTAGTGCTGGTTTTCTTGGAGCACGATGGTCCTTTTGCATATTCCCCACTGGTGTTTGGGGTTTTGTTGAGATACAGTCAGGTTGGATCATACACAAATCGAACTGTGCCCCCGAGACTAAAAGACTAATTACTCACAGACCGGGCATCCAATTGATGCTCCGTCTATTGCGTTGAGACCCCTCTGACAAGGTGGAACTTTGAGATACTTATTCTTGTTAATTCTTGGTTGCTGATGTATTTACACTCGTCTTGAGGATCAGACCCTCCCGAAATCATGTATGCTTCATACGGAACCCTGTGGCTGGCTGTGCATTGACAACTATTCCTGGATCTTATGTGGGTTCAACAGCACTGACGACTGTTCCTGAATCCTATGTGGGTCGACAGCACTGACGACAGTTTTTGGATCCCGTACGGGTTCGACAGATCTGACTACTATTCCTAGATCCTGTCTGGGATCGATAGTTCTGACTTCTATTCCTGGATCCTATGTGGGTTCGATAGAATAACTGTTCATGGATCCTGTGTGGGTTCGACAGTTCTGATTTCTGTTCCTGGATTGTGTGTGGGTTCGATAGAATAAATGATTCAGTGGCTACATCTGATCATCTCTATCTCTCATCAAAAGTTGTGTACATGTGTCAGTTAAGTCAGTAACTTTGTGTTTTCCTAATGATTGAGTTAGATTACTAGATAACATAGGTATATATATGGGCATATACCTAAGTGGGGTTATCTGTTGATTTCATACCTTGTGGTTTATCCTTGATGGATTTTGTGAGACCTTGTGGGTCTTGGGGTCCCTACTGAGTATCGTAACACTCATCCCTACATGATCTATGCCCGCACCTCATTTTTTTGGATGTAGACAATGGACAGTGCTGACCGAGGGTGAGTGTACGTGGACTGGACAGTACCCAGAGGTGGACCTCACGACGAGTCAGTACTAGGAGGAGACTGATAGATGTGGAGTACTGAGCTGTCTTTTTTTACATACCTTTCAGGTAGGATCTGTGATGGACAATCCAGGAGCTGCTTTTCACTTTTCAGTTGTTTTGTCCTTTTTAGTTGTACTTATACTTTACACTTGGGCTTGTATTTCTGGCCCCTTTACTTTTTAGCACTCTCTTGCTATAAAGTTTTGCTTAGTGTTTTGTATTCAGTTGTGTACTCTGTTGTGTTTGTTTTGAGTTATAAATGCAATTCCCTCCCAGTTTAGGGATTTATGCCTTTGGTGCTAGTCCCCAGCCCCTGGCCTATGGAAGACAGGATTGGGGTAGTCACGGAACGGGCCCCAATGGATGGTTCGTGACAAATTGGTATCAGAGGATTTGTTTCTACCATATAGATTAGGACTCTGATATTTTCTGTGAAGCAATAGTGTTAAGGGAACTAAGTGTTGTTTTCAGTTTAGGGAGTCCAGTGTTGGTGTGTTGGCCGACTTATCCATACACTAGGATCCTGACTCTGGATTTCTGACTTAGTACATGAAAACACTAATTGCATGTGTGTTTTGAAGAGTTTTCTTAAGTGATCTTTTTGAGTCATCTCACCAGGTATAACTTATTGACCATGGAGAACCTGTTACATTACAGGATGCCTCCACACAGACAGCCAGCCAGGGTTCCAGGCTTTGTACAAGATGAAAACCCACCGAGAAACGAGGCCTCAATGTAGGGCCCTATTACAGTAGAGGCTCTAGCAGTACCACTACCCATTGGGCCATCGATGCCACCATCCTTAACAGTAGAGAGTTCACTCCGCTTGAGCATGTTTCATGAGTTTTAGTGCCATAGGCCACCCAGGTACAGGGGTGAGATGGACCCGCAGGAAGCTAAGGATTGGCTGGAAGCTATAGTGGGAGTCTTCAGACTGGTAGGGACAATAGCAGACCTTATGGTGATCCTTATCATGAGTCTCCTTCATGAAGTAGCAGGAAGATGGTGGAGCCTGACGCTCCAGGTGAATGATGAGGTGACACTTCAATGGGAAGACATCGAGAGCCTCTTTTGGGTAGAGTTTGTCCAAGCCGCCCTACGTGTGATGCGGATTCAGGAGCTACTTAATCTACAGCAGGGTAGTAAAATAGTGGAACTTTACTCAGTGAGGTTCATCGACCTCTCACTCTACTCCACATATATGGTACGAGACCCATTCTTCCGGGTCCGAACCTTCGACCAGGGGATCAGGCTAGAGATTAGGGCTTCGATGATCTCCCTCAACATCCCGATGTAGGCGGGGGTATTGAAGCGAGCCCTCTTAGTAGAGAGTTTTCTTTCTAAGTAGAAACGTGTAGCGAGACCGGCCACCAGGCGTCATGTAGAGGATTCTTCTACTGTTGGCAGCATACAATTGTCACAGAGGTCCAAGAGGACCATACCATTTGGTGTACGACCTTAGGACTCGGTTTTGGTTGTGCGAGGCACATGAGACAGAGCCAGTCATTCGAAGAATGGGCAGTGTTTCACATGCGGCAGGTAGGGTCACATGGCTCTTGGCTATCCGACCTATTGTTCAGATGATCAAAAAATAGTTGAGGGACCTCCCAAGCAGAGGAATATGTTCGATTGAGGCAATCCGTAGGGACACGGCGGATGTGGAAGAGGAGCTGTTCGTGCAGTAGGCGGTGGATGGAGTTATAAGGTGTTACCACCACCACCACTAGGAGGTCCACCCCGACCGCAGGGAGTATGTGGGCAGGCGAGAGCCCAGCTCCAAGCAGATGAGGATTACGATCATGGTGCTCCAGAGATGATTCGAGGTATGATATGTGTCTACTCCACCTTGGAAACTGTTCTTATAGACACAGGTGTCAGTCACTCTTTCATTTCCATCGCCCTCGTTTAGAGCGTGGAGATTCCAATGGAGTCGTTGTCTCAATATATGCATCTAGAGACTCCAACGGGGGTAGACTCAAAGATTACGCACTGGTGTCGGTAGTGTGGGATTACTCTAGGAGGCGATAGCTTCGGCTGGGATCTCCTTGTAGTGGCGTCGAGGCCTTATGACGTTATCTTGGGTATGGACTAGTTTTATACATTCCATGCTCAAGTTGACTGTATTAGGCACAAAGTGTGGTGTGTTCACACATATGGGACTAGGTTCACCTTCACCGGCAGGTAGGGAGCTTTTGCAGCATAGGACGGACTTACTCGGAGGAAGGTGCAGCCGATCAATCATCAATTGTCTTGTCTTACCCTCGGAGCTATAGATGTCGATTGTTCGACATATCCTGTAGTGGTGGAACAGTATGTGGACGTTTTCCCTAATGATGTCCTAGGTCTACCTCCTCACAGAGAGGTGGACTTATACATTAATTTGTACCTCGAGATGGCACCTATATCTACACCATTATATCGTATGGATCCTGCTGAGCTTCATGAGCTATGGGTATAGCTAGAGGAATTGTGGGGGGAGGGATTCATCTGGCCCAGTGTTTCTCCCTAGGCAGCCCTCATTCTGTTCACCAAGAAGGTGGATGGGAGCTTGAGGCTTTGTGTCGAATACCGTTGCCTAAACTAGGTGAGCATGAAGAATGAGTACCCACTCCTGAGGATTTGTGGCCTCTTTGATCAGCTGAAGGGAGCACGGTGGTTCTTGAAGATAGACCTCAGATCAGGCTGTCACTAGCTCAGAGTTCGAGATGAGGATGTGTAGAAGACGGCCTTCAGATGTCGTTACGGCCACTATGAGTTCTTGGTTATGCCTTTCGGAATAACCAATGCTCCAGCAGTGTTCATGGGACTCATGAACAAGATTTTCTTGCCATACCTCGATCTCTTTGTTGTAGTATTCATCGACAACATACTGATCTACTCACCTACTGAGGAGGAGCATTCCTACCATTTGCAGGTAGTACTGGACACACTCCGAGAGCACCATCCTTATGGTAAGCTCTAGAAGTTCTATTTCTGGATTCGAGATGTTCATTTTTTGGGTCATGTCATCTCAGAGGCTGGAGTTGCAGTGGATCCAGTGAATATTGAGGCGGTACTTGCTTGGGAGCCACCCAGGAGTGTGACAGAGCTACGGAGTTTCCTGGGTCTTGCTGGATATTATCGGAGTTTCGTACCAGAATTCTTTAGAGTTGCAGCACCACTATCATCATTGATGAAGAAGGGGCCACCCTTCGTGTGGTTGGAGAAATGTCAGCAGATCATTCAAGAGCTGAGGTAGAGGCTGACTAGTTCCCCCATCTTGAGGCTTCCAGAGGAGGGAGTAGAGTACGTAGTCTATTGCGATGCATCAGGGACTTGACTCGGGTGTGTCCTGATGTAGGAGTGAGCATTGATCGCTTATGGTTCTCGTCAGCTAAGACAGCATGAGCAGAACTATTCTACCCATGACCTAGACTTAGTAGCATTGGTCTTCGCCTTGAAGATGTGGTGGCACTACTTGATGGGCGAGTGTTTCACCATGTACTCTGATCACAAGAGTATCAGGTATATCTACTCTCAGAAGGACCTGAACCTGAGATAGTGGCAATGGCTTGAGTTCCTCTAGGACTATGACTTTGAGATAGTATGTACCCCTGGGAAGGGGAATGTTGTTGCAGACACACTCAGTAGGAGACCTAGTATACAGCTGTTAGTCGAGGGGACGGAGCAGCTAGATGCTTTACAGATATCCTTTGTGGACCGAGATAGAGCATCTTTCCTTCAGTCTCTTACAAAAACTCCTCCACTTCTTCAGCGACTCAGGGAGGCACAGTGTGGAGACACTAACTATAAGACACAACATTCTCAGATATCCACTGGGTAGGCACCTGATGGATTTTTTGAAGGTGGGGAGCATGTCATCCTCTTCATAGGATGTACTATGGTGTTATTGTCACTTCAAGAGGAAGTGTTGAGGGAGTTCCACACATCCTCTCTAGCGGTACATCTAGGAGTTGCGAAGAAGTACCAGGACCTTCGACGACAGCACTGGTGGCCAGGTATGAAGAAGGTAGTAGCAGAGTTTGTCTATCGATGCCTCACTTGTCAGCAAGTGAAGGTAGAGCACTAGGTACTAGAAGGCTTGGATCAGCCCATTTCCTACCAATATGAGAATAGGGTTTAGTAGAGATCTTCGGATGCCTAAATGTGCAGAATATTGTGCGGCTACAGGATGTACCTTCTTCTATCTTCTCTGATTGTGACGCACGGTTTACCACTCAGCTATGGAAGGTGTTGAAGGAGGCTTTCAGGATGCAGATTCATCTGAGCACCGCCTTCCATCCTCAGACGGATGGTCAGACTGAACTGACCATTCAGACCATTGAGGACATGTTGTGTGCTTGTTCCCTCAACTTCAGTCACAGTTGGGAGGATCACTTACCTTTGGTAGAGCTTTCCCACAACAATAGTTATCACTCCACCATAGGGATGGAACCTTTCTAGGCGTTATATGGGCGACCTTGAAGATCCCCCTTGTGTTGGAAAGACCCAGGGGAGTCAGCACTGGTGGGACCAGAGATGGTATGGGCTACCACAGAGAAGGTGCAGATCATCCAGGAGTGGACGAAGACTGCACAGAGCCGGCAGAAGTTGTATGCTGATAGGAGACAGAGACCTCTGGAGTTCGAGGATGGTGACCACATCATTCTACGAGTCTCACCCGGAAGAGGTTTAAGGAGATTTGGCCGAGGCAGAAAGTTATCTTTGAGTTTCATCAGACCTTTTTATTTCCTAAGAAGAGTTGGCGAGGTGGCATACCGCTTATCTCTTCCAACTCAGTTGCACCAGGTGCATGACGTCTTCCACATATCCAAGCTAAGGAGATACGTGCACGACCCTTCACACATCATCGACCATGGGGAGCTGGACGTCGACGATGGGGAGACTTTTATGGAGGTTCTAGTGGAGATTGAGGATTGATAGGAGCGGGTCCTACATGGACGTTCGATACCTCTAGTGCGTATACGCTGGTAGCACGAGAACCTCCATGAGAGCACATGGGAGCGGGAGGCTCAGATTGATGCTCAGTACCCCCACTTATTCCCTTAGTTCTATTTGTAGCTTATGGGGACGTAAATCCTAGAGGTGGGGAGAATTTAAAGACCCAGAATTTCTATGGAAATTTTTTTCTTAACTACACGGGAATTTTATGAGTCCTTGAAAATTGACGGCCTATGAATTCGAGGCCCGGTGTGCCCGGAATCAATTTCTGAAGTTTTGTTTGGGTACATTCAGTAGACGTACAAGCTGGTTTTTATAACTTTTGAACCAGTGCTTGTAATTTAAATCCGAGGACACCGTTGAACTCACGGTGCTGATATTCACTTAAGAAGACTCTCACCTCAATAACAGTGAGTCGAGAATAGAAGATAGTTTTTGGGTTTTCGTGGAAAGTAATAAAATAAAGTGATTTACACATTGTTTTATTTGAGATGCCATGTGAGTGTTGGGTGGTTAAAACCTCCTCATGGAAGTTGGAGGTGGGACCACCACACCTTAACCTCCCATGAGAGGATAAGGTGGTGGGGACTACCCAAACATAACCTCCAGTGAGATGTTATGACTTGGGGACCACATGGGGCTTAACCCCCCTATTGATTGAGGAGAGTAAAACCTCTCAACTCTCCCTCATTAATCAGGGAGAGCCTCTTCACCTCCCCAAATTAATTCCTTATGCCAACACATTGAATTAATTAAGGGGAGCCTACCTAATTAATTAGTCAAATTAGAATATTTTCCAACAAATTAATAGGATATTGCAATCTATTATTTTCATTGGCATATTTATTTTGGTGGGATCTTTGAGAGGAGAGCTTGGTAGAATTGGAGTTCTCCAACGAAGAACCCCATATCCCAACGAAGAACGAAGAAAGAAGAACACCGACCTTCTTCGACTTCTTCCTTGAAGCTTCAACCATCATGGGATGTCTTCGACGACTGACTTCCACATTGATGATCTTCTTCTTTGTCTACTCTTTGCGAATCCGTTAACGAACGACGAACGACGATCAAAGGTCGGGGGTTGTTTTGTGTAAATTTTCCTTTCCTTACTCATCTTCGAGTGAAAGGAATAGTTGCGGTGGATTGAAGAGTAATTGAAGTTCAACTTTCTTCTTCTTTGATGAACTAATAGATACCACCCTAAACGAAGAGGGTGCGGGCCAAACCAACATGGCCCGAAACCTCTGCCGATCTTGTTTATGATTGAACTTTGTCTTGGAGATGACGCAGAGAGGCGATGTATGCAGCAATGACAAATGTCGTGCTACCCGTGGCCTCCGCGAACTGTGCCACTCCAACGGCGCTCTGGTGCTCCAGGCCAAACGGTGGCCCTCTGGCCGAGCCACCACGGCCGCCGCGCCGTCGGCCAGCGCCACCTGGCGTCCCGGCCCCCTCGCGGCCTCCCAGCTAAGCCAGCATCCCAACTCCCTCGCAGACTCACGGCCGAGCCGGCGTCCCAGCACCCTTGCTGCCATCCAGCCGAACCAGCGTCCTGGCCCCCTCGCGATGCCCTGGACGAACCTACCCGGTCACGCCCTCCAGGCCGAGCCACGCTGGGTCGCGCCCTCGCATCACTCCAGGCTAAACCAGCTAGGACAAACCCAACATATTGGCCCACCCAACGGGCCAAGCTGGACCCATCGGGTCAACACGGGTCGACCTGAACCAGATTGGTCCAGACTAAGTTGGGTCGGGTTGGCCCGACCGCGTCGTACCGGACCCAGGCTCACTACCGACCCTTATCTTTCCTAGGCCATATCTTTCGCACCAGATGACCATATGAAGAACCGTCAGCGGCACTGGTTTTTTTGGACTGCGATGGTCCATTTGAGAATATCCCACTAGAGTTATGGGTTTAGTTGAGATGCGGTCAGGATGGATCGTACATGAATCCAACTGGTCCCCCGGGACTAAAAGGATAATAACTCACAGACCGGGCATCCAATTGACACGTCATTTGTTGTGTTGATACCCCCATGACGAGGAGGACCTTTGAGTTACTTCTTCTTAGGAATTCGTGGCAGGTTATGTATCGACAATCGGATTGAGGAGTGGAACCTCCCAGGATCAAGCATGCTTCGTGCGGAATAATGTGGCTCGCTGTGCACTGACGACTGTTCCTGGATCCTGTGTGGGTTCGACAAGACTGACGACTGTTCCTGGATCCTATGTGGGTTCGACAGCACTGACGACAATTTCTGGATCCCGTACGGGTTCGATAGCACTGACTATTGTTCCTGGATCCTGTGTGGGTTCGACAGTTCTGAATTCTTTTCCTTGATCCTATGTGGGTTGGACAGAATAATTGTTCCTGGATCCTGTGTGGGTTTGACAGTTCTGTCATCTCTATCTCTCTTCAAAATTTGTATTCCTTTGTGAGCCGAGTCAGTAACTTTTTCTTTTCCTCAAGATTGAGATGGATTACTAGATAACTTACGTATATGTATGGGCATTTATTTAATTGGGGTTATATGTTGATTTCAGACCTTATGGTTTATCCTTGATGGATTTTGTGAGACCTTGAGGGTCTTGGGGACTCTACTGAGTATCGTTATACTCACCCCTACACAGGCTATGCCCGAATCTCATTGTGTTGGATGCAGACGACGAGCAGCGCTGACCGAGGCTGAGTGTACGTGGACTGGACAGTACCTGGTGGTGGACCTCACGACGAGTCGGTACCCAAAGTAGACTGATGGACGAGGAGTACTGATGCTTTTTGTACCTACCCTTCTGGTAGTATCTGTGGTGGACGATCCAGGAGCTGCTTTTCACCTTTCAGTTGTTTTCCCTTTTTAGTTGTACTTGTACTTTATGTTGGGCTTGTATTTCCGGCCCCTTTACTTTTTATCACTCTCTTGTTATAGAATTTTGCGTAGTGTTTTGTATTCAGCTGTGTACTCTATTGTCTGTGTTTTTAGTTATAAAGGCAATGTCTTCCCAGTTTAGGGATTTACACCTTTGGTGCTGGTTGCTAGCCCCTGGCCAATGGAAGGTGGGCTTGCGGTAGTCACAGCACGGGCCCCAAGGGACGGGTCGTGATAACACCATTATAATTTTTTATGTATAAACCATAATAAAGATGAATGGAAGGCTTACAAAAATTGTAAACAATATAACTTCCTTGGGAGAACCCATCAAACAATCTGATCAAGCCTTGAAAGTACTTACAGTACTACCTTTGAAATGTAATGACATATCTATTATTATTCATCAATCATCACATGTCAAGGATCTGGAAATTAAAGAACTAATTGGGATGCTAATGATGTATGAAGCAGAAATGAAGGCTGAAGCTGAAGATCATAAATTTATAGTAAAAAAAGAAAGTACTACTTTTAAGGAGACATCTCAAAATCATAACAGATGAAAAAAAATAAGTCAAAGAATAGAAAAATTCAAATTCTTTGGATTCTGAAATGGAACTAGCTCAGCTAGCCGTAAGTTTCAATAAATTTTTCAAGAACAAAAGAGGCTTTCGAAAAACCTTTAAAAAGGATGAAAAATAACTAAGAGAATTTTGGTACTATGAATAAATGAAATTTTTTCATATTAGTCCTGATTTTACTCAGATGAAAGATGAAAAAAAAAAGAGAGAAAATAAGTATCATAAAAATAATGATTATGAGAAAAAAGTAAAAAATAGTAATGAAAGATATATGGAGTGTATCTGAAGACTACAGAAGACCTTCAAATTTTGATTTAGATATGGATAAATCAAATCTAAAATCAAGCATGTGCTTCCTAGATGAAGTGGAAAAGTTAACATGACAAAGGAAAAAAATTATATGGTATATGGATAGTAGATTATTCTATGTACATGAGTGGATATCCATAAAATTTTCACATGTTGACTCAAATTGATGGAGGTATTTTCACTTTTAGTGACAATGGAAAAGGAAAAATAGTTGTAGCTGGAACTATCGGATATCCAAAGACTATCTTAATCAACAAAGTACTATAGATGAAATGGCTAAAACACAATCTGATAATTTTTTATCAACTTTTTTATGATTGTTTCTATGTTTTTTTATCTATCAATCCTAGCTCTATATTTAAATATACATTTATTAAATTTAGATCACCTAGAGTATATAATGTTTATACTTTGGGTTTGAATTACATGTCTAAAAAAAGTGAATTGCTTAAGTGATAAGACAAATGAGTCTTAGATTTGGCATATAAGACTTACGCGGTATTTTATATATGATTTATATAAATTATCTAAGAAACAGTCAGTTTTTGATTTTCCTAGTCTTAAGTTTGAGAATGACATATTTTCTAATGCACCCCAAGTTAGAAAAAAACACAAATATTCTTTCAAATATATTAACAAAATTGCTACATCTAAAACTTTAGAACAAATCCATATGGATTTTTTTGGACCATCAAGTTTATAAAGTTTAGTTCATAAATTATATTTCTATGTATTAGTTGATGATTATTCTAGATTTACTTGGGTATATTTTCTAAAACTCAAAAGTGAACTTTTCACTCCTTTTGAAAGTTTCTATAAAATTGCTCGAAATGAAATTTTTTTTAAAATATTTTCATTAAGAAGTGATTATGGTGGAGAATTTTAGAATTAATTATTTAATTCTTTTTTCACAAATATAGGTATTAAACACACCTTCTAGACACCAATGACACCTCAAAAAATGAAATTGTTGAAAGCATAAATGGAAATTCAAGAAATGGAAAAGGAATATGCCGAATAAATACAATCTTCCAACATATTTTTGGGTAGACGATGTAAGAACAACCTTATATATCATGAATAGAGTTTTAATAAGTCATATTTTCAAAAGGACACCCTATAAACTTTTGAATAACAGAAAACCTAAAGTTAAGTACTCCAATGTTTTTAGATGAAAAGTTTATATCTTGAATACTAAGGATAACCTTGGTAAGTTCGATCCAAAATATGATAAAGGAATATTTTTTTGGATCTTTTGATACTTTTAAATCTTATAGAGTGTTTAATAAAAATTCAAGGATTATTGATGAATCGGTTCATGTGAAGTTTGTTGAAATTATCCCTTTAATTTAAAAAATAGATCAAACTGATGAATTTATTGACTCATTTGACAACATTAGACTTGAAACCCCTAAAAATAATTTTGAAAATGATATAAATAAAGTTAAGACTAGTTCAGAAGAACATGATATTGAAGATCCTAAAAGTGTATTGCCTAGATAGTCCATGAATCTAAAGAAAAAGTCTTTAGAAACAGTTATAGTAGACCTAGATATAGGAATTAGAACTAGAAGAAATTTAGGAATCCTATATGAATTCCCTACCATTCTATCTCAGTTAGGACCTTTTCCTATAAATAAAGACACATAAGATGATATTGGGAAGCTATAAATTTATAAAGACCTAAATCAATTTAAGAGGAATAATGTTTTGGAATTTTTAGACACCATCCAATTATCTAGTTATAGGAACTAAGTGGTTATTTAGGAATAAAAAAGATGATCAAGGGTTCATTACCATAAATAAATCCATATTAGTAGCGGAAGGATTTAATTAGGAAGAAGGAATAGATTATGATGATACATTTTTCCCTGTACCTAGATTACAATCCATTAGAATCATTTTAGCCAATGCATATTATTGGAATTTTAAATTATATCAAATTGATGTTAAATCTTCTTTTTAAAATGGTTATTTAATGGATGATTCTTAACAACCTTATAGTTTTTAAAATCCTAAAAAACAAAAATCTGTTTTTAAAATTACTAAAGTTATTTATGGCCTTAAACAAGAACCTATACTTAGTATGAAATATTATGTTGTTTTCTTTTGAAAAATTGATTTATTTTTGGATTGGTATATCCAACACTATTTTATAAAACTTTTTATTCTTATATTTAATTAGTTAAAATTTATTTTTATGATGTTATTTATAGTTTAATTAAAAAAATCTTTGTAATGATTTTTTTAAAATTAATGAAAAAAGAATTAGAAATGTGTATGATGAGAGAACTAATTTTCGTTTCAGGATTTCATATTTATCAAAAAGACTATCGAAATGCTTTAAATCAATGTAAATGTATTATTGATTTACTGAAAAATTTTGGACTTTAAGACATTACGACATATACAACTCCCATGTATGCCAATATAAAACTTAATTTGGATGAAGATGGAAACCTAGTGGATTATAAGTTATATAGAGGTATGATCGGTAGTTTGGTATATCTTACTGTTAATAAACAAGACATTATATTTTATGTTTGTTTATGTTCTAGATTTCAATAAAATACAAAAGAATCATTTCTTTCTACTGTTAAAAGAATTCTTAGATATTTAAAAGGAACTATTTTTCAATCTCTTCTTTACCCCAAAAAAATATGATTTTAGTTTTATTTCATATTCAGATGCAAAATTTGGAGGTTTTAGATTAGATAGAAAAAGTGCATCAGAAACATATCACTTTTTTTAAAAAATATTTAGTATCATTGACTAGTAAGAAACAAAACTCATTTTCCCTATCAACCACTGAAGCAGAATATGTATTTGCTGGAAGTTTTTGTGCACAAGTTTTGTGGATGAAGAACAACCTACTAGAATTTGGACTAAATTTTAATAGTATAACTATTTAATGTGATAATACTAGTGCAATAAATATTTCAAAAAAATTTATATGTCATTCTAGGACTAATCACATTGATATAAGGAATAATTTTCTTAGATATCATGTCCTTAAAAAAGATATATCTTTATAATTTCTTAATACCATATAACAAGTAGCTTGTATTTTTACTAAACTACTTTCGAGTGCAAGTTTTTGATTTTATTAAAGGGGAGTTACGATTATTTAATTTTAAATAAATGTATTATTTATTTAATTTTATTTAAATCTCTCTCTTTGTATTTTAAGTACTATATATGATGTATATAATATTTTTTAATTCTTTATTTTTTATAGTTATGTGTTAGTAATATATTATAAGAATTTTATTTTATTCATCTTTTCAAATTAAAAACAAAATGAGTGCATCTAAAATCGGCATAAGAAAACCTTCTATCTTATCCCACTCAGTACCTTCAAGTCTATTCATTTTATAGAGTATCTATCTATATATCTCTCTCCTGATTCCCATTTACCAAATCCTAAGCATTCTATCCCTTAAAAATCAAAAACTTTGGAGATGGAAACTTCTCAAAGATATAAAAATGTTGAGTTGTATGTGGCTACTTATCCATCATGGTTTCATGGAAAATTTCTCCAAGGTAAGGTAATAAATCTCGATTATTTATATTCAACAAATATTTCTCTAAGGAAGCGATATGATTTCAAGGTATTTGTTATGATTTTGGAGATGGAAACACTCCTATAGTATACAACATTGTAATAAAATAATTCTATTGGAATTCTTTGTTCGTTCTTGGATTTGATCAAGATACTATTATCTCTAAGATTAATGATTTTGAATTTTCTATTTCTTCTGTAGAAATAGATAAGTTGTTGCAATGTCCTCATGAGGGGGAGTTTTAGTGATATTTGAGGAATATATATAATGGAAAACATTTTTCATAGGACATTATGTTTCCATTGTTTGTAATGAGAACTATCAAGAAACCATTGAAGAAAGAGCCTGGTGTTGATTGCCAAGTTATGATGAAATTAATTCAATCTGGAATTTTTCTAAGGACTGTTGATCTAGAAAAAGTTATTTTTCCAGAAATGTATGTCCTATTTTTGTTCTTGAAGCTTATCAAGTCAAATTTCAATTGGTTTATGATAAGGTATTTAAACCATTCCTGAAAAAAGGATACCAATATGGTATATTATCCCTATGTAAGGATAATTTATTTTTTGTTTTGAAGAATAATAAAAATTGTAAATATGTTTTTTGGGAAGAATTTCATCACAACCACATTTTAAATTCTAGGACTGTAAAGAAGATAGGATTTTTTTGGAGAAACTATTACAACAGTTTCTTGCCTGTTGATGCAGAACAACAACGGAGGTTGTTGACAATTGGTTAGGGGGGCATAAGATGACTCCATTGGCTGGTTCTATTATACAGAGTCCTGATGATGAAGGATAATCGAGGCATACATAAACTTCTATTTAGAGAATAATAATTCCAGTCAGCATTCTAAGAAAAATGGACGAAGTTGTTATTGGAGCTGAACTAGAGACTCCAGGGGTTGATTATGTTGAAAAAGAGGCTCATATTCAAGAACATTATAGAGAATATGTCCCTGATCTTGAAAATAATTCTCTCATTATTACTGATTCTAATGTAATGGGAGGATCTACCACAAGAGATATATCATAAAGAAATAAAGATCCATTTTTTTCTTTTATAGGAGTTGGGCAAGCAAGGTCTCAATCTCTAAAATCTTCTGATTCTCATGATGAAGATTTGGTAAAAAATATGAATATGTTGGAAGCTCATAACTTGTCTCCATGAAAATAATGGGAAGCTAAGAAAAAAAGTTCATGATCTGTAAAGGTTATTAGTGCTAAAGATCAGATTTTAAGTATTAGAAGATCCATATAAAGCAATTCAATGAAAATATTATTTATTTTAGAGACATTAAAGAGTTTATTAGAAATATTTCTAGATATTTTAGTCAGTTGAAATATGAATATTTCAAAAAGTCAAATTTTGTTGAGTTGAATCTAATGATAGAGAGAGAATTGAATTTATCAGGGAAAGAACTCAAGCATCAAATTCTTCTTAACAGACACCACTAGACCTAATCAGAACATTTGAAGATATCACATCGGTGCTAGATGATTTAAAATATAGAAAACACACTCTTTAGTGTGATAGTACTCATTTAAGTGTTCTATTATAAAATAAAATTCATATGGTTAGTCCAATAACTTCTAATGAACCCTAGTTGGGATAAGTTATTAATCAAGTTAAAGATTATTTAACTTTATTAATTCAGTCAGAGGAAGTTGTGAATGATTTTATGAAGGTTAATTTGGTTGAGAATCTAAAAATTGGTAAATATTTGAAGAAGCTTATTCAATAGTGGTCAAAAGTATTCGACAACCATTTTAAGATCTTGTTGCTCAAGCTCATTGATATTAATAGTGTTGTTCAATCTATTCCTGGTCTAAATTAACCCTCATCTACTGGAGATACTGATCATATACCTTCATTTTGAAGAAATCTTTTGATGGCCTTGGATTGTAATCTATTTTCAAAACATTAGAATTTTTTTTAATTTCAATTTACTTTTTTATTGAGATTTAGATTTATTTTATTTAAGTTCAATATTTAACTTCCAATCCTTAATTTATTTCTCTTATACCAGTATTTATAAATATTCATTTATAGTTTAATACTACATTAACTATGGTTTAAATCATTTATTCTTTCAAACCATTTATTTGATATCACAAAAAAGAGAAGAATATCTATGGGGGAGAATATTTGAAAACTACAAAATTTCATTGACGTTTTTTTTAATTTACAGGTATCTATTTTCATTTATCGAAATCATACTGTGAGGTTGAAATATTTTCCATATCCAAATTTTTATGTTTAAAACTACGTCATTTTCTTTAAATTTTATTATGGATTATGTTAGGGGTTTTTTTATCATCAAAAATGGGGAGATTGTTGGGCATGTACTGTCTCAACAACACTCAACAATTTATGATGATTTTGATGCTCCCAAATACCCTTGTTAGTTTTCTAATGAAGTATCCTTGAGTGAGTTTTCATTAATTTATATCAAGGTTAAATGAATTTTACATTACTAAAATTATTCTAGAAACACTGTTTCAAACCCTATGTTTGGAAAATGAGTGTATAGTTCATTATCCCTATATTATGATAGAAAGTTAACACTTTCATATGTTATAAACACAATGCTATGATAAAAAAATTTGTGTTTGGATCGACATCCTTATGTTCAGAGAATCGATAATCGTATGGATCAAAACCCATATGTTGGAGTCTGGAATTACTATCCATACTCTACGTTCTAGAAAATTGAACGTATGGTTAAGCAATGCTACATTTGGAATTTTATGCTGACAAAATGAACATATGGATTTTCATCCCTATCCTACATTTTCCCCTATGTTATGTGAAGATGAAAGTATTTTTGATGAACCATACATTGGTAGGAACCCTACGCTACTCAAAAGAATGCTACACTACACAAAGGAACCCTATAGTACGTTGTGTTTTCAATGGAAAAAGGTTTAAGATATGTTTTAAATTTTATATTCCTGCAATGATCGAGTCATAATTAAAGTCATATTTGAGGATCATTATAATTGATTTAAATAAATTACTATTTGATGATCATTATAATTTTTTCAAAGAACCATGTTCATTAATGAAAATATCTCATGTTCTTGAGGGAATTTATGACTCTCCTGGTCAATTGAAATTTAAATTTCCATGATCAATCATGCTATTCTTTTGTCTCTGAAATATAGAAAATAGGTATCTATTAATATATTTATTTAGAGTATCTATTAAAAAATAAATGTGATATGTGATTTATATATGTGACTGCATTATTGAAATTAGCTTTTACAATTTGGATGTAGAAACAAATGATCAAATCACTATTATTTAAAAAAAATCTACGCTTTGAAATTTCTAAATGTTTCAATCATGAGTTTGTGAAGATATTTAGTTGCTACCTTATTAAATATTATCTGAAACTGAGATCACTTTAGAAATATACCTTCTTGAAGACTTACATTTTTGAAGATAAAGATCCATCTACTATTAGTTATTTCTAATGTAACTGTGAATAAAAACTCAAATCAAAAAATCAAACACTTTTGATTTATTGGAGTTTCAACTGCTCAGACTCAGTTGTGGTGGAGTATCATCTTCTTAATCTAAGCTATGGATAACCAGTTCTCTATTATTGAGCCAAAATAATTTTTTATTATTCATGTTTATAAAGGTGTCAGCTTCCTACACTCAGTTTTGAATACATGGTCTTGTGATAAGAGGATCATTCTAGTGAAATCACCAACTCGTCGAGATAGTGATTGGTGGAGTATAAAATGGGATCTTTGTGCCCTGAACCTATATAAAAAGTTGTATTATTTTTTTATACTTTATCCATTATGCATATTTATATAGAATAAAACACTTATTATCTGTATAAATCACATTGGGTGTCAAAATCCAGAATTGGGGAATATTTTTGAAGAGACACAATCAACCCCCCCCCCCCCCCACTTGTGTTACATTGTATTATTCTGACCTAAAATTTTGTTTGTGGATATAGTAAAGATGGATATGGGAATTATTAATTAAGGGGAAAAATCAAACATTTTTTGAATGATTGTGAAACCATATTAATTGGAATAAGATAAAAAATTATCAATATGATGATGATATCTTTTTAAAATAAAATTATTGTCGTGAATGATTGGAAATTGGAAAATTTTAGCTGTAAAGATTGATTTATGAAATTTATAAAGAGAGTATGTGTTATATATATACCTGATCTGAAAATATAATTTTTTCGATGATTATTAAAACCCATATTTTCTCTATACTCCCTAGTACCACCAAGACGTATAAGGATTTTAGGGAACATTTTTGGTAGGATAACATAAAGTTGGAAATTTCTAATTATGTATCAAGATTATTATTTTTTCAATATGTGAAGGACGAGATACAACATCCTAGAGGATTCATGAAGCCTCTAACTATTACTATTTCAAAATGAGATGACATTGTCATGGTATTTTTCACATAACTACAAAATAATCCTAGAAATAATGATGCAATATGGGTTTTTTGTTGATCACTTAACCAAATCTGCACATTTCCTTGATAAAAGAGAAGATTTACCTCTTGTACACCATGAAGATCTATATATTAATGAAGTTTTGAGACTTAATGGAACACCTATTTAAATTACGTCGGATCATGATCCTTGATTTACATAAAAATTATATATGAGTATTCAGATGTCTCTTCAATCTAAGATTCATTTGAGCACCATCTTCCATCCTCAAACTGACGTACATTCCAAAATTACTATTAGAACATTAGAATACATGTTGAGATCATTATAAATTGAATTTAATGGTATGTGGTAATATTATTTACCTTTTTTATATTTTTCCTATAATAATAGTTTCCATTCATGCATTCAAATGGTACTGTATGAAGCATTATATGTAAAAATATGTCGTACTCCAACTTATTGGGAAAATGTTTGTAAAGAGAACTTTTATGCTCAAAACTTGTTGAGGAGACAATAAAAAAGATAAATACTATTCGGAATCTTATTAAAGGAGAACAAACCCATTAAAAGAGTTATGTTGATATTCATAGGAATTTTTTGGAATTCCATGTGGGAGAACACATTTTCTTGAATGTATATCCATGGAAGGGTGTCAAAAAGTTTTATAAGAAGTTCAAATTGTTCCCTAGGTACATCAAACCCTTTGAAATTTTAGAAATAATTGGACATTTTGATCAATTTATGGAAATTAAACCAATTATCTCAAAATTACATTATGTGATCCGTATATCATTGTCAAGGAAGTATATTCTAGACCAGATGCATGTGCTCACCTATGAAGAAAGACAATTGGAACATGATCTATCTTACTATGAAGAGACCATATAGATTATTAAAACTATAGATAACATATTGGCGGATCATATTTATCAATTAATAAAGGTAATTTTTATAAATCATAATTTGGAGTAAGAAATATGGGAACTATTGGATGTTATGAAGAAGAACCACCATCATTGTTTTATAAAGTAACATCCATCAAAATTTCAACGCTGAAAATTTTGTAGGAGGGTATAATGTAATCGTAAGGCTTCAATTATAGCAAGTAACAATTATATTATAATTAAAAAATAATATAATGTACATTTTAATATTTCATAGCACAAAAATGCTATATTTATAGGATGAATATTTATTTCAAACTTACTTGGTCAAAATAATCCTAGAAGGAATTTCTGAAATTTTCTTTTAGAAATAAGATTTAATGAATAATTAAAAAATTTATATTTAAATATTAATTGTTTTACATATATTAATATTTTATATTATGTATAATTAACAATTTATATTCCATAAATTTTATAGAAATGAAGATAAAATTATTTGGATGCAAAAGGGATATTATTCGAAAAACTGTTTTTTACGCATAATGCCATTCCTTTATAATTAATTGAAATAAACGTTAATTATGAATAATTTAAATAAAATTTAAATATTATATTTATAAATATATGAATTAATATCCATATAATGATTATTACTAATCATTTAATTAATATAATATCATATTATGCTTGAAAATACAATTCTTGAAAAAACATTTTTCTAACACGTTTTGCTGGTTTATTTTTAAATTAATTTATGAAATTTATATGAATTTAAATAATAAAATGGATCAAATTTTTGAAATTATAATAAATAGTATTACTAAATAAGTTCAACTTAATTTTTGGTCATAATGAGTGGTAAAAATACTAAAAATTAATTACTATAGTTAAGGTCAAAATAGGTTTACGAGGGATTAATCTATAAAGATATGGATTAAAATGACCAAAATAATTTATAAAAACACATTGGTTGGTTGTATTTATGAATTAAAATTATTTTCATATAATATGATCATTTTTAATCCATATTTCTCAAAAAGTGACATGACATTGTTGAAAAACGTTGAAAAATTATAAATGTTCCACTCACCTCATTTGTAAAAGGGCATCTCCTCCCCTCAATTATTCATAACTATAAATCCATTTATATCAATAAAAACCTATAATAATATCTCCCCAAAACCCTTATAAACATTATATAGGTGTTTTTATTTCCAAAATACAAAACCATAGGTCCTTAATAAGTGATCCAAATGAGGTTCTTCTTTAAAAAGGTCTTTTTCTTCCCCAAGATCTTTCTTTTTTCTTATTATTTTACAACCTCCAATTATGTCTTAAAAAATAAAATATAATAACAAATATATCATCCATATAATAATATGTTATTATTTTATGGAATATTATTTATCTATATCCTTCTCCATCAAATGGGAAACAAAACCATTACTTATGTGAATAGTGGATTACCGCCTCGTGAACCGATTTAATTTGTTTTCCATCACTCACTCACATGGACAGTAATAATGATAGAAAAAACAGAAATATATATGATAATTATTAAATAATATTTATTTATTATATTTAATATATCATATATTGCCTTACCCTTTCACCCATTATGGAAATGATAATATCCCTTGTGTGTAAGTACGACCTACCGTCTCCACAAAGTAATGTGATACATTTTCCATTTTCAAATTTTTAGAATGATTTTAAAGATGTATATAATGATTAAATATGATATTTATATCGTGAAAATAATTATGGATGTAATGGAACCATATCCTATTCATAATAATAAGAACTTCCATGAAAAAACATGCATGAGAAAATGAATTAGTTAAAACCTAAATCAATGGTAATAATAAAATATTATTAACAAATGGGTGATAAGATGTTATAAGAGGATCATATATGATATTATAATTATTAATATGTTTATTTTATAAATTAATAATATGTTTAAAATCACTATAATGGATTTCGAATCTTGTTAAAATAAAATAAAGCATGCGGTAATGGATTTTGTCTCAATTTACACTCTATTGAGACATATTTGTTGTTATGTGCCAATTCACTTTTATGTGTTGTATATAGTATCCCTTTGAAATATTTAAAATGAATACCTATTTATTTGTTGTCATTAAAATTTAAATGAATTTTTACTCTCTCATGGGTTTTCAATATAAAATTTACCAGAGGATAGAATATATTTTTCAACCTAAATTTTTGGGATTGCTCTTTTTTTTGAAGAAATATTATAACCTATACTTATTAAACTCTATTTAATTTCTTATATGTTCGGTATATATTGAGTTTCCATATTTTCTTTAAAATATTCCTCTATTTTCTCCTTTAATCAAGAAATTAAATGTTTAAAACAAAAGATGATTTTAGTTCTCTTTTAATCAGATATATTTTGCGTCCATGTCCATATTTTTTCCAAATGAACTTAAAAAATTCCTTTTTATTACTGTGATTTATTAAGGAAATTTTGTGTCACAATTGAATTTTTAAAATGTTTTATAGGAATATTTAAATTTCTTGGAATGTTTTTATTTTTACTTTCTTTACAAAAAAGTCAAAAAGTAATGTTTTTAACATATAGAGAGATAACCAAATTCCCCGTCGCTGAAACTATTTTAAAATATTTAGATTCTTCTATATGTTTTGAATTATTTTACAAAGAAAAATATTTAATGAAATATTACTTTAATATTTCACTTCCATTTTCATTATTCTTCTAAAATACATGTTTTTATTACAAACCTATATTTTTTATGAAATTATGGTCACCTTTTATCCCATATTAATACTTTTGTTGTTGAATTTATATCAAAACATTCACTTTTTCAAGATAATTGTAAATTATATTTCTCCTAAATATCCATATTATTTATATCAGATATGTGATTATTTCCTAAACTATATAGCTTTTTTCATACATTTTTTTATGAATATTATTTGATTGAATGGGGAAATTCTTGATAAATTTTTATGTGTTACTAAATTAATATATTATTTGATAAGGAATATTGTTTATGAAATTAATTTAACAATCAATATATGAGGAATGAATTGTAAATATTGTGATGGGTGGGACCATATTATATATAACCCCTCAATGCATGAACATTTATCATGAGTCAAATTAGTTTGAAAATTTAAATGGGTTTTTGGTGAGTACCTATATGTAGTTTTAAATTGTATTAATGCATGGTATTGGAAGTATATATATCATGATGACTAAGACATTGAAATCAAATATGAATCATTTTCATTATTTAAAATTCAGTTATTATTATCCATGATATTATTTCATTTATATTATCAATGGATGTATTTTTTCTCAAGTTATTGATTAAATGACATGTGATTTCTATTATTTACCTTTCAATATTGATTATTCCATATTTACACATGATAGCTTCCATCGTATGTAACCCTTATTTAGAATTTTAGATGACCATTATTTAGTTTCATTTACCGAAAAATTGAATAATAATTCATTTAATGAGTTCAATGAAGTCAAATGGTTTCCATTACTATGATTTATATTTTATTCCCAATATAAAATGGGTATCATGTATGTATCTGGATATCCAAGGATGCTATAATGACATGTCCTTTGGGATTATAACCATTGTATCTATGCCAATGTAATAAATTAACCACCATCTATAGGTTACTAGAGTCGGTGTTGCTACAAGATTTACCACTCTAGAGCTACATTAGTTTGGATTGAGTATGGAAAAAAATAAAAACTATTGGAATTATGAGTGAAGAAAATATCATAAACCAATATGAGAACTATACTACTAATTTTGAATCTGTAGACTCACAAAGAAGATAAATGTTTTTACTAAAAATCAAAATGTATAATAAAAAATCACTAAAAATTTGTATTCTTTTTATGAATAAAATTAATAAATCCATGTTTCTTATCATAATGAAAATAGTAGCTTTGAATTAAAATATATATTCACTCATCAACTCCATAAATTTAAAAGGATTCCCAGAGGGGCTCCAAACAAGCATCATGAGTAATTTAGTTATCTTTTTGATAAAATGGAACCATAGAAACTAGATAGTGACCAAATTAAACTGAAAGTGTTTACCTTTTTTTGTAAGGAGTGGATACATAGTTTTTTTCTATTATTAATTAAATTTAATTATAAATTGGAATGAATTGAAGAAAATATTTCTTTAAAAAATGTTCCCTACTTCTAGGACTGGTGAAATTAAAAAAATGAAATTAAGAAAACTAATGTGGAGACTTTACATGTTTATTGGGCGAGATTTAAATAAGTGGGATTATTTTCCTCTACTATTAAATTAGTGATCATATTTTCATTTTATATTTACATAAATTATTTTTTTCTAAATGATAGGAGAATGGTGGATGCTTCTATAGAAGAATATTTACCTGATAAAATTCTAGCTACATCATAAAATGTTATTTCTAAAGTAGATCATAAAGATTAACAATTTAGAACAAGTAGTCTACTATATATAAAATATTCTTAAGAATTTCCCACATATATTTTTTTGAAAATTGAATGATTGTGATTCAACTTAGTTATTATACTACCACAGTGAGATTACTGATGTTATCCAATACATTTCAAACCCAACACAAAACTAAAAAAAGTTTCCAACTCTAAGTTCATTATGGAATTTATTGTTCAATAAAACTCTATAGTAATAATTTTCCAAAAATGTATGAATATTATAAAACATGTAATGTAGTTTTTCTTGGAATATATTTTCAATAGGCTTAACCATGACCTTTTCAAACCATCCAATACTTTAACCATGGATGGAATAATTATTATAATGACATATTTAGAATATTTGAACAATAAGTAATATTTTTCCAGGGTCTATCAAATAATTACCAACCCAGTTATTTCAAAGATCAAGCTAATTCTCCACCCACAATAGCTTTCCAACCAGCACAACCCATTCAAAAATCTCGAAACACCGTTGAAGAAATGGTGAAACAACATAAAAATATGGGATAATTTTATAACTCAAATGGTTTAATTTTCCACATATTTTATTAGTATAAAGAAACAATTGAGTGTAACAATTCTATCATAACATGAAAACAAATCCTTAATGGAAGGACAATTTGAGATATATACCACTTAGAAGTAGATCTATGTTAAAAAATATCTAAACTGAGACTTCTAAACCTAAATATATTTAATATAGTGGTAAAACGTGCTCAACTAATTTATACATTATTGATGAAATAAAAAACTACTGATTAACCTACTAAAACTTTATAATCTATTGTTAAAAACAAATCAATAACAAAAGGGGATGTTTTTCTTAGAAGATCCAATAGATATTGGAGAAGGATGATAAGATGATATAGTTTTAAAAATTAAATTCAAAATGATCAAGAAATTTCCAAACCACAACTTACTTATCCTAATTGAAGTAAAACTAGTGAATAAGGGTGTTGAGAGTGATTTAGATAATGACATTTAACATACCATTAGGAAATTAATAATTTTTATTCCTTTTCTTGGTTCATAAAAATAGGCTACTAAGTATTCCATCTTTTTCAAGGAAATGTTCTCTCGTATAATTAAATTCATGAGAGAGGAAAAAGTATACCTTGATATGAATCTTTCCTCCATGATTCAGCATTACCTCTATGTTAAATGTAAATATCTATGGACTTCTACCATTACATGTATAATAGGGGAGCTTGAATTTGAAGATATTTTTTAGATTTGGGAGATTCAATAAATATGACATCTCATCATTTTTACTCTTCATTATACATCAGAGAGTTAAAACCTTATGGTATTTTCATTCAATAAAATAATTTAAGTACATAAAAGTTAGAGACATGATTTTTCAACTATTTTTTATGTTTTGGATATATAGTATAATAAATTTATCACGCATTCACATTTAAGAATTGGAAGAAATTTTCTAAAAACTACAAAGAAAATCATAAATTTTCATATGGAAAAACTAGGATACAAATTTAAAGGAGAAATATGTCACATTAACATTTTTCAATCCATGAAGTATATAATAGATGATATTTTAACCCACTAATTAAACATGGTTTATTGGTTTTCCAATGAGTTATTTCTTGTTTTTCATAGGTAATGAGCAACCAATTAATAAATATAAAAATGGGACATTATTTTCTTATAAAAATTATTTCTATATTCATGAAAATAATGTATGTGAAGTTAATATTATTACTAAAATTATTTCATTTGAGAACGATTATCTTGAAAATGTTTCATATGTTTTATCCTCCAATTTCATTAGTTTTTTGGGAAATATGATGTTTGATTAACCTAGTTTTTTTCTTAAATAATATAAAAAATTTCCATTTTAGTCAACAGATAATTACTATGAATTTTATTAAATATACATTTTTAATTTAGATATTGAATGTTTTTATAAATATAGAATTTTTTTTAGAAACTGAAACTTGTACTCATCTTAATGAACTTATTTATAATATTACCAAAATGTAAAAATCTTCTTGTTTTTTGAACACTTTAATAGATGAATTATTATTTTCTAATCTATAAAAAAAATTATAAATAAAAATATCCCACATAAGATAGAACTAAAAATATAACCTAAAAAGATCAAATATTTATTCTTGAATGGGAATGAAAAATATCCTAGGATCATTCCCAAAGATCTATCAAATGGTCCAGAAAAGACAATTTTCGAATTCCATAGAGAAAAAAATAAATCTATATAATATACCATAGATAACTTAACTATAATTATTTCATCAATTTTCATGCATAGAAACATATTGGAGGATATTTCTGAACCTATCATAAAATTTCAAAGGAGGTTGAATCTAACAATCTTTAATGTTTTTACGAAGGAAATGACTACCTTTATGGATACTAGAATCATTTTCCTGATTTATAGTAGTTAATGGGTGATCCTTATCCAAATTTATCCTAAAAAGAGTTTGAATAGCATTTCAAAGAATTAATTTATAGAACTCATTCCTATTATATTTCCGAACAAATGGAGAGTATGCATTGATTGTGAAAAACTCAACCTTGTGATTATGAAGGATGAATTTACTCTACCAATTCATAACATAGATTTTGAGAGTCTAATAGGGAAAACTCATTACAATTTTCTATATATTTTCTCATGTTACTATCAAATTTTTATTCTATATAAAGATCAAGGTAAAACCCCAAGTGTTTTCTATTTTGGTAATAATTCCTATAAAAGAATTCATTTTTGGTTTTGTAAAGATATGGGATCCTTCCAAAGGTGTATAATGAGTATCTTTGATGTAACATTTTAAAACATGCATTTATAAAACATGCATTGATAAAAATATGCATTGATTATCTGTTTTCCTTAAAACATGCATTGATAAAAATATTGTTCTTTTTTATGATCTATTTCATTTTATGATAAAAAAGTGTAATTTTTATTGTCCATTTCGTGTTAAAAATGGGAATCCAAATTGATTCATCCAAGGTTGAAATAATTTCCTGATTGTTATACCAAAAAATATGGAGGGATGTAAAATCATTCCTTGGTTATTCTATTTTTTACATAAGATTCCTAAAATATTTCAATAAGAAAACATTACCATTGCCTATATTACATAAAAAAATCAAATTTTATGTAATTAGAATTGTTCAATTTTCTTTATCTATCTTAAATAAATTTTATTATCCCAAAAAATTATCCAATACTCTAGATGGATTTTACCTTTTGAATTCATGACTGATACATCAGACTTTTCCCTTATGGTAGTTTTGATTCAAAAAGTAAATTAGAAATATTATTTCATAACATAGGAATCGAGGACTCTAGATCAAGTACAATCTAACTAAACCACCATGGAGAATGTGTTACTAGCTATTGTTTTTTCTTTAGAAAAATTTAGATTCTACTTGTGATTTAAAGTAAATACATAAAATAACCATTCAAAAATTATATTTTTAATGAAAAAATATGAGTCAAAATCAAGTCTATTGATATTAATTTTATAGTGATATGATATTAAGGTGAAGATTAGGTATATCAACCCTACTTTTTATTAAACTTTAATTCATGATTTATTAAATAAGAGTACACATAATACAGCATGAAAGATTGTGATGTCTAGTGTATTTTGGAATTAGTTAAATTATATAACAACATAAAATAGGTAATATAACACCTTTATTGAAAAATTCCATAACATGCTCATATAAATCCTTAATACTTAAAACATCATGGGATAAGGGGAATACATAAGAAAGGGATGAACTGTAAATCCCAGTAAGGTAATAAACATGTTATAGAATGTATAAAGTATTTAATGTTAGAAAATAAGTATATCAATTGTGAATAAATGGGGTGATAAACATAAAAATGAACAATGAGGAATGATATAGCACGATAATAAAATAGAAACACGCTAAATGTATAAAAAACATAAAACACAGCATCACAAACATAGGTAAAATATAATTTCCAAGACATCATGATGTAAAAATTCCGATGATGGATTAGGCTCACTCGCTAATCCCTTTCATGACCTCACATGAGAATAAAATAGTACCCAATGCATTGTAGTTCTATATAATTATGGTTGTACCCATCACTTTCATTTCATTATCATACTTAAGTGTGTATACAGATCATCAAACATGGAATCATTTATCATCAAAATTTTCCCATGATCAAAGAGTTTTCTGTCCTAAAATGTGAGTCCCCAATAAAATAAGTATAAGTGTATAAATACTAACACCCTTTATAGTAAATGGGTATAAGTGTTCACTACACAATTGTTTGTCATGGAAAATCAAAGTGAAATTTTGACAGCATAACAGGGGTGTATTAATGTTCATGGGACCGATTTATGAGAGTAAAAGGGGAATCTAATCATTTAGATATAAAATTTAAAGTAAGGGGGTTATGTAAAAACATATCTCGACATTAGGAAGTGAGGATAAAAGACATAAGATAAAGAAGATACTTGAAAAAAAGAGGAGAAAGAGAGGATCCCTTACCTTAAAAGGGTGATTCCAAATGCTTGGAAGGAGAATATTAAGAGCTTGGGGGAACCTTGGGATAAATCTGGAGAATATAGGGAAGAGTAATGATGTTATGCATGGTTTTTTACTGAATATAAATGGGTTCCTGGGTGGGTATATATAGGAAATGATTGGGTAATTTTTTATTATTTCACAAAACATAGGTTTTGGTCTCTATAGAATAAAATAAAAAATGTTAGAAAACATCCCATGGTTTATTCCCAAGGTTACTACAAAAAATGAATGGTTTTAATTTTTTTTCTTAGTCCAAGGTACTAACATATTAAAATGTTACCCTTGGGGATGTGTGAGTGATTAATGTCCTTAAGAAAATGATTTTAAAACCTTAAAATATATTATAGGTTTTCGAGGATTCCTAAAGGCTTTATAAAATTAAAAAAATAAAATAAAAATTACATTATTTAAAAGGGGAAACATATATTTGGTCTTTTATTCTTTTTATAGTATTTATTACCTCATTTTTCATTCATTATGACGCCATAATACACACTATATATTTATACCGTATTTAAAATTTACCTGAAAATTTGACTACATTAAAAAATTATGAAAAAATAACCATTGGATAATTTCAAGTTGATAATTGAAAGAAATATTAATTTTATATAAATAATTTTCTAAATATTTTAATTTTTTTTAAAATAAGAATCAATATTTATTGAGAGATGATGGGTTTTTGGCAATACCAGTTTTTGAACCATTATAAAAATTACATTTGAATTCATAAAAATTATATGATCAATTATAAAAATTATTTAACAATAATATTTTATTAAAATATCATTTATTTTAAAAATACATCAATTCATTAAATTAAATGACTATATTTTATTGTATATTACAGAAAAATAAAAAAATTTATCATTTCAAAATATAATTTTTATCAACTTGATAATATAATCATTTGTAAAGAAAAAAATGAGGAATAAATATAAAAATAATTTTAATGAAAATAAAAAATAAATACTTGTACTATTTGGGTTACTTTGTTTCTAGTCTTTGTAAAATTATTTTTACCCTTAATTAACTTATTTTCCTTTTACCGTGGTAATTAATATTTACTAAAATTATTATTCGTATTATTCAAAAATTTAGCTAAAATTTTAATCTAAGATCAATTTTCATGATTCTGAATGTATAATACATTTTAATAAAATAATTTCACATAAGTGGGAAAATTTAATTTCTGATAAAACTTGTAAGCACGATGAAAAGAGGTTTTCCCAAAAAAATGTATTTTTCATGGAAAAGTTTATTTTACTTTAACACTATAACTAGCAGTATTAATTATATTATTTACAATTAATAAAGATAGATATATATTATAAAATATTATTTTAAATAATTTATCATTTGGGGTTATCTTAGTTTATTATAATAGGGAAACATTATTCATTTTAAAATGTTTTTTCAAAAAAATGGGTTTTTAATCTAAATATAAACTTACATGAAAAACCAATATAAAGATGATTTAAATGTAATTAAAATAATTAAATACTTATAAATAAAACTTATGATAACTTTAAATAAAATTAAAATAATATTTTTTACTTTTACATTACTTAATTTATAAAAAGAAATGGAAATTTTAAACAAAAATTATATTTTTCACTATTCACTAAAAAATATATATTTTATTAAAAACCCCAAAAATTTAGCCTTAGTTAATTTTGATATAATGATATAAAAATGGTGTTAACTTTATCACATAATGTTTCTAAATTTTCTAGAAAATAATACTTAAATTTTTTTAAAAAAAATAATGAAATCATTTTTGAAGAAAACATATGTGAAGAACAAAAAGACATTGCCAAAAATGTATTGATTATTTATGAAGAATTTATCAATATATTTAGGAAATACATATTTTCAAAAATTATTTAATCTTAATCATATCCTAAAATTCAATGGAAAGGTTAAACCAGTCATATTTAAATAATCATTATTTGTTTGGGTTTTGTGTGGTTTATCGCATATGCTATCCAACAATTTTTTCTATTTAGAAAATTTAAAGAGTTCTATTCTCCCCCATATAATAAATTGAATCCTAGAAACTTAAAATTAAACATGGTAAGAAATTTTTTGACACATCAAAATATCTTTATTGAAAGACCTCATTTTAAAATGGTTAATAAATCAACATCTTGAAAAGAGACAAAGCGAAGTACGACGGTCATCACATAACTTGGTTTCCAAGTAGGATAAAATGGGTCGGAAGTGGAAAAATAGACATGGAAGAGAAAAATTACACCAAATAACTGATAAAGAATGATATAAAACATAGTTAGAAGAAATTTAATGACCACAAAACTAAAAATCTATGATGGATAAAATGACCATCAATTCATTGGAAATGATCAAAATATGAATAACAAATTACTCAATATTTGTTTCTTATAAATAAGGAATTACTTTACCATATTAACTATGGACATAACGAAATATACTTTATTAAAAATTATAATTTTATCGTTTAATTAATTTCCATTAAATTTTCATTTTTTTCTCCAAACGACGATAACTCAAGTTAGTTATTTTTATTCTTGAAGCACAAGAATAAGCATATAATGATCATATAATCAACTCTAGATTAACAAGATACTACCCTAATTTACAAAAATTTTCTATAACAAAAGGGAATATTAGGGGTGTGTATTTTTAAACTATTAAATGCATAAATAGGAATCCAATGACATTAAAGTGGTAGCTTATAAATGACATATATTCCCTTAACCTATGGATTTCTAAGATTCAATATATGTAATCCATGATCTATTTCCTAATATATACTCTCATGGGAATTATTTTATCCCCCTAATAATGGTTCATAATGAGATTGTGAATTTACCTGATAATGTCACATGTGAATGTCAAATCAAGTGTCCCGTAAGGCCCATTTTCATGTACCAATCCCTAGTTGAGTCTAGCTAAAAGTGGTGTTTTTAGGTTTTACCCCAACGCACATCTATGGAATAGCCACATCTATTTATAGTATCCATACATGGATGTGTTTTCATGGAAACCACTTTCTCTATACTTTACCAAAACTTATTTATATATTCATATGTTTAGTTTTATCCCAAAGGGGTTTTCTATAGTTTTCTAATCCTAATTCCAAAAAGTAACTGAACTTTTCCTTTGATACCAACTATCACAACCCTACTATTTATTACACTTTAATTCATAATTTATTATATAAGTTTATATATAATACAACCTAAAAGATCGATTGGTCTAGTGTCTTATAAATTAGTTATTTTACATAAAAAATTAAAACAATGAATACATTATCTTTATTGAGAACATCATTCACATGCTCATATTAATCCGTCATACTTAAAGTTTCATGGGATAACCTAGGGACATACATAAAAAATTTATTAGCAGTAAAGCTTGGTAAGGGAATAAACATGGAATAATATGAAAAAAAAGTACTATATTATAGACAATAGAAATATCAATGGTACATAAATGGTTGAAAATCATAAACATGAACAATGATGCATGATATAGCATGATAACATAAAGGAAACATGGTAAATGTGCAAAAACATAAAATATTAAATTATAAAAACAGGTCAATGATAACTTCCAAAACACCATCATGATGTAAAAAGTATCATAATGGATTAGGTTCACTGTTTAATCCCTTTCATATCTACTCATGGGACAAAAACATCACCCATTGTATTGGAGTGCTATATAATTCCAAGAAAATGTGTAACTTTTATTTAATTCTCATTATTAAGTGTGCCACATAAATTATAAAATATGGAATCATTTATATTAAAATTTTATTACAAAATCAAGGAGTGTTTAATAAATACATGTAGGTACCAAATCAAATAATTATAGTGAATAATGGTGAACACACTAGACTGGAAAAGGTTACGGGTATTCACTACACAATTTTTTGGCAAGGAAAACCGCGGTGAAATTACCGCAGCATAATGGCAGCATATAAATGTTCATGGGAGGGATTGATGAGAGTGAAAGGGGTATGTTATATTATGTATATAAAATTTTTAGTAAGTTTTACATTTAATAACATATAACAACATTATTAAATAAAGATAAATTCATAAGATAACGAATAAACTTGAATAAAGAGGATAAGGAGAGGATCTCTTACCTTGAGAGGGTGATTCCAAATGCCTGTGAGGAGCTTCTTGAGAGCTTAGGGCACCATGGGATGACTCCAAATTGGATATAGAAGAGTAAGGATGTGATATATGTTTTTTGAATGAATTTAAATGGGAGATTTGGTTGGTTTATATAGGAAATGAGTGGGGAATTATTAATATTTCTCAAACATAGGTTTTAGACTCTATATAATAAAAAAACCAAACATGGAAACCATACCATCATTTTTTCTCATGATTTCTTCCAAATAGGAGTGGTTTTAATTATTTTTTTAGTTATAGGGGATAAATTATTAAAATATTACAATTGTTAATGTGGGATTTGTGTCCTTAAAGAAATGATTTTAAAACCATCAATTATATTGTAGGATTTAGAGGTTTTATAGAGGTTTTATAAATTAATAAAATAATATTAAAATAACATTTTTTTTAAAAGTGGAAACATATATTTAGTTTTGAATAAATTTTATATTATTTATTAAATCATTTTGTTCCATTATGATCTCATAATAAACACCATACATTTATACTATATTTATATTTAAACCGAAAATTCGACTGTCTTTGAAAATTATAAAAAAAATAACCATTGTATAATATCTATGTGATAATTAAAAAATAATATTCATTTTATCTAAATAATTTTCTAAATATGTTAATATTCACTTTTCAAAAAATAATCGATATTTATCTGGAAATGATGGGTTTTTGACAAAAACAGTTTTCGAGCCCTTATAAAAATTACATTTGAATTTATAAAATTATATAATAATTTATAAACACTATTAAATAATAATATTTTATTCAAAAATTATATATTTTTAAAATAATTTAATTTATTAAAATAAAATCCTTAATTGAATTCAAATATTACCCAAAAAATACAACTACTGTTTTATCAAATCAAAATATAATTTTTGTCAACAAAATTACTTAATCATTTATAAAGTAAAAAATAGTAAGGAATAAATATAATAATAATTTTAATGGAAAGGTAATATAAATACTCCTACTATTAGTATTACTTTTTTTTAGTCTTTGTTAAATTATTTTTCCCCTTAATTAAACTATTTTCCTTTTACAATGGTAATTAATATTTACTAAAGTTATTATTCATATTGTTAAAAACTTAATCTTACCTTATTATATAATATTAATTATGATGGTTAAAAATATAGAATCCATTTTAACCTAATAAATTCATAGATTTTTAATAATTTAATTTAATAAAAACCCCATAAGCATGATAGAAAGAGGTTTTTCTAAAAAATGTATTTTTTAAGGAAAGTATGATTTTACCTTAACTCTTTAACTGGTAATCTTCCTTATATTAATTTAATTTCATAACATAGACATATATTGTAAAATTTTAATTTAAATAATTACTCATTATGGGTTATTTTAATTGAGTATAATATAAAAACATCATGCATTTTAAAACTATCTTTCAGACAAATGTGTTTTTAGTCCTAAATATAAACTTGCACTAAAATCTGGTATAAAGATATTTTAAATGTAACATATAGAATTAAATATTTCTAAATAATACTAATTATACCTTAAAATCAAATAATATTGATACTTTTATATTACTTAATTTGTTAAATTAAATTGAAATCTTACACAAAAACAGTATATTTAACTATTTATTGAGAAATCTATATTTTCATAAAATTTCCAAAATTTAACCCTTAGTTAATTATGATATTTTGATATCAAAAATGTATTTAGTTTTACCAGATATATTTTTTAAATGTTATATAAAATAATTATTATATTTTTTCATAAAAAGAAATGAAAAATCATTTTTGAAGAAAAAGTATTTGAAGAACAGAAAGACCACACCAAAAATTAATTAGTTATTTACCAACTATTTATCAATATATTTATTAAATATAAATATATATATATATATGTATAT
Source organism: Viscum album (assembly GCA_963277665.1). NCBI lineage: Eukaryota > Viridiplantae > Streptophyta > Magnoliopsida > Santalales > Viscaceae > Viscum > Viscum album. Next base: position 1,427,830,200 of record OY728122.1, on the reverse strand, counting down.
ATATGTATTTATATTAAATTATTTAATCTAACTCATATCCTAAAATTTAATAGAAAGGTTAAAATGATCATACAGTAATAATCATTATTTTTTTGGGTTCGGTGTTGTGTACCACATACGCTATCAAACATAGTTCTTCCATTTTAAAAACTCAAGACATTATATTATTTCCCCTTTAATAAATTAGGTCCTCGCTATTTAAACTTAAATATGGTAACCAATTTTTGGACAATTGAAAATATCTTTATCAAAAACCCACATTGTAAAATGGTTAATAAAACATATTATTGAAAATAGAGAAAGGGAAGTACGAAGGTCATCACGTAACTAGGCTTCCAAGTAGGAAAAAATTGGTGGTAAGTAAAAAAATAGACATATAAAAGAAAACTAACACAAAAGTATTGAAAAATTGGGACAGATAACATAGTTAGGAGAAATTCAATGCCCAAAAAACCATAAATTTGTGATATATATAATAATCATAAATTCATAAAAAATGATCACAAGATATTCCTCATATTTCTTGACATTGGCTAGAATAATGGGAAAATTGTGAATGAGTATTTTTAAACTGCTAAAAGCATAAATCGGAATCCAATGACATTAAATGGATAGCTTAACATGAGCTTCAGCCCAATTGGTGAGGACTCTTCAAGTGAATATAAGAGACTTTAGATCAAATTCAAGTAGAGGAATATTTCCTGGTTACTGTAGTAGTAGAATAGAAGGTACTGTTCGGTACTGTAGTATCTATAATTATTCATCTATTTCACTAGTTTGGTCCTCGAGTCCTTCAATTCCTTCAATCCACCCAAGACATATGGGATAGTTATGCTTTCAGGAAACCTCAAGGCCTTAGTTCCGTATTAAGGCTTTTGATCCACCCCTATTCCTTTGGGCTATATGAAATGTAGATGTAACCCAATATATTTCAAAGGAAAAAATGCTCTATATAATGATTCAGAGCAGGTGCATTCACCAGAGCATAGCTAACCAGAATTGGAAGAATGAGAGGGTATGGAATTTCCATAAATATCAGGCTTATGTATCACTACATAGGACAAATAACTAACCATCCTTGTGAAGGTGGAGATCGGACATCAAGATATATGCCAGGGAAGGGTAGTTGTATGTAGTCTATTTAAATTGAATTCCTCTATGGAATTCGGGTCATGTAATGTGTTACTAAGACTACAAACCATGTAAGGGTTCCCTTGAAACCCTTAAAAGGGAGATTATAAGAAAATGAATTCCTTTATTCCATTCAGGTAGACTCTAAAGGGATAACTTATAAATTATATTTATTTCCATAACTTATGTATTTATAGGATTCAATCTATGATATCCATGATCAATTTTCTAACATATAGTCTTATTTGAAATTTTTTATTCCATTAATAATGGTTTTTATTATGATGTTCAGTCTTCCAAATCATATCTCCTGGGAGTTTCAAGCAAGGTGTGCATCAAGGCTCATTTTCATGAACCAGTCCCTGGTCAATTCCAACTCAACATGGTGTTTTGGTGTTTCTCCCCTAGGTACATTTGTGCCAATTCCACATCAACTTATAGTACCCATACATGGATTTATTTTCATAGAAACCACTTAATCCATACTTTTCACTAATTTAGGGATGTATTTTTGTGTTTAGTCTTATACCTAAGATTTTTTCTAGAGTTTTCTAGTCCTAATCACAAAAATAACTAAACTTTTCATTTGATACCAACTATGACAACCCTTCTTTTGTTACACTTTAAAAATTGATTTATCACATAAGAGTACACATAATACAACCCAAAAGATTGATAAATAGTGTCTTTTGGAATTAATTATATTATATAAGTATTTAAAATAATTAATACATCAGCTTTATTGAATTTTTTTTAACATCCTCATACTAATCCTTCTTACTTAAAACTACATGGGAAAACCTGGGAACATACATAAATAATGAGTGTGATATAAATCCTATTAAGGGAATAAACATGGAATAACATGAATAAACTATAAAAGGTTAGACAATAGTTATATGAGTAGTGAATAAAATGGGAGAGAATTATAAAAATGCACAATGAGATAAGATATAGCATGATAACATAAAGGAAACATGAGAAATTTGGAAACAAAAAAACACAACATCATAAGCATATGTCTCAGCTAAATACCAATATTTCATTATGGAAAAAGTCCCATCATGTATTAAATTCACTCCATAATCTATTGTTTGACATCTCATGATATTTTAATATTACATAATGCATTGTGGTGCTATTTAATTCTGAGTTCACTCCTCACTTTCATTTCATTCTCAAGCTTAAGTGTGCCACATATATCATAAAACATAGAATAATTTATCATCACATTTTATTCCATGATAATGAAGTATGTAATAAATATAGGTATTCCCATAATCAAATAATTATATGTTCATAAACATGAACACCCTTGGTAATAAATTGGTATGGGTATTCACTACAAAATTGTTTGGCATAGAAAATGACAGTGAAATTTTTGAAGCATAACGGGGGCATATAACTATTACTTGAATGGATTGATGGGAGTTAAATGGGTATCTAACAATTTAAGCATAAAATGGAAAGTAATGGGGATATTTAATAATATAACCTAACATTAGGAAATGAAAATAAAAGACATAAGATAAATAAGATACTTGAATAAAGAGGAGGAGAGGATCCCTTACCTTGAGATGGTGATTCCAAATGCCTAGGAGGAGCTTCTTGAGAGTTTGAGGGAAACTTGGAGTGACTATAGAGATTATAGGGAAGTGAAATTATGAGATATAACTTTTTTGATAAAGTGAAATGGTATCTTGGGTGGCTTATATAAGAAAATAGTGGGAAGTTCTTTATTATTTCTCAAATATTGGTTTTGGACTCTATATAATGAAATAACCAAAATCCAAAACCAGAACATGATTTCTTTCCATGTTATATTTCAAATTGGAGTGGTTTTCATTAATTTATTAGGGAAATTTCAGAACATAATAAAATATTACCCTTGGTGATGTGGAAGTGATTCACGTCCTCAAAGAAATTATTTTAAAGCCTTAAAATATATTATAGATTTTGGAGGATTCATAAAAGATTTATAAAATTATTAAAAAAAGTAATATTAAATTATTTTAAATGGAAAACATATATTTGGTCTAAGATACATTTTATGGTATTTAATCCCTCATTTTTTGTCCATTATGATGTCATAATACACACCGTATATTTATACCGTATTTAAATTTTACCCAAAAATTTGAATGTCTTAGAAAATTACGAAAAATTCACTATTGAATAATTTAAAATGAAAATTTGAAAAATAATATTCTTTTTATCAAAATAATTTTCGAAATATTTTAATTTTCACTTTTAAAATAAAAATTGATATGTATTGAGAAATTATATGTTTTTTACAATAATAATTTTTGAACCCCTATAAAAATAACATTTGACTTCATAAAAACTATATGATAATTTATAAATATTATTTAAAAATATTATTTATAAAAATATTATTTATTTCAGAAATAATTTAATTAATTTAAATAAATTCCTTAATTGATTTTGAATATTACTCAAAAATACAATTTGTGTTTTGTCACATAAAAATATAATTTTTATCAACCTGGTTACTTAATCATTTATAAAGTAAAAAAATAAGGAATAAATATAATAATAATTTTATTTAAAAGGAAATATAAATACTCATAAAATAAAGGTTAATTTGTTTTGATTCTTTGTTAAATTATTTTTACCATTAATTACCCTATTCTCCTTTTACCGTGGTAATTAATGTTTACTAAGTTTACTTTTCATATTGTTCAAAAATTAATATGATATTATTATAATATATTATTATAATATATTATTTATGAGTATTAAAAATATGGAATCTATTTTATCAAAATAAATTCATTTAGGTGGAATAATTTAATTTAATAAAAAACCTACTAGCACGATAGAAAGAGGTTTTTCAAAAAAAATATTTTTCAAAGAAAATATGATTTTACATTAACACTGTAAATAGTATTCATAATTATATTATTTCCAATTAATAAATATATATATAGTCTAAAATTTTCTTTAAAATCATTTCTCATTCTGGGTTATTTTATTTAATTATAATTGAGAAAGAGTGTCCATTTTAAAAAAGTTTTTCAAAAAAATGTGTTTTTAATCTTAAATATAAACTTGATCTAAAATGTAGTATAAAGATGATTTAAATGTAATTAATAGAATTAAATTTTTATAAATAATAATTATTTTAAATTTAAATCAAATTAAAATTATATTACTTAATTTATTAAGGGAAATGAAAATTTAACACAAAAACAATATTATTAACTATTCACTGAATAATATTTATTTTGATAAAAATCACAAATTTACACCCTATGTTAATTCAGATATGTTGATATAAAAAATGGAGTTCATTTTATCATCTAAATTTTCTAAATTTTCTTTAATCAAATAATTATATTTTTTCACAAAAATAAATAAATAAATCATTTTTGAAGAAATCATATTCGAAAAAAAAAGACATTACCAAAAATTGATTGATTATTTTCCAGTAACACATAAATATAATTAGTATAAATATATATATCATAAATTAGTTAATCTTATCCATATACTCAAATTTAATGTAAAGTTTATGATGGACATATTTGAATAATCGTTGTTTGTTTAGGTTCGATGTTGTGTATTGTATACGCTATCGAACATAGTTTTTTCTTTAAAAAAATAAGGAAATTAAATTATGGAAAATATGGTTATATAAGATTTATTATTTTTATATTTTAGTAAATTACCCACTACTTTAAGTGATAAACATAAAATCTATAACGACCTCGGGTTTTCATACATAGATATTACATATTTTTAGATAAATATTCGATTTATTATACAAATACACACTTGGGATCATAAAGGTCTAGTGTATTTGTGCACTTGAAAACATAAACATGCCATTCATAAAATTTTTACCTCATCTCCCACTTATTTCTTCATAATTAGATCCCGTTTTTCATATCACACTTAACAACTATATTCAAATTAGGTGGAATGAAAACATAAGAAAAGGGTGAGATAATATGCATAGTAAGGGTAAAAATGGAAGATATAAACTTATTAACTCATGAAAACATAATAAAATAAACATGGTTTTGTGATAATGTGCATAAAAAATGATTTTCACACCAGGCTTATCATGGATCATAAACACGAGTCACGGAATAAAACATTAACCTGAACCATAAGAATGAAACTTCACTATAACTCATTCGTGAGCCATATGCTCAAGTCATAAATTTCTGTGGAATCATCATAAGTATATAAAACCATTTCACATTTCAATGTTAACAACCAAGACTCTCATATCAGGCCTTTCATCTATTTCCCCTAACATATCAAACACATCGACTGGTTTCCCATTACAAATCAAGCACATCGACTTGTTTCCCTTAACTATCTCATGAGATATAATTCAATACCCAATGAATTGGATTGAGATATAGGTATTTACCATCACATAATTAAAACAATAAATATGTGTTCCACATTACCATAAATCATTCACTATCTCATAACCCATGTAAATAAATGAGTTTTATAAACACTTTATCCTAACATAACTCGTTGAAAAGAAATAGGTTTTATAAGTATCATTTAATAATAAACATAAACCAAACATATAAAGAATAAAAATGGTATAATTAGGTCATATAACTATTAAAAAATAATTATTCATCAAATAATTTCATCTTAAAATGAAAATGGTTTTGAAATATTATTTTAAAAAATTATTGAGGAAAATATCATTTCCTTTATAAAATTATTTTTTAAAGACCCTCATAATTATAGAGGAAAATAGTTTATTTGATAATTGAACTGTAATATTTTAAATTAATCATTAATTAATTAATTAGTCTTGATTATTAGAAAGTTCACTCATTCCATATAAGTTAAAAAAATTCCTTCTATATATTTTTTTCAGAAGATTCACAAAGAGCCATTTTTAGAAAACAAGAAAAATATTCTTTTCAAACCATTTTGTAAAAAGTAAAACATGATTAAAAATAACATCAAATATCCATAAGAGAATTGAAAAAATATTTTTTAATTTTTTTTAGAAAACATGAATGTGGAAGATAAATATTCCTCAATAGGGATTTAAAATGAAACAATCTCGATTATTGATGTGATTGTGAAATTATCCCTTACCACATTATAATAAGTTGATTTATATACCCCATGAAAGAAATAATATCATATAGATATAAAAATATCATAATATTATAGATAATATTCATAAAATACATTCATGGGAAGAATATAGACCACACATAAGAAACATGTAACGTATAAGGAAAGTGTCCCATAGAAACAAAAGTAAAACAAAAACACCTTACCTTAAGTCACATTTTTCTTATTTCACACTCAAACCTCGTGCATAATAAATATGGATTTATTGTACATATATTACATAACCATATATCAATATTACATTGTATTATTTTTTTATAACATCTTATCACCCGTTTATTAATAATTAAAATCACTATTCTATGTGATATCTGCTTCATTTTTCAAGAATGTTTTAGTTTTCCAGTCCCAGCCCTTATTCATTAATCTTGGTAAAATATTTTAAAGAGTCATTATTATGTTATATATAATATATATATTTATAAAATTCATCCTTATTACTACTTATTTGAAATATATATGAGAAATGAATCACATCGTATCAGGAAGATGATGAGCCATATATACGCATGATCGACGTTATCATTTACCAAAATATTATGTGGTAAAAATGTAGATATGATATTATCATTACATAAGAATAATTATTTCATAAATATCATATATAAAAATTAAACCCATAATAATTCATACACATAAAATATGGTCATGGAAAATGAGATGTATCACAATGTGGAGATGGTAAGATATATGTACGCACAAGTAATACTTTCACTTCTTGATTCATTAGAAAGGGGATGTATAATGGTGTATTCATATTCATAATATCATTTAATAATATTTAGTATGATTAATTTATTATATTAATATATATATATATATGAAATATTTATATTAGTTATAGAAGAGTAGAAAAATAGAGTGATCGGTTAGAGTGATTACCTCTTCTTCAAAATGACTCAATTTTATATCCTCTAAAGGACTCTAGAATTGTTCCTTTGGGAATAACAGAACCTATAAAATGTGTATAGGTAAGTGGATAAGATAATTTATTAGATTTTTCTTGGTCTATAAAGCTAAATTTGGTTAAATGATATGAGGGAGGAGGTTCCCTTTTATAATGAAGGTGATAGGCACTTCAGGAATTTCTCAAAAGATTAAATTATAATAAATTAAATATCAATACAAATATCTCCAAATTAAAAATTATTAGAATATAATGTGTTATAGGGTGGTGATACCATCAAAAAAAATATTTTAGACAAGTTTTTATGTAATTTTAAACCATATCATTTTGATTATCCCTTAGTTAACCAATTTTAATTTTAACTACGATAACAACATTATAAATATTAAAAGTTGGATATTTTTACTTATAAGGTGTCAATAGAATCATAAATTTTCAATTTATGATATTTTATTCAATAATTTAGATAATTATTTAATTATTTATTATTTTAATGATTTTTTAACTAATTTAATATCATATTATTTTCATAAAATGTCATTATTGTTAATTTTGACACTATTGAATACATTGACTATAATAAAATCAATAAAAAACTTAACTTCTAAAAAATTTATATAATCCACTCAGAATATTTCATATTAACCTAAAAAAATTATAACCATAGATAATTCAAATTATAGTTCTTTAAATATTTTTAATATCACTTAATTGTGTTTTTTCCTAATTTAATAATTACTCCATCATCATTGTGTAATTATTTATGATAATTATTCATTCAGAAAAAATTAAAAATAAAATTCCACAATGTATATAAACATTTTATATTTCATAATAATACTTATAGTCAAGAATATCTTCTATTAAAACTCATACTTAAAATATTATACTTATTAAAAGTAAGAGTTTGACATTTTGTCACTCTCTTTGACTTTAATAATATCTTAGTCTTTTTCAGGGAAAATTTTTCATTAAAATAATAAATTTATAACATAATGTGTATTTGGTCAAATTAAATTCATAAAATAAAATTTTTTCAAGTGTTATGGTTGTTTTATAATATTTATAATATTTTTTTACTCTTAATTAGCTGATTTACCCTTAACTGTAGTAATAAAATATATTAAAGTTACTATTCATATTGACAAAAAATAAAATGGAAATATTCACTAAATTTATAACTTTTTATTAAAATTATGGAATACATATTTCAAATTTCAAAACACATATTTGGTTAAAATTAATTTAAAATAAATCTCTTTGACAGAATGAGAAAATGTGTTTTTAAAGTGAAAATGTTCAAAATATTGAGATGCTTTTATATCAAAATTCAAGGTGAAAAAATTAAAATTACCTTAATTGGATTAATATATATGCTATTGATCAAATTTAATTTAAAAATAATTTAAAATATAAATTAGTGTTTTAAATTATTTAGACAAAATGTCATTTTCCAGTTAAAATACAGTATTTTTATTACTCATCCATAAATAATTCCTATTAGAAAAATAAAAAACATTTCAGTGTTACGTAGTGAAATATTTACTTTGTGTAGTATATTGGACAAACCTCAAATAAATTTAATTTATTAACACACAAAAATGATAAAAAATCAAGGTGTTACATTCTAGGCCCCTTAAAAATAAATTTCTCCCAAAAAATTCTTCACTTAGATACAAATAGATGAAGATATATATACCTCATTACATCCTCAAATTCTCATGTAGCTTCCTAAAATTTGTGGTTTTTCAAAAAAAACCTTATCCAGATGATTGGTCTTGATTCATAAAATTTTATCTATATAATCAAAAATATCTATTGGTTATTCCTCATAATAAAAATATTGTTCCAGTGTTACTAACTCTAAGTTTAGTACATGTGAAGGATCATATATGTACTTCCTCCGGGGAGCTACATGGAACACATCATGAAATAGAGAGATATTTGGTGTAAGATCCAATCGATAAGCTATTGTCCCAATACAATAAATAATTTCAAAGGGAATGATATACCTAGGGCTTATCTTTCCCCACATTCCAAATCTCATTACTCTATTCTAGGGAGATATTTATATAAATATCTTGTAACCCACTTCAAACTCCATATCTTTCTAATGATCATCAACATAACGTTTTTGTCCACTCTAAGCTTATCTTATGTGTTGGTGAATGGATCTAACCTTTTCATCCAATTCCTTAAATAGATCAAGTCTCAATTTATTTCCTTCTCCAACATCATTCCAGCATGTTGGAGTTATGAACTTACTACCATAGAGGGCTTCTTAAGTATCCATGTGAATGCTAGAGTGAAAACTATTGTTATAGGAAAATTATACCAAAGGAATGTGTTGATACCAATCACCTTTTAAATCCATATATAAACCTCTCAACATGTCTTATAGAGATTTAATTTTCCTCACATGTTGACCATATTTTTTAGGATAATAAGAATTTCTAAAACAAAACTATTTATCCATGGTCTACTAAAGACTTTTCAAAAACATCAAGGGAAAAGTTAGATATAGATTTGATACAATGGAAAGTGGAACTCAATAAAATATTTCTAATTAATTTATATATATTCTATAAATATTATCAAGAGGTAAATAATATCTAATATACATGATGTGTGTGAAATTTTTAAGGATATCTACTATAACCCATATAACATTATAGCCTTTAGATATTTTGGGAAGATAGATGAAAATATCCATAGGGATGTTTTCCCAATTACATTTGGGTGTGGTTAATGGTTATAACAACCCCTTAGATTTCTTTCTCTCATACATAACTTTCTGATAATCCAAGAACCAAGAAACGTACCCTGAAATATCTCTCTTCATTCAATCTCACCAAAAATATTCTTTCGACTCTCTATACATCTTTGTACTTCTAAGATGAATAGATAATGATGACCTATAAGCCTCATCCAATAGTCCCTTATTAAAATCTGGTATAGCAGGAACACATACATAGTTACTGAACCTTATTATTCCACAACAATCATGTTTAAAATCAGGAAAATTATTTCACATACATGCTTAATCATCATATATAATCTATCATGGTCCTTTAGACTCAAATAATCTACCACATTTTTCACTTTCCCATGGTGGTAATGTATTGATAAATAAAAATATTTAATCAGTTCCAACCACCATCTTCGGTTCTTATTCAAATACTTATGTGTGAATATATACCTTAATAATTTCTAATCAATATAAATATCAAACTTTTTGATATAAGGATAATTCCTCCATATATTTAAAGAAAATATTATCACATCTAATTCCAAATCATGAGTAGGGTAATTTTTTTATGAGCCTTCACTTATAAGAGGCATTAGATATAATAATATATTTTTGAATAAGAACACACCCCAATCCAGTCTTGGATTAATAACTATAAATTACATACCCTTATACACTTTAATTTAATGTAATCATGGGGGAACCAACTAATCTTATCTTTAGTTCTTTGAAATTTTTTTCACATTTATTCATTTTGAGGAACTTTTAACCCTTTCGAGTAAACATGGTGAGTGGACTGTAAAGTCATGAGAAATTATCCATCAAGTAGTGATAATATCCATCCAAACCAAGAAAATTTTAGATTTTAGTAATCGTGGTTATTCTATTCCATTTCTAAATAACTTCTATCAGAGAAGGATCTACTATTATACCCTCACATGAGATTATTTGTCTTAAAAATGAAACTTTATGAAGCCAAAATTCACACGTGGTAAATTTTTAATAAATCTTCTATTTTCTCAGGGTCTTCAAAAAAATTTCAAGTGATCATTGTGTTATTATTTTCTCTTTTAATATACAAGAATATTGTTTATAATGTCTTCTACAAACTGATCAATATAGTCTATAAATACTCCATTCATAAATTCCCTGAAGATAGTTGGAGAATTAGAAAGTCCAAAAGGAATCACTATAAATTCCTAGTGTACATGCCTTGTTCAGAATTCCATCTTTTCTATATCTACATTCTTGGCCCTTAATTGATTATATACAGAACTAAGGTCTATTTTTGGAAAGTATTAAGCTCCACATTGTTGATCAGATAAATCATTGATAAGGGAAAGTGGATACTTGATCTTGATTATAATTTTGTTAAGATCCCAATAATCAATAAAAATATGCATTGACCCATAATTATTAATAACAAATAGATAAGGTCAATCCCAAGATGACTCACTAGGGGGTATGAATCCCTTATCAACATTTTTTTGGAGTTTCATATTTAATTCTGGTAACTCAATTGGGGATATTCTATAATTAATCTTTGAAATAAGTATATCACCATTTATGAGTTCTATTGAAAACTCAACATTAATATTTACTAGAATACCTAGAAAAAATTCCAAAAAACATCAAAACATTCCCCAATATTAGGAATATTATTAATTTTAAATTTATAGCCAACTTCCTGAGATGGATAAACTTCATGTATAGGAATTAAGACCCACAACATGAAAGTGATCTCCATTGAGAGTTCATATTCATCCTTCTGTTGATAAATGATTATAGGTTCATTTGGATTATGGAATGTTTCTTCCCTTAATTTTAAATTAATATGAGATCTATATAGAGAAATCCAATCCATGTCATGACTCGCATTGAATTCAAATATATAGAGAATCACAATATTTGTAAGAAGTAATTTCCAAAAAAATTAAATCTGAGAAGAATTATAACCATCATGTGTTACTGTTGCGCCATTATAATACTTTACAACTAACTAAAAATATAATTGTTAAGGTGTTACTATAATACCATTATAATATTATTTAGATATGAAATATTGGGTGGATCCAAAATCAAAAAATACATTAGATGTTTTAGACTGGATGATAAGTGTACCTTTCACCACGTCATTATCATAACCCACTTAGGTAGTCATGATCGCAAGATATTTCCCTTAGTCTTTGGGATTTAGATTTTTTTGTCATTGATAATCAAAAACATTTAGATTCATTAATTTATTATAATAACTTCCATACTCCTTTCATTTATATCATTGTAGTGTGGGTGGTGCCTTAGTTTACCTATTCTTTTCCACCATTGAATTAACCACCCTGTTTATTTCCATTAAACATTCATGGGGTTTATGACCTTCTTTTATATATTTAGAGAACCAACTAGTTCTATTTAAACACTTAACTTGATGTTTCTTCCTGCATATTTGGAATTAAAATGGCTTGAATTTCTCTCCACCATGTGATTTATTCATGTTTTCATGAGACTCAATCATTCTTTTCTTGTCAAAACCATGGGAACGGTGGGTATCTCCAATTTCGATTTCCACCTTTAGAGAACATTGAAAATTTTATTTGTAGCTACTAAATTCTCTTATGGATAACACTATTTAGAGACTTGGTTTTAATAAATGAATAATTGTTTAATATTACTTTCAGGTTAGGTAAAAACTCCATAAGCATACCTCACAAATCTTGTAAAATTTACCATATAGGTACCAACAGATTAATAATTTTTTTTATTTATATCAAGTAACTCCTTATCCATCTTTATACCAAGAATATGAGGAATGTAATTATTAAAAAATATGTTCTTTAACTCAACTCATCACAAGGATTTAATTTCTTCCTCTTACCTTATATTCCTCACAAGATTCCACAACTGATCTACTTCACCTTCTAGATGATAAAAAGCTTAGAAAACTTTTTCATATCCTGATCATGGAATAAGAGAAAATATTTTCTCAATGGTTTCAATCCATATCTCATCCACTACTATGTGAGAAGATCCACTAAAATATGCTAGATGATTCCTCATGAAATATTCAACAATATGTTGTTCCCTTCTTTGATCATTTGGAAAATCGGTATGATTCATAGCCTAGGAAATTAAACTTAGAATGGAAGTAAGGATCTACATTCCAGCTCATATAACATTTGGTTTCATTGGTGGAAAATAATTTATTTTTCCATCACATTGGATATTAACACAATTCCTTCAGGTTCCATCCATTTACTAAAGCCAAAAATAACATTACAAAAAATAATATCCATAGTGAGGAATTATGAAAAAGAATTTAGATAATGTCTTAAAACATGAAACCATCTACAAATCCTTATGTCTAAACTAGGTAATTCAAACTCATAATCCAAATTAATGGATTTTATACTATACATAGAATTATCCTTAGGGTTCTTACTATGGTTTTCTCATACTATTTTCTAAAGGTTAACTAAACCCACGATATGATACCAACTATAACACCCAGATTTCCATATATAGATATTACATATTTTTATATGAATATTCATTTTATTATAAAAATATATGAATAATTATTGTAAAGGTCTAGTGAATTTCTAAATTACGAAACATGGACAATTGGTTCATAAAATATCTATATCCTCTCCCACTTATTTCTTCGTAATTAAATCCCTTTTAGTATATCACACTTAACACCTCTCATCATATCTGGTGGAAAGGGAAGATAAGAAAAGGGTGAGATTAGATGCTAAATAATGGTAAACATGGAAGATATAAACTCATTATATTATTAAAATATAAGATAATAAATTTGGATATGTGACCATGAACATAACATACAATGTGTACACCAAACCTGTCATGGATAAAAAACATGAGTCATGGAATAAAACATTAACATGAAACATAATAATGAAACATTATCATAACAGAATATTGAACCATATGTTCAAGTCATAAATTTGTGTTAAATAATCATAAGTATAAAAAAACATTTAATATGTCAAGGTTAACTGTCTAGACTCTCAGATTTGGAATTTTACCGATTTCCACTAGCGAATCAATCACATCAAATTGTTTACAATGACAGATCAGGAACATCAACTGGTTTCCCTTAACCGTCTCATGAAATATAATTCATTACCCAAGGAATTTGAGGGAGATATAGTTCGCACCCTTAACATAATTAAAACTATACATATGTGTTCCATAGAACCATAAATCATTCACCATCTCAAAGCCCATGTAAACAAATGTGTTTTATAAACACTTCATCATAACCAAACTCATGGAAAATAAATAGGTTTCATAAGTATCATTCTGTCATAAAAATAAACCATACATATAAAAAATAACAATGGTTTACTTGGGTAATATCTTTAGTAAATCATAATTAATCTTAAAATAATGTTTTCATAGAAGGAAAATGGTTTTGAAATATTAATTCAAATAATTCTTCAGGAAAATATTCTTTGCTTTGTGAAATCATATTTTTAAATAGTTGTAAAATTATAAAGGACACATTTTATTTCCTAATAAATTAGTAATATAGGAAATTAGTCATCAAGGAATTAAGGATTCGTGATAATGGGAAATTAACCTCCTTCTTTATATGTTAAAAAGCATTCCTTCCATATATTTTTATTGGAAAATTCTTAAGGATCCTTGTTTAGAAGATGAAAAAATAGACTTTTCAAACTATTTTCTAAAAATTAAAACATGGGTAAAAATGAATTTAAATATACATAGTGTAATATTAATAATATTTTTTAAAAATAATTAAAAAACATGTACCTGGAAGATAAATATTCTCTAATGGGGGTTTAAAAAAATAATCTTGATTATTGATGAGATTGTGAAATAATACCTTACCAATTTATAATCAGTTTGATCGTATGAACCATGAAATAAATAAAATTATATGGATATAAAAATAACATCATATTTAGGATATGATTCATAAAATATATTCATGGGTAGTATATGCACCAGGTAGAAGAAACAGGTAGTGTATAAGGCTTGTTTCACAGAAAAATAAATGTGAGACAAAAATATTTTACCTCAAGTTTTGACTTTCCTTGTTCACATTCAAACCACTTGTATAAAAAATATGGATTTATTAATCATTTATTAAATAATAATATATCAATAATACATTTTATTTTTTATAACATCTTATCACCCCTTTATTAATATTTTAAATCACTATTCTATGTGATATTTACTTCATTTTCCAAGCATGTTTCGATTCAGAAATCCTGGTCTTTATACTTTAATTATGAAAAAATATTTTCCATAATAATTATTATGTTATATATATCATATATTTTCATAAAATTCATCCTTATTATGACCTATATGAAATATAGATGAGAAAAAAATCACATCACTTCATGGAGATGGTAAGTCATAAGTAAGCACAAACGACGTAATTATTTCCCTAAAGATTAGTTGGTAAAAAGGGAGGCAGGATATTATTATTTCATAATTGTTATCTATTAATAAATATAAAATATAAACATTAAACCCATCAAAATTCTTAATCATAAAATAAAATGATTGAAAATTAATTTTATTGTTACGTGGAGACGGTAAGTCGTACGTATGCACGAGCGATACTTTCACATATTTTTTTATGGGAAATGGGATTTATAATGGTGTGTTCAAAATCATAATAAAATTTTAGAAAATTTAGAGTGATAAATTTATTATTTTATTATATATATCAAATATTTATAGTAGTTAGAGAATATTATAGAAAGAGAGTGGATGGTTATACAGATTACATCTTCTTCAAAATGAATCCTTCAGATATCCTCTAAAGGACTTTTGATTTGGTCATTTGGGATGAAAATAACCTCTAGAATGTGGATATATAAGTGTAGAAAAAAATTATAGTTTTTTCAATATATAGGATTCAATGTGGTGAAATGAGATGAGGGAGGAGGTGTCCTTTTATAATGAAGTTGAGGGGCACTTTTGGAATTTCTCGAAATATTAAATTATAACAAATTTAATCTCAATCCAAATACCTTCAAATGGAAACTTATTCAAATATAATGTGGAAAAGGGGGGTAATACCATAAATAAATATATTTTAGAAAAAAAATTATGTCATTTTAAATGTTTTCATTTTGATTAACTATTAGTTTACATTTTTTAATTTAGCTACGTAACAATAGTTTCAATATTAAAACGTGGATATTTTTTGTTATAAGGTTTCAATTAAACCATAAATTCTAAATTTATGATATTTTAGACCATAATTTATCCCCTTTATTCTTATTTAGTATTTTTATGAATTTTTAAATAATTTATTAAAATATTGTTTTCATAAAATATCATTAGTGTTGATTTTAACCCTATTCAATACATTGCCTTTAAGAAAATAAATACAACAAGATAACATTGAAAAAAATATAATACACATATAATATGTAATATTAACCTATATAATTAGTGTACAACCTTAAATAATTCAAATTATATTTCTTCTAGAATTTTTAATATAACATAATTGAGTTTTCCACAAATTGAATAATTACTGCATAATCATTGTGTAATTGGTTATGATAATTATTTGTTCCCAAAAATTTAAAAATAAAATACCATGATATAGATAAAACTTTTATATTTAATAATAATATTTATAGTGGATAATATATTATATTTAAAATAATAATAAAAATGTTATACTTATAAAAAGTAAGAGTGTGACATTTTTCACTCTTTTTTATTTTAATAATATCTAAGTCATATTCATGGAAAAGTGTCTATTAAAAAATTCAATTTACAGACTTGGGTAGAAATTTTATAATTAAATATATAAAATAGAATTTTTAAAAGTTTAATAATATTTTTATAACATTTATAATATTATTTTAACTCCTAATTATCTAATTTACCTCTAACCGGGATAATAAAAAATATTAAAGTTACTCGTAAAAATGTCCAAAAATAAAACGGGGATATTTAATAATTTCTTTAACTTATTATTTCAAATATGAAATCTATATTCAAAATTAAAAACACATACTTTGATGAAATTTATTTAAAATTAATCTCATTGACAGAATAGAAAAATGAGTTTTTAGAATGAAAACGTTCAAAAGATTGAATTGATTTATAGCCAAATTAAAATTTAAAAAAAAATTCAAATAAAGTTAATTGAATTAATAGATATAATTTTTATATAATTTTACTTTAAAAAAATTTAAAATATAATTCATCATTATTAATTATTTATTGGAAAATTTAGTTTTTAATTAAAATACATTATTTTTACTATTTATCAAAAAATGAAACTTATCAAAAGAATATCCAAAAATCCACTGAAGCAAATTTATATATTAATATTTTAAAAAGAATATTTTTAGATATATTTTATTAAATTTTAGAAACTAGACTAAAAACATGTGGGCCATCAAAAGGTGAAAAAACTATCTTTTTAGAAAAATACCTCTTTTATGAGTAAAATTTGATTTGTTATTATATCATGTCTTGAAAATAATATTATGAATGTTAAAAATTTGATTGAATATAATATATATTTTATTTATATAATAAAATAATATTGTCTTGTTTATTTATTGATATAAAACAAACTTGTTCACAATTAAATATTTTTTCTGAAAAAAGTTTTTCATTTATAATGAAATTGGTTTTTATTTTCATTTATAATTAATTGGTCACAAATTAATTAATTATATAAACATGTGTAAACCATATTTTATAATTTAGTTATACTTTTTCATACCCATCATTTTAATTTCTAGGTTATAATTTTATTATTTAAATAATTAAAATAATAAAATGATATTTCATAGAAACTCAGTGTTGTGTGTAATACAAGATAATACGATGTTTTATGTAGTGCAAGCTTAACATGGGTAAGTGTGGAACACAAGTCATCAAAGAAATTTAATTTATTCAAAAAAATCATAAAAATTGTGTTGTTACAAAATATAACCACCACCCAAGAAAACCTTTCATGATTAGGTATTTCTTATGTTTAAGAATATTAGACCATGGTTTGTAGATATTTATAAATATTTTGATAGAAATATAATACCTCACTAGGTTTATAATAAAATAATTTCCATGATATTGATTGAATCTAGAAAGAACATTTTTGATGATCCTTATTTATGTAATTTGGAATGTGTAAAAATAATCAGGAGGTTCATCTTAGATTTTGAAATCTAATCTATGATTAAGTTTTTCCATACTTTGGCTTTTGGTTTTCATTTTGGACCCTAAATTGTATCTTGAAAAATTATAGACATAGGAGTATTTTGGATCACTATTTTCATGTAATCATTTTAATTTTTTAGTGCATATATGTCCAACCAATTCTAGGATAATATATCTAGAAAGATAGTATGACTCAATAATGCTTATTGTTTTGTGGATTTTTTGATGTTTGAGGCATTGACCCCATGGGATCATTTCTCAATTATTTTGGGAACCTTTACATTTTACTTTTTTATTATTATATATATATATATGGGTAGAAGTTATTCTCAATATATATGTTTATTTTCAATTAGTTTTTAAATTTTTGATAGAAAACCTATTTTATAGGTTTTTCTACCATAGTTTATCATCCCTGATCAAGGGAACCATTTTTTCAATAAAACTTAAGAAATAATTTTTATGAAATATGGATTTAATCATAAGGTCTCTACATCCTATCATCATCAAAAAAAGAATGGTTGAGTTGTAAAATATAGATATTAAACATTTTTCATAAAAAATTTCTACCCAATCAAAAAGATTAGATTATTTGATTTGATGATTCAATTTTGGAATATATAACTAATTTCAAAAATAAAAATACAATTTCACCTTTTAGACTTAGGTATCATAAATATTGTAATTTTCTCGTGGAATTAAAGAATAAATATTTTTGGGATGTCAATATATGCATCATGAATCTATTTGAATCTACAAATGGGAGAAAAGTATACTTAGAGCATTTGAAAGAAATAAAAAATATTTATTATAAAACTCTAAAACATATATGGTAAAAACCAAAGCTTAATCGAGTGATTTCTCAATAAAGAGTTTAGAGAAGGAGGCAAGGTGTTTTTGTTTGAATATTTAATCAATTTTTTTAGGTAAACTTAATTAAAAATATTATATACCACTTATTATTACACATGTTTTTTTATTTATTGTTATACATATTAAATAAATAGGGAAATAAATACCGTTAGAAATTAATGGGAATAGACTTAATCATTCTAGAGAGAGTTTTTAAGAGCCTCTAGGTGAGTAGATTCACCTTCAAGCTAAAAATTATAACTAAGGAAAATTTATTCCCATTTTTATCACATATTTTTATCATTTATATAACTCTTGATTCTCATTCCATAGATTAACGTCTTTATAATGAATACATTTAAAAAACTAAATCTATGAGGGGGAGGAATATCCTTTATGGGAGTAGGATTTTGTGTGTTTTTTTTCACATTGATTTGTTTTTTTCATCTTTTTTTCTATTATTTTCATTTATGTGTGATTATTTTCGATTTTTTATTTTATTTTTAAACTTTTGGGATCAAAATTAATAATTTTATAATTTTTAGAAAATTTTTTGTTGAGTGAATTGATTTGACACATGGAAATAAAAATTAAATTAATGCTAAAAGGAATTTGTTTCAGATTAAATGTTTTGGAAAATTTATACCTACAAATTTATGAATCACATTACATGAATCACTATCTAAAATTTAAAATAAATAACCTATAAGGGTTCTCAACACTTTTAAAATATTCTTCAAAATATTCTAATTTCTTGAGTAAACCAAACAATGCTTGATAAACCAAAATTTAATTTGTTTCTTTAAAAACCTTACAGCATTAAGGAACTTGTGTTGAAGATGATTGAGGTACTTTTATTGGTTTCAAATTAAAATTTTACTCAAATAAATTCTTATTCTGGACTAAATTTTACATTTTACCCTTTTAAGCCCTTAGTATCTATAAACAACATAGTTTTCAATCCACATTACAAACTCAAATCCATATCTGTCATACTCTATAAGTAAATTTCATGAACTTAGTTAAACTCAAGTGTGGGGTAGGGTGATATATTTTGGTTTCATATATAATTTGTGGAAAATTTGGGAGAAAAATATAAGGCTAATAACTGTTTAGAAGCTACATTGACTGAATATATTTAGGGAAGAATCTTGAAAGATAAAATTCTATCAAGGAGAGATTTTGTGAGAAGTTATATATATATAATTAAATATAAAGTTCGGGAAATATGGAATATAATTTATCATTAATAGTTTGTGCTATAAAGTTCACACAGATAATTAAAGTTCAATATTGCATCTCTAACATCAATATTTAAAAACAAATATGTGCATAATTTAAAAACAAAAGAGAATAATGAATCAGTTAAAGGTATTTGGGTGAAGATATTTTTTAAATGATGAATACTTAAATTTTTGAATTTTCCATCAAAATTTTTTATATTTTTTTAGTTATATCACTATAAAGAGGGTAAGGGGATGTAATTATTTTTTATAGAATAGTAATCGTGCATTTTTTCTTGAGAAAGTGTCAAACCTCCATATTCCAATTTAGACTTGTTAACACTTAAAAACTATCAAACATCAACCACTGAACATTCTCAAAAAATATTCATGATTAAAACAAATCCTCGACTAAATTGGGTGGATATTTTGGAAGTCATCAATCTTTTGGTGACTCTTTCATGTGTTTGAATAAAAAAAACTTCATTGAAATTCTTATATGTGTAAGGAGAGAAACAGTTCTAGAGAGGTATGTTTTTGTGTATATTGGAGGATAAAATAAGTTGTAATAGACAAAATTTTTATAATGGAGAATTTTTAATTAAATTTATTGAGGATTAATGATAATTTTGGGTGATTTTGATATCAAACTAGGTCACTCTCCTTGGCTCATGTTTTAAATTTTTTTTGTAAATAATTATAATTATTACATTCTCTAGAGTCTATGTATTAATTGTGGGTAAATTAATGGAGAACCTATTTTTTATCACCTTTAACATTTATTATAGTTATTTAAACCTCCCAATTTTTTAATTTCAAGAGAAATTATATCATTTTTTTATTTTAGGAACATTTTTGTCTTTATAGTAAAAATGTTTTAATTCTTATGTTTTTAATATATTATTAATTTTTTAGAATATTTATAAAATATATTCACTTTTTTTATTAATTTTCTAGATGTGATATATCATTTGTAATATTATAGATTCATACGTAACATAATTCTAGTAAGGAGTAATATTTTTAGAAAAGTGTTGGATCTAGTAGTGATGCATGGAAAAAATTTGAATCATAAGTAAGAACAGTTCAAGAGCCATCCCTATGATGCATAACAACGTTTCCATTTTCAAATTGAAGATGACATTTATCCAAGAGATAATTTTGGAGATGCATAATGACATTTCCTTTGTCTCTAAAGTATATGTGAGTAAATTTTAGAGATACATGAGATAATTTTCAATATAATTGGACAATATATAAGCATATTGTTTATATGTAAAAGAATTTTTATTTTCCTCTATAGAATACTTATGATAATTTTTTTGATAAATGTGTTGTGTAAGAATATTTAACATCGATAAATTTATAGACAACTAATACATAATATAATTTTGAAGTTGTGTAGTGGGGTATATAATATAAGTTTACATATTCAAATCAGAAGAACCATAAGAACCACATCATAGAAAATTTTGTTGTGTTATAAAGAAGATGGATCAAAATTTAGATACACTTACATTTCAGATATTCCCATGACTTGGATATAGTTGTTTCGATACAATGTAATTTAAATGGTAGTCTAAATTCACAATGGGAATTTTATAAGTCATTTCACTTAAGATATCTACCTATGAAAAATAATGAGGATCTAAACAATATGCTTAAGTATTTTCTCTATCACTCAAAAGATCCACTACTACATAGATCATATCATAGGACACATCATAGTGATTCCTAATATCTCATGAAAATAGAATTGAAGGAGTTGAGACATGACCTTTTTTATTTCATTATAGTCAGCATTATGTGGACTTTATGTGTGAGATATTTTTATATCCTCTAAGGATAAAATTATTTTATTTAAAGGGAATATGAACAGTAAAAGGTCATGGGTGGATTTAAGTAATTTAAAACTAATGTTCGCATAGAATTTATAACTTCCAAAAAAAATTCATGAAAAGATGTCTCTCTTTTCACTTAATAATGTTTCTACAAACTATATAATTATTATAGAATGATTGATTCATGTATAGTGGGTCCTGGGGCGAAAATTGAAGTTTCTTGATAGATATTATATTTTAATTTTTTTTCCATATGTATTTAAATAATTAAAAACACACCAATTTACCAATTTGATCTTTTTTGTATCATTTTTGTATTTTATTTATTTTTTTGATATGAAAAGATAAAATTGTTGAATTATGGAAAGTTAATTATTTTCAATTTCTTTTTTATTTCTTGCATAAATTTTCCTATATTTTTAAAAATTTAGTAATTCATTTTTTAGTATTCCATTGTTTTTGGGATACAACTTTTACAAAAGTAATGATCTCTAATTATAAATATTTGAGTCCGAAAAAAAATAATCCATCGTGGAAAGTATTTTCAGCCAATAGAATTAATGAACCTTCATTAAATGATTCATATTTCATGTTACACGACTCAAAACTAGGTTATTCCACTTAGTGGTGGAATACTACTCCAAGGAATGCATTAAAGTTAAATTTATTATCCAAATTAGCACATTAAGGCATCCATTGATTGTGTGAAACATGACGAAGTTAAAGATTCTCTTCGGTCATAAAAAAGATGGATTCAGTAATTTGGATGTAACTTTTTGTACACATGTTTAAATTTCTCTATATTCTTAGAATATATAGAAAAATAAATTTAGATCAACTTTTAAGAATTTATACCGTATATATTCAAAGATGTAGGGAGAAAGTGATCAATATTTCAAAAGACAGGGGTAGAGAAACATATTTTCCACACACATTTTCTATTTCCTTATCTACTTCTTTCCAAGGGTGGTTAGTAAAAGAAAGAGAGGTTTTTGATGGAAAAGTTGATGAAACTTTTTTTCATTCACGTTATAATGGAATTAATGGGGAAGAAAGATAATAATCAAGTGATTAATTTCTAAGCAATAAGGGCTTATGGACGTGTTCAATTGATGAGAACCCTCTTCTAAGTTTTTATCTTCATGTGTAATCTCATTAAAATATCTGTTGAACCTAAATTTTTGAACAAAATATGTCATTTTATTTATCAAATAAATTTTCATATAGTTTTTTATGTTTTTTAAATCTATGGAGTTAAATAATTTATTTCATTATTTAAATTTATATGGTGAGGTCCTTTTGTAGAGTATAGTGATTTTGACTAGGTCAGATTTCCTGGAGGTTGTCAAGTAATTGAGTAACTTATTTAGGAGTGAAAAAAATCATACTAAGGTCTTTCTATAATATCCTTTCAAAATATGGTTTTTATCAAAAGTACTTTGGGTTGGCATCGAGAAATTAAATTGGGAAATTATTTCAAACAAAGAAGATGGTAGTGTTTGGAATGTCCATGCCTGTCCACAACTACTGTTTCTATTCTAGTTTTGAATCCATTATTACTTACAATAAAATTTCTATTTTTCTATTGAATTTTCATTTATTTTATTTTTTATTTTTTTTTTGTGTTATTACACTTAATTAAGTCCCCAATTTTTTCTACTTACAAAAAAATAATAGTTTTGAAACTAAAATCAAAACCTCCTCAAGAGACAATCTTGGGAATGCTATATTTCATTTATTTGGGGGATAAATTATTTGATTGAGGTTTTATAGAAAAACCCTCATATCAACTGGATACATTGACATAGAGGTATATTGAGTTGATTTTTTAATATTATTTTTACATGACCTTAAATTTTGACCTGAACTTGTTTCCATTGGATTTTGATTTTGATTGAACTTATCACTCTAGGATAAGATCTATTAGAAATACATATATCCCTATTTATAAGTATTACACTAACATGCTTAAATGGATCATTTTTTATCATGAAATTCAAATGGATGAAAACAAGACATTGAAATAATTGGATTCATACTATGATGATAATCAAGAAAACCCTATAGAATATCCCAATTCACCTGATGGGTCTAAAATTAAATCTATATTTATTCACAAATTACTGAAATTTAATGTATTTCTATATGAAGATCCACATAAACACCTTTAGGAATTTAGTTATCATTGTGTCAACATGAAACCTTAAGTATTTGATGTATGTGAAATGAAATTTAAGTCATTTACTTCTTATTTAGAAAAAAATTCTCAAATAAAGGATTTTCTATTCAAATTAAACTCTGATTAGATATTGGATTGAATTAAAGAAAACTTTTCTTGAAAAACAAATTTCTGCTTCTAGAAATGATTCCATTTGTAAATTGATTTGTGAGATTAGGAAATCTCATGTTGAAACATTACAAGAATATTGGGTATAATTAAAAAGACTCTATGGTAATTTACCCCGCCATCAAATTAGTGACCAAATAATGATTCAATATTTTTATCAATTATTCTTCCTTAATAATATGGGTATGATTTATTCTCCTATAGTAGTGGATTTCATTAACAAAAAAATGATCTACTATTATGAATTTAATTGCAAACATGGACCAAAATTCTCAACAATTTGGAATAAGAGGTCTTCTTTATGTGAAAAAATCCTAATAAAACCCCACCTCTAGTATTAAAAACTACATTATTGAAAGTAAAAATACAAATATGGCCACCATGATCATCTCAATGATTTTTTCTAATAAACCACAAACTCCACCCAAACCTGAAGTAAGTTTTTAGATAAAAAACCATTGTGTAATTTATTCTTCCAGTGAAAATTTTATTAACAAATGCCCAAAAATACAAGATAATCTTGAGAATTGTAATAATATTTTTCATAAAAATAACTTCCAATAAAACCAATAAAAATATTTCCAATCCAACCAAAATTTTAATCAGGGTTGGAACAACCACTCAAATGAAATATTTTAACAACTTGAACATAAAAAAATAATAATTTTTAAAGGTTAGGAAATTAATTCTCAACCAATATATTTTAATGAGAAAACAATTTCTCATATTCAAGAAAATTTCATCCTTCCCAACCCACTTTAAGGTTTAAGGTAAAACATAGAGAGGAAATCAGGAAAAATAAGAGACAATGGTACAAACACCACATGAAATGAGACAAAAAAAGATGTCACAAATCACAAAAAAACATAATGAATACCTTAATGACACAAGTGGGTAAACATTAATTTTATCTTAGTATAAAAATAAATAAAATTATTGAAGTTTTACCATCACAATCCTAAATGAATCTGAGAGATAAATGGATGGAAAATGTGTGTACCATAAAATTTTTGAGTGGTATAATATTTAATAACCCTCAAATTGAGAAAGTAAAATATTATTTTGAAACTGTTAAAGAGAACCCCACTACTATTGAATGTGATGGAAATTATGAATTTTATTTTCATGAAAACAAATTAAAATGATTTAGCATTATTTGAAAGAAACAATAATAATTGGAAGATAATTTCTGGTCCTTATTTTCTTTAATATAATTCCAAATTAGTCTAGAAACATTCAAACCACTATTGCCTTATCTTATGAGTGAACCACTAGTGAAGAAAAGTGCTAAAAATTAGTTAGATAAAGAGGTATGGAAAATTTTTAAGAAATTTCACATCAATATAACTTTTATCATAGCTATGAAACAAATTCCATGGTATGCTTTGTTTTTGAAAAATATTTTTACATACAAGAGGAAATTAAACGAATCTGAAAAAGTTATTTTAAGGATGAATGTTTCATCCATGATTCCACAAGATTTTCCTATAAAATAAAAATAACCAGGAACTATTACCATTACTTGCACCCCTAGGGAATGTTAATTCATGTATTTCTTTCTTGATTTGGGTGATTCCATCAATGTTATCACACATTTTCTTTACTCATCCCTTATGGTTGTATAATTGAAACCCACTGGAATTATCATCGCAATTGCCAAAAAAAGTACCACCAAGCCTGCTGGAGTTATAGATGATGTTCTAGATTAGGTGAGAGATATTATTTTTCCAAAGGATTAATATTTCTTGGATATAGAAGATTATTGTTTTAGTTCCCATGATACTCTCATTCTTGGGATACCATTTTTGAAAACTAAAAAAGAAATCATCATTTTTTTCAAAAAAGAACCCTTTAAATTAATATGGGAGGAATTTTTTTCAATTAAATATTTTATTGTCCATGAAATATCCAATTTATGATCATTCATCTCCTCAAGTAAACATGATATATTGGTTTTACAATGACATTATTCCTAATTTTTCAGGTGATAAACAACCAATCGCAATATAAAAAGATGGAAATTTTTTGATGCTCAATCTGATCAATAAGAGAGTGAAAATTAATCTTTTAATGTGTCTTGGAATATCAAAAAATATTTAAAAGAGTTATTTAACCAAAAAAATCATGAAGATGACTATCTAGAAACCATTGAATCTTCTTGAAGTTTCCCAGGATAAAATAACAATTTTGTACATGAAACAAAATCTTAAAAAAATAAAAATTTATCAACCTGATTTAGATCATTAATATCCTTTAAAATATGTAACTTCACTAAACAACCATATCTATGAGAAGTTTTATTTGATTAATGAAAATATCCCACCTGAGTTAGAGTTGAAATCACTACCTCAGAACCTCAAAAATTTGTTTGTTTTTGAGAATGAACAATCCTCTATCATCATATCAAAATAACTTTCATGGGACCAAGAGAACCAACTATTAGGAGTCCAAAATCCCCACAAGAAATCCATAGGATGGAATCAATATAATTTAACTAAAATTAGTCCCTTAGTGTGCATGCATATAATTTTGTTAGAGGAAAATGACAAACTAGTGGGAAAATTTCAAAATAGATTCAACCCAACACTTTTTAGGTTTTTAAGAAATAATTCAACCCCTTTTGGAGAACTGGAATCATTTTTCTTATCTTTGATAGTCAATGGGTGAGTCTTGTCTAGGTTTTCCTAAAAATAGTGGATTTCAATATCAATGAATGAATTTGGTGATGTTTTCCCTATTGAGCATCCAAATAAATAGAGAATGTGCATTGATTATAGGAAGATCGATTTTGTTACATATAAAGACACTTCCAATTAAAATTTATTGATCGAGTCATTAAAATAATACCTTTTAAAACCTGCTATTGTTTTCTTTATGGATTCTATAATTATTTACAAATTCATATTTCACTAGGGGATTAAGAGAAAACCACTTTCAAATATTCCTTTGGAATAATTTCTTATAGAAAAATTCCCCTGAGGTTTATATAATGCTCTTAGAGCTTTTCAAAGGTATATGATGAGAATATTATATGAATTTATATAAATTTTCTTGGATGTTTTTGTGGATGAACTCGCTGTTTATGGATCATTTTCTGATTTTTTTTTTTTTTGAAATGTTTAGATCATGTTCCTGAAACTTACATTGACAAAAATCATGTACTCAATTATGAAAAATTCCATTTCAGGAAAAATAAGGGGATATTTATTTGTCATTTTGTGACTCTAGATGGAATTTAATTTAATCAATCCAAAGTTTAAGTCATTTCTTCATTGACATACCCAAAAATATTGAGATATCTGAGATCCTTCCATAGTCCTCTTGGTTATTGTAGGAGGTTTATGAAGGATTTCAGAAAGATTACACTTCCATTGTCCAAGTTTCTCCAAAACATAACCCAATTGGTCTTTAAAAAGAGATATAAACAATCCATTGGGGATTTGAAATAAAAATTTATAACCCCTCCGATTATTCAACCACCTAAAGGGAAATTTCCCTTTAAAATTATGACTACTTCATCTGAGATTTCTCTTAGGGAATTTTTGAGTCAGAGGTTGTAAAATAAGTCTCATGTGATTGATTGTGGATTTAAAACATTTTATTAAGAATAATAAAAATACAAAACATATGAGAAATAACTTTTGTCTATTTTCTTTACAATAAAAAAATTATTGTTATCTATTAGGATCCAAAGTGATTATTTTCAAGGACCATTCTATAATCAGAATTTAGATGAAGAAATATTATGTAAAACCAATAATTTTGAGATAGATCATCATATCATAGGATTTTGATGTTTTAATAAAGGATAATGAATTAATTAAAACCCTTTTTCATGATCATTTGAGTAGGATACCATTTTTTTGAATGAAAAGATTCAAATCTATCCATCAAATAATGAAACCTTTACAGATAAGGAGTTGTATGACTTTAAGAGTGAATGGTCATGATTTTCTAATATTGTAAATTTTTTATGATTATGAAGTTCCCCCATTTATTTTTCAAGAAACAAATTACTAAAATTTTGAGGTATTCAAATAATTACATTTGAGATTATCCATACCTATAGTATTTTGGTAGTGATCAAATGAATATGAGATGCATTCTGAATTCTGATTTACAATTAGTCTAATATTTTTTTAACACTTTGATCTTTGGACGAAACTCCAAAACATAAATAACTGAAATAAAATTAATTTGTTCTAGTTTATATTAGCCCATTATTTTTAGATATTCTTTAGAATTTTTTAGAACATGTGAAAATTTATAATTTCAAGGAAACATTTCCAGAAGGAACGAGAAGCCTCAAAAATGAATTTTATTTTTTAATTTATTTAATGTATGGGGAATGGACTTAATTGGACTATTTCCAAATTATTTTGAATATAATTACATATTTATTACTATTGATTGTGTGTACAGGTGGGTAAAGGATATTCTCTTTAGAGACGGGGATGCCGGAATTTTATCCATGTTTCTGAAAGGAATTTTTATATATATTTATATTCCAATTTTTTTTATCACTAATCATGGAACTAAGTATTGTAATATGACATTTTAATATCTTTATAAGAAATATAGAGTTTTGTATATGGTCTATATACCCTATCACCCTCAAACAAATGGAATGGTTGTGTTGTCAAACAGAGAAATCAAAAAAAATATAAAAATAAATGTGAACCCAAATAGAAAGGATTAGAGATAGAAAATATATGATGCACTGTAGGCCTATAGGTATGCATTCAAAACCCAAATTATAATTTCACCATTTACACTATTCTATGGATATTATTTTCACCTACCTGTTTAGTTAGAATACATTCCTTTTGGGGATGATAAAACTTGTTACATGAATCTGTTTTCTGCTAGAAAAGAAAGAAAATTATATTTACAGGGGCTGGAGGAGATGATGATTAATTCACATGATATAAAAATGTTTTATAATGAATTAACCAAATAATTTCATTTTGGGATGATTCTAAAAAAAATCAAGAAATAATATAATGTGTTTCTATTTTATTTCAGATTGATGTTGTTCCAAAGTAAATTTCATTCCAAATGGTTTGGACCCTTCATTGTTACCAATGTTTTCTATTTTGGTGAAATATAGATAAAAGAAACAAAAAAGGGACACCATTAATACTCATTGCGAACAATTTGAAAATTTTTAGATAAAATTTTCATGAGTACCTAGGGGAGGATATCCATCTTCAGGAAGTTGAATACAATTAAATCCATGTCGTATATTTTTTTCTCACTTATTTTTTGTTATGTCTTTAATTTCTTGAATTTAATTTTCTCAAATAAAACTATTTCATAATGAGTAAATTTCATAAAACAAGTTTCTGGATAGGAACATGTTTGGTAGATTATGATTTTTTATGCGTTCTTTTCAAAAAAAATTGTTTTCAATTTTACTTTCGATTTTTGTTGTATTTTTTTTTATTTATTTTAAATTTTTGTGTATTTTTATTTAAAATTTTTATGTGTTTTTAAAAACATTGAGCTCAAATTATTATATTTTTTGTTTTCTTAAACCCATGTCAATGAGTGAACCAATTTACCACTTGAAACCAAACAAAAATAATGTTCAAAATGGCTTTTTCAAGTTAAAAACATTAGAAATTTCATGAAACCTCTTATTTTTTAATATCCGGATACATATTTGTGTATTTATATTCAAAATAACATTAACATAATGCTTATAAAAAATTTTAATTTAAATATTTTTAAATGAAATGGAATTATTTATTTTAAAGAGATTCAAAATAAATAAAGTTGTGCCTATCTAGAGCTTCCAGGAGAAAAAGAGAAGAGAAATGTATTTTTTTTGAAATGTTGATGGTATGGAATGTCCAGGAGAATTTAAAAGGTTATTAGAGATTATTTTCTACAAAGATATGTGAGGAGGATACCATACAGAAGTGAAAATTAGAATCATGATTTTCTACTTTAAAAAGATTCAAACCCTCATTATTTGGACTCATAAATTTTGACATCTAAAACCTAGAAACTGAAATCCATAGAACAAATCTGTAAATTAATCATGATAAACACCTATTATTTATTCACATCAGGAGGATTTTTATAAATTTATCAAGCCTAAGGGAAATCTTCCTTGAGTTTGGATGAGAAAATACTTTTTGAAAATCTATATTTGTGTGTTAAGAGAAAATAGATGTCATGAATGTTTTCTGTTTTAATGGAGGAAAAATAAAGTCTAAGTGGATTGAATGAGATTAATAGATTAATTAAACCATTTTTATTTTATGAAGAATGATATATTTTGTTTCTTCATGATTAATTGGGTAACCTCATGGGTATGAGTTGGGAATTTTCATTGATTTTATTTTGATGCTTACTTTTCCATGAGTCCAAGTGATAAGTGTGACTGAATTAATGGTGCTAATATTTCAATTGTTTTTAATGTTTATATATGTGATTTAAACCATAAAAAGTTACTAATTTGACTATATTTTCATCATTTTTGGATTATAAGGGTTTTTTGAGCTCAAAAGAGAACATTTTTTAATTCTAGAAATTTAATTATTTCAAAAGCTCCGATATTTTAGGTATAAATTTTTATATATTCATCAAAATTTATTAATTGTTTTTTTAGTATTCCTATGTTCATGAGATACAATTGTTCCCACTAGACCTAGTAATGATTTGAAATATTCTAGGCCTAAAAATTTATCCAAGCTTGCAATAATTTTTGTATGAAAAAATAATTCAAATTCATTAAATGAGACATATCTTGGGTTAAATGTCACCAAATGAGGTGACTCTACTTGTATGAGAAAAAGAAGTAAAATTATCATATCAAGGTAAAATTTAATTTCAGAATTATCAAATTAATGAATCCATTGATAATGTATAACATGATTAATTTGAAGAGTCTCTCCATGTAGAAAAAGTGGGATTTAGTAATTTGGAAGTAAATTTTTTTACATGTGTCCAAATTATATTAAATTTTAATGGTAGATAAAAATGAATTTTGAATAAACTTTTAAGAAGAAATAAATTCCAAATTCCAAGATTTTTAGGTCCAAAAGAGATCAAAATTTCGACTGATAGGAGTATAGTAGTAGATTTTCCACACCCCTTTTCTATTTTCTTCTCTACTTATTTCCAAAGGGTGGTTAGTGAGATCAAGGATAGGGATGTGATAGAGAGGTTTCTGAAGAAAAAAATCATTAAAAATGGTATTGAAGGAAAATATAAGAAATATGTTTCTCAAGTAATTCAAGGCTAAGAACCAAGTGGTTGTGGATAGAGGCAACTAATGGGTACTCTATTTCATGTTTTGATCTTCACATGTAATCTATTTTTAATATATCGTGAGCTTATATTTTTTAAATAAATTGGAAATTTTATTACTTAAATACAATTTCAACTAGTTTTTTATGTTTGTTCAATCTATGGAGAAAAATAATTGATTTCACTATTTAAATTTCTTTTGTGAGGTCTTATTGTTGAGCATAGTGATTTTGATAAGGTTTGATTTATTATAGGTATTAAGGTAATTGAATAACTTATATAGAAGTAAAAACAATCATATGGATGTATTGAAATGATATAATTTCAAAATAGGGTGTTCATATGGAGGTATTTGGGTGGGTATTTTGAAATTAAATTGGGAAATCATTTTAATCAAAGGAGAGCGGAGTTTCTAGATGGCATAAGCTTGTCTAAAACTACTAATTAAATTCTAATTTCAATTCCATAATTACTTTAAAATAAATTTATATTTTTTTTGGAATTTTCTTTCATAATATTTTATATTTATTTCCTTTATTATAACTATTAATTAAATCCAGAAATTTTTCTTCCTACAAAAACACAAAATAGAAGAGAATTTTTTGAAACTCAAATTGAAATATCCTCAAGAGACAATCCAAGAAGTTCTATAATGAATTTCACTAGGGTATAAATTATTTGATTTAGGTTTCATGAAAAAAAACTCCCAAATCATTTCTTCAATTTAAAGATATTTTCCCTCTACTATGAGTGATATTAATACATGAATGGATATAAAGGATCATCATCTATCATCATAATCACATATAAAAGATAAGTACACTAAAAATGGACATATGCAACAATAATAGAATGTAATGGATATTGAAATTAATTTTTATATATCTAGATAAACTATTGAGGTATTTTTTCTTAGTGGATACCTACATAAATCTACCATTCGAGAACTAAACATTGATTCTTGTAACAAATTAAAATTTTATGAAATTATATTTTCTTGAATAAAAATGGTTGGTTTTCTTCTTGGATAATTTCTGTTCTATGTATGTTTTGAATGGTTTTAAAATATATTAATTAAATTATTTGATTCCATTACTTTAATATTTATAATTGATGTATTTATTGAGAGTGTACTGGTTTAAATTAGATTTAACTACTTAGAGATCTCTAAGTAGGTGAATATATTTTATAAATCAAGGTATTGCTATGATTTTCAAGTATAATTAGGTGTATAATTTGAGGTCTTTATGTGTTAATTGATAAATTTAATTAGGAGAAAATTATTATAATTAAGAAGGGTATGTCCAATGGATAAAACATGTTCACTATTGCAGACATTAAATCATTTTTCACACTTATTTTCAATCCAATCTATTTTTTATCAAATATTAACTCTCCCATTTTTACTTCAATCATTTTTTCATTAGTATTCATTAAATATTTCAAAATTCACCAAATCCCAAATTTTATTATTTTTTTCAAAAATAAAAAAAAACAAAAATGAAAATTCTAAACATAGCATGTAACATCATTGATAAATAACCTTAGGGACGATTATACTGTATTCCATGGGGATAAAAATATTGATTAATGGTTTTCAAAAAACCTACTCACATAAAGTGATGATGATTTCCTAAAAACCACTCTTTACTTACATTTATGAATTCAATAATTAATATTTTTTTCAATTCTATAAAGGCTTATTGAGTCACAAATTTTGGAAGAGTAAATTGTGATTATATTTCTAAAATCTGAAATAATTTACCTAAATATTTTTTAGGGTTGAACTAGACTTATTTTTTTTATGGATATTCAAAATGTATTATATATGATGAGATACAAAGTGAAGTTGATTATATATTTCCAAAAGTATTTTGGAAATATTAAAAAATGATTTTTGGGTATGGTTTCACAAGTTATTGAATATGATACTATATAAGTTGAAATTACATGTCTTTTCATATTTTGTGTAAATACGAGATTCACATAGATATAGCTTAATTATTCAAATTCATGAGATATATTTGGGATATATTTTTGGAGATGATATAGGGTTTTCACATTTTACAATTCCCATGTCCTGAAAATTAATGTTTTACACTTTTGGGGGATATAATTTCATATGATATGGGAATATCATAAGGTATAATATGTTGATATCAAAAAAATACCTCATCTGGTATTAATATTAGACATGGTAATGTCATATGGTGGTTTGTTGTAAAGAATATTTTTTTAGGATTCAAAAAACACACTATAAACTATTAAAGGAAGTTGTATATTTAAAGTTAACATTCAAATAATCTTTTTCATTGAAAATAATTTATTATAATATTTAATAAGACTAATTTTTAAGAGATCAAGTGAATTTAATTGTTAAATTATTCTTGGATGAGAGTAAAAAATCATTTTTAGTTGTATTCCATTTACTCATGCATTGTGAATGTTCAAGTATATTCATGGGAGACTCAGGGAGAATCCATGATTCATATTTAATGAAGATTGATTAATGGGAATGGGGTGTATCTTATAACAACCCTTCTTTTTATTTCACACGTAAACATAATTTATTACATAAAACCTTCACATGATAAAACATATAAGATCTAGTGGTATAAGTTCTTTTGGGATTTTGAAAATTAAATAACAACTTAAAACATAAAACACAACATCTTAATGAAAACATACATTACATGACCACTACATTCCCTCGTACTTAGCATTGCATTGGATAACCTGAGGACATGCATATGAAAACGCAGAGCTATAAATCCTAGTAAGGCAGTAAATGAAGAATAACATGAAGATTACAATACATGTTAGTCAATAGGTGTATCAATGGAGCTCAAGATAAACATAAACATAAAGGCATGATAAACCATGATAATCAAAACATGGAAATGTGCCAATAATATTTAATATGATATTAGCATGGGCTAAGGCTCATTGCACATGGAGAATGAGTAAACCCTCATTAAACATGAATCAAGATTAAACCTTTTTTGAAATTTAATTATCATGAGTCAACACTCATTTCACGTGATGTATCATGATACTATACTTTTCCCATTGCATCAGAGCGCTATCAGGGTGCACCCTTCTTAAACATTTCATTTCATGTACAAGTGTGCAACATGGATCATATAACATGGATTTATTATAAATAATAATTTATTCCGCAATAAAATAATGTGGAATTAATACATGAAACTCTATAATAAATAATTAAATGTGCATAAACGTGAATACCCTTTATAGAAAAATGGGTAAGGTATTCACTACACAATGACTTTGGCTTGAAAAAACACGGTGCAATTTTCACAGCAAAACGGCGTGACATAAGAATTCATAAAAAGGTTCATGATAGTTAAAAGGGTTTCCCATAATATTTACATTAAATTGAAAGTATTTGGGTCATATAGATACATGTCCCAACATAATTAATGGAATTTGTAATCATAATACCAAATAATTTCATGAAGGTAAATGAGGAGAGAGAAATTCCTTACGGAATTTCAGCATGGTAATAAGTGTACATGGGAGGAATTAGTGAGAGATAAAAGGGGTCTCTCATAATTAAAAAATAATGAGGATAGTATAGGGGAGGTGATAAATCATACCCCAACATTTATAATTGAAAATAAAAGTGCATAACAATATTAATAAACATGGATAAAATGAGAAAGGAATGAATCCATTACTTTGAAGTGTGATCCCAAAGGCTTGGGAGGGGCTAGAGAGAGTATTATTGGGAGCTTGGGGAACCTTGGGAGGATTATAGAGAGAGGAGGGAAGAGGTTGGATGAACTATAAAGGCTTTTAGGGAATATGAAGTGGGAGATTTTGTGGGTTTATATAGGAAAGGAGAGGGAATTCTTTATTATTTAGGTTTGGGACACCACACATTAAACTAATCAAAACCAAAATCCCATCCTATGGTTTTTTCCCATGGTTTTTTCCAAAGGGGAGTGGAAAATAATATTTTATAATTCCAATGGACAAACGTCTTAAAATAATATGGTTTCTTCTGTGGAGTTGAGTCACACTCCCAATAAATCAATTTAAAAAGCTAAAATGTTTTATAAGTCTTGAAGGGTCCACTAAAGATTTATAGAATAAATCACACAAACCTAAAATAATATTAATTTAATGGTAAAAAATATATTTTCCGAACATAATTTTTTTTATTATTT
Organism: Viscum album; assembly: GCA_963277665.1. Lineage (NCBI taxonomy): Eukaryota > Viridiplantae > Streptophyta > Magnoliopsida > Santalales > Viscaceae > Viscum > Viscum album. Next base: position 1,427,794,359 of record OY728122.1, on the reverse strand, counting down.
TATTACATCACTATTGGTTCATTATGATGTCATAAAACACATTATATATTTAAACTGTATTTAATTTTTACCCAAAAATTCGATTATCATGGAAAATTGTGAAAAATTCACCATTGGATAATTTGGTAGTCCTGATTCCAAATATAATATTCATTTTACCTAAATAATTTTATAAATATTTGAAGTTTATCTTTTAAAACAAAAACTGACTTTTATCAAAAATTCTTGGTTTTTGACAAAAACAGCTTTCAAACCATAATAAAAATTACAATTTTATTAATAAAAATTATACAATAATTTATACTTAATAAAAAGTAATTTAATAATAACAATATTTTATTAGAATTTTATTTAATTCAAAAAAACATTAATTTATCAAAATAGATTAATTAGTTTAATATTAACTAAAAATGCTATTTGTGCTTTGAAAACTATTTACAAAGTAACAACAATAATAAAATGAATGTATATTCTTTATAATATACAAAAATAATAAACATAATCATAGTGCAAAGGTCTTGTCACATAACCCCTTATAACACTCACATAAGACCGAAGGGTAAGGTGTGCGATGGTGATAGACTCATGGGGTTGCTCAGATAAAATCACTCAGGTGGTAATCTCTATAAACATTCACTTATCATGTTGGTGGTTACGTTCAAGATTAAAATGATGAAGCTCGGATTGGACTTGGTCAAGAGCGAATCCCAATGACGCCACCTACTTTCTGAGCTCTGAAAAATGGGATTCGTATGGGGAAAGTCTATTGGATGAGGTCATTACTTCCTTTGTCTGGGTAAACTGGATTTGTTAAAGCCTTATATTTATACTAATCATGTGATCACTATTCAGTGTCTACAATAGAAAATGTCACAATTATTAATAGTATTTTAAAATCCACAAACATAAAACCATGTAATTTCATATTTTATATAACCATTTTCATATTAAGACATTTAATTAGATCAAGAAGAATTTTCATTGATAAAAGCTTGGGTCATTACGATCTTCCCCCCTTAAGAAATTTCTCCCTCAAACATTCCTTTTACAAACTAAGATGAAAATAGGTGCGGGTTCTTCTCATTTATCTCTTTAATGATGTCTTCAGTCTTTCCTATTATCATTTCCTTTAGGTAGAAAGTGTCCAAGAATCACAATGGTACCTCAAGGTTTTTTCAAAATCATCTACTTCCTTTGCCCAAAAACTCCTCATCCATCTTAGATTATATCAATTGAAGCATTTATGTGTCATAAAAAAGTTATTTCCTATGTATAATTTTCAGACATCATCTTGAACTTATTTTTTATTAAAATTATTACTGAATCATATTCAAAGATTTGAAAATAGGGTTTTGGTTAATTATCTTTTGCATATTCCAAAAGACAGAAATATATAATTTGATACATATAGGATTCTCGGAGGTCTCCCTCTTCTGCAGCATCTAGAAAATAATTTAGAGCATCATAATCTTGAAATAAAGTAAAGAATTTGAAAACACCCTGATGGTACTTCCCACTCTTTTCATGGGAATAATGTTGAGAGTGCAAGATTATCCAATAGATGGTACTTGATCCCTGAAAGAATCATGCAATGGTAGAGGTATTGGATTCCTCGTAAAGTTTTTTTTAGGTAACCTGGATATTTGAAAAAGTTTTAAATTCATCTGCTTATGAGTTCTGGATAATTGTTCTAATTAGTTCTTCTGGGAGATAGAGAATATTTGTTTGTGATCTTCCTCCTTCAATGTTATAACTAAGAAAAATAAAATATAATTAATGGGTTTTAATACTTTTCCAAAATAATGTAAAAAACATTGGACATAGAATTATAAACTTGTATATGAATAGTTTATCCTAACTTGTGATGCCATAAGTTTCAATCTAGGTTATCCATGATCTATTTCATAACATATATTTTTTGGGGAATTTTTTATTCAATTAATAATGGTTCATACTAAGCTTGTGAATTTACCAAAACATATCCCCCGGGAGTGTTGTAACCAATAGTGCAGCATGGCCCATTGTTGTGTAAAAGGATACCTCGAGTCAAGCTCGAAACTCCTTGTCAGAGTTTTCACTCCTAGGTACATCTGTGTCAGATTCTTCTCTCCATACTCATATCTAGATATGGATGTATTTTCTTGATAAACCACTTACTGAATACACACCAAAACATAGGGATTTTTTTAATTATACTTAGTCTATTCTCTAAAGCTTCACTAGGGTTTTCTAATTATAATCCAAAAAATAACTAAACCTATCCTCTAATACCAAATATAAAAACCCTGCTTTTTATTTCACACTTAAACGTAATTTATTACATAATACCTCCACTTGGTACAACATAGAAGATAGAGAGTTCTAGTGTCTTTTGGGATTAGTAACATTACATAACAACTTAAAATATGAAACACAACTTCTTTATTGAAAACTTCATTTACATGACTGCAACATTTCTTCATACTTAACATTGTATGGGATAACCTGAGGACATACATAAGAAATGGGTGAGATATAAAGCCCAGTAAGGGAGAAATAAAATAAAAAAAATGACGATTTCAATATATGTTATTCAATAGGAATATCAATAGAGTGCAATAGAAACATAAACATAAAGTAATTGTAAATCATGATAATCATAACATGGAGATGTGGAAACAACCTTTAACATGATATTAGCATGAGCCAAGGCTCATTGCACATAGAGCATGACTAAAACCTCATTGCACATGAATCACAAGTAAACCCTCATTGCACTTGAATTAGCATGAGTCAATACTAACTGAACATGGAGTATCATGATACTATACTTTACCCAATTTATTGGAGAGTTATTAGGGCGCACCATTCTTAAACATTTCATTTCTAGCATAAGTGTGCCACATGGATCATATAACATGGATTCCTTAAACATCATCATTTATTCCATAATAAATTAATGTGGAATTAATACTTGAAACTCTATAATCAATATGTAAATGTGCATAGATTTGAATACCCTTGATAGAGAAATGGGCATGGTATTCACTACACAATGACTTTGGCTTGGAAAATTGTGGTGAAATTTCGACTGCATAACGACGTGACATAAGAATTCATAAAAAGGATGATGAGAGATAAAATGGTGTCCCATCATATTTACATGAAATGTAAAGTATGGGGGTCATATAGATACATGACCCAACATAAGTAATGTAATTTGGATTCATAATACAAAAGAATTGCTTGAATTTAAATGAGGAGAGAGAAATTCATTACGAAATCTCATCATGGTAACGGGTGTACATGGGTGGAATTAATGAGAGAAAAGGGTTCTATAATCATTAAAAAACAAATAGGATGGTATGGTGGAGGTGTGAAATCATACACCAACATTTATAATTGAAAATTAAAGGGTATAACAATATTAAGAGACATGGATAAAATAAAAAAGGAAGGAATCCCTTACATTGAAGTGTGATCCCAAATACATGATAGGGGCTTAAGAGAGGATTCTTGGGAGACTGGGGCACCTTTTTAAGATTATAGAGAGAGTAGGGAAGAGTTCTTAGGAACACAAAAGGCATTGAGTGAAGAGGAAGTGGGATCCTGGGTTGGTTTGTATAGGAAATGAGAGGGAATTCTTTATTATTTAGGTTTGTGATATCACACATTAAACTGATCAAAACCACAGACCAGACCATGGTATTTGCCCACAGTTTATGCCAAAGGGGAGTAGAAAAAATAATTTATAAGTCCAGTGGCTGAACGTCTTAAAATAATAGGGTTTTTTTTGTGGAGGTAAGTCACACTCTCAAGGAAATCAATTTTAAATGCTAAAATGTTTTATAGGTCTTGAAGTGTCCAATAAAGCTTTGTAAAATAAATCAAAAAAACCTAAAATCACATTATTTTAATGGTAAAACATATATTGTCCGAACATAATGTTTATAGTATTTCATTAAATCACTATTGGGTCATTATGATGTCATAAAACACATTATATATTAAAGCGGTATTTAATTTTTAAACAAAAAATCGATTATCTCAAAAAAAAATTATGATAAATTCACTGTAACGTCCTGGTTCCGGGTGCCACTTAATGGGTTCCCCGAACCCGGTTCGCCATGTGACCTCAGGCACATTTCCCAAAACGCCAGAGGCTGCCGACTAGCAGCGAGGGCCCAGGTCTGATAGTGGGGAAACTAGGCCCTCATTTTTCAAAGTGTAGCGCAGCGCAATAAAATAAAAATTATACAACACAAGTGAAAGAAATAAACCATACACATTTAATATATCAACTGTAGTAAAAGATAACCAAATAGTTATATAGATATGATGCAACATGTCTCAAGTACTATGAAAACTTCTAGAACAAGTTACATAGCAGTGCAATACAATACATAGTACAACCAAACAGAACAAAGAAACCGGTAGAATCGTGAGCTTAAGCCCAGTCCCATGCTCCCCTACTCCTCAGCAGCTATCATGTACCTGTATAGGGATCCTTTCCATTATCCGAACCTACAAAAATGTAATCTGTTTGGGCCGAAAATCATGACCCAAATAGGGTGTGAGAAATAATTCCCAGTAGGTGCCCACTAAAGGCTTGTGCCCAACTGTGTGAAAGCATACAACAACAATGTGCAGTAGTAAAATGAAATAAAGTAAGAAGTGATAAAAAAATTCAAACTTAACCAGTTATATTGGCATTTACATTTCCATTTATTCATTTTATTTAAAATATCACCACAGTGAATATTATGAGTAATCTTCCAATGTCCTCAGACACGTAAACCCCTACCCTCAGGTAAAGAGAATCCAACCACAAGAACCTGACCACAAGCTTATGGATATTTCCCATGGGCGTAAGAAGTGTCGCCCACAGGCACAGAATCAACTTCACATAGGCATAGAATAAGTTTCCCACAGGATACATAGTACAGTGCCCACAGGCTAATCACAACTCTTCCCTCAAACTAAACAGGTAATCGGTCCAAGCCCAACCTGTAAACAAGCAGTAATAAGCAATTCCTCTCAAGGCAATTATACAATCATGGTTATAAAGTCATACCCTCGGGTATCCTGGCCAAACAGCTAAATAGAGGAACGCACCCCCGAGGTGGTCCTGTATCCAAGCAACGATCCCAAACAGTATTTTATTATCATAGTTAATTACCTATTCAATTATAGGTATTTAAAATAGCCGTGGCCTCAGCCACACGACACCCCAACATGGGTTTGTGGCCTAACGGTACACAAAAACGCACAACAGTTGGAATATAAACACCATGCCACCTACCTTAAACACCCCGGATCAGTATACTCGAATGATGTTCCATGAATCGTCCTTGAACGAGGTACATTTGAGGTTAAATAAAACTCTTTCAAACCCAAATAACTTCCCTTAGAGGAATAATTTGTAAGAACTACACCAGGAGAAGGGATAACTCACCCGTGCGGTTCCAGGGAGATCGACGGTGCAGAAAACGGATTACCGACGTGTGCTCTGTGGATCTCCAAATCTCTGGCCTCCTCTCCCACTCCTTCCTCCAGTTCTAAGCCTTCCCTATGAACAGGGTTGGCTACTTCCCATTTTAAGCGAAAAAAAACAAAGTAAACGACATGTATTTCGAAGTACATGGCATGTACTTCCCATTTTTTTATCTGTTCCTCTGGCGGTTTCCCGCTAGTGTGGCACTGTTCACCTACCGAAATCACTACACGGCGTGTCTCCTTGAGTAAATGGCATGTTCTGTCATACAGCTAGCCACCACCTTACTATTCACATGTCGACTGACTACACGGCATGTAAGGGACCAGTACACGACGTGTAGTCGGTCTTTACACCCTTCGTTGCCGATATGGCTACACACCCTGTGTACTCTTCCCACACGGCCAAAAGTACACTACGTGTGGAAAAGTACACGGCGTGTGTTTCCAAAATTTGGGATTTTTCTCCATTTTCCTTATTTTCTCAAAAATACATAAGGAAAAGAGAAAAGAAGAAACCCGTACCTCAAAATTAAGAACTGGGTTCTTACAAACTTCCCTCGTTAAAGTAATTTTTCCCCGAATTGACCTTCCAAGGGTGGTGAAGATATAGTCGTGAACAACTCTGGCCCCTGAGCACGTACGTCAGTTTCCCGCTCCCAAGTTGCATCTTGCACTCTGCCATGCTTCCATAGCACCCGTACAAGAGGAACTAACCGGCCTCAGAGAACCTTCATGCTCCTATCAACGATATGAATCGGATGATCCTCAAAGGACACATCAACCTCAAGCTCAACCTCCTCTAGATGAAAGATGTGAGATGGGTCTGAATGATAGTGGCGCAACTGAGATACATGGAAGATGTCGTGCATGTCCCGGTACCTTTTTGGTAACTACAACCGATAGGCAACTGGCCCAACTCTCTCCAGAATCCCAAATGGCCCCACATACCTTGGTGGAAGTTTACCCTGTCTCCTGATCCGCCTATGTCCCAGCCTCGGTGAAACACGCAAGAAAACCTGATCCCCGACCACGAACTCTAAGGGTCGTCTGCGGCAATCAGCATAAGACTTCTGATGAGACTGCGCGGTAGCCATCCGCTTCTGAATCAACTGGACCTGCTCAGAAGTCTCCTACACGAGATGTGGTCCCATTAAAGCTGTCTCACCTACCTCTAACCAGCACAAAGGTTATCGGCATGGCCTACCGTATAGATCCTCATAAGGTGCCATCTCAATAGTTGCATGGAAACTGTTGTTATAGGAAAACTTGACTAGGGGTATATGCTTCTCCCAAGAGCCCCCAAAGTCTAAGATGCATGAACGCGTCATGTCTTCAAGCACCTGTATCGTACTCTCTGGCTGGCCATCGGTCTGAGGGTGGTAGGTTGTGCTCAGAAGCACCTGTGTACCCAGTACCCTCTGAAAACTCTGCCAGAAATGAGACATAAAACGGGCGTCCCTATCGGAAATGTTAGAATGAGGGACCCCATGAAGATGTACGACCTCTTGGATTTACAACTTCCCGAGCCCGTCAACACTGAAGGTCTCCTTGATCGGAAAAAAGTGAGCTACCTTCGTGAGTCTGCCCACAACAGCCCACATGGCATCATTTACTCTAGTTGACCTCGACAACCCAGTCACAAAGTCCATCGCCACATCATCCTATTTCCACTCTGGGATGGGTAACTGCTATAACAAACCGGCTGGCCTCTGATGTTCTGCCTTCACCTGTTGATAGGTGGAACACCTCGTAACAAAACCAGCTACATCTCTCTTCATACCCAGCCACCAGTACTGAAGTCCCAAGTCTCGGTACATTTTGGTATCCCCGGGATGAACTACCGAAGAAGAAGCATGAAACTCTCAGATCAGCTCCTCGCATGTATCCCATGGAACCCATACTCATACATGGAAACACAGTACTCATCATCACCTATCATACAACCAGGAGGAGGGCCCTCACTTTCCACCAACTCCTATAGAACTAGGCCTTCTGAATCAGATAGTTGTCTCATCCTCACTCTATCCAGGAGGGTAGGGGTCATAGATAAAGATGAAAGATAATTATTCCCCTAACTTTCGTGCACCTCTAAATTCATCTCAGAGAACAAAGCCCTAAGCTTCCACTCACCACTGGCCTCCGGCATTGCCTGTATCTGAGTCTTCTGGCTTAGTGCATCAGCTACTGCATTACCTTTACCAGGTGTATAGGCAATCTCAAAATTGAAGGACTGGAGGTATTTGAACCACCTTCGCTACCTCAGATTCAAGTCACGCTGAGTAAAGATATACTTGAGACTTTTTTGGTTGGTGAAAACCACAAAATTCTCTCCCAAGAGATAATGTCTCCAACAGCGCAATGCATGCACAACTGTAGCCAACTAGAGATCATGAGTCAGGTAATTCCTCTCATATGTACTCAAATATTGAGACTCATATGCAACTACTCAATCGCCCTACATCAACACTACTCCCAGCCCAATCCCTGATGCATCACAGTAAACTGTATAGCTCTTCCCCTGCTCTGGGAGTATTAGGATTGATGCTGATGTCAACCTTCCCTTCAGGTGCTGAAAGGCTGTCTCGCAAGCTTCTGACCATACGAACTTCACACCCTTCTTAGTCAAACCCTTCAACGGTGCTTCTAAGCAGGAGAAGTCATGTATGAAGCGTCTTTAGTAACCAACTAGCCCTAAGAAACCCCATATCTAAAACAAGTACTTAGGCTGCTCCCAGGAAACTATTGTTGTTACCTTCTCTGGGTCTACTGCAACTCCTTCCTCTGAGATGATTTGACCCAGGAAGTGAATCTGGTCCATCCAAAAGTGGCATTTTGAGAGCTTAGCATATAGTCGATGCTCTCTTAGTGTACTCAATACGATCTCAGGATGGGTGGCATGGTTGTGTTGAGTGTGAGAGTACACCAAGATATCTTCCACGAATACTACCACAAAAGAGTGTAGATAAGGATAGAACACATGATTCATCAGAGCCATGAAAACTGTTGGCGCGTTCGTGAGTCTGAACGGCATAACTTTATACTCATATAGACCATACCTGCTCCTGAAAGTTGTTAGAGGTATATCAGATGGTCTAACGTGCAGCTGGTGATATCCAGATCTCAAGTCAACCTTTGAGAACACTCGTGCTCCCACAAGTTGATCAAAAAGATCATCAATCCTCGGAAAAGGATATCGGTTCTTGACCGTCAACTGGTTCAACTTCCGATAAGCCACACAGAGTCTAAGGGTATCGTCTGCCTTCTTCGCAAAGAGAACCGGAGAACACCATGGAGAAGTACTGGGTCGGATGAAACCCTTTTACTGTAACTCCACTAACTACCTCTTGAGCTCCTGAAACTTGGGCGTGGACATCCTATAAGGAGGAATGGACACTGGTGCTGATCATGGAACGAGCTCAATAGAGAAATCCACCTCACGCTCCAGATGAAGACCTGAAAAGTCGTCTGGGAAGACATCCCTGAAATGATCAACCACTGGAGGGAAATCTGTCTGACAAGTTCCCTGATCGTCCAGATATAAACTCGCAATCTGGGTTGTGACTCCACCTCGCCCATGATGCTCTGGTCCAGCTCGACTCGCCTGAGAATCCCATTCGCCCTTGTATAGAAACTCTCTTCCCTCTGGTGATGTGAAAATCACACTGCGACAATAGCAGTCTACAAAGTCTCGAAAGGGAAACAACCAGTTCATCCCGAGAATGATGTCATAAGCTGTCATCTCTAAGAAATATGGGTCCCAAAGAAAGTGACACCCACCAACCTCAAGGGGGAACTCCTTGCACTGATGCACACCAGCCATTTTAGTCCCCAATGGAGTGTCTAGTATCATGATATTAGAAGAAGTAGAAACGCAGAGCCCAAGGCTCTCCACAATGGGTACAAATATGAAACTATGTGTAGCACCTGTATTAAAAAGTACTGAAGATAATACAGAAGCTACTAGAACAGTACCTCTGACTGTAGAAGGTCCAGGATACTACTCTTGCTGGGTCTGTTGCACTGCATATGTCTGCCCAGTGTCGCGGCCCTGCGACATAGCCTGGCCACCCTGAGCTATCCCACCCTGCTGCCTCTACGATCCTGGGGTCTGGCTACAATGGCCATGACCACCATCTCTGCCTGCATGCACTGACGTATTCCAGTTCTCTAATAGGTAAGAAGTCGTTGTTCATGCTCTCGCACGCAGAATATTCACAGAACCCCTTTCACTAGCCACTGGTGTAAATTCCCTATAGAAGCGTTGCAGATGACCCATCATGCCGCAAGCTCAGCACTCCACTAGGTCTCATAGACAGTGTGGCCTCTTGTGCCCCTCTTTACCATAGTGGTAGCACATGACCTGGCCACCTGAAGCATTCTTCTGGCTGGTACTGCCACCCTGAGAGAAGTCTATCTGTCTCTTCCTCTTACCAGTAAAAATAGTACCAAAAACTGGTGTTGAACCGCCCTGGCCCACACCACTAGCTTCCCGCAGGTTCCTCTCTGTAATCAGTGCTTGATTCAAAATTGCAGGTACTGAAGGCAACCTAAAAACATTTAATAGCACTCGTATGTCATATAGGAGACCATCCTCAAAGTGTATGGACCTCAACGTCTCATCACCCACCAGAACGGGTGCAAAATGCTGAAGCTCAGTGAAATGAGTAGAATAATCCATCACCGACATAGCGCCCTGCTACAGATTCATGAACTATCGAGCTCTATCTTCCCTTAGCGTCTCTGGTAATAAGAATTCATAGAATACTGCCTGAAAAACTTCTCAATCCATGTCTCTATGATGCTCTGACTGGGTGGTAACATCCCACCACCTCTTGGCGGAATCACGCAGCATATACGTCACGATCTTGACCCTCCGCCCTGGAGGCGTCTCAAGATGCTCAAAAATATTTTGCATCGACCCCAGCCAAGTCTCTGTATCATAAGGTCTACCATCCCCTGAGAACATTGTCGGATGTTGCTGCTGGAATGTATGTTTCAGCTCAGCCATAGATGCGGCAGCCTGCGGTGCTCCGTGAAAGATCTGCACGAACCGCATAAAGCCTTCACGGAACTGTGCATCTGCGCCTGTGTCTGGTATAACAGTTGGCGCCACATCTGGCTCTGCTAGAGGATGCACTAGTAGCCCATGGACCACCATCTCTAAAGTATAATTGTTTCCTCTCTCCTGGCGAACAACGCATGAATGTCTAGGTGGCATGACACTATAAGGTCAAAACATGCTTTAGATTCAAGATTATCAAAGTTGAAAGTGAAGGAACCACAAAGGGAACAAGAGGAGGAAGGTAGTTCAATATTTGCAAAACAAGACTACACGACGTGTATAATGACTACACGGGGGGTACCTGACTTATGTTCCCCTACCCGGGTCCTTCTACACGGCTAAGCTACACGGCTCTCGTTGAACAAAACTACACGGCGTGTATATAATCTACACGGCGTGTATGGTGTAATTTTCCAACTGCCCGCGTCGTTTGTGACACATCCGACTACTCGGCTTGAACTACAAGGCATGTTACACCTGCACACGGCATATACACTACCCCGTTTCCCAGCCACGCGGCTAAGTCCACACAGTCTGTCCCCAGACAGGACTACACGGCGTGTCCTACAGGTACACGTCGTGTTCTAAACGAGCTCTGCCGACCCATGTTGTTATTTACTCAACTAGACACACGGCTCATACTACACGGCGTGTTAGATATACACACGGCGTGTACTCGAAAGGATTACACTGACCCGTGTTGTTAGTTACACGGCTGGATCCCAGATCAGACTACACGGCATGTTCCACAGTGGACACGGCGTGTATGTCTTAAGGTATCCTTCGTTAGTGTTTTTTAGTTACACGGGCAGACTCTGGGTCAACACTACACGTTGTGTATATCCGGTACACGGCGTGTTTTCCCAAAGCATTTTCCTTCCCCATGTCCCTGCCCACACGGTCTGTGACACGGGAAGAGACTACACGGCGTGTACTTAGGGTACACAGCATGTACTCAAAAAGTTTATTTTTTTCCTTCCTGAACAGAAGACCATACACGGCATGTTTAAAGTACTACACGGCGTGTATATTGGGTTTTCCAGACAGTCTACCTCAGAAACTTCCCGGAACCCAGAAAATACTGGAAACAACACCTAAGTGTCAAATTCCGACCCGTGAGGGCCCATACTCCCCACGAATTAATGTTTTAAATCTTATTGGTGTTTTAAAAAAATAAACAGCTAATGATCCACCAAATTCTGGTCAATGAGGGCCCATACTCCCCAAAAACCAAAGTTTGGCATCCATTCTTTTAACAAGTTTATACAACAATACCCTATCACATAGCAGGTATTTATCAATCACCTATCACAACAGCATGCTTTTCTATCACAACAACTATCACAACATCATGCAATTTCCAATGCACCTACATGGCATGGAAACTATGCATGGCCTGTGATTCCTAGCATGTGCCTAAATGATGCATGAGATGGAATACCCTCATATCATTGGGTTGTAACTAAATAGAACCCATAGATAAAATATAAAGATCACAATCACAAGTGCATCACCCAACGGTGAAATCAAATCAACGGTAAAATTGCAAAATCAGAAAAATTGCAATACGAGGTAAATTGGTTTTTCTTTGTACACGGGTTAGCTACTATCGAGCACAGCATATTACCAATTGCCATGTTCATCCTACCCCTAACTAAGGATCCAAATAGTAAGTCAAGGAAAAGAACCCCTCTGATGCCACTTTGTAACGTCCTGGTTCTGGGTGACACTCAATGGGTGCCCTGAACCCGGTTCGCCACGTGACCTCAAGTGCATTTCCCCAAATGCCAGAGGCTGCTAACTAGTAGTGAGGGCCCAGGTCTGATAGTGGGGAAACTATGCCCTCATTTGTCAAAGTGTATCACAGGGGAATAAATTAAAAATAATACAACACCAGCAGAAGCAATAAACCCTACACATTTAATATATCTACTGCAGTAACAGATAACCAAACAGTTATATAGATATGATGCAACATGTTGTAAGTTCTAAGAAACTGCCAGAACATGTTACATAGAAGTGCAATACAATACAGAGTACAACCAAACAGAACAAATAAATGGGTATCATCACGAGCCTAGGCCCAGTCCCATGCTCCCCTACTCCTTAGAAACAATCAAGTACCTTTATAGGGACTCTTTCCCTTATCAAAACCTGCAGAAACGTAATCTGTTTTGGCTGAAAAGCATGACCCAAACAGGGTGTGAGAAATAATTCCTAGTAGGTTCCCCCAAAGGCTCATGCCCAACTATATAAAATCATGCAACAATAGTGTCCAGTAGTAAAATTCAATAAAGTAAGTAGTACTAAAAAGTAACTAACTTAACTAGTTTTATTTCCATTTACATTTCCATTTAATCATTTAATTTAAAATATCACCACAGTTAATATTCTGAGTAATCTGCCAATGTCCTTAGACACGTAAACCCCTACCCTCAGGTAAAGAGAATCCAACCACAAGAATATTCCCACAGGTATACGGATATTGCCCACGGTCCTAAGAAGTGTCCCCCACAGGAACAGAATCAACTCCCCATAGGCATATAAGAAGTTTCCCAGAGGCTACATAGTACAGTGCCCACATACTAATCACAACTTTGCCCTCAGGCTAAACAGGTAACATGGCCAATCCCAACATGTAAACAAGTAGTAACAAGAAAATCCTCTCAAGGAAATTATATAGTCATGGTTATAAAGGCATACCCTTGGGTATCCTGGCCAAAAGGCTAAATAGAGGAACGGACCCCCGGTGTGGTCCTAGATCCAAGCAACGATCCCAAACAGTAGTTTATTATCACATTTAATTACCTATTCAATTCTAGGTATTTAAAATAGCCATGGCCTCAGCCACACGACACCCCAACATGGGTTCGTGGAACAAAAGTACACAAAAACACACAACAGTTGGAATATAAACACCAAGCCACCTACCTGAAATGCCCCTGATCAGTATACTCGAACGATGTTCCACGAATCATCCTTGAACGAGGTAGATCTGGGGTGAAAGAAAACTTGTTCAAACCCAAATAACTTCCCTTAGAGGAATTATTGGTAAGAACTACACTAGGATAAGGGAGAACTCACACGTGCGGTTCTAGGGAGATCGACGGTGCAAAAAATAGATTCCCGACGTGCGCTCGGCAGATCACCAAAGCTCCGGCCTCCTCTCCTGCTCCTTCCTCTAGTTCTAAGCCTTCCCTGTGAACAGGGTTGGATATTTCCAATTTTAAGCAAAAAAAAAAAGTACACGGCGTGTATTTCCAAGTACACAGCATGTACTCCCCATTTTTTTAACTGTTCCTCTAGCGGTTTCCTTCCAGCATGGCACTTTTCACATGCCAACATGACTACACGGCGTGTCTACTTGAGTAGATGGCGTGTTCTTTTGCACAGCTGGCACCGCCTTACTATTCTCCTGCCGACCGACTACACGATGTGTAAGGGACCACTACACGGTGTGTAGTCGGTCATTAAACCCTTCGTTGCTGACATGGCTACACACCCTATGTACTCTTCCCACACGGACAAAAGTACACGGCGTGTGGAAAAGTACACGGCATGTGTTTCCAAAATTTGGGATTTTCCCCCATTTTCCTTATTTTCTCAAAAATACATAAGGAAAAGAGAAAAGAAGAAACCCATTACTCAAAAGTAAGAACTGGGTTCTTAAACTCACCATTGGATAGTTTCAATGTCCTGATACTAAAAATAATATTCATTTTATCTAAATAATTTTATAAATATGTAAATTTTTACTTTTAAAATAAAAACTGACTTTTATCAAAAATTCATGGGTTTAGACAAAAATAACTTTCAAACCGTAAAAAAATTAAATTTCTTTCATAAAAATTATATGATAATTTATACTTAATAAAAATTAATTTAATAATAATAATATTTTGTAACGCCCTGACCCCAGTTACCTAGATTCGGTGCATTATTACATAACATATACATGATCACAAATAATCAAATCTAAAAAGACCTATTAGTTTTGTAGCCTTGGAAACACAAGATACATTCATAAGTCTTACGTTACATAATAAAGTGAAACACTAAAACAACATAGTCTCCATAGACCACACTGATATCCCCTCTGAATATCCCTAAAGGTCAATCGTAAAATACTTCTTCATATCCTAGGAAAAATAAAACATAGAATGGGGTGAGCTCAGATGCTCAGTAAGGGTAAAAATATAGTGAAAACATTCATAAATAAGCATAAACATTTAAGGCAATGTATAACTAAAACAAAATCCTTTTAAACGTGAACTTCAGCATAATATGGAAAAAATAAAATTTAATAATTCCATTTACTTATTCACATAGATATTTCACTAGTCGAATAATCACATGAAATATCAATAACCATTTCATAATGATGGAATGCATAATGCTAGACTATCATAACCACATAGTCAGGGCCTTATGCCAAGAATACAACTAATATTTTGTCAGAGCCTTGTGATAAGACACTAGTTGTCTCATGAGACCTACTGATGCATCGAGAAGCTATAGCGGGCTCCACCTGTCACTTACTAAGTCCAATGCATTTCTCATATGAACAGGTTTAAACATAACATAAACATTTGTATTAAAACTAGAATAGTAAATGTAAAAGCGTTATCCATAAACCATTAATGGTATAAAAATAAAACATACACAGTCAAACATATCACCAAACCTTCAATATAATATGTATGTTTTGTATCATAACAAATCAACTTCAAATAAGATTAAAATCCATCAAAGGATGTTGACATATATGAAACCAAAACTATTTGAGAGAAATATCACTTTTTTGAAATCATTTAGAAGTCAAATAATTATAAAATGAAACATTTAATTTGAAAATATTATTATAAACTTTTAAGGGAAGCTTTGATTATTTGATAACGAATGAAAATAGCTGCACCCGCTGTATAAGTTAAAAAAGACATTCATACCTAAATTTTGTCGAAAAGGTTAAAAAGGGCCTTATTTGGAAAACGATGGAAAGATTCCTTTATAAACATATTTATAAAAATTAAAATGAGGGTATAAATGACTTTGACCCATATTCTATAAAATAGTAAGAATTTTTTGAAATACATTTTTAATAAACATGGATGTGGATGATAAAGAGGTCCTAGTATATAATTACATAAAATCAACCTTGGATAATAGAGAGATTATATAATTAATCCTTAAATTTTACTTTTCCTTGGTAGAGGGTAGTTTAACCTCATGTATAATGGTGAAATAATTGTTTTTCAATTATACAAGAATCATATACATTAATATGATATCATATATGATCTTTTAACATTTCTTTGTTAAAAATATCTTAATATTATCGTCGTTTCGGGTGTTAACTTACCCGTTTTCTTTTATATGTTTTGTTACATAAGTCATGTTTGTTATGGATAGGATGTATCATATTCATATCCAGAATGATATCTAGTATTTAAACATTATTTTTAATCATCTAATGAGAATTAGACTTGAATGGATACGATGGGGAATGAATCTCATCACGTTCGTGGAGACGGTAGTCCGTATGTACGCACAAGAAACAATATCATTATTTTGATATTAAAATAATATATTATTGTGTGTTATATCATATATATAGAATAATTATAATGTTATATTTATTATTTACTTCAATTAAACATCATTATCATACCCATCAAAATAATAATGTTTTTAATAACAATTGCACCACGACGTGGAGACGGTAAGTCGTACGTACGAACGTTTGGTGAAATGACATTCAAAGGATGGATAGAATTCTGAATATGGATGTACCATATTTATAATGACATCACAGTATATAGAATATAATAGATTTATTGTTTTAGAATGTAAATTACAAATAAAGAAGAAGTGGAAGAAGAAAGGAACTTGAAAGAGTGTGGTGAAATTATTACCTCTTCTTCGGGTTCTTCCTTTTGATTTGACCAAAGGTATCCTTAGGTTTGATTTATGATAAAAATAAGGCCTCTAGGTTGAAGTGAGGGATGTTTAGAGAATATATGGGTTGTGTTTTTTCAAACCAAAAGGCTTTGAAGCTTTTAATTTGAGAGAAGGGGGAGTGTCCTTTTATAAGAGGGGTGAGGGGCACCTTAGGAAAAACTTAAAATATTATTTTACAATAAATTCATATTCGGTTTATAATGGCTCCAAAGTGACTTATTTCGAGTATAAGGTGGGTATTGTTCTAAATCATTTCAACCAATAGATTTTAGACAGTTTTGGGTCACTATATTAACCTTATCATTTATATTTAACTCTTAGTTAAATAGTTTGACATTTAACATGTCTCTTTGTATTTTGATATTATATGGTTAATAAAATTACTATAACAAGCCAAGGGAACCCCAAGTGGTTCATTATTAATATATATAACCATATCTAAGACATTTGTCCAAACCTTAGATTTTTATGAATAGAATATCAATTAATAATATAATATTTGTTTTAAAAACTCTTTTATGTCAATTTTGACACTATTTGGTATTTTGTTTTTTCTAAATTTATAACATCATTATTACTTCGAAAACAATTTATCTAACCATCCCTAATATGCTATATTAACCTATTAAATTAGTTTAATTCATAAAAAGTCTCAAATTACAATTATTTTGAAATTTATAATATCAATTATTTTAATATTTTATTAATTAGGTAATTACTGCATCAGTATTGTGTCATAAATGAATTAAATTATTTAAGGTCTAAAAATTATAAATAAAATAACATTATGTACGAAATAGTATTATCTTTCTAATTAATTTTCATAATTGAATTTATCTTATGTATAACCCTATATTAAAAATGTTTTATTTATTAAACATTGATTTTAACTCTTTTAACTCTTCTTTGAATTAAATAATAATAAATGTACTGATCTAATACAAGTGGACCAAAAAGGATCATATTTTCTTCCTAAGGTTTTTTTTTGTCACATTATACTTATCCAATAGAATTATGACATTTTTAGGGTGATAATAATATCATTTTTACCCTTAATTACCCTATTTACTTTTAACCGTGGTAAATAAAAGTAAAAAGTTACTATTCACCAAAAATTATTTTTATCTTATTAAAGAACATTTTACACCTTCATATTAACCGTGTCTCTCATATTTTAAAAATTCCACTCATAGAAGTGGTAAAATTAAGTTTTATGTGAATTTGTAAATTCTCCTAGGAGATGGGTAAAAGACAGTGAAAAGTTCAATTAAATTTTTATATATCTAAAATTATTATAAACTAACTCCAATGAATTACATTGAAATTATATAGTTATTAGGTATATATTTTGACCTAAAATAAATTTAAATAAAATAAATAATTATTTAAATAAAAATTTGGTTTTAAACTATAACTAAGTGTTTTTCACTATTCATCAAAAATTGAAAGCTTTCAGAAAAATACCAAAATTTTATCCTAGGCTAATTTCGATATTAAAAATCCAAAAATGAAGTCCATTTTGAAAGATAAAATGTATAAAATTTTAAAAAGTGGTTATTACTATTCATAACGGCTAGTTTGATTGGTTGTGGTGTGTTAGAACTCGAAGTTGCGTACAACACACGCTACTATATTATTCAAAGAGAAGTGTATCATGGAAGCATTTGGTGTTACATATTTTGTTAAAATATTATTTAATTCAAAAATCTGTTAATTTATCAAAATATATTTCTTAGTTGAATATTAACTAAAAATGCTATTTGTGATTTAAAAACTATTTACAAATTAACCGTAATAATAAAATGAATTTATATTATTTATTATATATAAAAATAATTTACATAATCATAGTTCTAAGGTCTTTTCACATAACCCCTTATAACACCCGCATAAGACCGAAGGGTAAGGTGTGAAATGGTAAATGACTACTGGGGTGGCTCGGATAACCTCGCTGAGGTGGTAATCTCTATTAACTTCCACTTTCCCCATAGGCGGTTCTGTTTGAGATTAACATGTTGAAGTTCGGATTGGGCTTGGTCAAGAGAAAATCCCAATGACACCACCTCCTTTCCGAGCTATGAAGAATGGGCTTCTTTCGGGGAAAGTCTACTTGATGGGGCCATTGCTCCCTTTGACTGGGTCAATTGGATTTATTAAATCCCTATATTTATACTAATCATGTGATCACTATTCAACATCTATATTATAAATGGTCACAATTATTAATGGTATATTAAAATCCAAAAACATAAGACCAAGGAATTTCATATTTTATATAACCATTTTTCATAATAAGACATTTAATTAGATCCAGAGGAATTTTCACTGATAAAAGTTTGGGTTGTTGCATATCTAATCTTATGTTCTCTTCCTATCAATTATCTAGAATGGTTTTTTAACTTTTATCCTTTTACACATGAGATACTATCATATAATGTTTTAAAGGTTAATCCCACACAAACCTTGGGGGATTTTGGTCATACCGTGGAAGTGCTACATAGGAAGGAATCCTTTTTCTACTTCTCAAGAATCTTTATCAAATATTTGATTGAATAAAAGAGTTTCGATCATCTCCAATGTAAGGTACACAAGTTTTTTATTTTATATTTCTCATGGTTTTAGTTTTATATCATTGTGGTATTGGGTTCATCGTTTCATGATGACATTAAATACTCGAATAGAAATTATTTGATCCTACGAAACTCATAAAATATAAATATAAAGTTTATGGAACGTAATTTCAAGTGGGAGATTGATTTAATATTAGTATGTGAATAATCATCCGGGATATTGAAGAGTTCTTAGACCTTGAAATTTTTTATTATTTCATAGAAACCCATCTTGAGGTGGATTTAAAAAAAATAGCTATGAGTTTTTATCTATTGAGACATGGTTAATATAGAATTGTTCTTTAAATTGAGAGGTTAGAGAAATATCAGTAGCACCATTGAATCAAATATTATGGTGTTTAGATAACCTCCACATTTGGGGAATTCTATGACTTGTTTATTGATGTAATTCATTCATTATATTGAAGTGTGTTGGTACTATATTTTTTGAAAACCTTCTCATATATGATTGAGAAGCTCATTAGCATTGATATGGATGTAAAGGACTGAAGGAATTATATAAACCATGTTTGATGATTGATTTTTTTTCATGTTGTAAAAATATATTTTCTAGTGGTAACAGTAATTACGCTGGTTATTTCAAATCAAAGGATCATTATATTTTGACCCGGATAAGGTGAAATTATCATATTGAAATGAATTCCCTCATAGAGATCTGATTTTAGGAAATAAACATCCCAAAATGAAAATTTTTAATTTCATTATTAAGTAGTGAAATGGTCGGGGTTATCTTTCCTTAGTGGATAGGTTCCACTTTTAGAACTTATAGGATGATATAGGAAGTAGCTATAGGGAACCATTCTCAAAACATGTGTTTTGGATCCTATTATTGAAGATAAAATTTCTTATTATAAATATATTATGGGAAAATAAGTAAGACTAGACCATAGTAGAACATTAGTTGACTATAAGGATATCAACTGGTGTTTTTAAAGTAAATTTAAAGATATAGTTTTATCTAGGGATTTGAAACATCTTGAGATAATAGCTGGAGGATATGTAACCACATATATAGTATTTATATAACATCTAAATTGCGAATTATGGAGATCACCATACTATGGTAGTGTTATATATTTAAATAATAGGTGATATCCTTAAAAAAAAGGGAGCAATATTGACTAAAACTTGAGTTGTCCTACCAATAGTTCTAGACAGTGTTCTAAAGAGGGTGTGGAAGAGATTTTAATATAATAATAAGGGAGCACATGTAATAAAAATTCTTTAGTCACTAGTAGTCGAGGAATTAGATATTTATTGACACATTGATGCTTATCATTAGATCATTTATTGGTTCTAAAGGGATATCAGCCCACTCCTTTTGTGTTCTTATTGATAATAAAATATCAATGTTTGTAGTAGGATAAAAACTATTGCACACTAGAGATTACCCAATTAATAAAAAGACCTGGTGAACCATGTATTCATGTCCTTAACAAGTCTGTTCTTTATCTCTCTTTCTATTATCATCCATGATATTTATACGTACTAACAAGTGGGAGAAAATCACTGTTTGAGTGTTAGTGTTTTATGAAGTCAACCATGGATTCACACCCTAGTGGTGGCATAGTCTCTCATGGTATTATAAACGGGTATCAGAGTATTGTTGAAATGGTTTCATGTATTCCATTGCTTATAACTTTGATCTGTGATATCTATAGTCTCTAAAAAACATAAATAACAAAGTAGTTCCTATGTTCGATGGAAACTTATTACACTTATAGAGAGATAGGATGAATATATATATATTTTATTCCTTTTATTATATGTTCTTTATATCATTGATAATTTAATAAACCTTTCAGATGTTGATGCAACCTATACTCTATTGGAAAAGAAGAATATTGAATCTGACAGGGGAGCACACAATGTGTTACTATTATCTCACATAAAGAAGGAGTTGATGAGAGTTATAGTGAAAAAAATCATGAATTTAATACATAGGAATCATTAAGGTAAAAATGTAAATGAGTATTGGTTACAAGAATGTTGGGTTTAATATGAGGATATCCAGATTAGAGAAGATGAAAAAGGGGAAAAATTCATTTAGGTAAAGAAAATTTTCAACTCGATTCAAATATATAGTGATATTACACAAGATACCACCATGGTGAAGAAGATAATGAGAATACTACAGGATAAATTCCATTCAAACATTTCTTACTTAATGGACCATGATTTGGATGAATGTATCTTCAAAAAACTGAATAATATTTTGATTAAATATTATATGAGAATAGTTTTAGCCTTAAAAATTAGATAAGAAGATAAATTTTTAAACAAAAAAATGTATGAATTATCTAGAGCCAATGAAGACTCATGAGGAAGAAATAGATGTTAAAGATGATTCTATGGATTTTTAGGAACATATATATTTTTCTCAATTCATACAGTAATTCAAATTTAAATATAAGGATATTATACAATTTAAGTTTTTCAATTGGGGAAATATTTGACACTTTTAATCAAATTTCATTGATAAAGAATAAGAAGACGAATATTATGACCCACCATAAAGGATGTTAAGTAGAAAAAAGAGTGAAACCATTAAAATTGTGGGAAACTTATTCAAATGTAAAGGAATAGTCAACACAATTAAGAAGAATAATTTTTTCTCAAAACATGAGGCAACATCTTATGGTGATTAAATTGAATGAGAATAAGAATACTTCAACGAGGAAAAGAAAATTACATTCATGGATAAATCAAATCATCCAAAATATACCTCAAGTAAAGAAGAATGGAATAGTGAATAGGAATAAATCTGTTATGAGGAAACACCAAAATAGTTCAATTTTTGGATGGTACTTTTGGTATGCATGAAATAGAAAAAAAAATTATATAGAAAATAAATCATTGAAATTTGTAAATTATTAATTGAAAAAATATCATAATAAATTAAAATTCAAAGACATTAAAAAGATTCAAGTGGAATTCACACAAAATATAGGATATCTCAACCTAATACTTGAGATAAAATTCATGTAATTTCTATAATTAATCACTTTATTGAGAATTAAGAAGTAAAATAGCATGGGGAAAAGTTGGTTGATGAAGAAAATTTATGGGGGATCACTCACCATGGGTTTCAAAATTATATTAATGAATTCATTAAAATTTCTAATGTAGTGGTGTAGGTTTCTAATTTAATCAAGAAACTCATATATTATCCCATATTACTTCTAACCATTTTTTATACACCTGTTCTTGTAATATAAATGGTGGAAGTAGTGACAACTAGAAGAAGAAGGTTATTGTGTCACCTATGAAGGGAAAATTATTTGTTTCTAAAATAAAAATAGGTGTGAAAATTTTCCAAATAAATATGGTATAGAAGAATAATAACATTAAGAAAAATCCCAAAGGTAAATTTATAGTGAAATAAAAATATCTTGAGCAAGAGAATTCTGAAAACAAGTAGCAGATATCAAATTAGGAGGGAAAACTTCAGGAAGATTTTGAATAATGTATTTATTACTTTAGGATATTTTTATTTCAAGTAAGAATTTGAAGTTAAGGAATATATATAAATAAATCATATATTTAGTGGTAAAGTTTTTCACTTCCCTAATTGAAGAGAGGTGTATAATAAAAGGTGACTCAACCTAAAGTTTCTAAATTTTGGATGAGATAATATCTAAAAGAGAAGATAAAATTAAAAAATTAAGTTAACTATATTGAGGAAACTTATTATATGTTTGATCAACCTAGAATAACTACCAAAAATTATTTACTATTATATGATAGTGGATAACTAAAAAAAATCTAAATCTATTTAGAGGATTATTAAACAGGGGAAGTCAATGGTGGTTGTGGTTTTTTATAAAGTTGGAAAATAAGAGAAACCATTGATATTTGAAAGTGGTTTCTCAACTCATATGGTTGATAATAAAATCTCTTAAAATATATCTAAAGGTATAATAGTGGATCCATTAAATTTGGAATTGATGGATCACTTAATATAAGAGGAGTTAAATTTTTAAATACTGGTAAGTTTAAATCTAGAGACATTATCTTTATAAATGGGATAAAAAACAATATCTTTAGTGTCTCTAAGATTTGTGACAATGGGAATGAGTTGATATTTTACAAGCATATATTTTTCATGAAAATATTATAATATGAAATGGTATTGATGAAGGTATAGTGAAAAAGTGGTAACCTATTCCAAATTTCCATTGAAAAATATTTGTGTTGCATAAGCATGAAGAATGAAAGTCAACTAAATCATATGATACTTATCTGTTTGGGGAAAAATAACATTACTGATATTATTAAACATTAAGTTGTGAGTAATCTACTGATGCTAATCTTGATAGGTTCAACACTTGTAATATGTGTCACAAAGGTAAAATGATGAGCAAGATCCATTTTCCAGTTTAAATCAAGATGATGAAACCTCTTGAGTTTGTTATCTAATGTGTTTTGGACTAATAAACTTGAAGTTAACCAATGCCAATAAGTATTTACTGAATTTTTTTGGTTATTTCACACATTTAAATTATATCTATTTTACATCAAGTAAATAAAAATCTCTTGGGATATTAAAAAAAATTATAGGAATACTAAGAATCACTTTGGTTGTGGTATTAAAATATTTCAGTAAAACAATGGATCTAAATTTAAAAAACAACTACGAATAATATACTAAGAATCACAGTATAAATAATGAATATTGTTCTCTATACTAACCCAAAAATAATGGAGTATCTTAGTGGAATAATCAAAGTTTTAATAGGTCATGTCACTTTGAAGTTCTTTTGGAGAGAAGCTATAATTATGACTATCTACATTCTCAATCATGCCTACTTTGACTCAATTCAATCAACACACCATATGAGTTATGGTTTATAAATAAGTATCTCTTTAGAATATTGAAGGTATTTTACATCCCTTTTTATATAAATATCAAATATAAACATTTGGGAAAGTTTTATGAGATATCTGACGAATTAATATTTCTTATATACATACATAATAGAAGTATTCTTGAGTGTTTTAATAAGAATATAAGGAAAATTGTTGATAAATTATATGTAATTGTGTTGGAAAATAAAGATACTTTAAAAAAATCATTGGCTATTAATTTTAATATTGATAAATATATTAGAGTAAATGTTTTATGGTATTGGAGTAGACTAGGTGTATAACAATACTTCTGAAATCCCATGAAAATTATGAAATTTTAACCAATGAGGAAATCCCCAAGAAAGGTGAAAATAATTTATCGAGACTAAGGAAGTATGTATAATCTGAGAACATCCTTATTGATAAAAAAGAAGAATTTTAAAGCTAGAGGATCTTGGGAAATTATAAACATACTATCATATATTCACAAGTTAAACTTAATAATGTTAAAGAAGCTGTACCAGATAAAGATTAGATAGATTCAATGGAATAAGACATAAATAAAATTATGAAAAATGGAACTTGGGATTTGGTTACATATCCAAAATAAATGAATTTTATTTGGATAAAGTGGTTTTTAGTAATAAAATCTATGAGAAAGGGTATGTTTCATAGAACTAAACTCATCTTTTATGCAAATGATACTCTCAAATTGAAGGTATTAATTTTTATTAGTCATTTCCACTAGTCAAAATGATTGAAATGATTCAAAAAAATCTTATTTTATGTTCTAAATGGAATTATAATGTCTTATAAATGGATATGAAGTGAGTGTTTCTAAATATATAACATAATAAAGGGGTCTAAATTGAACAACTAGAAGGGTTTAACCGATACAGTGATGGTTCAAAGGTTGGAAAATTGAAATAGGTGTTATATGGGATCAAACAAATTCCCCAATTATGGTATTTAAAGTTGTAAAATAGCTTAAGGAACAAAAAATTCAACAAAGACAACATGGATTTTAATTTCTATGATAAAGGAGACAAACCAAATTCACTAATGGTGATTGTATATGTAGATAAAAAAAATTACTAGAAAAAATTGGATACTTGTGAGGATTATTTTCATGAAATTTCCTAGAAAACCCATCAAAAAAGGAACCATAAAATACCACATAAAGACTCAAAGGGAGATCGCGATCCCCATGAGATTTCAACTATCACCTGGGAATCCGACAAAAAATAGAGGGAATGATTTACCTAACCTATAATAACCAACATATAATACATTTTGAGAAATATAAAAAGAAAGAAAAATATTCTATAAATATAAACTAACATCCGTAGTGACAGAACTAAGGAAAAAAAACAAAAAAAACTAAGGTATATATCTAAGATCAAAACCAAAGGCTACCTTAACTACCGACAGATACTCTGTGTAATACATGAAAACATCCCACCATATCACCATTATCTACTCATGCCTAGCTGACATAAAACCCTATTGCCTTACCAATGGGACTTTCCCTTTCCCAAATCAGGAAAAAAAAGTCTACATACCCCAAAGAGAGTGTGTAGGGTGTGAGAAAAACAAGACCAGTAAGATCCCACCCAAGTGTTCCATTAAAATTATTTGTCAAATAATCTCAATATTCTGAATATATAAAAAAACATGGAATGATAAAATAATTTTCACATCTATATCAAAATTATTGTAAAAAAATTACCATTTTCATAGTTATAAAGTAGATTTCATTCAATTGTGGTCAAATAACATTTTCAAATAAACTTTTTGTCAATGAATGTATCATTTTTCTATCAAATCCATAACAAAAGTAAATCCAAAAAAATAATATAAAAATATATATCACCCCTATGATAACATTTTCTTAGTCCAATTATGTCTTTCATGCCTCAATAATCAAGTTATGACTTAGTGCACACTAAAAAAATCCCTAGAATAATAGGGCTTAGGGAACAAGAGAACACTCTATGGATAATCCCCCTAAAATGTGAGAGAAACAAGTACCTATAATAATTTCCCTAGATAGTATAGGTTTACCCCATGATTGAAGACCCATAAAACATAATGAAAAGTCCCAAATCTCTAACCCCATCCTAGGTATCGATGGCTCTTATGATCTATATGTGTTTAAAAATAAGGAGTTATTTCATTTCATTTTTTTCAAAAAAAACTATTTTTAGTCAATATATTTCTTTGAAAACCAATTACATAAACCTTTTCATAGTGATTTGAAGACATATTTCATTTCCAAAAATAAAGATAAAAACATATTTTATCAAAAACAAATTATGCATTCATATCAAGAAGATCAAGGATAATGCTGATTATTATTTAGAAAAAAAATAAAATAAGAGCATGTGTAGTTCACAAAACAAAGACTAGAGACAAAACCACCTATCACAGAGCACATGGAACTCTCTAATAAACCAAATTTGATCTACAAACTACAAAGAAAATTTCTATAACAGTAGTGAGAGATGATATTAATCCAAGGATACATGAAAATAGGAATCACCAAAAATAGATCAACCCACACGAGAGGGATCATATACAAAAAAACGATTCCCAAAAAAAGAAGAGGGAAGGAACAATCACACATCTTAGATTGATTGTAAAAAAAGAAAAATTGGAATGGATCAAAATAGGATGGATTTTTAAAGGTAGGAGGAACAAGATCACCCAAGGTAGTCACATGAATATAGAAAAAAATCCTAAATCTCTTCCTAAAATCATCTAATTCAAAACCCTAGGATCGGAATAAATAACAAAGGTTTAATTGATAATAAAACTGATTCAAATATGTATTAAAACCCCTTTTTAGGTGAAAAACAAACTATAGAAATCAATGGTTGTGACCTCCCTGAAGACCAGAAGGCCAAATCGGTCACTTGAAATTCTAAAATCACCACCACCAAAGTGTGTTGAGTGTTTTCCACACCAATTGTGGGCCTGATAACACCTCACCCTAGAGCCCAAAACATTTTCCAAACACAATATAGATCTAAAAACTTGTCAATTTGGGATTATCAACATTCTCTAAAATGTCATGGTGAGGCCTCATTAGTCATGTGGTACAGAGAGACCACCAATATTCGATGACCAGGAACACACACTTCACTAGGTGTGGTGGTTATGCTCATGGAGTACAGGCACTTCACGAGAGAAAAACATCTTGGACCAAAATGTTTTAAAGCATGTTTTACACTAATAAATTCCGAAAACACTTCATTAATCCACCAATACTAACCAAAACATTATAAACATGGCAGGTACCATTTAAAATCTCACAAATAGAACATACCTCAAGCTAGGATGTGATAAAATCCCCACCATATCACTTTTTATCACTATAAATTCACATAGATAAAGTAATATCCATAATGAAATGAATCAATTTATCCCTCATTTATTATTAGAGATCCCAAGTATCGTGATATTTTAATCCATACATCCAAAACACTTTAACCCAAAGAATTTATTTCCTATGAAAAACCTTTTTCTATGAGTGAGTGATCTACACTGGCTCCTCAACCATTGATATATTCAACTATAAAATGACTACCTCAAAATTTAGAATATGGGATGGATTCTGATTATATTTATTGAGTTTAGATATGTGGAACACATCATGAATCAAAGTTAACTAAGATGATAATATTAATCAGCAATCCATTATTCTGATCCGATCATTGATCTGAAATGTTTCAAAATATCATGGATCCAACCTACACTACTTCATGGGATAATATAGACCCGAACATGGTGTTACTTTCAAGAAAATCCAGTCACCAATAGAGAATTCCAAATGAAGATAATGAGAAGATTCATAATATTTCTTCCAACTCTAAGATGTAACCAACCATCTATGTATATCCTTAATCTTTATTGACATATTATGGATGATACTTGGTCCCATGAGAGACACCCCACCCACCTTTGACCAAAAAATAGGTGACAAACATGGTAGACCATAAAAATATCAAAATGTTACATTATGATAGATGATTGATAAATATTATTATAATAAATATAAACTAGTCCTAAATGGATATCCCGAGATCCATTGAAATCAAAGAAATAATCATGGAGTATATCCTCTATAATTTAGTTATAATTCACCATTTAGCAATATTATTATGGATGATATGTTTTTCTCAACCTGATCTAAGCCCCCATCATCTCTTAGAGACCTTTCCGGAACTGGGAAGTAAACCTTGGATCCCAATTAGATACAATGGAAAAGAGAACTCCAAGAAACATCACAATTTATTACATATATAACTTACCTAGATTATTAAACTTTTTGGTGTCCCTAATTGAAATAAAATGAGAATTGTTTTTAACCAATAAATCACTATACAAATATAATTCTTTCCTTATAGATTTTATGGTAAACCAATAATTAAGTCCATGGATACCTTTTCTCATTTCTATAATAACACCAGATGATGTTAAAGAAAACTAAAATGATTTAGGTTCTCTACAATAATCTAATGTAAACTGTAATAGTGATATGCCTAATCACCAATTCCATGTGTCATAGCTAGACAGTAGAAACATTGTCTCATGTAATAATACATATTCATAGTTCCAAGATGATTGTACCCTGACGAACAATGAAAATCACACATCACTGAATTTATGAAATATAAATGGATGATTAATTGATTATTGATGTGAATAATTCCATCAAATTGGAGTGACTAACCAGGAGTGGTTTCATCACCATATAAGGATTCCCTAATTCCTTTGAACTCTTCATCATGTTATTATTCCTACATAATAGAATCAAGAAGAGATAATGATAATTGAACACTAGTCATAATCATACCTGAATTTTCCTCTTGTACGTCAATATGAAACTCAAAAAATATATTTATAGGATTCAAATCTTCTTTCACTTCCAAGATGTCATGATAAAAAAGTTTCATACTAATAATGTAAGAAAAAACATTTCTCTTTTTAGGGGAGTAGGCAATGTCAAATTCAAACATTTGGAGCAACTCGACTAATCGCCTATAATAGAGGTTTAGATCCATAAAATAGGAAATGAAACTTAATATCCTATGATTAGAATAGATTATAAACCTATACTTTAAAATATAGTGCCACCAAAACATAAGGTAATGCATAACAGTAGAGAAGTATTTTGGGAAATCCTAAAGATAATCCTTAAATATCAAGGGAATGTAATCATGAGAAGATAAAAAAATCATTGAACTCAAATGTTTAAATAGATAATATATTCATAAGCTTAATATGAGAGAGTCCTGCATGACTAGACCTTTTATCTCACTCTCTTTAAAACACTCAAGAGCTCTCATTAACAATGGTGAATGAAACATTCTGATAATAAAAACCAATATTGTCTTAGTGATTAACTATCCAATCAATACAAAAGATAACAAAAAAATATCTAGATCATAAACCAGGAAATCCTAGACTAACTCAATATTGGTTATCAAAATAGATCATTAAGGATAATGAAACCTCTACTCTTTCCCCTTTCCAAGAGGCATCACCATCTCCATAACATAAGACATGAGATGTATTAAAATTTTAAAAACATCTATAAAATGGGATGATATAAAATAATGTGATGTACCAATATCAAATAAATTATTTTCTCTATAATATTCATTAAAAGGAAACATCTCACTACAGCTGAACTTACATCAACTTCCACTTACAACTCTTCCACTACATGAAACTACTTCACTCTATTGGATTGTGGTTTGAGACCAATAAACATAGAAGATTCTAGTTATGCCATGGTTCCATTTGGAGATAATGACCATGTCCATATTAATGTGTCAATAGATCTTGGATAAACCACAAGAGATGACCTCGATGACTACATGCACTATAGGCCTTCATAGGTTCAGGGAAAGATCATCGATTTTTCCCTATCTTTCCACACTGGAATAAATTTAACGGTACACTTTTATCCACTACTGATGTATTAGAAAGATACCATTATTAAGGACTACCTCCACCACCTCTATGATTATAATCACACTTACTCTTATTTCCAAGTGTGCCAATGAAATTATCAATGGGTTGAAGGGGAAATCCAAACAATCCTAATCTGCATTCTAAATCAATCTTTTACATCATATCATTATAAAATTTATCACCATTAGTGGTCAGCTTCATCATACACACCTACGATCGGACATTAAGTCATAATACATTCAGGTATTTCTAAGCCTTTAACATATCATTCATCACCACATCAGGAGAAAAATGAACCAATTCTACAAAATAATTGGTGTACTCTATCACTAAACAATCTCTCAGATGAAAGGAAATTAACTCCATATAATTTTTCTTCATCAAGGATTCTGGGTATAAATTCTATCACAAAATAATCTAAAAAACTTTTCAATCTAATACCATGTGTTAGTTCACTTTAAACATAGAGTTTAACCACCTATTTTTAGGGAACTTAATCCTAAAGTTTACACACTTCACCTTGACAGATTTAGGTTTCCCTAATAAGTCAAAGACTTAATCAATTTTTTCCATCCGGTCATATTACTCTTAAGGTTCATTAGTACCCTTAAAATATTGCAGATTCTAGAATAAAACTCATATTTTTTATCCTTATCTCCACTAGATCCTAGTTGCACCTATTTAGCTTGGTTATGAACTAGTATTACATTTTGATCCACAGAACAAACTACCTTTAAGATAGCCTCGATGATATTTTGACCAATAGGAATATTACCTTGAGAACCATTTCCCACTACACACTCCTAATGGATCCCTATACTATGTTTCAATTGAATGATGATACATACCAATGATGGAATTTTACTATCAAAAAATGAAACATATTATTTTAACCAAAAAAATATAAGTTGAAAATGTGATCTAAATCAAAAACCAACATAAGATACAAACAACCCAAAAACCTGTGGTGACTTAAGTCTCATTAAAATGAGAATTGGTTAGGAGCTTACTTGAAACATACCCCTTGTGTCTTGAAAATCCTATCTTCTTCCAACAAAACCTCCCAATACAAGACCACTTGATTATAAACCTCTAATAATTAAAAGCTTTTATGACCTATCCTAGAAAACCCATCAAATTAGGCTCTAAGATAGACCATATAGAGACTCGAAGGGCACTCTTGATCACTATGGGTTGGTGAATATCACATGGGAATTCATCAACAACCAAAAAAAAATGATTTTCCAAAACTAAAATAAAAAAAATGGAATATATAAAGAGAAAAATAACAAGAAAGGAAAATTTTCTATAGATATAGACTAATATCGATAATGATACAACAAAAAAACAAGTGAAACCCAAGGTATATGTTTAAGAACATAACCAAAGTCTATCCAAACTATCAAAAACTACTCAATGTGATACACGGGAAATGTCTCACAATATCCTCACTAGTTACCCATTTCTAATAGACATGAATCCTTGCTTCCTCAATATGGTGGTTTTCCCATTCCTGTATGAGAAAAAAGAAGGTCTAAACACCCCTGAGGGAGTGTGTATAGTGTGAAGAAACAAGCCTAGCGGGATCCCACCCAAGTGTTCTATAACATATCTTAGTAAAATAGTCCCAATATTATGAATATATAAAAAACAAGGTATAATAAAACAATATTCACATTTATATAAAAAACATGGTAAAAACATTCCCACTTTTTAGAATTCTAAATCATATGCCATATAACACAGGTCAAATAATTTTTTTAAATAAACTATTTATCAAAGAATGCATCATTTTTTATATCAACACCATAACAAAATAAAAGAAAAACAAAGAAAAGAATAACCGATATCACCACTAGGATAACATAGATTTGGTATCTCACACCTCATTAATTAGGTCATGAATTAGTGTGACTAAAGAACTCCCTGAAAAAATAGGTTCTAGGGAATAAAATAACACCACATGGATGAACCCCCTATGGTGTCAAAGAAAAAGTACCTACAAAAACATGAGTAGGGAGCATAAGAATATCCCATGTGTGAAGCCCCTAAAAAAATAAGTACATGTACCAATTATATAAACCCATTATAGATACCTAGGGTTACCATGTTTTGTGTATGTCAAAATGTTTCAAAGGTCTTATCTCATTTCAAAAAGAAATTTCCAACAAATACCTTTTTGATCAAAATCATTATTTGAAAACCATTTTCACAACCAATTACACGGTTCTTTGAAGGAATATTTCCATTTACAAAAAAACATATTTTATCAAAAAACCATTTACACATTCTTATAAATAAGATCAAGGTTAATATAAATGATTATTTAGAAGAAGAAAAAAAGTAAAACCAAAGAATGAGCGGTTTACTAAAATAAGACTAGAGGTGGAAGAACCCACCTAAAATCACTAGTAAATCCCTAATTTAAAGAACAATATCCATAACCAACATGGAAAAGGGATCTAACAATAAAAATATAAGATCCTATGAAAATTTTCCATGAAACCAAAATTTGCAAAAATGAGATCAACCCATATTAGAGGGATCATATACAACATATGATTCCTAAAAAATGTTGGGAAATAACAAACACAAACCATTGAATGATCACATAGTAATAAAAATATTAATGGATTAAAATATTATAGAGTTTTAAAGGTATTAATAACTAGATCACCCAAGTCATTCACCCAAATATTGAATGAATGCGCAAATATTTTCAAAACAAATATCTCATTCAAAGCCCAAGTATGGGAATGAAGAAGGATGGATTTATTTATTATAAAACTAAGTCAACTAAGTATTAAAAAACATTATAATGTGAACGAAATTTATAAAAATAAGGGTAATAACCTCCCTAGAGATCAGGAGTCTAAATCAAACACTCAAAATTCTAAAATTACATCTACCATGCTGTAGTGAGAATTGAAAAGTCCCATGGTTTACCTTATAATGACTCACCCTAGAGCCTAACACACCCACCGAACATTTCATGGTTCTAAAAACTTGGTTGTTTAGGCTTGGAGATTTCAAACTCCATGTCGTGGTGAGTCCTTATTGTTCATGGTGCATATAGAGACCACTAATGTGTCACACTCGGGACCACACCAAGTACTAAGAACATTGTATCTTCTCATGTTGTACAGGATCTTCCTAGGAGTAAATTAGCTTATACTAAGATGTTATCTAGCCTTTTTTAAACCAAAAAATTATAAAAAAAACATAATTAAGTCAATAAAACCAACAAGTGCATACCAAACCTAGAAAGAATCTTCCCAAAGATCAAAATAGAACATACCTCAAGTAGGGGTGTGAGAAATATTCCACCCAAATGATAAATATTTTTAGATATCAATGATTGGTGAGATGAAATTATTCTTGGGTTTTCAAGTTACAAACATAGAAAATTCTATTTATCTCTAAAAAAAATATACTCATGATTTTTTAATGAAATTCATAATAGAATAATTGAGTGAGGTCTCTACTATTATTCCACAAGGGACCAAGTTGTCTACTAATGAAGAAGAAAGTATTATGGATCAAATATATTTACATAGTCTAACTAATCACCCACATTATTTTATAACATATATAAAAAACATCATATTTGTTGTTATACTTTGTGTATAATTCTAGAAAAACCCCATGGAATCTCATCTTGCAGTAGTGAAGTATATCTTATTCTATGTAAAACGAACTATTGAATGTGTCTTGAGTTATGAAAAAGTTGTATCTTTTTAATCTTTATGTTTATACTCATACAGACTGGTCAGGAGATATTTGTGATCAAAAATCTACTTCGAAATAGGATTAAATTTATTTGAGTAAGGTTAGTTTCATGACACTATAAGAAGAAAATTTTCATCACTCATAGCTCAATGTAATATTTTTATGTTTTGGAAACTTAATACACAACACAAATGATTTAGAGTAAGTCACGTGAATGTCTCATACCCATTGGAGATTTGGTGTGGGAAGCAAAGTGAAATAAACTTATTAAATAATATGTTGCAATATTCTTAGTCAAAACTTGTTGATATCAAGTACCAATTCATAAATGAAAAGGTGGAACATGGTGGGATCACTTTTAAGTATGTTTCAACCAAATATAATTTTTTTATCTTGATTAACCCCCAATTTAAGGATTCCTTCCAACACTTTAGAGTTTTTTTCAAAGAACATTATTTACCAAAATCCTTGTAAATATCCTTGTTTATTTTCCCTCTCTTTCATTTATTTCAATTTGATTTAAAGGGAGAGAAAAATAATGATCTATTATTGTGAAGTGGGAGAGACTCTAGTTTATTTTTAAAAGTAGTGATCAAGAGTGTTATTTAAAAGAGAAATTTATCACAAATTGGGAGACTTTATGTATTCATAGTTAAATATTGTAGAAGATCTGATGTATCAATTTTCAAGTTTCCAAAAAATAAAAATGGATCGATTGAAGATTTATTAGAGCTTTAGGAAGTAGAAGGGTTTAGATAATCCCCTAATAGGGTGGATTGGAAAAATATATATTTTATTCGTTCTCAATTGAGGCATGATTAATATTGCGTTTGTTTTTAGATCAATAGGATGTAAAACTATCAAAAACACAATTTTATTATATATTATGGTGTTTAAATAAATTTCACATTGAGGGAATACTATGAATGTTTTATTAAGAAAATTCATTTGCGATTTTTAAGTGTGTTCATGTTGTATTTTTATTCTTTTAGGCCCCAGTTCGTTATCATATTTCATGTTTCTCTACTTTGATGATCTCTTCTCCAGCTATTAGTATCGCATCAGGAAATATGTAGAAAGAGTAATACCAAGGCTTGGTGATGGGATGGGTGGTGCAGGAACTGTATAGTGCGGCGACGGGGCAGATGATGGGCGGCCCGATGCATTCCCTAGGGTGTTTTTAGCAGGTCTAGTCTTGGGCTTGGCCCCTTGTTCATCCCTATTATGGACCCTTTTGTTTATTTCGTCTTTAGCTCTTAATTAATCATAAATCAACTTTATTTTAAATTTAAAAAAAATCCAATGGTTGTTCATATCTTATTTATTCAAAAAGTGCCCATGGATAATTGAGAAGCTTTTTGATAGTGATATAAATGAAAAGAATGAAATAATTCTAATAATAATTTCTCCCCACCATGGTGGATAAGAGAATGAGAATCTAAAGGTTTCAAAATGGAATATCTAGTGGTAACAGTTGTTACTATGACAATTTTAGTTCATTTTTTTATAACATTATAACAATGAAAAGTTGGAATTCCTCGGTAAAATATAATTTCATTATGGTTCTATTTTTTTAGAAAAAAGGGTTCACAAAATGTTTGTTTTAAATTTTTTTATTTATGAGTGAAATAGAAAATTCATCTTCCCTTGTTTGTAATACCCTGAGATTTTAGTATATATTTTCCTTCAAATAAATACTATTTTAAACATATTATTTCACATGCGGCACCAAAAATAAAAAAACCTTCATACATTTTATTGAGATAAAATATTATAATATAAGATAAAAATTAATATATTATGACATGGAAATATGAAACAAAAAGATAATGTCTGATTAAAATATTTTAAAATAAAAATATATATATGTATGTATGTTACATAAAATGACTATTATTATTATTATTTAAATAATTTTTTATGTATTTATAAAATTAAAAGAAATATTTTAATATAAAAATAGTGTTAAAATTTTCTAAGTCTTTTTAAACAAGTAATCAATTTTAACAAATTAATAATAAAATCATTTGGTGATAAAAATATTACTTATCAAAAAATTATACTTTTCTATATATAGTTTATTTTTAACCAATTGATCAATATTAATTAATGTGGAATAGATTTATACAATATTAAAAAATAATTTAATTTTCAACTAAATATTTTCAATTAGCATGGAATTTGAATAAATACTTTTTATAATAAAAATACTTTTCCTAAAGGCAATTTTTTCTAATATTTTATATTTTCACTAAAACTTAAATTCCTAAATTTTTGAATTTAAAATTAGAAAAAAAAAATTAAATTAATTTTTGGATTCATCATGACAATATAATCTAAGGATGAATTTTTGGGATTTTTCTCCAAAGATATATTTTTTGGAGAATAGTATAAGATATCGCCTTTACAAATACCAAGAATTTTATGACACCATTAAGAAAAGATCAGAAATTAAAAATCTAGGAAATATTTTTCCTAATAAATGGTGTATTTAATAAATAAATTATACATTTAAAATATTAATTTTAATTTGTAAACATGTTATTAACATTTTTCAACCTATGTAATATTTTTCTAAATGTTATTTTTATTCATTAAATACATATTATTTTAGAATTAATTTTTTTCACTTTTAAAAATTTAATCTTATGAAATTATTTTCATATATGGAATCCAAATACCCAAATTATCTAGTATGGTTAATTTTATATTTATTTATAATAAAAATTTACCACGGGTAAAAACAATTTACTATGGTAAAGAATAATTTCGGTAAAAAGTTAAAATTGAGAAGAAAAGGCCAAAAATTACACAAAATGTGCCTATAAATTATTGGTTGAGTGGGGGATCAACCAAACCTATTCCCCACTCTATTATTTCCCACTTTTGGATCCATTTTCCTTAAATATTTTATTTTCTTTTATATTATTGCTAAAATGTCACTTCCCTCACTTAGAAAAGTTAACTTCCACAACCCCTTTACATACACTCTAAAATTTGATTTCATTTTTAAAATCTACCATTTTTACTTACCATATAGACCTATACCATTTCTTAAGCCCCTTGATCAAACTAAAATCCATAAATTCACCATTTCAAAGAGGTACCCCAAGAGATGGTTCAAACTCTCAACGTGAGTACAATTTCTTCTTAACCTTTATTTTTCTACTCGATAATTCCCCTCAAAATATATTTTTCCATTATAATAAAATCATTGTTATTAATATACTTAAATGTTATTATTTAAATGTTATAACTATTATCTACTATTCTCCATAAGAAAAAATGATAAATTTGTTCATGCGTACACATGGACTACCGCCTGTACAAAGTGACATATTTAATTTTACATGACCGCCATACATAGATGGATTTAAAGGGAATTAAGTTAATAAAAATTATATTTTAAATTTGTTTTTTGATTTTAAAAATATAAACCATTTTTACATTTTTTTCATTCTATTGAAAACAAAAATATTTTTTGTATATATTTGTGGACTACCTCCTCCAGGGAATGATGTAATTAGATTTTCATCACCAACATACTCAGTTGATTCTAATAATTTATATAATGAATTAAAATTATTTTTAGGACATTTTTAATTTTATTCAAATATTTTATTAATATTTAATATGTTATTAACATACCAACTTTTCTTTGTAAAAAATTACCAAAATGGCTCATCACTGATTTTGTCTTCATGAATCATGAATAAAATTTATGTGGAGTTAAATTATATATTTATAAATAATTATAAATAATAAATTATAATACCATGGATAATATAGGAATTATGAAATTGGTATCAATGAACATGAATCAACATCCAAACTTTAAAGCATGTGCGAAATAATAAAAAATGTTAACACTCGATGATAAAAATAAACTATATATAAATAATAAACATATAATAATTCATTATAATTGAAGTATATAGTGGTTAATAGATATAAATATTTTTAAAAAATATCTTATTAAGATATTTATTTCTAATATACAGGAGATTAAATCACTTTTATGGAAATTGATAGTTAATGTAAGGGTTTCATCTCAAAATTCCTTCTTTGAGACATGTTTTGTATTATGAACCTATTTTTATTTATATAGTTCATATACTAACTCATTGAAATATTATATCATTATTATGTCTTTATTAATGGTATTTAAGGTTTCATTTCAAAAAAAATCATTCAAATAGATTTTTCATCAAATGTTATGAAATTAATATTGGTTTCGCTTCCCACTTTTATTCCTTTGAGAAATATTCCATATTCACTAATTGTTTTATTTTGTTTGGTTTTTATACTTCCATATGGATGAATTTTATCATAAATTTCATGAAATTAAATTGTAAAACAAATTTAACTTAATTTATATCTTTTATGGGATTTTAATTCAAATGGAACTAAATGTGTAAGTTTTCCCATCTCAATTTTATTTATTTTAGAAAAATGTCATATTCACCACTTTTTTTATTTTTTATTGTCTATATACTATATATTTGATATATTATATCACAATTCTATTATATTCATAGTATTTAAATTCGTATTTCCATTTCTCTATTTCAAGATAATTTGATTTAAAAGATACCAAATTAATAAGAGTTTATTTCATCATTATAAGAATTAATTTTTGAGATGATTTCCTTCCATGTTTTAAAATATTTTTCCAAATTATTTTAATTCATAATGATTTTTATAGAAAAGTAAATATTATCATATTTTTTAAAATTTAAATATTGATTTTAAAAATTAATTCGCGATTTTAAAATTGATTTCAAAGTCTTGTATTTCTAAGAAAAAAGTCTCTATTATTTATATGTATTCTCAAAGAATTGTTTTCAAAGAAACCTCATTTTATATTTTTTTTAAACCATTTTTTTGGGTTTAAAGTATAATATTAAAGTATTATATAAATATTAAATAATTTTGTTTTAAATAAAACATTTTTATCTAGTTTTCAATGGTAAGATCCTAGTCTTCTTGGAGGTATGTCCCTATTTAATTTTTCTTTTAATCTCTTGCTTTTTGTTAATGAAATGGATCCAAGGAGTATGTTGAGTCTTGGGGTGTTTCAATGATTCGAGAAACGAGAAAGGGGAGAACCAGGACAATCGATGTAAGGAGCATGGTAGGTGCACGGTTAAGAAAACAATGTGGAATTACCATGTAACTGTGGAGCCTTAAACAGAGGCTTAACACATGGTGAGTGCATAGTCTATTAAACTATGTTATAATACTAGGAAATCATGTGACCCAACTCCCTATGGTTAGTGTCTTTTTCTTGATTTGCACACAGTTTGTAAAACCATGTGGGTAAAATGTGAGGCCAAGTAAAGTTAGGAAAAAATTAAAAAATTTCCACCTTAGAATTTTTATGTCTAACTTAGGATTTTCCTCCTCTCCCCTCCTAAAACCCTATATGTGATCTTGGATAACCCAAACATCCCAAGGTTGGTTATATTTCAATCCTAGGTCATTTTGAGTGTCGTCGGTTGCTGGTCAAAGATCCGGGTAAGTCTAATCCCTCACTTTCTTCTCTTTTTGGTTTAGGGTTCACATTCTTCTCTTATCTCTATCATAAAATCTAAAACCATTCTTTTCCAGTGAATTTTATGTTGAGTCTTTAAAGGGTCATTGAATCAGGATCAAAGGATTCAATTATAAGTTCTTTCGTCAATAGATTTGAGGCATGTGGTATACAAGTTATATCCCTTGGTTTTTACATATATTTGTGCAATTGGGGTTTTTTTCTTGTTCTCCCCTTGATGTTTCATCGTATTGTTTGCAATATTTTATTTAATTGGTGTCTGAAAAACTAATTAAACCCATCATGATCCTAGTGGGATTCATAGAGGAGGACTTTACTAATTTAGGGCCACCCATGGGGTATACTGACCCTCCCGATCGTGATTAACAGAAATATAAAGTTTGAAAATTACTTTTGACTAAGTATATCCCTTGAAAATGTGTAAATTGTTTAATTTAATTATTAATAAGGTATTATGGGTATATGTATCTAGTCTTGGATAATGACTAAGGGATTTTTTTGGTATGGAATGTAAATTGGTTAAATGGGAATGTGTCAACGAATCAAGTTTTGTACTCGAATATGCATAGTGGATTAGGTATGGGAAGTGGGAAATGAGATATATGGTTATGTGATATAAATTATAAATGTGTTAATGGATTTTGGAATAATATTGACTTTCATTTTCATTATTATTGTTGTGATAATTCTAATGATATTGGAAATTCTAGGTTATAATGTGGTTATGTGTGGTGGAAAAATAACTAAGCATGTGCACAAGGATTAGCAGAGTGTGGTATGGAAATTAAGTTCTATGCCCACAAGTCGAGTTGGACCGAGGATCTAAACTCTACACTCAATGAAAGGGTTTGTGAAGGCGATATAGTTTGATTCACCTAATGGTTGTATTCCATCTAAACTGAGTCTTCAAGGTGAGGATAATGTGGTTTTCATGATGTGTTTCCCAAGTGAGATGGGACTTGATTTATTCCCATATACCTTGAAAATGTTGAACATGCCTAATACATTAGACACATGAAAAGGATGAATTAATCACTTATATGTTATAATTATCAAATATGGATTTGATTATGGAATAACATAAGGAAAATATATAACTAATGGTTACTTGTATTTTTCTTTTATTTACTTGTCAATATTTACCACTTTCATACACTATCTACATAGACTGTATATTTTGTGGACACTGTTGGTGTTGGCCTACTGAGTTGTACTCACACCCTGCTCATGCCACCGTCGGGTACTCGAGTAGATTTCATGGTTGTAGGTTAGGTAAATGGAAAAAGTCTTGTGCTCAGGAGTTGAGTCAGATTTTGTGATTTGAATGGATGAGGTTCCAGACTTGGAGTCTGGAACATTTTTGGGATTCTATTTTGTATCTTTACTTTTGGTTTTTCCACTTGGTAATGTAGCATGACATGACATATTTACTATTGGTTGTGGTTTTTACCTAGTTTGGGTAATGGTTATTTAGGCATGTTCTCTGGTTGTTTGTGTTTTTTCTGTAATTTTATATGTTTTCTACTATGTTTTACTCTAATAAAGAGGTTATAGTCTTCCCCCATGACTCTTAGACCCTCAATTCTAGTTTAAAACCTCTGGAATACAGGGAGGTGCGCTTGATGTAATGTGACGACTTAGATCGAGGCACTGGTTTAGTGGAACCCAGGTCAGGAATGTTATAAAGTGGTATCAGAGGAGGTATTTTCTATATATTAAAATTTGGTAATGGTATACTGGAGGTTAGGAAGGTTTCATGCCCTGTAAATGAGCTTGTTCTTAGGAGTACCTAACCTAAGTACGAGGTAAAACCCAAGTCACCCTGGTTGGGAATTGTTGTTCTTATTATGCATGTTATAATTGTTGATATTTCACCATTAGGTGATCCACTCATTGTGTGATATGATATTTTTATTATATTTTTCTCATGGATGAAATTGCATGAGTTTGTGTATTCATGCATCATTATAGAGACCTAGGTATACTGTGGTCATGAATCATGGAGCCACACACGAGATGAATGTGTGGGACATAAAGAGTATGATGCATTTGGTTTTATTGAAAATTATGAAAATGGTATCCAATGAAATAATAAAAATTGGTAAGAGAATTAAAGTGTTATTGATGCAATTTGGGAGAATAAAATATTTGTGAAATGGTGAAGACTACAAGGCTTGTAACTGTGTGAGTTAGTTATCCTGTGTTATCCATGGCCTCGATAGGGATAGTTGAGGGTAGTGTTCTGGGTATGAAATTGCTCATTTTGGGAAGTGTATGTGAAATGGTTTGTTATGTACAGTTTGGAAATTTTCAATTTATATTGTGAAAGATTTATGGTTTGTGTTCTAAATATCGTGTTTGGCATTGTAGAGAAATGCCACTACGAAGGTATGTTATGGTTGGGAGAAAAGAGGATGTTATTGAGAACACTCCTACAATAGTGGTGTAGGAGAACATGGTAATATTGGAAAATAGATTAGATCAGTTCCATGATAACTTTTCCCATTTCATGAATATGATGGAACAAGACCCAGGGTGGGTTTCACCAAGATTGTTTGAGCTAAACAGGGAGTTTCAACTACAGCAACCTTTGAACTTTACCAGAGAGCGTGGGGCAGAAGTATTAGAGTTAGGGATAGAGTCTATCAATACAATTCTTTATCATCTAGAGACACCACTCAAGAAGTGATTTGAGTTATTATCATGCATGTTGAGAGGCAACACAAAGCATTAGTGGGGCATCTTGGTTCAAACAAAGTATTCCAAATGAATGATGTATAAAGATTTCCAAGAGATGTTTCTCGAACACTTCTATACAGAAACCTTTATAAAAGATATTGTTTGTATGTTTTCTAAGTTTGAACCAAGGGAAAATGTCATTAATGGTTTATTCTAGTCGTTTCACTGATTTGTTATGCTTCGTTCTCGTACTGGCAGGAGATGAGGCATCTGTGGAGAGATATTTCCAAGACAGGCTAAGACACAAGATCAAGTCCCATGTGAAAATATTCCATTTCAAAAGGTTATTCATGGTATTGGATCGGGCCCTAATCTCATAAGGGAACTTGAAGGGAGCTTCGGGTAGTGATCTTGTGGTTCCATCTGGGTGGAAAGTAGTGCAGCTTCCAAGAGTAGGAAGTAGTGTTTTGGGAATATTCATTAGGGTGGAAGTGCATATTGTAGTTAGAAGTGGGGTAAGCCTCTCATGGTTATCAGCAGGTGTTTTCTTATCATTTTGGAAGTATGAGGAACATGTGTAGCTAGTGACCCCACCCATCAGTCGACTGTGCATTGTGCGGTAGGTTGGGCCATGTATTGGGGTTCTGTAGGAACGCACAGTAGTCAGGGAATGAGGGAGGTTAGAGGAAGATATCGAGTGTAGGAATAGGGTTAGTTACATTGTATTAGGAAGGAACTTGGAGATCCATGGGTCATACCGGTAGGTTTGGTGGACGTGGAACTCTAGGGTGAGGTCATCCATACAATCAAGGAACTTTAGTGTAGGGTGCTCAGACATGATCCTAGGGTAGAGGGGAAAATCATCTTCATGTAGTTCATTATACACCAGAAGGTGGTGAGGTAGGTTCATATACTATTTAAGGTACGATTCTTGTAGCTTCCACACTTTCTAGTGCTTTAGTTGATACAGTTGATACACATTATTTTATTTCTTCTCAATTTGTATTTGTGTTGGGCTTAACCATAAAAAGTGTGTGTGGAGTCATGTGACATTATAATCCATTAGGGACATGGGATGAGGATATTAGTAAGTGTAAGGGTTCTTCTTTGAAGGTTGGTGGATATCATTCTCTGTGGGACCGGTTTATTCTATAGATGTTAGGTTTTGACCAGATTTTGTGTATGGATTGGTTGGTGTTGTAACAATCCCATATCGACGATTACTGATGTGGGGTAATTTTCATGTCTCTTAATAGAAACACTTATTTCCTTTTCAGTGAGTGAGATGTTCGACCAGTCCATGCAGGACCGACTTGTTAATAGCTTGGAGACCATGCAGCCCAAGTGGATTTACAAGTTCTAGATGAAGGAGGAAGGGAATAACCAGTCTTTCCTCCCATTATGTATCAATATTAGGATGTGTTTCCTGAGTATTTCTCAGGGATAAAAATTGAGGGAGATATTGATTCTATGATTGAATTACTACCGGGGAAGATCTAGTTTCCATTCTTCTATATCGAATGGTGCTTGTAGAGATTTAGAAAATCAAATTTTAACTAGAGGGTTTGGAGTGTAAAGGTTTTATCCATCCGAGTAGGTCGCATTGGGGATCTCATGTACAATTTCCTAATAAGGATGATAGATCAATGAGGCTATGTGTTGACAATAGAAATATAAATCAACTGACAGTTAAGAACAGATACCTTCTTCCCAAGATTGATGATCTATTTGATCAATTGAGGGGTTCCTCGGTGTTCTCCAAGATTTATTTATGATCTGGATACCATCAGTTGAGGTTGAGACCTTCTAACATACCATGGACAGCTTTCTAGAGAAAGTACAAGTTGTTTGAGTTTTGGGTGATGTCGTTCGGGTTGACCAATGTGTAGGTTGTGTTCATGACCTTGATGAACTAGATATTCCACCCATATCTAGACTAGTTCATGGTCATCTTCGTTGATAATATCTTGGTGTACTCAATAACTCTTAATTATCCTGAAAAACATCTTGACATCATCCAATGTACAATAAGAGAGCATAATCTTTATTCCAAGCTATCAAAATGTCATTTCTAGATTGATAGAGTGCATTTCTTGGGTCACATAATTTCTAAGTTAGGGGTGTTAGTGTATCCATAGAAATTAAAGGATATGGTGTCTTGGGAGTATCCCAAGAATGTTTCTGATATTTGTAGTTTTCTAGGTTTGGTCGGATATTATTAAAGTGTCATTAGAGATTTATCTCATTTGGAAGAACTTACCTCATTCTTAACCAAGACATGAGTTAATTTTTAGTGGTTAGAGGCATGTGAAAATGATTTTCATGACTTGAATAAGTGGTTAACTACTGCATCGATTCTGATCTTACCTAAACCAGGTAATAGGTACATCTTGTTATGTGGTGAATTTGGTGTTGGACTTGGGGAAATGTTATGTAGGATGAATGGGTTGTAGATTATGGGTCAAGAAAGTTGAGCCTCATGAAATAAATCATCTTACTCATGACCTTGATCTAGCTATTGTGGTTAATTCATTAAAGTATTAGAGTCATTCCATATTGAGAGAGTAATTCATGGTGTTTACCAATCATAAAAGTATTAAGTACATCTTCAATCATTGGGATTTGAATCTTCATTAGAGAAGGTGGGATGAGTACCTTCAATATTTTAATTTTTAGTTGGTTTATACACTAAGGAAAGGGAATATTGTTGCAGATATTTTGAGCCAAAATACTCAGAATTAGGTGGTTTAGGAATCCAACCCAGAGTGGAGAATGATGGACTTGTTTTCTAAGATGCACCTAGAGCTACCAGATGGGCATGGGAAAATTACCATTACATCTATATCAGTTGAGTTCATGCTTTTGATCTAGTTCAAGGAGAATCATCTGTTAGATCCAGAGTGTTTGTCTATAAAGGAAAGTATTAAAGGTGGGGATTCACCTTCTAGTTGGGCTACAGGTG
This sequence comes from Viscum album, assembly GCA_963277665.1. NCBI lineage: Eukaryota > Viridiplantae > Streptophyta > Magnoliopsida > Santalales > Viscaceae > Viscum > Viscum album. Next base: position 1,427,749,480 of record OY728122.1, on the reverse strand, counting down.
CTGATGTAATTGTTTATGTTCGAGACAGTATTTTGTTTCCAACCGGTTTGCGAGAAGAGTTGATACATGAGTTCTATGAATTTAACTGGGAAGTGAATCCCAGTTTGACTAAGATGTACCATATTCTTAGAAGGTAGTATTGGTTTACATGAATAAAAAAAGAGGTTGGGGGTTTTGTGGACCAATTCTTTACCTGTCAATTGGTAAAGGCTGATAATTATCTCCCATGTGTTTTGTTACAATCATTAACCATTCCATATTAGAAGTGGAATGACGTAATGATGGACTTTATAATGGGTCATTCAATGGAAAATCAGAATAATGATGTACTCTGGGTATTCATGGACCAATTGACTAAGGTTTTTTATTTCTTACCAATCCAGGATACCTACACATTTGATTAATTCGGTGAGTTATATGTTTGAGAGGTAGTTTGGTTTCATGGTGTTTCGATAACTATAGTCTCAGATCATGATCCATGTTTCACATCACACTTCTAGAAAGGATTATAGAAGATGCTTGTTACCCAATTGTTATTGAGTATGGCTTATCACCCACAGAATAATGGGATGTCAGAGCATATAATTCAAGTATTAGAATTTAAGTTGATACCTTGTGTTTTGGATTTCAGTGTTTCATGGAAAAAACACTTTTTTCTTGTCGATTTTTTCTACAATAATAGTTTTTTGGCTACGATTCATAAGTCACTTTTTAGGTCACTCTATGACAGACCATGTAGATCTACATTATGTTTGTTGGACGTTAGGGAATCTAAACTATTGGGACTGGGTATTGTACAAGAGATGTAGGAAAAGGTTAAATTGATTATGAAGCATATGAAAATGGATTAGCGAAGGAAAAATTCATATTTGGATTAGCTTCATAGACCCCTTGAGTTTTGTGGTGGGTGATAGTTTGTTTATTTGGGTGTTTACAAGGCTGTGTGACTGTCAAATTTGGAAATAGAGTAAGTTGGCACCAAGGTGTTGTTAACGTTTGAGATCATAGAGAGGATCGGACCAGTGGCTTACCAATTAGATCTTCCACAATGGTACAGTGGAATGAATGATGTTTTCATTTTTCAAAACTTCAGAAGTATCACCCTGACCCATCCCACATGTTAAATGTTGAGGATGGAAAATTGGAGGTTGATGAATCCTTCAAAGAGCATATGGTTATTATTGTGGACTGTAGTGATAAAGTATTTTGGGGAAAGATTGTGCCCTCATTTTGAGTTTTATGGAAACATGGGAAGGTTCATGGAGAAACCTATGAGAGATAATTGGATATGCGGGACCAGTGGCCTGATATTTTTTCTTCAGAAACTCAATAATTCTACAGAAGAGAAGTTCAAGGATGGGCCGTCAAAAGGTGGGGAAGTTGTAAGATCACATAATTTTTAGAGGTATTTCCCAGTTTAAATTTTGGTTTCAATATCTCATTCTTTGTTAATGAAATGGCTTTGGGGAGTATATCGGGTCTTGGGGGTGTTCTAAAGGTTTGGTACATGAGAAGGGGGAGAACCATGCCAATCTGGGCAAGGGCTCCTGATTGGTGCACGGTTAGGAAAATCTTGCGGAATTCCCAGATAATTGTGCAGCCTTGGAAAGAGTCTTAACGCATGGTCGGTGCATGCTCTATCAAATTGTGCTTCCTGCCAAAGTAAAAAATGAAACCAAACTCCCCTTGGATTGTGGATTGATCATGGTCTGTACATGATTTGTAAAACTATGCAGGTAAACTGTGTGGCCTAGTAAGGTTGGAAAAATTTACAAAATTTCCACCTTTGGATTTTTATGTCAAACTCGATATTTTTATCCTATCCTCCTGAAACCCTAGATGTGAGCTTGGATGAACCAAACTTCACAATTTTGTTCTCTTTAGATCCTAAGTCATTAAGATAGCCTCATATTATAGATCAAATATCTAGTTAAGTCTAATTCGTCTATCTTTTCTCTTTTTGGTTTTGGGTTTACATCCTTCTCATATCTCCATCCAAAGCTCTAAATCCCTTTTTTCTGATGAGTTCTAGGTTTAGGATTTAAAGGTTGGTTTAATCGGGATCTAAGGCATCTATTAGAAGTTTTTTTATAAGCATATGTGAGGTATGTGGTCTATAAGTTATATCCCTTAGTTTTTATAAATATTTTTGCATGTGGGGTTATGTTATTGGTCTCCCCTTGATGTGTCTCGGAATCCGTTGCAAGATCTGATTTAATGGGTGTCTAAATAACAAATTAAACCCCTCATGATCCCAATGGGATTCATGTTGGATTACTTGATCTATTTAGGGCCACCCATGGGGTGTTATGACCCTCCTGAATGTGGATAATAGAAATGTAAAGTGTGAAATTTACTTTTTATTAAGATGAGCCTATAAAGAATGTGAAAATTAGTTAATGTAAAAATTAAGAAGGGATTATTGGTAGATGTACCTAGTTGTGGATATTTACTAAATATATTATTTGGTTTGGCATGTAAATGGTTTAAATGGGAATGTGTCAATGAATCATGTTTTGTACATGAATATTCATACTGAGTTAGACATGGAGAATGTGATAAATGGTTATGTTCCATAAATGATAAATGTGTTGATGGATTTTGGAATAATATTGATTCCAATTTCAGTTATTATTTTTTTGATATTTCTAATGATATTTTCTACGATTGGTTGTAACTTTGTTATGTGTGGTGGTTGAAAAATTAAACATGTTCACATGTCTTGGTAGAGTGGGTTATAGACATGAGGTTCTACACCCATGGGATGAGTTGGACTGAGGCTCTAAAATCCACCCTCAATGCAAGGGTTAGGGAAGGGGAAGAAGTTATATAACCCAAATGGTTTCATTCCACCCATAGTGAGGCTTTGAGGTGATGATAATGTGGTTGTTGTGATGTATTACCCTAGTGAGATAGGACCAGATTTATTCCTATATGTCTTGATGATGTTGAACATTCCTAATCAATTAGAAACATGAAAAGGGTAAATTAATCACTTAGATGCTATAAGTATCGAATATGGATTTGATGATGGAATAACATAGTGGAACATTTATTACTATTGGTTACTTGTATTTGTATTTTATTTTTTTATCATTATTTATCACTTTCATGAACTATCTATTTAGACTGGATATTTTTAGACACCATTGGCCATGTCCTACTGAGTTGTACTCACACCCTGTTTGGGCTATCGTCAGTTACCTGAGAAGATTTCAAGGTTGCATGTTAGGTAAAAGGAAAAGGTCTAGCTCTCGGGAGTTGAGTGGGATTTGGGATTTACGTGGATGAGGTTCTGGACATGGAGTCAGGACCATTTTTGGGATTCTATTATTTATCTTTATTTTGTTTTTTTCACTTGGTACTATAGCAAGACATTAAATATTTACTATTATTTATGGTTTGTACCCAGTTTGGGTAATGGTTATTTATGCATGTTCTCTAGTTTTTTATGTTATTTCCTCTATTTTATACATTTTTTATCATAATTTACACTCATAAAGAGAGTATAGTCTTGCCGGTTGACTCTTAGACCCTTGCTGATAGTTGGAAACCTCTAGAATATGGGGTGGTGTGCTTGAGGTCATCTGACGAATCAGCTCGGGGCACCGGTTTAGTGGCACTCGGGTTGGGAATGTTACAACAATCATTTTAAAAAAGGGATATTTCTTATTATTTTTCAAACTGATTTATCTAATAGTGTTAAAATGGTGTTTTATAGATATGTCAATATCCTTCAATATTCATTATGTTACACTCTTGATGTTTTTTATGATACCATACACCTTCTTTCTCTAGATGGCATATGAAATTTTCTATGAATGTCTATATGAAAATCAACTATTTCCATGAATTAACTAAATGATGCGTAAAATATGTATGATTCCATGTTCTCTCAATATACATTTGTATAGATTATTATTATGTGGTAAATTTGGATCCTATAGAGCCCTATAATGCATTGTTTATGGAATTATATCTCATGGGATGATGAATTTTTTAGTGAGTGTATTTATAGTTAGCTATGCTCAAAAAGGATATGCATGAGTGTGTTTTTGAGTATCTATTCTCATAATTATTTCATGGGAGTTTATCTGCAATTATTTATTATCAAATATAATATGTCTGAGTGTGTCTGTAGTTATTTATGCTGAAGAAGATTGTGTGTGAGTGTATTTATGGGTATCTATGCCCATATTGACTCTGTTTGAGGGTATTTGCGTTAGTGTTTCTCACATTAACTATGTGTAGGTGTATTTCTAGTTAGATTTTCCCAAAAATACTATGTGTTAGTGTATTTGTGGTTATTTGTGATCACAAAGACTGTTTTTGAGTGTATTTATGGTTTTCTATGCTCACAGAGACTACGTGTGTTCATAATTACAAATGGAAATGTCCAAAATGTTATGATTTCATATGAATATGATTATACCACATTATTTAATATATACATATTTTACAATCCATGGATTATGTTTATTTTCTCATGTTTTCTCACTTTTATTCCATGGTATTTTATTTTTCATTTGATAATACATTTCCTTATATCTTGAATAATGGTAAAATAATATTGTTCCATATTATTTTTAAAAATATATTTCTTTCATGATCATTTTTTTCTCATATGCTTATGATATAACCCTTGATGAAAAATTGATAAGTTTTCTATTACTAATCATTAGATCCCACCCCTTTCCTATGTTTTGATTCCCCTAATCATGAAGATTAGAATATCTAATTAGTTTTCTATAAAGGGATCTAGAGGGGTATGATTCTATAAAAATGTTCAAAAATGTTGTTAAATATGTTGTTTATGTAGTTAATCTCCAATGCCACTAAGCCTTTATAGTCCCCAGGAATATTTGATATTATTTTGAGATGTAGTGATAATATGAAATATAGGAATGGTTAGCTTGGTTCATCTCACTTAGTATCAAATATTGTGTTTAAAGGATGTGTTTTTAACACTAGATCTGAGATTACGAGCCTAGGGAACCACAGTTGGTAACAAAGCTGGGTTTATTTATTTTCTGAAATTAGTTTAGTTATTTTTTTTATATTAGGATAAGATAGCATTAGTAATAACCCATAGTATGAACCTAAGTATTTGAAAAAATTATGAAATTTTGGTAAATTAGATATTTTGTGGTTTCCTTATAATGGCATCACTATATGGCTACAAAAAAGTTGATGCAGGTTATAGAATAGGTTCACTTAGGGGTAATAAAATGGAAAAATTTTGGTTGATTATTAACATTATATTTACTTAGTGCATGAAAATTATGACTATCTAGTACTCTCCCATGTGTTCTCATGATGATATTGATCAATTCTTGTTTTTAATAAGAGAATAATATTTTTCAAAGATAATAGTGAACATTAATATTTAATATTTTTAAATCACAAATTATTTATACATAATATTGAAATAAAAGTGGAGGAAATATAGAGACATCATCAATATAGTATAAAACATTAAGGATAGATTTTAAGGAATGAAATTTTTTTTGATGATAGAGATTTTAATTACATGAATCAACTACATTTGAAATAACATTCACAAAAAAAATTGTTTGTACAATGAAATAAAAAAGTGAGGAAACTAAAATAGAATAAAGTGGTTTTAATAATCATTGTGAGAAAAGAGAAAATGATTAATTTTAACAGATAATGATAAAAATTCAGTCAATAATTCCATCATAAATTTTGATGTTTACATTTTATGAATTTTATCAATAATGGACAATCACATTAATTTATAGAATGAACAAATGACATTGATACCTTATATTTAATCATAAAATTAAAAATCTTAAAACATGTTTATCTGTCGATACAATAATATTTAAAAATACGAGTAAATATTAATGAATATTCAAATATCAAAATAGAAATTTTGAATGATAAATAACATATAAGAATAATTATTAATGAATACTGAAATATTAAAATCAATTTTTTCATAATGGTTAATTTAAATACATCAATTAAAACATTATTCAAATAGATAATTCAAATTATGATCATTATGATAGTTAATGTTGGAGTTGAGGACATATGATCCTTGAATGAAATAATAAACAACAAATCTATAGAATAAATGATTCCACTTCAAAACGTAATATATTATAATAAACAAATAATATATATCATTCACAGAAAATATTAATACAAACAAAATATATATAGATTAACATTTTTGAAACTAAATAAATAAATTTATGATACATACAAAGAAAAAAATTATGTTATAATAGTAGTAAATGAATATCAAATGAAAATATGAATGATATGAAATAAGAAAATGATACTAGTCAAAAATCACCAACATCATAGATGATTCATCCCTGTTGAATTCATTCAAAGTAATTCCTCTATTGAATTCAACACGAGAAGGATTCTCTAAAAGAGTTACGTGTGGAAGTGCAAGCTCATTACAATATATCCCAACAGGGGTTGGAAATATAAATAAGGATAATGAAAGTAAAAATGAATAATATGAATGGAAAATATGAAATATAACTTTTTACATTAGGGTATGAATCATTGATACATATGGTGAAAAAAAAATAGTTGTATTGTTAATGGTAGTTTCTTTATTTCAGTATGCACTAATATTTAAATAATAATGTCAATGAGGTTGTTTATATAGAATAAATATACTCAGTATAAAATTTCAATATTTCAAATATGAAATATACCAATATTTAATGAATATTTTTTATTAAAAATAATAATAATTAAAATAAATGTGTTCATTTTGGAAAATATTTGATTATTATTTATTTTATAATGGTTTTCTACAATATATATACATTATGAAATATGTAATTTAATCTATACTATGTACACATTATTAACTATATTTATGAGAAATCATCATCTATATACATTTATTTTCATTATGTTTCTTGAATATATGTAATATAGCTTCTATAATCATCTAATATTCAACTAAAGAAATAATATCTCACTACTAAAATATATTCATTGTGTTTCTATGCTATATAAATTGAAATTTAGTTTATGTGACATTGGTTCCTTCAATATCAAAATCAAATACAATATAAAATTAAAAATACTAAATTTTAAATTGAATCTAACTGAAAACACATAAATCTATATTGATTTATTATTATTATTATGTTTCTAGAATATAAGTGTTATAACTTCTTTAATTTTGGTATATATTACTAAAAAATATCAACTCATTATTCAAATGTTTTAATTCTGTTTCTTCAATATATAAATTAAAATCCAAAAAATATTAAATTGGTTCCAATTATCTAGAAATGTAATCAAAAAACAAAAAATGAAAATTTTTAAAGTAATTAAAATTTATAATATTCAACTCAAATAGGATAAACAAATTTCAAGGATAAAACCTTATACATGACTTTACAAGTGAAACAAAAAATAAAAATAATGACATGTTCAATTGAAAAAAAAATCAATAATATACAAATGATTCCTTAAAAGGTAATAGGTTTCTAAAATATATACCCAATATAGGTTTCTTTAATTTATAATTGGTTTGTTCAATATAAAACTAATAGTATACAAAATAAAAATTAATGCATTTTTATGTATTTTAAAATTTGTTTCAGAAATATATGACCATCATGTATTGTGTATTTTAATATAGAATATATGTTCTTTTCTAGTTTTTAATTAGTATCCCTCATGAAAAAAACCACAGTAACAATTTTCTAGGATATAGTAAAAATAGATAAATAATTTTCCAAACAAAATAAGCGACCTAACATGAAGAAGAAAGGAAAATAGGAACACATTTCATATTTCTAGGAAAATATTGATGTGTTTCGCCTACATATTAGAAGGTAGAATTAATTAAAATAATGAAATTGGTAACAATTTATACTCTCTTGATTAATAAGAAAAAATCATAAAAACACAATGGATTAGAAAATCTAATAAAAAGAGTGAAAGAAAATGATCAAAGCATAAAATTTAAAATATAAATATAAATTTTGGCTAATTCAACTTGAGTCACATTTCGAAGTCAGTTATTAACTTTCATATCATATAACATTCCAATAATTTTCTGTAAAATAATAATGAGTAGAGGAAACATTAATTGAGTAGCTATATCAAGAAGATATAAAACCAAAAAGTCTAGAGGGAAGAGCACATCCATGTATATACATTTCAATCATAATTCTTTTCTAGAATATCTTTCATGTTAATATAAAGTTGATAACAAATGAATATACACATTTTATTGAAAGAAAGGGTTTATTCACCTTTGTGTTTAATAAAATAATAAATGGAAAATTAATCTATGATACACAATAGTCTTTTACATAAAAATTAAAAGTTACACACAACAAAATAGAGGATAAGTACATTTGAAAATTTTAAACTAAATGAAAAATAATATATATAAATGAATAATTTTAACAATTAAACCTAGAAATTATAGATTTCATAAATGAAATAAATTGAAAATTATTTGAAAAAAATAAATTAGTCAATCAATTTAAATATATTTTTTGGCTAATTTAACTGTCGTGGAATTTCACAGTCATTTTATTACATTCACAACATATAACATTCGAATATTTTTCAGAAAAATAATTACAAGGAAGCAATGACAATTGATTATTTGTATTAAGAATAAATAAAACCAAAAATATTTGGGGTAAGAACACATCCATGTATACATATTTCAATCGTGACACTTTTCAAGCATATCTTTCATATTAATATATAGTTGATAACCAGCCAATATACACATTTTATTGAAAGAATGGAGCTATTCACCTTTGTGTATAATAAAATATTCAACAAAAATTAACATAGGGGACCCAATAGTCTATTATATAAAAATTAAAATTTACACAAAATAAAATACAGGATAAGTACATAAGAAAATTTCGTACTAAATGAAAAATAATGTAAATAAAAGATTAATTTAATGAATTAGACCTAAAAATTATTGATTTTATAAATGAAATAAATTGAAAAGGATTTGGAAAAAATAAAACATTAAATGAATCTAAAATAATTTTTACAATTATAATTATTTTTAAGAATAAAGTTACAATAAATTTAAATTTAAAACAGAAAAATGACCAAACTACACAACTTTTATACAATTCTCCCCGCCCAACAATTTTTTAAGGAAAATTAAAAAATAATTATCAATACTCTTTCCAATGATGCTTTAATTGAAAGAATAAATCAATGTAATTAAATGATAACAATACCAAGTTTTTCATTAATGAAAAAAATAAACATGTTAATTTTGAGCTTTCAAATAAAATGATATCACAATTTCAGCCTTTGTAATTACACTGATGTTGGAAGATGAAACAACATTATCAAAACTAGATATTCATCCCTAAATTTAAAACATTAAACAACCAAACAAAAAACCACATCATATTCTACAAATTTTAGTAAGGGTCAAGAGTAGAAAATTTTAAACAAAGCACAAGACAAGCATGAAATGAAAATTTGATCACTTTTCATTCAAAATATGGGTTCTATAATTTTTTAACCTCTAAAAAATAAAAATCAAATTACCTAAACAATTTGATAATTTTAATGAATATGATGGATAAAATTACATTAAAAACAATTTATAATTTTAAAAATCATCAAATTGCACACCTTTTATAGAATTTTCCCCACCCAACCCTTCTCTAAGGAACATTGAAAAATCATTATCAATAATCTTTCCAATTATTATTGACCTGAAATCATAAATAAAATTAATGAAATAATAACAATACTAATTGGTTCATTGATAACAAAAGAAAACATATTAGTTTTAATCTTAAAAATAAAACAATATCACAATTTCAGACTTTGTAATGCCATTGATGTGGGAAGATGATGCACCATCAGCTAAACTATAAATTAAACCCCTAAAAAGAAAACATTAAACATCCAAATATTAAACTACATCCTATTATATAAATGTGAGAAATAGGAATAAGTATCTAATTCTAAATAAATTATATTCCAAGATTTAAATGAAAACTGCATCATGTGTCAGTTAGAATCTAGGTTATATAATTTGTTAACCTCCATCACAGAAAAATAAAATTCCCCAAAAAATTTGACAATGAAATAAAAGATCAAAAACACATATAATATTTACATGATCCTTTCCAAATAAATATTCAAAAAAAATCACACAAAAAAATTATAGAAACAATTATATAAGGAATCAGAAAAAAAAACATTCCATAGATGATAGAAATCAGAGTTTGAGTTTAAATTTATAAACTCAATAAGAAAAACAATAAAACTAAAATATGATGTCGATCGAGGAGGTGGGTATAGGCGGAGAAGTAACATGTGGAGGAGCTAGAGGTGGAGCAGGTTGAGGGAGACTGAGGTGGAGTAGGCAGAGGTGGAGTAGGAAATGGTGTAGGATCCAGAGGAGGAGCATGTAGAGGCGGAGGAGTTGGAGGTAGAGAAGGTAGAGGTGGAGTTGTCAGAGGTGGAGCATCCATAGGAAAAGTATTCAAATGTCATAGAGCTGAAAGTCGAGAAGTCATGGGATAAGCAGACAGAGGCAGAGCAGCTATAGGAGGAGCAGCTGGTGGCGGAGAAGACGGAGGCGGAGCAGCCAGAGGTGGAGCAGCGAGAGGCAGAGTAGGTGGGGGCAGAGTAACCATATGTGGAGGATCCAGAGTTATAGAATATAGAGATGGAGGAGAATTAGGAGGAGGATATGGATGCAGATAGCCATAAGCGTAATAGGAAGAGGTGTAGTAGCTAAAGGAGGAGAAGGTAGTAACAGAGGGAGCTTAAGCACAGACCCTAGGAGAAGCTAGAGAAAATCTCAAGTGGGATGGGGTGAGAATGGAAGTAATGATAGTGTATTGGAGATTATGAAGTATTTGGTGCAAGTAGAAAGTGACATGTGTCATGGGAGGCACGCAACTTTAGTAGATATAGTAGATTTCACACCTATATTGAAACTCCCATTGGATATGATTTGGTTGATTCACATACTCTTTATGAAGCATTATGAAGTATTTAAACAAGATTTGAGGATGTAATATATAACTTGTTCGATGATAGAACCTAATTGGAATATGACCATGGAAACCCTAGGTTAAACATAATTATTTCTAGGTTAATCCAATTATATCATAGTCAAAATGAATGTATCATAGGTTTAAGTGAAGGTAACATAATAGAAGGCATCCTTGTATTGAGTTTTCATTTTCATATAATCATTTAATTTGATTTTAATGGATAATATCATAACCATTTTGGTTTTAGTATTTGGTTGAGTATAGGAACATTAGATGAATCTACAAAATTCATGTATATAGAAATGCCTATGACTTTTATCTAGCCATGGAAGTATATATGGAGTAAATGGTTCTGAGAAATGTAAATCTAAACATAATCCCATTATGAATGGATATATGAGTTTCCTAGTTTTAACAAGGATAGTGAGGTTTGTATCCCCTTAAAAATTATATCTTTAGTCATGTATATATTATGGATACCCTTAGTAATTTCCATTAGTGAGTGCTAATTATAATCGCAATGATGAAAATTATTTAAGAGAGGTACATTGTAATGCCCCAAGATTTTAATATATATTTTCCTATAAACTGATAATATTTTGAAAATATTACTTCACATGAAACACAAAAATTAAAACAAATAATAATACATTTTATTTAGATAAAATATTACAGTATAAAATCAAAATTTATAAATTATGAAGACGAAATGTGAAATAAAATATACGGTTAAATTAAAACATTTTATAATATGTGTGTGTGTGTTTATGTGGTTTGTATTATGATACTTATTGATATTTTTTTAAATCATGATTTGATGTATTTCAAAAATTCAAAGAAATATTTTAATATCAATTCGATGGTAAAATTTATCCAATTCTTATTAAATAAGTAATCAATATTAAATAATTACGAATAGAATCATTTATCGATAAAAAACATTTTTCTTAAAGAATCATACTTTTTCTATATATTGTGTATTTTAAACTAATTCATCATTATTGAGTAATGAGGGATATACTAGTAACATATACAATAAAATAATTTATTTTTTAATCTAAATATTTTTTTATTTTCATTGAATTTGACTAAAAGATTTTTATGCTAAAAAATACTTCCCAAAAAATATTTTTGGTTATATTTTATATTTCCATATAAAAGATAAATTATAAATATTTTTTTTATTTTAAAAAATTAACTTAACTTTTCTATTTAGAATTATAATACTATATTTTGATTATTTTATGTCACTTTAATTAAAATATTTTTTTAGGTTAATGGTATAAAGAAATTTTCTTGAAAATATCTTGAATTTTATGTCATAATTAGGATATGATAATGAATTAAAAAATATATGAAACTTTTTTGTTAATATATGGTTTACTTAATAAGTTAAAATATAAATTTAAAATATTAACATTAATTTATAAATATATAATTATCCTTTAAAAACATAAGTTATATTTTTCTAAAAAATATTTTTATGCCTTAAACACTAATTATTTTAGGATTAGTTTTTATCACTTTTGGAAATTTAATATTATGAAATATTTTTCATATTTATAATTATAATACCCAAATTATATAATAATATTAGTTTTAATTTTTTTTATAATAATAAGTTACCAAGGGAAAAAATAGTTCTGGTGGTCAAAGTTAATTTTCTTAAAAAAATAAAACAAAGAAAAGAATGCCTATAATTACTCAAACCTTGTCTCCAAATGATTGGTTGATATGAGGATCAATATGTATTCATAGCCTCTCCATTATTCTATACTTTTTTATCCACTTTACTTGAATAGTTACCTATCCTTTTATATTATTGTAACACCCTGCTATTTTAAAATAACACTATGTTTGATAGTATATACAACACACAACATCGAGCTTAAATAAGCCATGAAATATTATTATTGAAATATGACAATTACAACCTAGCCATTAAATTAGATGGTATAAAGTTTATTAACCAAATTATTAAATATATATAAATTACAACTCATTAAAAATTCATTTATTAATTCCTAGGTAATTAGTATTCAATTTTTAGTATAGTTATTTTCTGGTTTAGAAATAAGTTTTCTTTACAGATGAATTTTATTACTTTTTACGAAAAAAAATTATAATTAACTTGTGGAACATATATAAATTTTATTTTATAAAAAAAACATTTTTTAAATCATCATAACAAAATTATTTTAGGGTAAAATTTTCATATTTTTCTTCGAAGACTGATGTTTTAGTAAATAGTGAAAAATACTGATTTTTGTTTCAAACAATATTTTGGTTTCAAGAATTTAAAAAGTATAATTTCTCTTTAAAATGATTTAAAACTGAAATTAGATATATTATATTTTTAATAATTCAATTAAGTTCATTAGAGTCAATGTTATGATTGAATTTGGTATAAAACATTTTTATATATAAATAAGCATTTTTTGGAAAAACTATTGTTAATTAAATTTTATGGATTAAATTTTAAATTAAATTATGTCACTTATATTAATTGAATATTTAAAAATATATTATATAATTCTGTTGAAAAGATAAAAATTTTTTTAAATATTCCCTCTTATTATTAGTCATTATGAATAGTAACCAAAATAAATAATTATCACCACGATAAGGATAAATCAAGTAATTAAGGAAAATAATAATATGATAAGAAATATAAAATTACCCTAAAAATCACATTAATTTTATTTAATGAACCTATTTCATCCATACTCATAAAATATTCAAATATATGAGCTTTGGTTTCCATTTGACTATGATTTTAATATTTAAATTATTTTATTTAAAGAAAAGTCAAAATATCATTATCTTTGTTTTATTATATTTAAATTTTTGTAATAAGGATAAAAAAGTATAATTTTAGTTATAAATATGAAATTTATTTCTAATTTTTAGTGATGAAATAATTACCTTAAATTCTTATGAAACAGTGATACAGTATTTATTCAATTAATAAAAAATAAAATAAATGATTCTAAAAATAATAAAACTGATATAATTTGAAATAATTATTTTGTTACATAAATTTTATATATAAATATAAAAATAAAGTTATATTTAAAAGTATTATATTCTAATTCCCTCTTTTTTGATATATTTAAATTTAAATTAATTGAATATTTTCAAAATGGTATTAATGATATTTTATTATAAATAAAATTTTATTAAATTTTTTAAAATTAATAGAAATATTATAATCATCCAAAATAGTTTGATATGGTTTAAAATATAATATTTGTAAAATTTATGGGTTGTTTTTTCTCATATGGTAACATTCTTGACCTTTAAAGGGTGGAACTATTAATATTACGGCAATTGTAAAATGGGTTAAAGGGGGTTAAAACTAAAATATAAGTCTGAAAACTCAAGTAAAACATTTAAAAAATTTATTTTATGGGATTATTTTGACTCAAAATAATCCTATATTATAATTTTAACAATTTGGATCCATAGGGAGATGAAATATAATTTATATTAATTTAATACTTTAGGAACTTCAAAGAATGTATCACCCCTTAGTTATAAAAGGAGACCCCTTCCTTTAATTCTTCATTCCACTTTTGTAAGTATATCTAGACCAAAACCTGTCAATTTCTATTCTAAAAACCCTTATAAAATTTCTATAGGTTTTAATCCTTCCAAAATTCCTACCCTAGGTCCCTTAATAAGATATATAAAAGAAGTCTATCAAAGAAGAGGTAATCATCTTTACAAAGTCCTTAAAGCTTATTTCTTCTTTTACATCCTATTAAAGTGTTGTAAAAGTTGTAAGATAATAAATACAGTATCATAAATATACTAATATGTTATTATAATTATTCTACAATCATATTCTATATCTTTTTTATCCTATTAAAAGAAAAAACATCGCTTGTGTGTATGTACTGGTTATCGTCTCTGCGTATCAGTATAATTCATTTTTCATCACCATTTCTCTTGGATAGTTATAAAGAAGAAAATAATGTGTATTTATGATACTTATGACACAAAACATCTTTTATAATTATAATATCATATATACATTATTACCTTCTAATCTGATATAAAATGATAACATTGCTCATGCGTATGTGTGGACTACCACCTCCATAAAGCGGTGTGATTTGTTTTTCATTTATGTTTTACATGGATAGTAATAAGGATAGACTTAATAAATACATATGATATATATGATTTAATAATGATTCTATAAAGGTTAATTATTATTTAAATTTATTTTGTTCCATCTATCAAAAAGTGAAAATAATATTCATTTGTACGTACGCATTACCATCTCCATGAATAGTGAAATTTATTTTTCAATATCCATATTTTTGTATGATTATAAATATATATAAATATATATATATTTAATATATATTATATTTATATCTTGAATAAATTCTAGATATGATGGAACCATGAGTAATAATCAAGGACCTAGACTACCGAATCAAAACATACATGAAAAACAAAGTAGTTAACGAACAAAATAATGATATCAAAATAATGTTAACAAAAGAGTGATAAATTTTGTAAAGGGATCATATATGATAAAATATATATATATAAATATATGTATATATATATATATATATTTCTGGTTTATAATAAAAATTATCTAAATTTATTATACAGGAGATCAAAATAACTTATAATTCAAGTCAACTCTTAACTCAATTTCTATTCATTGGGTTATACTTATACTTAATTGACTATGTTTCTCCACGATTATGAGTGAAATGAAATATGATTCTATTATATATTATTTCCACTTGTTTTTTTTTGGGTTTACATTTACTACACATAATCACTACATTAATTCATTCTCAATTCAATGATATGATCTTTGTAAGGGATTTTGTCTCAATTTTCACTCCATTGAGACATACATGGTAATATGAACATATTTACTTTTATGTGCTATATATATTGACCCTTTGAGTTATTTAAAATGAATATATATTTACTCGTGATGATTAATTATTCAATTCAAGTTACTATTTCAGTATAATTGTTTAAAAGAAAATCTAATCTTATTTCTCTTCTTAATCGGGTATATTTTTTTCCACATGCATAATTTTCAAAATTATTTTACAAAAAAAAAATTTATTTATAGAAATTATTTATAAAGGATATTTTAAGTAATAATTTAATTTTTAAATGGTATAAAATTAATATTTAAAATTGTTTTCCTAAAAGGGGTCATTTTCCACTTTCTTTACAAAAAAAGTCAAAATGAATGTTTTTAAAACTTATACGGCATTAACAAACCTTCCTGCCACTATAACCATTTTAAAATCTTCAACTTATTATACAAGTTTTCAAAGGTATTTCAAAGAAAAATATTTTTGGGAAATATTTATATTCTATATTCCATACAAAATATAAATATTTTTTGATAAGGCATATAATTTATTAATTAAATTGACCATTGGATATATGAGGAATGAATTTTAAATGTAGTTAGGGGTGGATCTTGAAATTCTAAAACCCCTCGATGTATCGATAAGTGTCATGAGACAAATTATAAACCTATCAATAAATGGGTTTTTGGTGTACGCCTATCCATAGTTTAAACTTCCTTGGTGTAAAGCTTTGAGAGTAGAGATACAATGATGTCTAAGATCATGACATCTAATATTATGCATTTCCATCATTTTGAATTGAATTATTATTATTATTATTATTATTATCCATGATATTAGTATATTTATATTATACATGGATGCATTTTGTTCAAATTTATTGATTAAATGGTTTTGTTTTCAGTTATTTTACTTTCCAAATTGATCATATAAAATTTACTTAGGATAAATTCCACTGTATGTAACCCTTAGTAAGCATATGACCTTGACCTTTTATTTTTTTCCTTTCACGGGGATATTATTACTAATATCATGGATGAAAAAATTCTTCTTATTCTATATATTTAGTATTTACAATGTAATATAGGAATCCTGTATGTATCTAGTTTTTCAAGGCTTTTAAATTGATTGATATTGTGTGGTGAGATCCCTTGTATCTATGCTAATGTAATAAATAAGACACCATCTCTGGGTCACTAGATTTTATTTTATTACAGTTTGAATTAGAGAAATTTTACTAGAAACCTTGAAAACCATATTTTATATAAACATATCTAACCTGAGTATTATGATAATCTCTTATATTATTTGTGAACTTTTACCATTATAAGGATTTTATTTTATGGCTCAATATCCAAGATGATTATGATCTAACTAAGTGTGTGCCATTATTCAGTTATGGTTCCTAATGGACGAAAGGGATTCAATACTCATAGGTAATGTAGATATTTCTCTATAGAGAAATTCAACACATTAGATATTGGAACTGAGTAGATCTATGAAATATTAGTGTAGCTTACTAAGGTTTTTATGAATAACCTTGAATGAATAGATCTACCTATTTTTTCAAAATTTTATTATTCTATATTAGATCACTTCATGCAACAAAAGCCTCTATCTTTTAATAGAACTAATAATCCATTGTTAGCTGAGAAATGGATTAGGTCTCTCAAAAATATTTTTTTTCAAGCTTGGTATATGATGAAAGTAAAAAAGGATATTCAATCAGTGTATTGTTTTAGGTGAGATGTTGATCATTTTTGGTCATTGATCCAGAACCCTAAATAAACTGGATAAATAGAAATCATGAAATGGAGAACTTTCAA
Organism: Viscum album; assembly: GCA_963277665.1. Taxonomy (NCBI): domain Eukaryota; kingdom Viridiplantae; phylum Streptophyta; class Magnoliopsida; order Santalales; family Viscaceae; genus Viscum; species Viscum album. Next base: position 1,427,731,774 of record OY728122.1, on the reverse strand, counting down.
AGGGATTTTATTTGAGAAACACATACCTTGATAATAGTGATCTAAAATGTAGAGGATGTTCCACACTTTAAATCAAAAGTAATAAGAATGTGTAGAAAATTATAAGGCTAACATGAAAATATTATCCAAGTATAAATCAAATTATATACATAATCCAAAGAGAAATATTTACCATTTCAGTGATATTCTTAAGTTGAGTCTTTGAGGGGCACTAGTTTCCCAAACTTTTTCGTCATATGACCTGAAAATAAAATTTTATTTTTCCATATCACTTTTAAGGAAAAAGTGGGAAATTGAACAATTAAAAACTTAAGTTAAGTAAAAATATAAGGAACTCACAAAATTAGTACAGAAAAAACTAATATTATTGGAATTAATCTCCCTCTATAAGCCCCATTATAGTGTCGTTACCTACATATCTAGATATTTCTTGAAAAGATATTTAGAATTATTGGCCTTCTTGTCCCAAATTCGTATATATTCATCTAAATTAATTTTCCCTTAATTTATTCCACATGCCAATATTTGATCATATTTGTTAATCCATTCATATTTATCATCATTAAGAACAAATTGGATAAATTTCTCATAAATTCTATTATAATATTCCTTTCAAACAATGATATTGAAATATTCATCTAACATATCTCCCTTCGAATGAAGAAGAATCATCAGGCCAACATCCTCATCACTGGGAGGTATTTCTGGCCCCCCTATAATACCACATTTCTAAACCTATACTAGTTCTAGCCTATCCTCTGCCTCTATTATCTTTATTTTTACAACTGATCTAGTGAAAATATTCCTTGGAAGGATGGATTATTCTTTTGGATGTTTTTTTATTTTATTTTTATTGACAGAAAAGTTTCTATAAATAGCATTTCCTTACTTACCATTCCTCAATCCACACCCAATAGTCATCAACACATGTGGATCCTACTCCCACTCTGAAGAAGCTTTGGAGTCTGATTATTTTTCATCAAAATGTGTTGAACATCATATACCAAGTCCTCAAAATCCTATTTTTCACTCTTCAAAGAAATAACCCTTTTGTTCCCCTTAGATTTTACTGATTCCCATCCTTCAACGTCTACCTTTCCTAAGATTTAATCTCCTAGAATATGGAACATATTATAAACATCAACACTGTATCTCACCATTTACTTGGAACCAAAAACTACTTCATGTTATATAAATTACATTAACACGCCATCATCAATTCACACTATAACAACCGATCCCCATTTACAGCACAAACACCCCACCTTAACATGGGAATCAGGTCCTGGACCACCAGGCACTACTAGTTTCCCCAAAGAAATAGGTTCCCCTACCTAGGTCCCACCCACATACCTGAACAGGTCATCAGACTAATAGATATACCCATATGCCACCAGACTTTCTCTCCAGATCACTACTCCAGTCCAAACATGCTTAACTGTGGAGTTCTAATCAGCTAGGCTCTCGAAAATAATAGTTCACCTTGTTGACATGAGTCATATCATTTAGTTATTTAACCATTTATTATTTAGGGGTGTTACATTCACCCCCTTTTAGATCTCAAATTCCTCATTGTGGACCCTATATCTCAACCCATGTAGTTTCACCACACATAAGGATGGGTTTATGATCTGATTTCAATGTAACTACTCGGCCCCACTAACTGCACAGACACCCCGCCTTAACATGTTCGTTGGGTCCTGGAACTCCATAAACCACCAGTTTCCCCATATACATGTGGTCCCCTACTTGGGGCCCACCCACATTCTTGAAAGGGTAATCAGACTAATGATTATCCCTATAAGCCAACACATGTTATCACTAGTGTGCTTTGTTCTCACTCACACACACCCAGGGAAACTTCCTAGAAGGTCACCCATACTGATCACAGCTCCAGGCCAATCACACTTAACTATAGAGTTTTCATGAGGTAGACACCAAAAAATAATGGTTTCCCCTATTGACATGATTTGTATTATTTAGTCATTTAACCCATTATTATTCAGAGGTGTTACATGCACAACCCCTTTATTCCTAAAACTATAAGTATTATTCAGAAATAGATATTCATAGCACCCTTTATACGAGTCTCATGAAAAATATCAATTATAAATTCCTAATAATGAAGCATTGCATGAAGTATTTCAAGGATGGGATATTGCATCAAAATAATGCATTATAATCACTACCTTAGAGGATGTTGTATGTAGAGAATCACCTTAATTTGAGTTGGGATCACTCAACAATTTTTTTTTTCTTCCATTTCCCATAACTGTTTGAACATAGGGTGTGACCATATCAGAAACAACATTTTATTCCTGAATTAAAAATCATTTCCCCATATAAATACAGGTACCCTTTTTTATTCCATTTGGATCCAACTAATCAGCTTAAAGGCCAGTAGGTAGCTCTTCCCCTGTTGACTACCCATCTTCATGTTGTCCAAATCATATTTCCCCCAAAATACTAATTCGGTCAATTTATGAATTTTTCTTTACATCAACATTAGGAATGGACACCTAAACATTTCCCCTACCTTCCAAGCCTTCTTCCATCTTCTGGTATTTTATCGCACTCTTATGCCTACACACGACCATTAGGCTTCCCATTATTTTGTATGAAGAACAAAAATCACTCCATGACTCAAAAAATAGTTTTATTATAGATGAAATCTTCCCCAAAAGTGATCCAAACAAACTCTCTTGGAAATATTGAGACATCGAACTCAATGAAAATTTGTGGAGAAATAGGGTGGAAAATAGATATTTTTCTGCAATTGGAAAATAAATACAAAAAAAAGATTCCCTAACATCTAGATAATCAAAGGATTATAAAAAGGAAGAGGTATTTTTGGAGACCTTAACCAAATCACCATGGTTAGGGTATCACATTTTCGATAGAAATTGTAATTCCACTCAAATAAAAAGAATGGGAATCATTGCAGATATTGGGGGCTCAGTCCCATGGCTAAACAAAGTCATTATAAAAAGTTTATTAGATCATGATAAGCTTGTTGTTAAGAAGACCCACGTTTCCATTTTCTAGTAATCCACAAGATATGATGTAATGGCCCAGACCCTCCTGGCCCATTACTTTGCCAAAAGTGAGGCTCTACCAAAACAGTGGCACCCTGATGGTGGCACTAGTCACGGTGGCACCGTGGCGGTGGCACCAGTCACGGTGGAACCGTGATGGTGGCACCGGTCCCTGTGGCACCGTGACAGTGGCACCGGTCACGGTGACACTTTGAGGGTGACACCGTGACGGTGGCACCGTGTCCCCTTCATTCTTTTCCATTTCCCGACCTTTCCACTTCCGCAGTAATTAATTCTTTTACCCTTATTAAAGCCCATAATTAATCCCTAAAAATCCTGAGAAATTTCCTCAATGGGGGATATTAAATAACCACTTAATACCATCGTGTGTAACCACCCAAACCATGTGGGAAACCACGATCCAACTTTCATGGCGTTCAAAATCTCCATATACCGTAATAATAGGATTTTATCTATATATTGGAGAGGAAGTTCTTCTTTATCTTCTTCCTTTTGGTCGACTCCTCTCCTTCTCCCTAGTGCTCCTGCGCTCGAGTTGTCTACTCATCCTTGGAGTTCCAGACGTCCCCCACCACTGCAAATCGCGCATCCCCTGTTCCTGGCACATGGAGAAAAACTTCGATATTTGATCAATCAAGTAGGGATTCTACCTTTGCCTATCCTTTCTATGTATCATGTGGGGTGGGTATGCTACTGCTTTTGTAGGAATGGATGAACCAAACATTAATGAAGATAACAAAAGGATTCTAATGAATGAAGCGGAGGGGTGTGATTGATGATGCTGCTCTGTTTTATCCTCTTTCATGATTAATGATTTCTGAATTTTGTAGGCTTATGCCTACTGAAAATCCTGGTCGTTGGTGGTCTTTCTCTATGTACTAATGAACTCCTACAACCTGTGATGTTTAAATGGCTTGTTTTTTGGTTTTCGACCTTGTGTTGTGAAGGAAATTGGTTAATTACGTATATTCTGTTAATTAAATTGAAATCACCAGGATTAACTCCTTTTCTATGATAACCCCGGTTTAAGCCCAGTGGAATTTAAACCATGGAGTGTGTTAAATCTTTTAAATCTGAAAACACCTACTTGGGCCTGCTTTGTGTTGGTGGTCGAGGTTTGGTTGATTCTTTCACAGGCCGATTGGTGGGGTGATATAGGTGGGGATGGGATCCCCTATTGTTATACTTTTGCTGGTTGTGAATTTGAGGTTGTGTGCTTATATCACGAATTGTGGTGGAATCCTCTGTTGTTGACAAACCGTTGGATTCTGTATTTTGGGGACATGGGGCTATGTCTCGGGCTTTTTTTGGTTCTAGTACTTTGAGGGATATCACTTATCTCTTTGTTGTTGTGACTTTTCAAGAGAACCGGGTGTGAATGTTTAAGTTGCTGTTTGACTGTCTTCTTTCTCTAGCTTGCGGTTTTTTCCTGTTAATTTCCCAATAGTGTACAATTATCCTAAATGGGGTTACTTGAACATGAAAACAGGAACAGTTTAAATGGGAATTGGTTTTGGGAATGATTTTTGGCTTGGCTATGAGTGTTGTATTGTTCTTTCATGAATGATTAGTAACGAGTGTGTTTGCGCTTAGGTTGGATTTGGAAAACCCAAGGTTGGGTGAGTGCTTATTACTTATAAATATATCTGTATTTCTCATGTTTCTTATTCACACCCCACCCAAGTTGAGCACTTAGTTCCGAACACCCCATTTCATAGGGAGGGTGTTTTCCCCAACACTCTTATGGGTGGCTGGTTATTAGCTCCTTTTTTGATCCCTTTCTCAAATAGCCCAAGACTCTTAGGGCAGGCTGTGATGGCCTGAAGTCCACTATTAGCCCAAGAATCTTCGAGTATGGTAGTTGTGGTGGTTCACCCAGGTGTTTGCGGGTAGGTTGTTTCCCAAGTGTCTTCGGGATGAGGCCCAGGTGTCTTCGGGCGTGGCAGCAGTTGTTATGACCCAGGTGTTTTCGGGTGTGGTTACACATGGTTTTTGTGGCCCAGGTGTCTGCGGTCGGGATAGCAGTTATGTCCCAGGTGTGTGCATGTGAGGTTTGACAAAGGGACTATGGTGATAATGGAAGTATTGGTTCGATGCATAGGATGTCTTCAATAACCAGTGGGAAAGTGGCGCAGGGTACCCAAATATCGATGTGCTATTACTATACTTTACTTGTCGTGCGTTATTTGGGGAGTGTGCCTTGGTGAGACTTGGGTGGATAGTTTCTCCTTGTTAGGTTCTTTGGTTTTCTTTTCTCGCAGGGAATTAAAATGCCTCTCCACTTGTGCATGAGAGTCTTTGGTTTTCCCTACTGAGTGTACTTGTATGCTCACCCTATGTATATAAAATTATTTTTAGGTTTCCAGGAGGACTTCAGGGATCGTGCCAGACCATACTAGCTCGGACCATGGGGTCGTTGCTGTTGTCTTTTTCCTTTTCTTGGTACTTACCATTGGAGTTTTGTGGCTTGCATCCCTTACTTTTGAACATGCATATGGGAATGGTTTACTTTTGGCTTTACCTTTACTTTCATCTTTGGTGTTGTTGGGTTACTATCTTATCCCTCGATCCGATTAAAATAAAAAGGGTAATTCCTTCCATCTTGTGTGTGATTCTATACCCTTGGTGCTAGTCTCCAATTTGGGACCTATTGAAGGTAGGTCTCGGGGGTCATTATCTCTCCTTCAACTTAAAGAAGGAAGGGTCTGGCAATCTGTTGTCCCTTCCCTCTTTTTGGTGAAGGCGGGCTGGGAAAGAATGGTATCAGAGGTGGGTTGAGAGATAGGATGGAGTCTGGAGTTAGGCATAGTGAGGATTTCATGGGATGGTAGGGTGACAATGTTGGGTGACCTTGGTATGTGAATTAGGCCAGGGAAGACCGTCTAGGAAATGGGATTTTAGGGCCCGCCGTGATCCGATGCAAGGACTCTGGACCTATCGAACGACCAAGTGAGGCTACACTGATTATAGGGTAGAGACCCTAGGAAAGTTACATACATCAAAATGACTTGTGTTCTTGTGTTTCTTGGGTGTTTTTGGAAATTAAAATGAAAACAAAGTTTAAGGAAAATTTAAGAACAATATTATGCATTACTTGGGCTTAGGAAATATTTGTTTACCTTTTAGATATGGAACCTGAGAGATAACCACGAGTTGTGCGGGAAATCGAGGCCCAAGAGGTTGACTCAGTTGACCAATGGAGGGCTGACCAAGAGGAGGAGTATGATCAGTGTCAGAAGACGCTTCGTGTTTTCCAGCGTCAAACCCTCGGTAAGTATGAGGATAGCACCTCAGTTATGGAGACGAAGAGCTGGCTCGAGGATCTAGTGATAGCTTTTAGCTTGATTAGAGCTCCGACAGAGTACTGGGTTCCACTTTCCGTCAGCCAGATGCAGGGAGCAGCGCGTCAGTGGTGGACGCTTTATCTCGGGGAAAGGAAGAAGGCTGAGATTTCATGGGTTGATTTCGAGAAGGAGTTTCGGGCGGAATTCCTCTCTTCCACGATGAAAGTCGAGAAGAGGCAGGAGATACTCTCCCTCCAGTAGGGGAGTATGACAGTAAGGGAGTTGGGGATCAAGTTCAAGGATCTCCTCTGCTTTGCTACAGACCTCTTTCCGGATGAGGATTCTCGGGTGAGACGTTTGGAGGAGGCGCTCTGACCTTCCCTCGAGTGCGTTGTTACCCCCTTCACCCTACCGACATTCTTGGAGGTGCAGAAGAGGGATGAAGTGGTGGAGGGGATGCACACACTGGGAGGTGTGTCATGTGAGGGGATTCAACTAGGATCATTGAAGGGGATAGTCGTCAGTAGCAGGCCTCCAGCATCAGGACCCTCTAGGTTCCGACCAGTAGGGAGTAGGCCGTAGCAGTTCCAGTTCCGGTCTCCTAGTCCTCGCCCTTTCCCATCAGACCCGGGACCGAGGTTCTTCATCTGTGGCATCCATGGTCACCTTCATAACTATTTCCCAGATAGAGTAAAGTACAGTGGGAGTGGGTAGGTCTAGCACCCACCTCAACAGCAGCAGTCCCCGGCTAGGCTATTTCAACAGCAGCAGCAGCAGGGGCAGCGGGCTCCCGCTCTGCTGAGGGCCGACGTTGCTGGAGGAGGCCGACCTCAGGTCGCTCCTCAGGGACCTCGACCAGGGTGTGGTTGGGGAGGCAGCCGACAGCCGAGAGGCAGAGGAGCTGGTCGTGGTCAATTTCACGTGGCGAAGGCAGCAGTTCCAGCAAGGCCAGAGGCCGTTCGAGGTATGATCAGCTTTTTTAGTACCCTTGCATATGCCTTTTTCAATACAGGAGCTTCGCACTCCTTTGTTACATCCAATTTGGCCCACGCTCTGGGTTTAGACGCTGAGAGACTTCTAGTTCCCCTAGTTCTAAGCATACTAGTCGGAGGTCAGACCGAATTGTTGTATGTTTGTCGAGGATGTAGACAGATGATAGGACCACATCAGTCAGTTAGGGATCTTCTACTGTTTCAGATACATCCATACTATGTCATCCTAGGCATTGATTGGTTGTTCTTTGTATGTTCTGTCATTGACTGCTTCCGAGGAAGGGTTTTGTTTTCGGACTTGGGCGGTCGATGGGTGACTTTCATCGGCGAGCAGAGTTTCTAGGGAAACAGAAAGAGAGGGAAGCCCCTCCTATCCTTGTGGCTGAGCTATCAGTGGAGTCAGTGGATGCAGAAATGGTGGGAGTCCTAGGAATCGTCAGTGATTTTATGGACATCTTCCCTAAGGAGGTGACAACTCTACCCCCTCGACATGATATCGAGTTTGGGATAGACTTGCAGCCTGGTGCTCGTCCAATTTCAATGGCCCCCTACTGGATGGCACCTTCTGAGCCCCGGCAGTTGCAGATTCAGATTGACAATCTAATGAATAAGGTTTTTGTTCAACCAAGTCTGTCACCATGGGGTGCTCCAGTCTTGTTCGCAAAGAAGGCAGATGGTGGTCTCATGCTATGCATAGACTACAGGAGGCTGAATCTGGTGACGGTCAAGAACCACTACCCTCTTCCAAGGATAGACGTTCTCTTTGACCAGTTGAAGGGGGAAGGTTGGTTCTCGAATATCGATCTGCGGTCTGGATATCACCAAGTGAGGGTGAAGGATCGCGACATCTCAAAGACTGCCTTCAGGTGCAGATATGGCCACTTTGAGTTTGTAGTCATGTCGTTCGGCGTTACGAACGCACCAGCTGTGTTCATGGGGCTCATGAACTCCGTATTCTAGGAGTATCTAGATCGGTTCATAGTCGTGTTCATCGACGAAATCCTGATCTATTAAAGATTAGATGAGGAACTTTCTGAGCACCTGAGGACGGTTTTGGAGGTCCTCCGACAGCACCAGCTCTATGGGAAGTTGTCAAAGTAAAAGTTAAGTACGTGAGAAGTACACTTCCTTGGGAATGTGGTGTCCGAGCAGGGAGTAGTAGTGGACCCATCGATGGTCGAGGCGGTTGTTTCTTGGGTAGCACCCAAGAACGTGGCAGAGGTTTGTAGTTTCCTTGGGCTGGTAGGTTACTATCGGTGGTTCGTGCCCAACTTCTCTCAAGTTGCAGCACCTTTGATAGCTTTGACCAAGAAGGACCCAGCCTTCGTGTGGGATGAGCAGTGCGAGGAAGCCTTTAGCTATCTGAATGAGAAGTTGGTTAGTGCCCCAATGCGGAGGTTTCCATAAGAAGTGGCATCATATGAATTATTCTATGATGCTTCAGGGTAGGGCCTCATATGTGTGTTGATGCAGCGACAAGGGGCGATATCCTATGGGTCTAGGCAATTATGTCCCAATGAGCGTAACTATGCCACCCATGATCTAGAGTTTATGGCGGTCGTGTTCCCACTAAAGTTGGGGTTCCACTACCTCGTTGTGGAGCGCTTCGTGGTATTCACCGATCAAAAGATATTGAAGTATGTCTTATCCCATTGAGACCTAAACTTGCATCAGCGAAGGTGGATGGAGTTCCTTCAGAACTACGACTTCGAGATTTTCTACACCTCAGGAAAAGTAAATGTGGTGGCTGATGTAACACCCCAAGATTTTATGAAAAATATTCTTTTTAATTTCATTAATTTCTTGTGTTGTACGATACACCAAAAGGATTCTTTCACAACATGCAACCCTGACTTGGCTTGCATTACACGCAATCGCGACCTTCCTCGATAGCGTGTGTTGTACGCAATACCGGGTTTTAATAAACAATGATATATTATTATAATATTGTCATGAACTAGTAGTTATGAATATTATTAACTAAATTTTGAATTTTATAACATTATTATTTATCTTACACATTTTCTAGAACATGGTATAAGAACAAAATAAATTTTTCGGGTAAAATAAGTATTTTTCAAAAAATGCAGTTTTTCCGCCTTTTGATGAAGCACCCACTTTAAATCTAGTTTTTGACATTTTTATATGTTCAATTTGACAAAATAAAATTCTTCTTTTGAATCAGGATGTAAAAATTTACATTAGATAAAGTTTTGATATTTTTCAGATAACTTTCATATTTTAATGAATAGTAAAAACACGCTATATTTTAATTAAAAACAACTTTTTTCATCATAATATCTTATGTGGTTAAATTATAATATTGAATGGTTTTAAAGTATAAATAGAATATATTTTTACCATTTAATATAATTTATGTCATTAGCATTGATTTTACCTTGAATTCTTAGGTTAAATCAATTCAATCTTTTGCAATGTTTTAAACAAAAACCCGTTTTTATTTGACAACGGGGTTGATTTTAATTTAATTTCTGCAACTTCTATGTATTGAATTTTAAAAAATGGATTCCATATTTGGAATCAGTGGGTCCAAATTATGTTAATAGGCTACTTTTTATTTTTGGGAATTATGAATAGTAACTACGGTAAATTGTATTTACCATAGTTAAAGGTAAATCGGGTAATTAAGGGTAAATATATTATTATAAAATTACTCTAACACATGCCAAAATTCTATTTGATGGCTAAAAGTAAACCCATATCAACTAAGGGTCGGATTAGATTCATTTTATGGTCTTTTGACCATGAAAATAATTTAATTATTATTAAAACCAAAGAAAGTGACAACATGTCACTTTCTTAAATCTTATAAGTATAATAATTTTAACTTAGTGATAAACATCATAAAACTTCGAACATGAATAGTATCCAGAAAGCTAACAAAATTATCTACATCATGAAAATTTATTTAGAATTTGTTTGGGATTAAATAGTTATCATTAATTGTGACACAATAGTGATGCAGAAATTATTTATCTAGTGAAAAATCAAGAATATAGTTTTTATTAAACTAATAGTGACCATAAAAGACACAAACCCCTGACCAAAACTTATTGGTCATGTAAATTGAAACTATAATCATCCAATTGTAGAATATTTGACCATTTGGAGTTTTATACAAGCAATTATGACACTTATATTATTTTGTTTTAAATGATTCCAAAGTTGTCACCTTCATAATTTAATAAATATAACAATTTAAATATTGTGATTTTAAGATGATAAATTCGAGTACAAGTATTATTGTGAAAGGTAATATATTTATCTTCATCATATGATTTTATTTTAAATTTTTATGCAACAAATAAGTATATTAAATAATTATACAAAAATGATGTAGTAATTATTTTATTAAGAGATAAACCAAATAAATGGTTTTAAAAATAATAAAATAAATATTATATGAACTATTTAATGTGATCCACTAATTTTATAGACACATATGAACTTTTATTAGTATATTAAAGCTTTTATTTTGAACATATCTTCTGTATATATTTTATTTAAATTCAAATAAATGAATAGTGTCAAAATTGACACTATTGTTATTTTATAAAAATAACATATTATAAAATTGTTTAAAAATCACAAAAATATTTAAAAATTATAAATTTAAATTTATATGGTCTATAATGTTATAAAGTAAACAATTACGGAAAATTCACAACAAATAAGTAATTATTTATTATAATTCAAAATTTAGAATTTTATTACCACAAATAAACTTAAATAGATTAAATAAGGATAAATCAAAATGATAAGGTTTAAAATAAGATCCAAACATGTCTAAATTTGATTGGTTGATGAGATTACAACCCTATCTTATCTAATATTTTAATATGAGTCATTTTTGGAGGTTTTTAAGTGGGGTTAGATTTATTATAAATTAATATTTTTAAGAATTCCAAAGGTGCCCCTCTCCTCCCTTATAAAAGGGCACCTCCTCCCTCTCTTCCTCACACAACTTTGAGCCTTCAAGCTCGTCCAACCACTGACAAATTATCTTCTCCACTTCCCTAGAATAATTCTAGAGGTCCTCGTATTCTTCAAAGACCAATCTTAGTTCCCTAAGTGGAGGATTCAAAGAGGCGTTTCAAAGAAGAGGTAATATCCATTACCGATCTTTTCAATTTCTTTCTTCTTCAACTTCTTCTTCTTTAGTTGTTTAATGATAAAGTAATAACATAATTATTACTTACATACAGATATGTTATTATAAATATGAAACAACCCTAATTCACCTTCTATCCATCCTACGGAAAAATGAAATCACCGCGCGTGCGTACGTACGGAATACTGTCTCCACGTCGTGGTGTAATCTGTTTTTCCACCAACACCTTACATGGATGGGTATTATGGTGTAAATAATAACTATAAATAGTTATTATAACATCATAATGATTCTGATATATTGTATCATCCACTCCAATTCAATTCAATAATTATGGAAATGATATCATCGCTCGTGCGTACGTACGGACTATCGTCTCCACGACGCGATGAGATTCATTCTCCATGTTAACCATTTAAGAATGATTATAAAGTATATATAAGAAATAATAATGAAATATATGATATTATAAAACTAATGGATTTATGTTTGTATATATGTATGTTATCTACTTAATTCCATTCAACTGAATAAGGAAACGAAAACAGCGTTCATGCGTATGTACAGCCTACCTTCTCCATGAACGGTGTATTTCTTTCCATTTACTAATTTATTATATATATGTATATTCTGAATATATATTATATATAAATCATGTTTTATATTCTTTAATTAAGTAATCATGATCTACGTAATCATATGAATAATTACAAGTTAAAACACGAACGACAAATGAGACGATTTTACCCAAAACGCTACTTTAACATGAATTTACAAAAGAACGGGTAATATAAAGTCATAAGTGAACCATATATGATATAATAACAATGAATATGATTCTTTAATAAGTCAATGACATTATTTAAATCATTATACATGAGGTTCGGACACTTACGAAGCAAATCGGACCTAAGGTAAGGGAAATATCACAATCTCACTTTTATCCGAGATTGTTTTTACTTTTGTAATTACTGGGGTGTATTTTATCATCCACATCCATGTTCCCTCAATATATAATATTATTTCTATCCTTATACAATAGTTTATATCCAATTTTACCCTTCGATAAGTTTTTTTTAAAAGATATGAAAGGAATCTTTTGTCGTTTTTCATACGAGGTACTTTTTGACTTTTCCGAAAAAAGTACGAAGAATGTTTTTTTTAACTTATACCGCATGAATGAATTTTTAAAACATTATTTCCAAGAATATTCCTTTAAAAGTTTTCAAGTTTATTTTTAATCAACTTCTTTTAGTTTATAATTCTATGACATATTAAGAAAGGTAAAGTGTTTTTGAAGAAGAAAGGATATTTTCCTCAAGAATTCATTTCAAGTGTTTTATCAAAATTATTTTCCATCTAAGATAATATAGGGTTCTGTTTTTATCCCGATTTGATTATGTTGTGATGGAATTATTTTTATGAATTCCTTTATCTTATATGAATTGTTTTATGATTTCATGTTGTTTAAGAATCCCATTTTTATTACATGGGTTATGAAATGATGTATGGTTTATGATTTTGTGGCACACATAAGAATGGTATCATTATGAGATGGGTGGGACCTATATCTCCCTCCAATTCATTGGGTAAATATTTTATATCTCATGAGATAGACATGGTTGGAATGGTAGGTTATACCGGTTCAGTGAAACAGGACTGAAACGAGGGTGACTCGGTTCAGAAAGGGACTTTGTCCACTAAGATAGTCTTGCCAATGAGTCTTGACTAACAAGAAATAATTCTCTATGATTATGTGTGTATGCCACAAAGTTTCATGTTTTAAGTTATGATTATTTTGATTACATTTCACTGCCACGATTTATCCCATGTTATGAAATTATGATCTCTTTTGCAGGTTAAGATTTCCAAAAGTTATGTGCTTGTGTATACGATGTGATTGATATTTTTTTTTACCCTTACTGAGCATTTGAGCTCACCCTTTTATGTTTAATTTTCCCCAGGATATAAAGAAAGGTTTTAGGTATTAAAAAAAGAATATCTTTATGGGAGATGTTGAAGATCTTTCACCAGGATTAGAAGATTATATTCTGAGTTTCCAAAGACACTAAACTATTACGATCCTTGTTTGTGTGTTTTTGTTATGTACTAAGTATTCCGCAAATGTAATTTAATGTCAATGTACGTCAGGCTTCGAGTCTCTACAGTTGGTATAAGAGGAAAGGTTTAGTAAACCTTTGGAAACTAGGATGCGAAAACGTTAGTGAGATCCCTAGAGATATTTCTAAGGTATGTCTAGGGATGTCCCTAAGGATAAGTATATGTATAGGATATAGTCCTAGAACTATGGTAACGATATTAGATTAAACCAAAGATGTTAGATATTGAAGTTACTCCCCCTTTATTATGATTTTTTCCTCTAAAACTATTCTTTTTGGGTTTTAGACGATGGCTGGAACCCAAAGGAACTTTTTTGATCAATGCAATGGACAATGCAATGATTTTCCTCCTGATCAAACAAATGTTATGGTAAATGGATTGAAAAATATTATTGCTATACTTACACAAGCTATGAATCATTCTGGACTTCCAAATGAGCAGAGAAGGGAACAATATTCTATTTAGTCCTTCATGAGGCAACGTCCACCTTCTTTCAGTGGGACTTCTGATCCACTTGTTGCTGAACAATGGATCAGTACCACTGAAAAGATATTTTCAGTTCTTCAATGTTCTGAACATGATAAAGTCATCTTAGCAGTATATCGTTTGGAAGGTGAAGCTGATCAATGGTGTAATCTTATCAAGAATACGAGGCCAAGAGATGAAATTGAGTCCCTGGAATGGGACGAGTTCAAGAACTTGTTTTTCAGTAAGTACTTCCCTCGTATTCTTAGAACAAATATGGAAAAGGAGTTTCTTGAGATGAAGCAGAAGGATGATGAATCTGTTGGTATATACGAAGCGAATTTTACAAGACTTGCAAGGTATGCATCTGGCATTATCATCCAACCTGAAAGTAAAGTTGATCGATTTTTCAGTGGCTTAAAACCAAGTCTTCGAAGGGCATTAGCTATAAGAGACTTCAATAGCTATGAAGAAATTGTGCGTTGTTCTATCAAGGTAGAAATGGAAGTTGGTGTTACATATCCATCTCATGGTTTTGACAAGAAACGAAAGATGGAGTTCAAGGAGAAATCTCAGAATAATGGTGAAAAGAATATGAATGTTTCCTTATGCTCAAAGTGTGGAAAGAAGCATGGTGGAGATTGTCTTAAAGGGACTATAAAATGTTTTAAGTGTGGAAAAGAAGGTCATCGAGCAGCTGAGTGTCGAAGTAATAGAAAAAGGGTTTCTAATGATGTGAACAAAGCAAACACTGCAGAGAACGCACCACCAACACTTTTATGCTTCAAGTGCAAGGAAATGGGGCATTATGCTAATAAATTCCCTAATCTAAGTGTTAGTGATGACCGACATGAGAAACCGATTAAGGAAAAGGACAAAGGGAAGTCACATGCGATCACTATTGGCGATGTTGAATATGACAACGATGTGGTGGAATGATTAAGTGTTTATGTAATGGGATTCCAAAATAATGGTGTATCATGGTGTATTGGAATATTTATGTATTAGTCTAATGTGGTATTCAAAGTGATTGAGATATTTTTGGAAATAAGATGATATGCGCATAATGAAGGGAAAACGAGAAAATGAAATGTTTAACAGTATTCATGAGCTCATGATTGATATAAGGACTAAGTGATGTCATGGTTTGAGTATATAGAATTTTGAGGATTTTGGTATGTGAAAAGTGTTAACTTTTAACTGCATTCATTTTTTCACTAAGGTTCAATGGGTATTCAAGAGAATACATGATTAAGGCCTTTGAATGTTTGGAATGTGACCAACAAGACATATCTTATGATATATGGGGATCAACGATTGTATTAAATATCTGGTAATCATTTTCACTATATTATGAGAGTGGGCTGCAGTATTATGGATAAGCCTAAAGATTGGAATGGATTATGTTGGACATAAGTTAGTATTGTTTAAGGATAAAAGTTTTTTTTCAATATTATTGATGGGATGTTATAGTAATATAGCTTTAGAAAAAGGACAACCTGCCGGACGGGTGACAGCCCATCGCGTCGGACAAGGCCGTGGGAATCGAACCCACAACCAAAGTGTGACTGGCCTTTATCGCCTACCACTGGCCTACAGGAAGTCCCTGGTTAGTATAAACTAGTTTTATTTTATTAAGCGGTATGATATATGAAGCATAAGTCCATTTTAGGAACCATATATGATTAATCTCACTATAGATCGACTTATGTATATAACTTTTGCTAACCTTTAGTTTGAGACATATGGAATGACCCGTCATTCTATCACATTATCTGCTAACACTTCATGAATAACAAATTCAACTTCATTTATTTAAGAGATGAAGTGGAAATTGTTCAAGGCACGAACAACAGTGAGATTGTACCAAAATAAAGTAAGTATTTATTCTAATTCAAATTCTTCAACTTTAGGGAAATGATCTTGAAAACCAAAAATTTTGTCCTAGTGATCTTATATCTGATGAATCAGATGGTACCCTAGATCATCACAAATTTATGGCTTTGCAATTGTTGGCTTTTTCATAGCCATGTTCTCTACCACTCTCCATCAGAACATGATGGTTAGATTTCTCTTCCATATCCATATTTTCACCTATGTGGAAACCCAATGATTAGTTTATTTGGGTAACCATTAAGTTTCATGCTTTTGTTTTTAAAGATTAGTTCTGGTATTCCTTTTTACGATGTGGGTTTCTATCAAAGAAATTTTCGAATAGTAAACCATTTATAACCCCGACGAATTTCGAGGGCGAAATTCATTTTAAGGGGGGTAGAATGTAACACCCCGAGATTTTATGAAAAATATTCTTTTTAATTTCATTGATGTCTTGTGTTGTACGCTACACCAAAATGATTCTTTCACAACACGCAGCCCTGACTTGGCTTGCATTACACGCAATCACGACCTTCCTCGATAGCGTGTGTTGTATGCAATACCGAGTTTTAATAAACAATGATATATTATTATAATATTGTCATGAACTAGCCGTTATGAATACTATTAACTAAATTTTGAATTTTATTACATTATTATTTATCTTACACATTTTCTAGAACATGGTATAAGAACAAAATAAATTTTTCGGGTAAAATAGGTATTTTTCAAAAAATGCAGTTTTGCCGCCTTTTGATGAAGCACCCACTTTAAATCTAGTTTTTGACATGTTTATATGTTCAATTTGACAAAATAAAATTCTTCTTTTGAATCAGGATGTAAAAATTTACATTATATAAAGTTTTGATATTTTTCCGATAACTTTCATATTTTAATGAATAGTAAAAACACGCTATATTTTAATTAAAAACAACTTTTTTCATCATAATATCTTATGTGGTTAAATTATAATATTGAATGGTTTTAAATTATAAATATAATATATTTTTACCATTTAATATAATGTATGTCATTAGCATTGATTTTACCTTGAATTCGTAGGTTAAATCAATTCAATCTTTTACAATGTTTTAAACAAAAACCCGTTTTTATTCGACAACGGGATTAATTTTAATTTAATTTCTGAAACTTCTATGTATTGAATTTTAAAAAATGGATTCCATATTTGGAATAAGTGGGCCCAAATTATGTTAATAGGATACTTTTTATTTTTGGGAATTATGAATAGTAACTACGGTAAATTTTATTTACCATAGTTAAAGGTAAATCGGGTAATTAAGGGTAAATATATTGTTATATAATTACTATAACACATGCCAAAATTCTATTTGATGGCTAAAAGTAAACCCATATCAACTAAGGGTCATATTAGATTCATTTTATGGTCTTTTTACCATGAAAATAATTTAATTATTATTAAAACCAAAGAAAGTGACAACATGTCACTTTCTTAAATCTTATAAGTATAATAATTTTAACTTAGTGATAAACATCATAAAACTTCGAACATGAATAGTATCCAGAAATATAACAAAATGATCTACATCATGATAATTTATTTAAAATTTTTTTGGGATTAAATAGTTATCATTAATTGTGACACAATAGTGATGCAGAAATTATTTATCTAGTGAAAAATCAAGAATATAGTTTTTATTAAACTAATAGTGACCATAAAAGGCACAAAACCCTGACCAAAACTTATTGGTCATGTAACTTGAAACTATAATAATCCAATGGTATAATAGTTGACCATTTGGAGTCTTATACAAGCAATTATGACACTTATATTATTTTATTTTAAATGATGCCAAAGTTGTCACCTTCATAATTTAATAAATATAACAATTTAAATATTGTGATTTTAAGATGATAAATTCTAGTAAAAGTATTATTGTGAAAGTTAATATATTTATCTTCATCATATGATTTTATTTTAAATTTTTATGCAACAAATAAGTATATTAAATAATTATACAAAAATGATGTAGTAATTATTTTATTAAGAGATAAACCAAATAAATGGTTTTAAAAATAATAAAATAAATATTATATGAACTATTTAATGTGATCCACTAATTTTATAGAGACATATGACCTTTTATTAATATATTAAAGCTTTTATTTTGAACATATCTTCTGTATATATTTTATTTAAATTCAAATAAATGAATAGTGTCAAAATTGACACTATTGTTATTTTATAAAAATAACATATTATAAAATTGTTTAAAAATCACAAAAATATTTAAAAATTATAAATTTAAATTTATATGGTCTATAATGTTATAAAGTAAACAATTATGTAAAATTCACAACAAATAAGTAATTATTTGTTATAATTCAAAATTTAGAATTTTATTACCACAAATAAACTTAAATAGATTAAATAAGGATAAATCAAAATGATAAGTTTTAAAATAAGATCCAAACATGTCTAAATTTGATTGGTTGATGATATTACAACCCTATATCATCTAATCTTCGAATACGAGTCATTTTTGGAGGTTTTTAAGTGGGTTTAGATTTATTATAAATTAATATTTTTAAGAATTCCAAAGGTGCCCCTCTCCTCCCTTATAAAAGGGCACCTCCTCCCTCTCTTCCTCACACAACTTTGAGCCTTCAAGCTCGGCCAACCCCTGCCAAATTCTCTTCTCAACTTCCCTAGAATAATCCTAGAGGTCCTGGTCTTCTTCAAAGACCAATCTTAGTTCCCTAAGTGGAGGATTCAAAGAGGTGTTTCAAAGAAGAGGTAATATCCATTACTGATCTTTTCAATTTCTTTCTTCTTCAACTTATTCTTCTTTAGTTGTTTCATGATAAAGTAATAATATCAGTATTACTTACATACTGATATGTTATTATAAATATGAAACAACCCTAATTCACCTTCTATCCATCCTACGGAAAAATTAAATCACCGCGCGTGCGTACGTACGGAATACCGTCTCCACGCCGTGGTGTAATCTGTTTTTCCACCAACACCTTACATGGATGGGTATTATGGTGTAAATAATAACTATACATAGTTATTATAACATCATAATGATTCTGATATATTGTATCATCCACTCCAATTCAATTCAATAATTATGGAAATGATATCATCGCTCGTACGTACGTACGGACTACCGTCTCCACGACGCGATGAGATTCATTCTCCATGTTAACCATTTAAGAATGATTATAAAGTATATATAAGCAATAATAATGAAATATATGACATTATAAAGCTACTGGATTTATGTTTGTATATATGTATGTCATCTACTTAATTCCATTCAACTGAATAAGGAAACGAAAACAGCGTTCATGCGTACGTACGGCCTACCGTCTCCATGAACGGTGTATTTCTTTCAATTTACTAATTTATTATATATATGTATATTATGAATATATATTATATATAAATCATGTTTTATATTCTGTAATTAAGTAATCATGATCTACGCAATCATATGAATAATTACAAGTTAAAACACGAACGACAAATGAGACGATTTTACCCAAAACGCTACTTTAACATGAATTTACAAAAGAACGGGTAATATAAAGTCATAAGTGAACCATATATGATATAATAACAATGAATATGATTCTGTAATAAGTCAATGACATTATTTAAATCATTATACAGGAGGTTCGGACACTTACGAAGCAAATCGGACCTAAGGTAAGGGAAATATCACAATCTCACTTTTATCCAAGATTTTTTTTACTTTGGTAATTACTGGGTTGTATTTTATCATCCACATCCATGTTCCCTCAATATGAAATATTATTTACATACTTCTACAATAGTTTATATCCAATTTTACCCTTCGGTAAGTTTTTTGTAAAAGATATGAAAGGAATCTTTTGTCATTTTTCGTACGAGGTACTTTTTGACTTTTCTGACAAAAGTACAAAGAATGTTTTTTTAACTTATACGGCATGAATGGATTTTTAAAACATTATTTCCAAGAATATTCCTTTAAAATTTTTCAAGTTTATTTTTAATCAACTTATTTTAGTTTATAATTCTATGAAATATTAAGAAAGGAAAAGTGTTTTTGAAGAAGAAAGGATATTTTCCTCAATAATTCATTTCAAGTGTTTTATCAAAATTATCTTCCATCTAAGATAATATAGGGTTATGTTTTTATCCCGATTTGATTATGTTGTGATGGAATTATTTTTATGAATTCCTTTATCTTATTTGAATTGCTTTATGATGTCATGTTGTTTAAGAATCCCATTTTCATTAAATGGGTTATGAAATGATGTATGGTTTATGATTTTGTGGCACACATAAGAATGGTATCATTATGAGATGGGTGGGACCTATATCTCCCTCTAATGCATTGGGTAGAGATTTTATATCTCATGAGATATACATGGCTGGAACGGTAGGTTATACCAGTTCAGTGAAACAGGACTGAAACGAGGGTGACTCTGTTCAGAAAGGGACTTTGTCCCCTAAGATAGTCTTGGCAATGAGTCTTGACTAACAAGAAATGATTCTCTATGATTATGTGTGTATGCCACAAAGTTTCATGTTTTAAGTTTTGATTATTTTTATTACATTTCACTACCATGATTTATCCCATGTTATGAAATTATGATCTCTTTTGCAGGTTAAGATTTCCAAAAGTTATGTGCTTGTGTATACGATGTGATTGATATTTTTTTTACCCTTACTAAGAATTTGAGCTCACCCTTTTATGTTTACTTTTCCCCAGGATATAAAGAAAGGTTTTAGGTATAAAAAAAGAAGATATTTATGGGAGATGTTGAAGATCTTTCACCAGGATTAGAAGATTATATTCTGAGTTTCCAAAGACACTAAACTATTACGATCCTTGTGTGTGTGTTTTTGTTATGTACTAAGTATTCCGCAAATGTAATGTAATGTCAATGTACGTCAAGCTTCGGGTCTCTACAGCTGATTCCCTAAGCAAGAAGTCCTAGAGGGGTATAGTTCAAGAGTCGGCAGATACTTGGAAGGCTATGGGGGAGTTGTATGCCCTGCACCTGGATACTAGTATGGAAGGTGGTAGAGGCTTCCTGTATCAGATGACAGTGCAGTCTTCTCTATTACGGCAAGTGGAGGAGTCTCAGTGGGGAGACCCAGAGTGCGAAGTGATGTGTGACCGAGTTGACCGGGGTGATGCTCCGGAAGGGTTTACGGAGGATGGTTAGAATCAGATGCTCTTCCAAGGAAAGATGTTTGTTCCAGAGGCGATGTGTGGAAAGGTTCTTAGCGAGTTCCAAAACTCACCCATAGCGGTGCACTCAGGAGTTTCCAAGATGTACCAGGGTCTAAGAATATAGTTTTGTGGCCTAGGGTAAAACGGGCAATAGTACGGTTTGTAGCGAAGTGCCTCATGTGTCAGTCGGTGAAGGTCGAACACCGTGTTCCAGGTGGCCTGCTGCAGCCTCTAGATGTACCTGAGTGGAAGTGGGAGGAAATCTCGATAGATTTCATCGTAGACTACCCAAGGTTCAAGGGGGATGTGACACTATCTGGGTAGTGGTGGACCGGTTGATTAAATCGGCTCACTTTCTCGCGATCAAGGAGTTGAGTTTAGTGGATGCTTTAGCACGAAGGTACGTGGATGAGGTGGTGTGGTTGCATGGGGTTTTAAGGTCCATAGTCTCATATAGGGATGCGCGGTTTACCTCACGAATCTGGAGAGGATTACAGCATGCTTTTGGAACCCAGTTAAGTCTTAGCACTGCTTTCTACCCCAAGACAGATGGGCAGACAGAGCGCACTACCCAGATGTTGGAGGACATGATGCGGGCATGTATTCTGGACTTTGGGGGATCGTGGGCGCAACACTTTCCTCTGGTTGAGTTCACCTATAATAACAGCCATCACTCTACCATTGGCATGGATCCATTCGAATACTTGTATGGGAGGCCATGTCACTCACCCGTGTGCTGGACTGAGGTTGGGGAAACAAGCGTTCTTGGCCCGGAAGTGGTGAAGATCATGACAGAGAAGGTTCATCTTATACGGGAAAGGATGAAGGTGGACCAGGACTGACAGAAGTCATATGCCGATAGCAGGAGGAGGCCCTTGGAGTTTGAGGTTGGAGACCACGTGTTCTTGAAGGTCTCCCCTCAGCGTGGACAATAGACGTTTGGTAGAGGGAGTGATCTTTCTCCCAGATTCATCGGACCCTTCGAAGTGTTGCGGCGGGTCAGTGAAGCGGCTTATCAGCGAGCATTACCATTGCCGCTATTAATGATACATGATGTTTTCCATGTGTCCCATCTCTGTCGGTATCTACATGATGATTCACACGTCCTCGACTGGGGAGAGCTAGACATTCAGGACGACGTGGCCTTTGTGGAAATACCAGTGAGGATCGAGGATCGTGAAGAGAAAGTGCTTCATGGGAGAACCATCCCTTTAGTTCATGTGTTGTGGAAGCATGGTGGGCTTGAGGAGAGTACCTGGGAACGGGAAACATAGATGTGCGCCCAGTACCCAGAGTTGTTTTGAGTTTTGTGATGTCCTGCTTATACTTTTTTGAACGCTTCATCTTGTTGACTATGGAATGTTTGGTTTTCCTTTTCTCTAAATGTGTGTGAAAAGTCCTGGCTATGGGGAGGGAAGGACCCGCTCCCTAATCAAGATGCATTGAGGTGGATGCGATTAAACCTGTGCGGGTGAGTCAGTGCCGCCCAAAGCGGATAGTATCTTGACATGGGGGAAGAGACTCTCCAACCCAAAGGACTGGGCAGTTTGACCCTGGTATGCTGCTTGGTTCTTGAGAGGGAGGTGTTTCTAGATAATGATGAGGTTCACTCCTGAGAGGTATCTTTCCTGGCAGTTTTTTGGACCCTCTCTTATCTTCTGGTTTGTTTTGATTCTTGGGGGTGAGAATAGTTTGAGAGGTATCTAATGCAATAGCCCAGACCCTCCTGGCCCATTACTTTGCCAAAAGTGAGGCTCCACCAAAACAGTGGCTCCATGATGGTGGAACTGGTCACCGTGGCACTATGGCAGTGGCACCGGTCACTGTGGCACCGTGGCAGTGGCACCGGTCATGGTGGCACCGTGGCGGTGGCACCGGTCACGGTGGAACTCTAACGGTGGCACCTGTCACGGTGGCACCCCGACGGTGGCACCGGTCACGGTGGCACCCTGATGGTGGCACCGGTCACGGTGGCACCCTGACGGTGGCACCGTGTCCTCTTCGTTCTTTTCCAGTTCTCGACCTTTTCGATCCCGCGGTAATTAATTATTTTACCCTTATTAAAGCCCATAATTAATACCTAAAAATACCGAGAAATTTACCCAATGGGGGATATTAAATAGCCACTTAATACCATCGTGTGTAACCATCCAATCCACGTGGGAAACCACGATCCGACTTTCAAGGCGTTCAAAATCTCTATATCCCGTAACAACGGGATTTTATCTATATATCACAGAGGAAGTTCTTCTTTCTCTTCTTCCTTTTGGCCGACTCATCTCCTTCTCCCTAGTGTGCCTACGCTAGAGGCGTCTTCTCGTCCTTGGAGTTCCCGACGTCCCCCCCTCCCCCTGCAAATCGAGAATCCCATGTTCCTGGCGTGTGGAGAAAAACTTGGATCTTTGATCAGTCAAGTATGGATTTTAACTTCGTCTCCCCTTTCTTTGTATCATGCGGGGTGGGTACGCTAATGCTTCTGTAGGAATCGATGAACCAAACATTAATGAGGATAATAAACATATTCTAAAGAATGAATGGGAGGGGTGTGATCGATGATGTTTCTCTGGTTTCTCCTCTTTCATGATTAATGATTTCTGAATTGTGCGGGCGTACGCCTACTGAAAATCATGGCCATTGGTGGTCTTTCTCTGTGAAATAATGAACTCCTACAACCTGTGATGTTTAAAGGGCTTGTATTTTGGTTATTCACCTTGTGTTGTGAAGGAAATTGGTTAATTACGTATATTCAGTTAAATAAATTGAAAGCACCAGGATCAACTCCTTTTCTATGATAACCTTGGTTTAAGACCAGTGGAATTGAAACCATGGAGTGTGTTAAATCTTTTAAATCTGAAAACACCTACTTGGGCCTGCTTTGTGTTGGTGGTAGTGGTTTGGTTGATTATTTCACGGGCCGATTGTTGGGGTGATATGGGTGGGGATGGGATCCCCTGTTGTTATACTTTCGCTGGTTGTGAATTTGAGGTTGTGTGGTTACTCTTCTTATATCACAAATTGGGGTGTAATCCTCTGTTTTTTAGAAACCGTTGGCTCCTAGATTTTGGGGACATGGGGCTATGTCTTTGGGTTTTATTGAGTTCCAGTACTTTGAGGGATCTCACTTATCCCTTTGTTGTTGTGACTTTACAAGAGAACCGGGTGTGAATGTTTAAGTTGCTGTTTGAATGTATTCTTTCTCTGGCTTGCAGTTTTGGCCTGTTAATTTCCCAGTAGTGTAGAATTCACCTAAACAGGGTTACTTGAACATGAAAATAGGAATAGTTTAAATGGAAATTGGTTTTGCGAATGATTTGTGGCTTGGTCATGAGTGTCATACTGTTGTTTCATGAATGATTAGTAATGAGTGTGTTTGTGATTAGGTTGGCTTTGGAAAACCCTAGGTTGGGTGAGTGCTTGTTACCTATACGTATATTTGTATTTCTCATGTTTCTTATTCATGCCCCACCCAAGTTTAGCACTTAGTGATGAACACACCATTTCATGGGGAGGGTGTTTTTCCAAACACTCCTATGAGTGGCAAGTTTAGTAGCTCCTTTTCTGCTCCCCTTCCTGAATAGCCCAAGACTCTTCAGGCAGGCTTTGATGGCCTGAAGTCCATTATTAGCCCAAGAATCTTCGGGCAGGGTAGTTGTGGTGGTTGGCCCAGGTGTTTGCAGGTAAGTTGTTTCCGAAGTGTCTTCAGGATGAAGCCTAGGTGTCTTCATGCATGGCGGTAGTTGTTCTGACCCATGTGTTTGCAGGTGTGGTTACGCATGGTGGTTGTGGCCCAGGTGTCTGTGGATGGGATAGCAGTTATGGCCGAGGTGTGTATGGGTAGGGTTTGGTAGTGAGACTGCGGTGAGGTTATAGCCCATGTGTGTGCGGGCAGGGTTTAGCAGTGGGACTATGGTGAGAATGGTGGGATTGGTTTGATGCATAGGATGTCTTCAATAACCAGTGGGAAAGTGGCGTGGGGTACCCAAATTTTGATTTTCTATTACTATACTTTACTTTTCATGCATTATTTGGGGATTGTGCCTTGATGAGACTTGGGTGGATAGTTTCTCATTGCTAGGTGCTTTGGTTTTCTTTTATCACAGGGCATTAGAATTCCTCTCCACTTGTGCATGAGAGTATTTGGTTTTCCCTAATGAGTGTACTTTTATGCTCACCCTATGTATATAAAACTGTTTTCAGGTTTCCAGGAGGACTTCAGGGATCGTGCGGGACTGTACTAGCTCAGACCTTGGGTCAGTTGCTGTTGTCTTTTTCCTTTTATTGGTACTTACCTTTTGAGTTTTGTGGCTTGTCTCCCTTACTTTTGAACATGCATATGGGAATGGTTTACTTTTGTCTTTACCTTTACTTTTAGCTTTGTTATTTTGGGTTGTTATCTTATCTCTCGATCCTATTAAAATAAAAAGGGTAATGCCTTCCATCTTATGTGTGATTCTATACCCTTGGTGTTAGTCGCCCCTTTGGGACCTATTGAAGGTGGGTCTCGGGGGTCATTATCTCTCCATAAACTTAAAAAAGGAAGGGTCTGGCAATCTGCTATCCCTTCCCTCCTTTTGGTGAAGGCGGGTTGTGACATATGAAAACAAACCTTTTATAATAATCCACCTATGGACGAATCTATTAAATGAAATCTATAAACACAGGATTCAGAAGATGTGAGTCATTAGTGAACTCTAAGTAAAAGAGAGTAAGTTTTAAGAATCCATTGAACAAATTTGAGACTATAGGGCAAAGAGAGATCAAAGGGAAGGAAGGAATGAAGTCAGGGTTGGAAAAGGGAAAGAAGGGATGAGATCTTGCTCCCTCGATTGAAGTGAATTTTCTTCAAGTGCGAAGATAAAGGACATTAGTCATGTGAATAAAAGGATAAGAAATAAACCTATAATTTTTAATGTTCCAACTATAAATATATCAGGATTTATTCAAACCAATTTCCAAGAAATCAAGGGAAATTACCACATAAGAATCCAAGGAGACAATTCCATGATTATTCTATTACCACAACTGAAAAAGGTTTATTAAAGTTATTGTGTATTAGGATTAAATAATTATTTTTATCAATAATATTTCAGTTATAATAATCATGAAACATATAAATATTTCAAAAAAAATATTTAATTATTTGAAAGAATATGTTGAATGGTACTAATGACATAGAAAATCAATTTTATGGTATGTTGATAATTCATGGAAACCACCTGATTGGGGGAAAGATAACCCTTAATATGTGCATGATGTTGAAGTAATAATGTTTAGATGGGATAAATTGGAGTTTGACATAGTTTAATTAAACAAGGTTTTATTGGTTACCTTGAGCATGATTAGTGATTTAATAGAAAAGTAAATTAAGATGAATTGTATTTCATTTTTTTAATTTAAGGGATATAAGTAATAATGATGGAGTTATGTTTATAGAATCAGTTATTTTTTCGTGGATGTTTTTTTGGGATTCAGGTTATTAGTATGTTTTAAGAGAATATGTGATCAATCTATTCACATGTTATGTATGTGACACAATAAGGTTCTTTTTTTGTCTGGTAATAAATTTTTTATCAAATATTTTATATTTTTTTGTTTGAATTTGGTTAAAAATATTTCAAAAGAGTCATAAGGTTAACTATTTTTTAAATTGATTAAGGTGAACTATGGGGCTTATTATTGAGGTTTTAGAGATTAATGTATGGTTGATTAAATTTTGCAAACAATTATTTCATAGGAAAATATCTAGAGATGTGTGGAAAGAATTTTTATTATCATGGATCTTATGATCCATTAAAATTTAATTTTAGTGTGTATGATATAAAAACATAATGTGGAAAACTCATTTTTTTGAGAACAAATGATATTGTGGTGGAAATAGATTAAAGTTTGAAATTATATGTGTCTCTTTCATTATATTATTATCCTACATGGTAAATAGTTTCATCATGTCTTGGAAAAAGGATCTTGAAACAAAATAATTATCCTATCACAATCATTTTTGGTGAATTGATGGGTTTTTCACCCATCATAGATTTATAGATTTATGGTCGTTAACTTTATACTAATCATGTTCTCTTTCACTATATATTAGTACTTAGGAATTATTTTTATCTTCAATTCCCATATTTTTCTCTTCCCATTAATTCTCTTCTATTTGGAAACCTATTTTTGTGTAATTCCAAATGACCTCTGTATTTTCCTATCCCTCTTTGTATGAGGATGTTTTATAATTCTTTTTACGATATGGATTTTCCAAAAAAGGAAACTTCAAATGTCAAAATAAGAATAAGTTATAATTGTGGGGACACAATTTATTGAATGGGGGGAATGTAACACCTAGTTATTTTAAAAGAAAAATTTGTTTGATAGTGTATAAAACATACAACACTAAACTTAAACAAACCATGAAAATTATTATTTAAATATGACTGTTAAAATATAGACATTGAATTGGAAGGTATGAATAGCATAAGTGAAATTATGAAATATATATAAAGGACCTCCTCAATAAAATTAATTTATTAATACTTAGGAAATAAGTACTATATTCTTAGTAAAGTTATTTTATTCTTTAGAAATACGATTTCTTCAAAAACAAATTTTATTTCATTTTTTGAGAAAATATTATAAATAATTTTTCAAACTTTTATAAATTTTATTTTATAAAAATAATATCATTTTTGAAATAAGTATATAAAAATTGTCTTATTTTTAAATTTTTGTATTTTTCTGTAAAGATTGATTTTTTAGTGAATGGTGAAAAATAACAATTTTTATTAAAAATTGTATTTTTATTTCAAGCATTTAAAAATTTACATTTTATTTTAAAATTATTTAAAAATAAAATTTGTTATATTATATTATTAATAATTCATCTATGTTCATTTTAAGCAATTTTATAATTTAATTTTGTATAAAAACAAATTTATACATAAAAGGCATTTTTCAAAAAAACTGTTTTTCATCACATTTTGTGAGTTTAATTTCAAATTAAATTATTCCAATTATATGAATGGAATATCAAAAAATTTATTTTGTATGTGGTATTTTTAATTACTTGTTTGGAAAATATTTCCCTTTTATTTTCTTTCATTATGAACAGTAACCATAGTAAATAATTTTCATCATGGAAAGGGTAAATCAGGTAATTAAGGTTGAGAATAATATGATAAAGACTATAAAATGGTTCTAAAATATTATTCAGTGTCATTATATAAACCTATTTCATCAGTAATCATCCAATATTATAATATATAAACTTTTTTTTCATTTGGATATGATGTTTACCTATATATTATTTTAATTAAAGAAAACTAAAAAATTTAATTCTCTTTGTTTTATTATATTTAATTTTTTAGATAAGTATAAATAGAGGTTATGTTTGGTTATGAATATAAATTCTAAATAAAAATAATTTTATATCTTGGTAATTCTTTATTATTTTTAGTGATGAAGTAATTTCCTTAATTTCTTATGCAACAACTAAACGGTATTTATTCAATTAATAAAAATGATTTTAAAAATACAAAAACTAATATAATTTGAAACTTTTATTGTTTTAAAATAATTTTTTAGATAAATATAACATTATTGTGATTTTTTAAAAGATTATATTATAATTATATCTTTTTCTTGATGTATTTAAAGTCAAATTAAATTAATATTGTCAAAATGACATTAATGATATTTTATAATAAATAATATTTTATTAAATGGTTAAAAAATACTAAAAATATTATATTTTGAAAAAGGAGTTATATATGGTAAAAATATATATATTATGTCCATTGTATGTGTATTTTTCCTCGTATAGTAACATTCATGAGCCTTAATGGGTGGAAAACTTAAATATTGTGGTAATTGTCAAAAGGGTTAACAGAGGTTTAAAACTAAAATATAAGGGTGAAAAGCCATATAAAACTATTCAAAAATTTATTTACTTATATTATTTCAACTCATCCTCGTCATATATTTTAAATAAATAAATTTTTATCTATTTTTACATGAAATATAATTTCTATTAATTTAATACTTTATGAAATTCTAAGAATGCCCCTCCCCTTAATTATAAAAGGACACCCTCTTCTCTCAATTATTTGTTCCACCTTGATCCATATATCTCAACCAATCCCTACCTATTTCTCTTATAAACACCCTTATCCATGTTATATAGTATATGTACTTTCCAAAATATTTAACCTACTTACCTAAAGAATATATCAAATGGAAGTCTTCCAAAGAAGAGGTAATCTTCTTTAATGAGTCCATTGAGATTATTTATTCTTATAATTCCAATTAAAGTGTTGTACTAATCCTAATAAAATAATAATATATTCATAAATATATTGATAAGTTATTATGATTATGTTAAAACTATATTCCCTCTCTTTTCCATCCTATGAAAAGTTAAAACATCACTCGTGCATACGTATGGCTTACCGTCTCCACATAGCGGTGGAATTTGTTTTCATCACCATTTCAATTTGATGGTTATAAATATATAACTAATGAATATGTATGATAATTATGATATAAATATTCTTATGTAATTATAATATCAAATATAAATTATTAACTTCCAATCTTTTGTAAAATGTTAACGTCGCTCGAGCGTACGTGTGACTATAACCTCCGCAAAGCGATATGGTGTGTTTTTCATTTACACTTTACATTGATGGTAATAAGAACATATTTAATTAATATATTTGATATATGTGCTATAATAATGATTATTTAAATTTTTATTTTTATTTACCTTGATTTTTTTCCATTCATCAAAAAGTGAAAATGGTGTTCATGCATATATACGGCTTACCGTATCTATGAATGGTGTAATTCATTTTTCTATCTCTATCTTTTTGAATGATTATAAATATATATATATATATATCTTATATTATATTTATAACTTGAATAATGTTCTAGATATTATGGAACTATGAGCAATAATCAAGGACCAAGACTACCGAATCAAAACATATATTAAAAATAACGAAGTTAACTCCTAAAATAATGATAATAATATATTTTTAACAAAATAGAGAAAAAATGTAATGAAGAGAACATATATTATATTATATTTTTTTCTGGTATGTATGTATAATATATATAAATTTATTATATAAGATATCAAAAGAACATATGAGGAAATTCAGACGTGAGGTAAGGGTTTTCTTAACTCAATTTACATTTATTGGGTTATACTTATACTTCATTGAATACGAAAGGATATGATTATGTGTGAAATGTCCTATAATTGTATTATGTTTTATTTTCACTTTTCTTTTGTCTATTTACATTTATTACACATATTCACTCCATTGATTCATTCTCAATTTAAGGATATGATCTTTGTAATGGGTTTTATCATAATTTTCACTCTATTAATACATATTTTTTAATATGAACCAATTTACTTTTACGTAGTTTATATATTTCCCCAATGCATTATTTTACATGAATATCTATTTATTCATACTGATTAATTATTCTATTCTATTTAATCTTTTAATAATAATTTTTAAAAGAAAATATGACTATTTCTCTTCTGGATCGAGTATATTTTTCTTCCATATCTATATTTTTTAAAATTGTTTTATGAAAATCTTTTTTATGTACAAAAATGATTTATAAATGATATTTTGAGTTATACATGACCTTTAAAATGGTAATAATTTAATATTTCCAATTTTATTTCTCGAAAGGGGACATTTTTTGCTTTTTTTACAAAAAAGTCAAAAGGAATGTTTTTTTAACTTATACAATGTTAACAAACCTTCCCACCACCATAACTATATGACACTATTTATCTTCTTCTAAATTGTTTCAAAGTTATTACATATAAAACTATTTTGAGATAGTTTTTCTCATCCATTTTACTTTATTCTCCCAAATACATGAATTTATATCAAAACATGTATTTATGATTAATTAAAGGTCATATTTTATCAATTTTGTAGTTATTAAATTTCTTTTCAAAAAATCACTTTCTTGTGATCATTGAACATTAAATTTACCATAAATATCCATATTATTTATTCCATGGATATGGCTATTTTCTAACCCATTTACCATTTTACATATGGTATTTTACTTTGTATGTAGTTCGATTGATTAGGGAAATATTGATATTTTGTATTCCTTACTCAATAATGATATATATTAATTAAATGTATCATTAATAAATTAAATAAATAATTTGATATATATGCAATGAATTGGACATAAAGTGACAGGTCGGTCCATAATTATATAACCCCTTGATGCATCGATGGGTCTCATGAGACTAATCAATAAGAAATAATTAAATGATTTTTTTATGTCTACACATAGTTTAAAATTTCATAGAACAAGGATTTGATGGTATAGATATTATGAAATCTGTTAAGATTATGTCCACTATTAATAACTACCTTCCTTAGGAATTTATTTTTTATTGTTATCCATGATATTACTACATTGATATTATCCGTGAATGCATTTTGTGATCAAGTTATTGATTAAATGGAATGTGTTTTTAATTATTTACCTTTACATATTGATTACACCTTATTTAATCATGATATACTTCACTAAATGTAACTGTTACACAGCATCTAGTCTCACCCTTTTATATGTTTTCCTTTCCCCAGTATATGAATAAGTATAAAATGAATAATAAAAAGGATGAAATAATTCTTCTTATGCTATATATTTTATATTTCCAAAGTAATATGGGAGTCATGTTTGTATCTAGTTTTCCAAAACTTCTTAAATGATTATCCTGCATGGTGATATCCATTTTATCTATCACAATGTAATAAATAATACACCATCTTTGAGTTACTAGAGTTGGTGTTGTTCCGATTATTACTAAAATGTCACTCCCCTCACTTATAAAAGGATGCTTCCACCGCCCCTTTACATTCAATCTAAAATTAAAATTCCTCTTATACCAATTACCTTTTTACTTTACCTAGATACCTATATCATGTTTTTCAGCTACTTGATCCAAGGAAAATACCTAAATTCTACATTTCCAAGAGGTACTCCAAGAGAAGGTTCAAACTCTCAACGTGTGTACTAATCACTTCTTAATATTTTTTTTCTTCTCTATATTCTCTTACAAATATATTTTTTCCATTATAATATAAATAAATTAGTATTATAAATATATTTAAATCATATTATGTTAATAGAATTACCATTATTTACCTTTGTCCCTTCCTTATAAAAAATTAGAGCATCGTTCATGCATACGTGAATACTACCATATCCATGAAGTGACATATTTGGTTTTTCCTAACCACCTTAGATGGGAGGTTATAAAAATTATATTTAATGAATAAAAAGTATATTTATAAAATTTTATTGATTTTTAAAAGACTGACCAATTTCTACCTTCATTCCATTTTATTTAAAATGAAAATTACGTCCATTTGTACGTGCAGACTACCACCTCCATGAAATGACATAATTCATTTTTAATCCCCACCAAACTTAGTTGATTCTATAAATTTTTATAATGATCCTGGATAAATTTGATGTAGTCGTGTCTTGGACAAGTCCCCAAATTGTGTTTTATATTTGGAGATTTCTGGGTTTATCAGGATATTAGAGACATTTTATCCAGGACTTCTCCCAACTATTAACATTCATGGAATCATTGAAAAAAAGGGAGTAAAGTTCCAGTGGTCATACTAGTGTGAAGAGTCTTTCCTTGAGCTAAATAGAAGGTTGTATACAGATCTATTACTAAAACTCCTTGATCCTGGGATTGGTTATGTAGTGTATTTTGATACATCAGGTAGTGGTTTGAGAGTGGTGTTGATGCAAAGAGAGTTGGTAGTTGCCTATGGGTAAATCTTGTGTGCTCGAAGCATACTCGATACTATATCTAGGTGCCTTGCATGTTTCTTTGGTTTTGGTGAGTTGATGATGACTTCGTTTGAGGGACACCATGATGAAAAAGTACAAGTATGGAAGTAAGTTCTTATTCATGAGGTCCTTGAATACTACTGGTGTGTTCACCAACCCAAATGGAATTTCTAAGTACTCATATAGTCCATACCTTCTATGAAACACTATCATTATACTATCCACCTCTGTAACTTTCAACCATTGATAAAGTGATAGAATATCAATCTTATAGAACCACTGAGCTCCATGTAGTTGGTTGAAGATATCATCGATCCTGGGAAAAGGATATCGGTTATTTACCATCACTTGGTTCAGATTCTGGTGATAAATTTATAGCTAAATACTATCATCTGCTTTCTTCAAAAAAAGTTTTCCCCCATGGTGAAGTATTAGATCTGATAATCCCTTGACCTCTATGTCTTAAAGAAAAACTTTGAAATCCTTTAAATTATTTGGCACCATATTATATGGGGTATCAAAATGGTTGTACTTATGACATGAAATCAAACTCGAATTATCATTTAAATCCTTCATATTCTATATTGGGTCAAATATTCCCAAAAAAAATTTAACCCATTCTTCAACATCCTGAGAGCCTTCAGTTATTTGGAAGGACAAAGAATGGTGGATTTGAAAATCATGGAATACTCGACCATAGTTCTGAACACCTATGCCTAGGACAGGCACTAAATGATAGAATTTCGGTTGAAGCAGCACTGCTTCCTAAACCACATAGCTGGTGTGGGAGAATTCTAAATTTTATTCTCCTACACATCCAAGAGTAAACCATAAACATACTCCCTTATGGAATTATTATGTCATGCTTACTAAGTATCCCCATAAGACTACGTCGAGGATACATCTCCCGTAACATGAAAGAAATGCTTCATAATATAAAAAGAGTCATTAGGATCAACCTTAATCATTCTATAAGAACATATAAGGTTTCTCTAAACTAGTCTATAGAATCGAACATGGTTTTCCTATAAGTCTACTCTTAACCCAAGGTATACCCTTACTATCAATAACTCTTTTTTCTATCCCTGCACATTAGTCATAGTCATAAAATATATATTAACACAACAAAATTCTCAGTTTAAATAATTAATACTAATAAATATATATCACATAGTGTAAAAACACAGATATCTTGAAGAGATCGCACAAATCAAGGCATCTAATTAATGAACTATGACGTAGCACAAAAACAGGTATATATATGGAATGTGAACCTACATGCCTATCTCTGATGCATGAATGCACATGAACTCTCATAAGTCACATATCAACATCATGTGCAGCACCCATGGTGAGTTTAATCAATTGTAATAGAAAAACTTAAATTTCCATTTATAGAAACTCATAGGTCCACTATGTAGTGATAGGTAGGCATTGACATAGTTCCCCTACCCGAGACCTAATGTTTTATCTCCTATCTATCATATCCTAACCCAAAGAAATAGAAGGACAAGTTTGTTAGTCTTGACACTCTGATACCATTTTGAAACATCCCAACCATAACCATAGGGTTCATGCCAGAATTCCACAAGTCCTCATGCATGACTCCCCGTATATAATAGGTTTTTGATTAGTAGAAAGGATCTCAAGTGGAATCATGGGGAGACTATACCATCAGTATCATGTCATATGATCTATAATCAATAATAAATAATAAGACAAATAATTATAGTAAATATAAAAAAATGTAAATATGACATACATGTCATATAATAAAGAATCTCACAAAGTGGAAAGAAAAACTAGTGTAATAAATAATAGAAAAATAAAAGATAAACATCAAGTCTTATAGATTCCAACATGGTCCACTACTTTCTCCACACTCCACTACTCAAGTGTTCATCATAGGTCCCTTTCCCTTTGCTAGGTCCCTGATGAAATCTACAGTTTCATCAAAATTCCCAAGTAAGGTGTGAGTACAAAACTCATTAGGAGACCACCAATGTGTCCTTAACCTAATTTTCTCAAATATACAAGTGTATATCATAATAAAATAAATATTTAATAGCTTGGTAACACACAATTCAAAACTGAGTGGTCATGCACATACCAAGCTGCCACAAACCCCTGATCAAACCTACTTAGGCTCTATACCGGATGGACAATAAAGGTGTCAAAAGAATCAAGGATTATATATAAGGTTAATGCATCATGCTAGTCGACATCATGTGGTTGTGAAAATACGCATCACTTCTCTATAAGGTTATGTTCTCAGCATGTACTAGGGATTAAGAGAAAATTGGCATCCCATATACATCAAGTAATATACTAGGGATCGAGATCTAATCAACATCCCTTAGTCATTGAGTCTTATACTAGGGATCGAGAGATAATCAGCATCCCTTAATCATTGAGGTAATCACATGCAAACCCAGAGGAATTTTTATATCCATACCACGTGTATTGGTCCCTTTTTGTCATTATTGCATGTCATGCACACTCCCCCTCAAAGAGATAACATGTCATTATGGTCCACCTACCTTCGGTTCCCAGAACAATACCAAAAAGCATATATAGCATGGTAGGATACACAATCAATCATAACATATCATCATAAGTAAAGTAGAACACACAATATATAGGATCAACATAAAATATGAATAACAAGCTACAAAGTACTCATGTAATCAATTGTAACATAAGGGTTCTGGGACTAGGCACACCCACAAGAGATCATAATCTAGAAAGGTCATTAAAATATGTATACGCATAATCTTATTAATGGAAATCATGTGTAAATGATCCCAAAAAGGAAGGTAACTTCCTACCTCAAAAGTCATCGAGGTAAAAAGGTGGTAATAAATCAGTCAATATCCTTATTCATGGCCTTATTATCGAAAATCTTGACACAAAAAATCTTGATGTTCATCAAGGGTTCCTAGAGTCAAAACCAACTATTCTATTTCAAATAGAAATAAAATATCACATGTGATGATACTTTCTCTCTCATAGATAATTTCCAAATTATCGTTTAGATCCACACATGTGCTCTCAATATTCTCCTTGAGAATAATTATATTTTGATAATTTAATATAAATTATCCATTATAATTATCTTTTGATAATTATATACAAAATTATCCTTTATAATTACATTTTGATAATTTAATTAAAAATTATCATTCATAATTATATTTGATAATTTAATTACAAACTATCCTTTTTATAATTATATTTGATAATTTTATCCTAAATTATCCTTTATATTTATCTTTCAATAATTTTTTATAAATTATCTTTCGATAATTTGTTATAAATTATCCTTTATAATTATATTTTGATAATTTTATTACATATTATCCTTTATAACTATATTTTATAATTTTATCTTGAATTATATTTTATAATTATCGTTAATAATTTTATACTAAATTATACTTTATAATTTATCTTTTGATAACTTTGTAAAAAATTATCCTTTATAATTATCTTTTGATAATTTTATTACAAAGTATCCTTTATAATTATATTTTGATAATTTTATCCAAAATTTTTCATTTCAATTATCTTTTGATAATTTATTCTAAATTATCTTTTGAAAATTTTATACTACATTATCTTTTATAATTATATTTTGATATTTTTATACAAAATTATCCTTTATAATTATCGTTTGATAATTTTTTTACAAATTATTATTTATAATTATATTCGATAATTTTATCAAAAAAACTATAAAAACTGATAATAATCTTATAATAATATCTTAAAAATTATCATATGATAATTTTATATTATTAATTTATAATTATCATTTAATAATCCATTCAATTACATGATCATAATTTTAAAAATTATACACTGATAATTATCTTATAATAATCTTCTACAAATTATCATATGATAAATTTATATTATTACATTATAATTATAACTTAAAAATTGGTATAAATTATCTTCGATAATATCATGTAGTTATTCTTTGACAAATCAAGGCAATTATTGTTTTCCGATTTCAATTATTTATCATTTGATAATTCATGAAATTACACATTGATAATTTTTTTTAATAAATTATCATTAAAATTTCAAATTCCTTATACATATATATATATATGTATATTTATATATATATTTATTTATTTATACTTTATTTTTAAAAATTTTATTTTGATAATACAAATAAATTTATTGTTTGATAAATTTTTGAATTATCATTTTATTTCAAGATCAAATTATTATTTTTTTAAATTTTATTAATTTAACCAATTTTTTTCATTGAAATTTATAAGAGAAAAAAATAAACAAAAAATAAAAAAAATGGGAAGAACAACAGTAATTTGAGGTACACATATGGGAGGAGGGCTTGTGCGTCTTGCTGATCCAGGAAGAAGAAAAATTATTAGAGTCTTGCTATATACAAGGGGATCTAGGACTACTTATACTCGATGAGATCGACCACCAATAGAAAATAATTGTCATATTTTGTTATATAAATACTCATAAGATTACATTTTTCACCCCCATTTAACATTGGTTTAAATCTGGTCTTCAATTGAACAATCGATATGGAGTCGATAGATTCATAAAAGGAAGGTATTACATCATTGAACCATCCAAAATGAGTGGATGTAGAGTATAAGGCCCCAGCCTTAAACCTTACTTAATCTTGAGTTATTACAAGATTACACATTGAGGATCTTTTCAGGTTTAGAGTTTTAGAGAATTAGATCATGAAACTTTCATTACATTCCATATTTAGACAAAGTGGTCACATGAAAGACAGTATTCATTCTTCCCATCAACGGAATCATATTTAAAATAAAACATGGATTCTTTCTTGACACATCCTTGACACTGTCATCACATCATGTAACCTTCCCTTGACCTGTGAAAAACATTTCAAAAACTTGGGATGAGCATAAAAAGCTCAGTAAGGGATATAAAAATATGGAAAGGAATCATGAGTACATGTATACATAAGAATGAAATCATACTTTACCCATAAAACATAGGTACTTTAACATACCTCATAAAATCATAGAAAACATAAGACATAAAGGTAACTTGAGGCATTCATAACATTCTTACGTAGGGAGTAACCCTCTTGGTTACGTTTGGAATACCCATCACAGTATATTCCCTAAATCTCTTCGGAGAAACCTTAACGTTTCACTCCTTCGCGTTACCCAATGCATTGGAGAGCTATATCGGGCTCACCCGCCCTTAGTTTATCACGAAACCACCCATTCTTCATAACAATGCACAAGAACCATAACATAATCGTATCACATAAACATGAATAAAGGAAACATAACATTTCCACATTTCAATCACAATATAACATTTTAGGATATTGAAATAATGAATCCATTCAAAAAGAAACCATTTCCAAAACCATTTAAAACATTTAATAAAGAGATTTTTGAATCAAAGTGTCCCATACCACCTTGAAGATTTTAACATTTTAAACCATTAATATCCATATAAATAAATCCTTAAAACCATTTTGAAAACATGAATATTAATAAGAACAAATAATTAAAACATTTAAAACGATATTGTGGTTAAAGGGGTTTTACCAAAATTAGAGACACTTGAATACAATAATCGAGGAATAACATTTAGTCAGAACTTTATAATATCATGAGAATAAAAGGATTCATGATATAATACTCCAAAGGACAGTATATACACCATATAAGAGTGAATTGGTGCATAACAAAAATGAACCCTCAATAGAAATGTCAAATGTGATGAAATCCCTTATAAAGAAGGTATCCTTAAATTAAGGACAAATAAATCTCAAAAAATATGTGTGACAAATATATATACACCCAATATAAGTGGATATTAATTGTAAAACAATAAAAGGTCATTCACACATATTCAATGGATGAAATATTCAATGACTACAAGTTGAACCCAAAGAAATCGAAATTGGGTTAAAAAGTTCCCTTGACAGCCTAACGGCAACACATCAAAATGAGTTGATGAGAGATAAAAAGTGTATCTCATAACTTGGACATAAAATTTACATCAATAAGGATGTATGAGAACATATCCCAACATAAAAATATGTAAATTAAAAGACCCAATAAAAGAAGTCTTTTAAAAAAGAGGAGGGTGAAAGATTCCCTTACCGACTTGGGTATCTTTCAAAACATACACCCCATGAAAGAAAGACAATAGGTCATTAATGTAAATACTCATAAAAGAAAGTATATTACACAAAGAGTAGAATAATGGGCAGTACATACACCACTTTTGGAGAGAGTAAATGGGCAGGGGCTGGCCGAGCCAAAGGCTTGAGGAGTGTGTTAAATGAGGTAGAGGTGGGGGCCTTTTATAAGAGGAGAGGAGGGGCACTTTTGGAATGTAAAGAAATATTACTTTATTTGAAAATGTGTTTCGGTTTAAAAAGGTCCCAAATTGATATAATTCGTGGATAAGGTTATAAGGCTTCTAAATACACTCATCCAATAAGTTTTTGACATGTGTAGTTCATAGATTTTACATTATCTTTCCATTTTATTTAAATCGTCAAATAATGATGTCATCGCTGCATCATTATTATGTCATAAATAATTTAATTAATGTAATGTCTAAAAATTATAAAAAAAATAATATGATGTAGGAAATCGTTTTAGCTTTCCAATGAATATTTATAATCAAAAATATGAC
This sequence comes from Viscum album, assembly GCA_963277665.1. NCBI lineage: Eukaryota > Viridiplantae > Streptophyta > Magnoliopsida > Santalales > Viscaceae > Viscum > Viscum album. Next base: position 1,427,692,096 of record OY728122.1, on the reverse strand, counting down.
TTGTATAACCCCACTTAAAAATTGTTTTAGTAAAACATATCATGTTTGTGTCAATTTTACTTTTACATTAAATAAAATGTTATTTATGTCATTTCCCAACCAAAGTGGATCCATGGGGTCCCCAAGTTGACCCATGGCTTGTCTTGGTCGGACATGATACAACAAATAGGTGTAGGACAAATGTCATGGTGTTTTCACATTCTTATAATATCATTTTTACCTTAAACTACACTAATTACCTCTAATCGCGATTAAAAACTTAATAAGTTACTATTCACCAAAAAATTATTTTAATCTCATTGAACCACATTTTACTTCTTAATGACAACCATGTATGTAGGATTTTTGAAAATCAAAACACAATGCTGACAAATTTTCATTTAAACGGAAAGTCAGTTTTTATAAGTACCACTTAGTGGTTTCACTATTCATCAAAAATTGAAGTTTTTCAGAAAAATCCCAAAAATTCACCCTAAGCTATATTTGATATTCTGAATTCAAAAATGAAGTCCGTTTTACAAAATTCAAAACATATAAGTCACATTAATTAATTTAATAATTAATTCCCGCTGTCATGATAAATAGCGTGTTTTATGAAACAATAAGTATCAAAAGATTGACACTAGTTTAAGTCTGATTTCAAAGTGAAATTGATCCCAACGACCACTATTGGATTTAATGGTAAAAATATTTTCCAATTTCATTTTAAAACCAATTCAAAATATAATCTAATCATATAAATAAATTAGATTAAAAGTGGTTTTGAATTAAAATACAACATTTTACATTATTCATTAAAAAAATGAACTTTATCGGAAAGATACCAAAAATTTACACAAAGTAAATTTTGATGTCCCGATTCTTAATAAGAGTTTTATTTGGTCCAAAAGAATGTATAAGAGTGATCAAAACTATATTTAATGACGGTTCGCCATCAAAAGGTGATAAGTTAACCTTTAGTGAAAACTAGGGCATATACGCCTAAAATTGAATTCTTTCCGTATTTTAAGCCATTATCTTTTATTGGATAAATGTAAAAACATTTAAAAACATATATAATCATATTTTAGTTATTTCTATCCATTCCCTCCATTACAACGACTACATGTTAACTACCATTTAAAATAATATTATTTTATTATTAGAGTGCAACGTAAGATTCCCAAGAAACTCGTTGTTGCGTGTTGGGTACGCCATCGAGCATAGCGTCCCCTTTAAAGTTATTTAAATATTTTATTCACAAATATGGATAAATATGAAATGTCATATTCTTTATTTACCTGGGGTGTTACATAGAGTTTCCAAAATCCTCCTCAAGTGAAAATGGCATTTCCCACATTTTTTAAATACAATGAATAGTATTTTTGATTTTTAATTAAATTAATAAATTATTCATGTAACACAAATATTAAATGATATCAAATTATCATTGTGCATAAAATTTATTCCTCATCAAAGGTAAAACCCATGCTTCAGACCTAACAATGGTCTTGACTGAAAGTTATATTTTTATTTGATTTTCGAAATCCACTTTTTGGGTGAGCGGGAACCATACAATTCCAGATAATCGATTCAAAAGACCAAAAAAACACTAAATCATTCAACAAGGACATAGGTTGTAGGTAAAACTAGATTCAAAATGGGAGTCACGAGCCACAGACCATGGCGCGCAAAACCAAAATTTCATTATGTTGCTTCAACATATTCAAACTTCACAGCACCTCAGCATTTGTAGGTACCCATCGAAAAACCCAGAAGTCAAGAGGTTCAAGAACCAAAAACCAATTTGCACCTTCAACCCTTCACTTCCTCCATGAACATCAAGAAAATTAAAATCAAAAATGCTCCCAAATGCCAAAAGTACTCACAAATAGAAAATCTGAACCAAAACCATAAACTTCACAACTTGCTCAAAACCTGGAACTTCCAAAATCACGGTTGTAGACCAATTGCCGGAATAGAAGCCGGGACCCCACCCCCATCCCATCCCCAACCATCCATAGACACTAGAGGGATGAGGAACCTCATCGGAGTCCGAATCACACAAATCCAAATGACCGTCGAAAATCAAAGTAAAAAAGAAAAAAACACCTTACCGCTGACACCACTGGATCTGAACCTGCAAGGAGGAATAATAAAGCATGTCGTCGCCTTCGAGACCTCACCCAGCAACCGTCACCGATGCGCATAAATTTTATACCCTATTTAAGGTAAAACCCACATCTCGAACCCAATGGTGGTCTCTAATTTCTCATAAAATACATTGTTTCGGAGATATAGAATTATTTTCAATAAAATAAAAATTATTAAATAACTTATTTTCAAGAGAGATCCATCCAAACTTGTGATGCATATAAATGTTATACCCTTCCTTGGGTAAAGGCTGCATCTCAAACCTAAATGTGGCCTCAAATTTCTCATCCAACACATCGTTTTGGATATATTCAATTATTTTCAATAAATTACATGCATGAAATACAATATATTTAATATTTTTGTTCTGTCTTTACCGAGACATTACAGGCCTCATAATATTGTATTAACACAGTGTCTGACTCAGAAAATATTCGATTGAATATTCCAAATTGTTAACTGGTACTTTATCTTATTAAAATCCATTATCACATTTATTCAGTTATTTTCATTGATAAATCATTTTTTCACATAAGTCACTTATAATTTATCAATAAGAGGGTTTTTATTTTCTTTTTAAAATTAAGAATATTAAAATTATATATATTAGGATATTGGGGTACAATTAGATTAAACACAGACACACCACACACACAAACCAAAAAGGCAGGCCATAGCCCCCCTAAGGGATAGCCCACCCATCAAGCCTTATTTATTTAGTACATGGCACGAAGGACCAATGGGTATGAAGCCCATTACATGGGATAAAGGCCCAGTGCGATGTCATGTATGAATCATATTGTCTGCATCATCATACCTCCATCATGCCCGCGTTACCGCCTTCCCACTTCATGCCTACATCACCACCTGCCTGCGAAAATTTTTTCTCACCCATTCACTCTTTAGTCTTGTTAATTAAAGATAATTTTAAAATGTTTTCATTCAAATATATTTTGGATCAAATGTTATGAACACTGTAAGGGTTTCTCATATCACTTTTATTTCTAGAGATATATTCCAAATTCATCACTTGTTTTATTTTTTTGTAGGGTAAATATTACCCTATGGATTAATTTTATCATATATTTCATTAAGTTAAATTGAATCACAAATTCATCATGTGTTATATATTTTATTGTTTTTTGATTCAAAAGATACCAATGTTATAAGGTTTCTCATCTCAATTTTCTTTCTTTGAGAAATATATCATATTCCTCAATAAATTTATTTTTTAAGGGGTATATAATACCTATTTGAAATATTATATCATTATTATATTAAATTCATATTATTTAAAATATCATCATTATTTCTCTCTTTTAAGATCATTCGTTTTAAAGGTTACTGATGTCTTAATAGTTTATTTAACCATTATGAGTATTATTCTTTATAATGATTCCTTTCCATGTTCTAAAATTATTTTCAAAATTATTTTAATTCATAATGATATTTGAAAATAAAATGAAATATTTTTATATTTTAAAAAATGAAAAGTTTTATTTTAAAAATGAATTATTGATTTTAAAAAGGATTTAAAGGCTTTTGTTTTTAAGAAAGAAGTCTCTAGTGTTTTTATGTCTTCTAAAATAAATCTATTCAAAGCATCTTTATCTTATAATTTTTTTTATAAAAAACCATTATTTTTAATGGATTACCTTTAAAATAATTTATCAAATCCAAATTATTTTATTTTAATGAAAACATTTTTAAGGATTTCTCAAGTATTTCAAAAATATGGTTATTTCTTATTGTTTTTCAAAGTGATTATCCAATAATATTAAAATGGTATTTTAAATCAATGTCAACATACATTGACATTCCTTATGTTACAATTTGGATATGTTATTAATATATCATCCACCTTTTTCCTTTGATGGATTATGAAATATTCTATGAATTTATCTAGGAAACACATATCTTTTTCATGGTTTAACTAAGTAATGTCTGAAATATGAATGTATTCATGTTCAATAAGAACACATATATACTCTAATTCATTAGTTAATTATTTATATATCATGAGATAATGACTTTATACGTGAGTGAATTTATGGATAGCTATTCTCATAATGATTGTGTGTGAGTATATTTGTGGGTATATATATTCAAAAAGATTGTGTGTGAGTGTATTTTAGGTTATATATACTCATAAAGATAGTGTGTGAGTGTATTTATATTTATTTATTCTTAAAAAGACTATATGTGAGTGTATTTTTCGGTAACTATGCTCAAAAAGACTATATGTGAGTGTATTTGCAGTTAGTTATGCTCATAGAGACTATACATGAGTTCATTTACATTTAGATATGATCCCAAGGATATTTTTTGAGTGTATTAGTGGTTGTTTATGCTCAAAGAGTCTATGAATGAGTGTATTTTTGGTTTTATATACTTAAAAAAGACTGCGTGTGGTCATAATTGTGAATGGATATGTCTATAATGTTATAATTTCATGTGCTTATACTTATGTCGCGTTTTTTATATGATTATGTTATGATCCATGGATTGTGTTTATTGTTACATGATTTTGCACTCTTATGACATCATATATGATTTTAAATTTTAGTTTACATGTCCTTATATCTTGACTTGTGGAAAAATATTATTATTCCATGTTATTTTTAATTAGATATTTCTATCATGGTCATTTGTTTATCATATAATTATGATCTCAACCTTGATGGCATGTTGATAAGTTTTCCCTTTATAATGTTTTGAGATCACCCCAATCTTATGTTTCCATTCCGCTAGTTATGAAGATCAGTATATCCTTGGAGATGTTATAAGGGTATCTACTCGAGAACGATAATTGAGGATGGTTCACAAGTGTTAAAAAATAAGTGGTTTAAATAACTAATCACCAAAGAGAATAAACCATTATGATCCTAAAAATTGTGTGACATTATTATGATATGTAATTTTAATTTGAAATACATCAATGTTCATCTTTGTTCTTCTCACTTTGTATCGAATATAGTGTTTAAAGTATTTTTTTTACTCTAAATCTGGGAGTGTGGGTTTGGGGTGCCATGTTTTTTGATGGGTTAAACCTGGGGAACTTTAAAGAATATTTATGAAGTCACCATAGGAAATCATGCTCAAAATGGGAATGGTTAATCCTATTATTGAAGAGAAAATTTATTGTGAGTTTTTTTTGTTTAGTTCAATTGGAATCCAAGTTGACCATGATAAAGTTCAGGTGAGAACACACCGTAGTAGACCAGTGGTGGACCCTAGGAGAAAAATAGGTTTTTTGAGTGGTTTTTCAATTTGAAGTTATATTTTGAGATCTAAAATTTATTTAGATAATGGATAGAGGATATGTATCTGTTAGATAGGATCTTTAAAACTTAAAAAATGAATTATTAAGATAACCACATCATTGTCATGTTTTATCTTTAAATAAGAGGTTATCTCCCCAAAAAAATGTGAACAATTGGGAAGAAACCTTGATTTATCTTATCATTCATTCCAGGTAGAGTTTCCAATATGGTTTGATTGATATTTGAGTATAAAACAAGGGTTTACATGAAATCCAATTACTTAGGTACTTGAAGTTGGTGAACCATAGATCTATCAACTTATTGAAAATTTTCATCCTATATTGTATTGGGAGTTAAAATAAATATCCATGCTCATTTCCTTGTTCTTTTTAATGATAAAATATGAACATTATTTGAGAGATTTCAACTGTTTCACTTCAAGGATTAGCAACTTGATAACAAGAGATGGTGAACATTGTATTCACCCATTTTTCGTGTGTGAACTTTATTCCTATCTATCATCATTGTATCATTATCAACATCAAGATCCATATATAATATTTGATGATAGAAAATCATTTTTAAGAGTTTCTATTTTAGTTTGACCATCAATTCACCCCATCTTTGCGGTGGTACACTTTCTCATGGTCCTATAAATATGCTCTAAATTTTTTTATAGTTTGTGATAAAGTTATATTACTACATACAATTAGATTTTTTTGAATGAAATATGAGTATATCATGTAGTGTAATATAATTAAGTGACATTTATCTGAAGGAGCAATAAAAATATATTACATGATGTGATTTTTATATGATATATGACATCATGTGTTATCATCTCAATGTGTTTTTGATTAAGATAATGTCAAAATGATATTATTAGATGATATTTATGGAAACCTAATATATAAAAATGTATTTTAAATAATTAAAGATTCATAATTATTTTTCAATTAGGTAAACATAGTGAATTTTATAAACATTATAATGTATAGTCTTTATTAACTTGGATCTTTGAGGCTTCAAGGCCTTACTATATAAATAATGTTAAGCTAGAGGTTTTGGTATTCAGTTTGAGACATTCATAACCAAATTTATCACATTTATCATTTTTCTTTAACACTAAGGATTTAGTAGGTTCTGGGGTAAAGAGAAATTCAACCAAGAAACCTTCTTAGTGATTTATACCTTAAGTGATAAGAAGTTGTTCCTTATATTTAATAGTTTATTTCATTATCTATAAATGAAGACCCAACATTAATAAAAAATATTTTTTACATGTTTTATTTTTATTCTTATAAACTTATCATGAAAGATCATGTGATATTGAGTTTTTTAAATTAATTCTAAAATATTTTTTATAAGGTATTTTCTACCCAAACCTTTCAAAAAGGATATCATCACCTCTGATAGAATCACAAAAAATGGTTGGTTGATAAAAATTCATGTGGTTGACTATTAATGGTAATGTCTATATACTATATTTTAAACACTTCCTATGACTATGTGACACCATATACCCACACTCCTAAATCTGGTTCTATAAACACAGACTTTATATACTCACTTTGATGCCAGCTATAAAATCCAAGATATAACAATCCCTAATTAAAAATTCAATAACGGATATTGAATATATTATATCCATTGTATATTTTTTGGTTTAGAGATTTAGATAATTTTAACACATTATAAATTAATAAAGACTACGTTATTCACAACTAATATACATTTTTAAAACTACATATAAGAAACAACTTAATGCATAATGAATCTTCAACATCTCCCATAAATTATTCCACATGTGTTATCCTTATAAACATGCCACATGAAATAATTTTTGCCATAACCTAGGGAAATGGAAACATAAGAAAGGGGTAATCTCAAACACTCAATATGGGAAACATATAACTGATTTTATCATGGAATAAACATGACATAAAAATTATGGTAGGAATAGTTAAACAATATGAAGCTATAATTAACCTAAAACATGTATCATGATATATACATGAAGAAAATGAATTCATGGATATCAATAATATTGATCTCAAACTAATAGAATGCATAATTACTAACCTCAAAAACTTTTTGTCAATCCTTTCTACCAAGACACTTTACTTATCATCGAGACCACAATCAAGACATCTTGCGGAATTTGGAAGGCATACACCAAATACCCAAACATGTTTTTTCTTGTGACACTTCTTAGTACATCGAGGGAATACATAATTTTAGTCCCCACCCATCACCTAATTAAGTCAAATTTATTCATCATAAGATTCATCAAGACCATTAATACAATTATCTAAGGAGCCTCTTACTGAATAAAAAAAGTATTATCCATATACTGAAAATATAGAATGTCAATAGTTTTTTATGCTAATAAAAGGGATAACATGATCATACCTCATCTAGGTAATGAAGAAATGTGGTCCAAAAATACATATTCCACTTACCAATAATAATCCATATTATAATTATAATACTTTTCTCCATTTCAATAAAATGGATTACGTGATCATAACCTATTCATAGGAAGAAGGTTGATGGTTAAATAATGTATATTCAACTTTCCAATAATCATTCATATTGTAATGCCAATACATTTTCCTATGTTAACAGATTAATATTATTTATAGGTGAACATTATCTGATCTAAATTATGTAAAATTTTATGTTCAAACTATATAGAAAAAATAGTATACTAATAATTCAATACTGAAATACCATTTTCATAATTCTTGCTGATAAATAAAGTGGATGATTTCAAAAGAACATATCCTAATAAGTGACAAATATTTATCAAAGGGTTTATGTGGTAGGAAATTATATCCCCATAAAGTAATTAGATAATACCAAATAATACAATCACAGGGTATAATTTAACCAATATACATGCAATAAGTTCAAAGAGTGATCATAACTTAATGAATGAAAATTGAGTTACCAAAAATCCTCACAACTGGGGAAATAACTGAATCATTATCCACTTGATAAGGGGACATGATTTGGATAGAAACTACCATGAAATACAAGTATTATGATATTAATTAATACATGGGAAGTAAATATACCATAAAAATGAATCATAGTTCACATAATTTATTATATCTCAAAAAATGAGAATTGAGATAAATGAAACCCATACGACATTAGAAAATTTCGAATCAAAACCCCATGAAAGAGGGGGATTTCAATTGAAATTAAAATACCATGATTAAAAATAATTAATGATATGATATCTCAAATAATTATTGTATACATAACATAAATTAAATTAGGTTAATAACACCAAACATGTCTCAAAGAGAGGAATTTGAGATGAAAAAAAAATTACCTTGTCAGGATCCAGTCTGCACTTACACCAAACATTTTGAATAATTAAATTCAGTTCATTAAATACATACCTCAGAAACGTATTCTTAACTATAACCATTTATACTCATATTTTATAATTATCCTATATATATACATATATTAGCTATTTTTTTAATATTTTCAACACCTAGAGTAAGTAAACTTTTATTGCTTTGAACTAGTTTCATAAAAGTCATGTTGGTATCAATTATTTTTAAAAAAGTTCATAAATATTATATCATTTAAGTTACTGGAATAAATAATATACGATTTTTTATAAAATATATAATTTCATTTCATGACAATTTTGGTTATGATCTGTGAAGATGAAATTTATGACGATTAGTTTTCAGAAATTCTTAACGAATGAAAGGTGTTTTATTAATTAATGATTTATATGTAGATATAAAATTAAAAGAACCAAAAAAATCATTTTTTAATATATATATATATATATCATATTACACTACTAAATTTTTTCTCATAGACATCTATAACATAAATTTATATTATTGTGCATGTGGGTGGTTAAACTAACCGAAACGTGAACCTACCATGATTAATGGATGGTTATGATATGGTTTAGTTATAAAATATTTATGAAAAAAAATAATGATATTATTTAGTGTTTTTATTACGATATTTCATAATTACAAGTAACTAGATGAATAATTTAAGGATATGAAAATATTATACAATTTGAATAAATGGTTATCCTCTTATTCGCTTATTTTAAATGGTTAAATTAATGATGATACATTATTGATCGTATCATTAATATTTTATATAATTTATAATAAGATAACATTAATTATATCATAACATTAATATTTATCCTTTTATTCCATCATTATATCCCTTTTTGTAAGGTGTTTATGGAAAACGAAACATGTTGTGTCATGGAGGCGGTAGTCTATAAAACGCATGAACAACAAGTTTATTTTACTTAATAGATTGTGTATATAAATAAAAAATTATAATAACATTAATATAGTAAAATTATTGTATATAAATGATAATAATATAATTTCAATGGTTTTCATAGAATAAATTTGGAAGAACATAATTAAATAGAATAGTTATGTAGTTGATCATACTCACGTAGGGAGATTGAATTTTCTTTGGAAGATTTATTGGAAATAAAGGACTTACGCTAAATAATGGTTACCATAATATTTTTATTGTGGGAGAGGGTTATAGGAGAATAAAAATTGAATATTTTAAAGGATAAATTTTAATTATATGTTAGTCTTTAAATGGTGGATAAGTTGTCCTATTAAAAGTGAGGGTAATTGTGGTTTTGGGAGTAACCCTTACATTTTCAATAATGTATGATAACTAATCAAGTTAAAAAGGACAAAAAATGGAAAAAAGGGGGTAGGAAAATGATTTTGGGTCTAAATAAACCTCAAAACATCTTTTTGAGACAACTTTGAGTGTTTTAGGGATTCCTACTTTTCTTATTAACTTTTAAACTACTTCAATTTTACCATGGTAAATAATTTCTAACCTTGGAATATTATTTTAATGAAAAAGATTAATATTGACCTATTAACTAATTTTATACTTATAATTTCATTTTTTAAAATTATTTTATCTTATAAAAATTTTAAATTTGTGAAAAGTTAATTTTAAAATAAATACACTTATCCGTATAAAAATAGTTCTTAGAGAAGTAACATTTTTAAGATATAAATATATATATATGATAGAATTATCATGGATACTTATTTTAGTGACATAAATTGTTTTTTTATAAAAAAATAGAATTCATGACGCTTTCAAGGTAATAAAAAACTAAAACTCTTGAAAATAATTTATTTAAAGAAAAAATTTAAAACAATTTTATTATTAAAGTAATATTTTAATTAGTTCTAAAAATGTTGCACATTGGATTTATAAGTCAAATAATATTTTAAAATGGATAATTTTATTACATATATTCATATTTGATAACCTAAAACGTTTTTTAATCTTATAGATAATTCTTATATATTGATAAAATCAGAAAAATAACAAGTTTCATGAAAACTGTGTTTTTTATTAAAAAAAACCATTTAAAAATAGATCAAAAATTATTACTAAGTTAATTTAAATATGAGGAATTTTAAAATAGTGTTCATTTTTATTAATTTAAAATTCCAAAATTTATAAATTTAATTTTTGAATAAAATTATAATATATAATGAAAAACCCTTTTTATTCTAAAATGAAATTTTAAAATATTAATTATTATTATTATTTTTTCAAATCATTTAAAAGATAAATTTGTGTTAAGAAATTATTAATATTAAAAATAATTTATATTTAATCATATGATTCTTGAAGTATAAATGCATATCCCATCAATATGTAATATTTTAGAAAATTTCTTTTCTAAATAATAAATGATCTTCTCATCATTTTAGGTAAACTAATTAAATTTAATTCATATTAAACTAGACATTATTTTCTATATACATATAATTCATAAATTGGATACTATTATTCATTCCCACTAATTCAATAGATAGGTTTTCAACAGTATAAACGTATCATGATTTTTTTATATCAGTGTTCCATATGGAGTAAGTATCAAACACATTTACTTATTTAAAGGTAATAATATATTATAATTTTGGGGTGTTACATTCTCCCCGCTTCAATAAATTTCACCCACTCAATTTGAATGATAAGATCAAAGTAATTTATTTAGGGAACTCATAATTAACCATACTCTACTAAATGAACATGGGTTTTTATAGGTTTTGAAATGAAATTTAACTTTATGAAAAATAATTATAATAATTTTATAAAGAGAGCTAACACATTCCTAATTTCATATAGAATTATACTAACTGATGTAGATCTAGATCCAAAAGTAATAACTTCCCACAATCCCTGAAAATGATTTATATGATAATAATACCACTATGAGTTTTTTCAACTCAATATCCAGTAGTATGTGAAAACATACATGACATAGGACACTAGAAAATTTTGAGTGAAAACTCACTATCTGATAAATTAATAGTAGATTCATGTGGTTTTCTTATTCACATGGTTTTTGGTTACTATCTCCCTTGTTATCCCTTGGATTGGAAAATTGAGTCGCATAATGAAAAACACTATTTCAATTTAAGAAATAGATTTTTATATATAATCTATTTTTCTTACACTTGTGAGTTTAAAGACCTTAATATCTCCACTTATAGCATTTACCCATCCCTTTAATTCAATTACCCCCATTTTTTCCCTCATTTTTGACATGTAGAAAACTGAATATTTTTTTCCTTAACATCTTGGTCACCTGAATTTCTATGAGATTCCATCCTTGTATTCTTTGGTTGGTTTGATATTTCAACTATGTTCACATTGTTAATCAAAATCCATGATAGTCAGTTTGGAATAGTAACAATATTTCTCACTCCAAACCTTATCCCATTGGTTTGCTCATTGGGATAGTTTCCACACTATCTATGGATTCCATTGTTCACATGGTTCCATAGATATTCATCCATTACTAAAACAAAAAAGAGTTAACATGAGTGAAAATAATTATGAATGAATTATTATAAATAACCATAAGAAATATTAACCTCATTAAGTATCATTTTATACCACTATAAGGTTAGCCTATAGTTTTTACACCTGAACTTGTATCAGACACGGTTCAACTTATATCACTCTGAATTTAACATTTATCATTCTTGGTTCAATATAGGTTACTTTGAGCTGGTTTTTCTCATACTTATTACCCTAATCCTTAAAATAGAGATCCCAAATTAGCATGAAATGTCTTAAAATAATCTAAACCCAATAATCATTTTTATCTATGCTCTCAATTTCCAACATATCCTTCCTTAAATAAAATTAATCATTCCTATGGTTATATAACCAAGTATGTATATACCATAACCATATACTCCCAATAAATTACCTTTCCCAAAACCCATTTGAATCTCTAGGACATTAAACCACAATGTGATTATATATTCCTCTAAAAATGAACTTTATATTTAACACTAAAATGGTATTAACCACTAATTCATAAGGTTATGCCAGAGACACTATATATTATAATATAAAAAATGAGATGAAATTCTCCAAAAAATATCATGGATCATTTTTTAATCTCAAGGATACCAATTAGTATCAAACATACTTCTTCAAAATTAAACAGACCTTTAATATCTCAACATGATATGTATATTAAAAATAAGAGTTATATATACCCCAATCATGTGTTATCCATTAGTTATCTCCCAAAATATAACCTTTTCATAAAATTACTTTTACCAGTTAATAAATATTCCATTACTTTAAAGTAAAACTACTAAATAACAATCCTTAGATATTTTGCATAATCCTCAAAACATTTAGAATATACCAGAATATCATTAGTAAATATGACTTACTAATGAGATTTTCTAAGAGTTTCAATATTGTTAAAATATAAATATCACCACCTTAGGTAAGACTAGGAAATTCACATTTTACATCATAATAGGAAAAGAATAAGTTTCTCAACCATTTAAATATTTTTCCTTATTTATTTATAAGAGGCAGTGGTTTCTATGAACATTCATTTCTCAGCTTCATTTTCATGATCATGTTTCAACCAAATATTAAAACCAAACTGGTTATAATAATATATCAAATATGAATATTAAAACAACAATATAAATATTTATTCCCTTATTACACCTCTATTTTTCATATATGATACTTTTGGATCAACATATGGCTCTCTTTGTTCAATCATTGGATATACATGGTTATTTTTTATTAGGTTTTATAAACTAATTAGTTAACATCATTCTTGAAGCCTTCATCATGGTTCATTTAGAGAATTGAATTAACCAACACATATCCCCTGAGAGTTTATAGTTAGGAGAAAAGTATTAGGCACATTCATCGTACACCATATTGATGGTGGAGTTAATGTTCAACCAACCCTTTTGGGTTGATTACCCCTAGGTGCATATGTTTCATAGCCACATCTTCTTTCCAGTATCTAGACATGAATTTAATTGCTCATAAAACCACATACTCAAGAATTTTCCAAAAAATTAGTATATAATCTTATAATTAGAATCATATGTATATTTTTTACTAGTGTTCTCTTATCCTAACCCTTAAATAAAAGTTAATTATTACCTTAATGATAAATCATATACTATCCCAAAGGTTTATCTATATATTAGATATTGTTATTGACCTTAACTTATCATCCCTTATATTATACTTAAAAAATATTAATCACTAAAGTTATCTAAAGATTTACTTTGATACCAGGTATGACACCTCAGACCCGCACTATCAGATCTAATTCCATAAACATATACTTTCCATACTCACTCTGATACCATATATAAAAGCTAGGGTATAATAATATTTAATTAAAAAATCAATAATGATTATTTCATCTCTTATATCTGAATTATATATTCATTTTTATAGATTTATAAAATTAATAAACATCATAAACTAATAAATCCCATGTTTTTATCAACTATAAGAAATTTTTTTCCATTATATATATAGTAAACTACTTAATATATAATGAATATTTAGCATCTCCCACAAATTCTTCCACATATATTGTTCTTTTAAACAAGTCATGTGTACTTATTTTTCTCATAACCTAGAGAAATAGAAACATAAGAAAGAAATGATCTCAAATATTTAGTAAGGGAAACATATACCTAAATAAATCATGCTATAAAAATAGCATAAATATTATGTAAGGAATAGGTAGAAAACATGAAGCCATAATCAACTAGAATATGAGAGCATTATATATCCAAAAAAATTAAAATATAGATATCAATAATAATGAACTCATAATAATGGAATTAATAATGTATAACATCAAAACCCTATTGTCATGGCCTTATACCAATACAATTTACTTTTTTTTGAGACCATAGTGAAGACATTTTGCTGAATTGCGTGGTTATACACCAAATACACAAACCCGTTTTGTCTCATGAGATATATTGATATATCAAGGGGTTATATAATTATAGTCCATACCCATCGACTCAATAAGTCTAATGCATTAAATATAAGATTCATCAATAACTTTCATACCATTACCTGAGTAACCTCTTACTAAATAAAAACATGGTTATCCATATAATGAAAAATATAGAACATCAACACATTTCCCTATTTTAATAAAAAGGATAATATTATCATAACACATCCATAGAAAGAATTTTTATGGTCAAAAAATAAGTATTTGACTTTTCAATAATTATCCTTGTTGGAATTCCAATACTTTTCCCCATCTCAATAAAAGGGATAACATGATCATAATTCATCTAAAGGAAAATGTTGGATGGTTAACCAATACATAGTCATCTTGCTAATAATCATATATATGAGAATGTTAATACTTTTCCCCATGTCAATAAAATAAAATTATTTCTAGGTGAAAATAATCCAATATAAATTATATAAAATGTGATGTTTATTCTATATATAATAGTGATTATATGGATAATTCAATACTATAATAACATACTCATAATCTATCCAATTAAATAAAGTTAATGGTTTCAAAATAACATATCCCAAAAAGTGAGAAATATTTTTCAAATGGTTTGTGAGGTAGGAATGTATATCCCTAAAAAAATTATATATAACACCACATAATACAATAAATGGAAGAATATACCCAAATTACATGAAATAAGTTCAAATAATTATCATAAATCAATGAATGAAAATTGAGTTTCCAAAAAACCTCACTATTGGGGAAACAACTGAATCAATAGAAACTTGAATAAGATGGTATTATTTGGATATTAAATCCCATTAAATACAATTATTATGATAAAAATACATCCATGGTTATTAAATACACAATAATAAGTAATCATGGTTCACAAAATGTATTATGTCTCAATGAATGAGAAATGAGACCAAAGAAAACCTTACATCTTTAGAAAATTTCCAGTCAAAACGCCTTGAAAGAGAGGGATAGAAATTGGACATAAAATAAAATTATTAAAATATAATTCATGATATTATATCTCAAATATTTAGTATATAAAACATATAAATTAAATTAGGATCATAGTACCAAACATGTATCAATGAGATGAATTTGAGATAAAAAACCCTTACCTTATCCTGATCCATTATACACTTACACCAGATGTCCCAACTAATTAAATTAAGTTCATTAAATACATAAAAAATAATCTTATTCATACCTATAACCATTTATCCTCATCATTTATAATCATAATATATATATTATCTAGTTTTTACATATTTTCAACACCTGGAGTAAGTAAGGTTTTTTCACTTTGAACAAGTTTCATAAAAGTCATGTTGGTATATATTATTTTTTAAAATTAAATCAATAATATATAATATAAGTAAATTTAATGGATTTTCAATGATATTTTATAAATTTATAATTTCATTTCAAATCAATTTCGGTTACAAACCATGAAAATGAAAATGATGGTGATCATGTTTCAACGATTCTTAATAAATGAATGGTATTTTTAAAATTAATGAGTTAAATATTGATATAACCTTACTAGGAAAAAAATAAATATATACATATTTATATCATATTACACTGCTAAATAATTTCTTATAACCATATATGACATAAATGTATAGTATTTTTCAAGTAGGTGGTTAAACTAACCTAAATACGAATTGGCCATGATTAATAGAAGTTTATGAGATGGTTTAGTTGTAAAATCATTATAACAAAATAATATTATTATTATTTAGTTTTTATTAGTGTGATATATCATAATTATAATTAATTATAAGGAATATATAATATAAATGAAAAAATATACAATTTTAATAAATAGTTATCCTCTTATATGCTTATTTTAAATGATTAAATTAACAATGATAATTTGTTGGTCATATCATTAATAGGTTGTCTAATTTTCTATAATAAACCCTTAATTGTATCATAAAAATAATATTTACCCTTTAACATTATCTTTATATCCATCAGTATAAGGTAGTGATGTAAAATGAAACACATTGCAACGTGGAGCTGGTAGTCTGCACAACACATGAACAAATGTTTTTTTGTATTAATGGATGGGGTATGTGAATATAAATTGATAATAAACTTAATATAGTAACATTATAGTATATAAATGATACTAATATAATTATATTATTTTTCTATAACAAATTTCAAATAATATAATTGTGGATAAAAGTTAAGTAGTTTATAATACTCACGTTGGGGACTTTATTTTTCATTAGAAGTCTCCTGGGAAATAAAGGAATAATGCTAACTAATTGTGACCAGAATATTTCAAATGTGGTAGAAGTTTCTTAGAGGAAAAAAATGGAAGTTTTTAAAGGATAAATTTGAATGATAGTTGAGTCATGAAGTTCTGGATATGTTTCCCTTTTATAAGTGAAGGGAAGGGAGGTTATGAGAGTAACCCTTACATTTTGAATAATGTACAGTCACTATTCATGTTAAAAAGAAAAAAATGGAAAAAATAGGAGAGGAAAATGAGTATGGTTCAAAACTCACCTCAACTACTCTTTTTTAGAAAAAATTGAGTGTTTTAGGGTTTTTGTATCTTTTTAACTTTTACCCTAATTTACTTTTACCTTGGAAACTAATTTCTAACATCAATAATTAATTTTAATGAAAAATATTATGATTCTAATTTTATCTAATTTGATAATTCTAATTTCATTTATGAAAATAATTTTATAAAATAAAATTTCTAAGGGTGTTTAAATTTAATATTAAAATAAATACACTTAATCGTATAAAAATAGTTTTTTAGAGAAATAATGTTTCCAAGCTTTAAATTTAGATATATGATACAATTATATTTGGTAGTGATTTTAAGGACATAAATTGCTTTATTATAAAAAAAACAGAGTCTATGCAGCTTCCAAGGTAATCCAAAACTGAATCTCCCAGGAAAATACATCATTCAAATAAAAGACTAAAAGTAGTTTTTTTATTAAAGAATCATTTTAATTTGATATAAAAATTTTAGACAGAGAATTATAAGATTGAATAATATTTTAAAATTCATAATTTTATTCTATATATTCATATTTGATCACATAAAAGGTTTTTTACTCTTACAGATCATTCTTATATAATGATAAATTCATAAAAATTATAATTTTCATGAAACCTGTATTTTTAAACTAAAAACCAACCTTTTTATAAATAGCTCAAAAACTCTTACTAAGCCAATTTTGAAATAAGGAATTCAAAAATGGAGTTCATTTTTATTAATTTAAAATTGAATAATTTATAATTTTAGTTTTTGAATAAATTCATAATATATCATGAAAACCCATTTTTATTGGAAAATGAAATTTTTCAAATATTAACTATTATTATTCTTATTTCATATCATTTACTAACTAAATTGGTGTTAACCAATTATTTATATCAAACATAATTTATCATTAATCATGTTTTTCTTTAAATATAAATGAATAATGCATAAAAGGTAATTTTTTAGAAAAAAAATCTAAATAATAAATGATCTTTTAAGCCATTATAGTTAAACTAATTGAATTTAATTCATAATAAAAGTAGCCTTTATTTTATATATATATATAAGTAATAAATTGGTTACTACTATTTATTATTAATAATTCTACAACTAGGTTTTTAATGGTCTAAACATATATCAGTTTCATTTTAGTTCAATGTTTGGTGTGGATAAAGCTATTGAACACATTAAATTATTTAAATGTGATCATATATTATAATTTAAGGGTGTTATATGACATATCATGGAAACTTACAAGTTACATCATTGAGAAACATGAAATACATATTCCCCAAAAATATTTTTTGAGATCATCCACAATGGGTAGAAGTGATCATGTCAAAAAATGGGTGTTGGAGGTGAAATACTATCTTTGAGAGATTTGTGTCTTTCAAAATGAAATTAAGATAACAAAATTTCAAAAAAAAACATACAAATATATATTTAGTTAACAACTCAAATTAAAATTAGATAATATATTTTGTTATAAATAATTTAAATATAATTTAAAAATCCAAAAGAAAAAAACCAAACATAACACATAATAAAAAAAATAAAAAACAATAAATATTAATCGATATTTGTGAATTTGATTTCCATATTAAATTACCTATTTTAATTCAACAATTTTCAGGCTTATTTTTTTATTCTAATGTAAAAATTTGGTTCATTATTATGTTCAATATATTTTAGAAATTATTCTACTAGATTATGTTCCCTCTCGAGCTGGGATGATCCCTATTAGGCTGATTAGGAAATTGTTTCTTAAACAGTTCCATTTCCCACACTATTGGGGTTTTGACTTATCCCTTATCTTGTTATTTACTTGGATCCTATATCATGTTCTCTATTCATGTAACTTTTAAACCTTCTACTACTTGTAATGCCTTGAATCAACTAATTTATTCATGAAAATATTCCTTCTTGGTATAGGTTATTTCAGTGGTAGTATGTTTTTTACTCTTATTGGGCATCTTTATTATCCTTGTAATCCATCATTTCTAAGAGATAACTGAATACCTCTAGATCCCTCTCTCGATATCATTTGAGTTCCATGGTTATTTTAAAATCCTAATGGGAGAAAAATGTGGGGATGAATTCTAGAGTTTTTTATAATATTTTGTGGCACTCAATCCATTGAGTATTCCCAATATAGTTTTATCACTTTTAGATGAGATCCGTGCATGGTTTAGGGATATTATGGAGATACCATGCTTATTCCTAGTAGGGATTATTTTTCTTTTGCATATTCATATCTAGAACTAGGAATGTATCTAGTCGAGGATTTTGTAAACTATAACTGGTCAATGGTAATTTTAAAATATTTTAAGTTTTCCTTTATTATTATTACTGCTTTAAGTTTTCCAATTTAATGTGTCACTATTCTTATTCAGTTTTTTTAAAATATCCCTCATATTGTTCTTATTTTGAGAATTAATAATATGTGTGTGTATGGAAAATGTTATTTTTGGTAATGTAGGACATAAACATTCCTAAACACGTTAAATAACTATGTAATTTACCACTTTTATTATTATTTCATCACATGTATTTTTATTCCATTGATTGTGGTTTCATTTTTTCTTGATTTTCCTCAATTTAGACCTTCTTTTGATTTTACTCTTCAGTATCTCACTTTCTCTATTTTTTTGAATAATTAGTATAAATTGATTTCATATTCAATTTTCCTTAGCTTTTTTAGGGACTTACCATTCAACTTATCACCCAAAAAAATTGTATTAAACCTCTTGAATAAATAATGGCATATTCCAAGTATTAAAGAAAAAAATTATGGTGAAAATGAATTTAATCTATGAAGAATCGAGATGAGAGACTTTATTGTCTAGAAAGGACTCATTGATTCCTTACCTAGAACTAAGAACCCCATTACAACATGATATAATGATGGTTATACCACTACCACTTATAAATATATCTATGCCGATGTTATTGTTAAGGCCTATAGCCCTTTGTTCATATCCTCAATTGATAAAGTATTAAGAAAAGTTACTTATGAATATTTCATAGCTGATATTTCTTTAAAACTATATAAATTAAATATGACTAACTATTTAGTTATTCATCTCTATAGATAACATAGGATGTTTATGTTGGTCGGAGTAGATCACTCAAGAGGGGGTGAATTGAGTGTCTATAAAAATTTCTGTTAAAAATGGTTTTTTAAAAGAACACCCCTAATTAAAGTAATCTGCGTCAGTTTTTTATTAATTTACAAAAGTCCTAAATGTTCAATTAATTTCTCAAAAGATTGATTAGTTCTCAGCTTTACCAGTATAAAGATTAGTCAAACTTTTGAAACTAATCTACTAATTACAAACAGATATAAACACTTTCTAAAATAACTATCAAAGTTCAGTTTATCTTAATGTGAAATGAATTAAACACATATTAGATTAAAACACAAGACAAACTATAGAGCAGATAAAAAAAGAGGTTCAGTCTCAAGAAGAGACAGAGTCCTCTCCACTTGGTAATCACCTTCCACCAAGTAGTTTATATTAATAAACTTTTGATCCACACCCTGGATTGGGGTTCACAACAGCACATAGGGATGTCCAAGTCACACTAGACCTCTACCAAATTTATTCGTGGGAAAACTTAACAAATAGATCACATGGAATCTCTTTCACGGTTCTATGTGGGATATAAGAGTAAAAGGGGATTGATTGTGAGGATATTTTAGTATCCTCCAATTATGCTCAGGAGAAAGTGTGTGTGACACAAACAGATACACACACTACTCAAATAGTACACAAAATATCACAACATAGTTATAAAAGAAGAATAGATTTTAGAAATCTCTGTGTATTGTGCAGTAAATATCTAGACTCAATGGATGGAGAGAAAATGATATTCGAGTCCTCTTTTGGAATTTGGATCTAAAATAGAGTATTCTAGTCTCTATAATCTATCTTCCAGGTGTGAAAAGGATTAGCACTTCTATTTTAGGATGTTCGTTAAGCTTCAGTAGATTTCTGCTAGTAATATTAAACTCATTGTGTACTCAAGCTTTGATTTCTACTATTTACAATTTATTTCATATTCGCACAGCCATCCTTTTTTTCAAGCGGGTTCCCAACATGTGTATTTTAAGGTTGATCTTGTAATCCTTTTATACTTCAAGGTCTAGTTGGCATGAAGATCTACCCACATGCATGTAATTTATACTGTCTACAGATAGTCCTACAGAAAACATTAAATAATGTCAGAAACATTAATTTTTCTAAATATGACCGTTGGAAATAAATTTGTATTAATAAATTTGAAACAATTATTTATGAATATCGGTGAATCATAAGTATCGTTTTGTCATCATCGGTCTGTCACCATTGTTTTTTCATCATCGGTGTGTCATCATCGGTCAATCATCATCTATTTTTCATCATTGTTTTGTCATCGTTATGTCATCATCGATCTATCATCATCGAGGTGTCATCATCAGTGTGTCAGCATTGGTCTGTCAGCATCAGTTTGTTAGCATCGATTTTTCATTGATCTTTCATCATCGATCTGTTATCATCGATGTGTCATCAACGGTGTGTCATCATCGGTGTGTCGAACATCGGTGTGTCGAACATCGGTGTGCCGACCATCAGTGTGTCGAGCATCGGTGTTTCGAACATCAGTTTTTCGACCATCAGTGTATCAAGCATCGGTGTGTCAAACATTGGTGTGTCTAACATCGGTGTGTTTACCATCAGTGTGTCGAACATCAGTGTGTCGAACATCAGTGTGTCGAACATCGGTGTGTTGAAAATCCTATCGGTGCCAGGAAATCTGAGAAAATTATGAAGTATTTTTCTTACACATAACATTACTAGATTAAGTGACATCCAAAAATACATGTAAAAATACACTTGTAAACATATTGATTCATAAATATAGGTTATTTACTTATTAACCAATATTGTTCTATATGAAATAATTGATTTACTTAGAGATAATAAATGGAATTAAATAGTAGAATACATAGATTAACATTATTTGTGATTATGAAAACTATTATAGCATAGAGGGTCTAACAATATCCCCCTTTTTTATAATCACAAATTATGTCATACATGTAAATATAAGGAATAATAATAACTGGACTTAGAATATACTTCACTGAATGTGATTAGTCAATATAACCAAAGCCTTTCCTTGGTTGAGTTTTTAAAACAATGTTCCCCCTAAATAAATTTATTATGTTGAGTACATGCCATGTGTCCTATACCAAAATTTCTCCCCCTAAAATTAATAATGTATGCCTCTTCTTCTCCCCATTTTGGGATTAGAAAGAAAAAAGAAAAGGAGAAGGTAAGAAGATAAATAGCATAAAAAGAGACAGAGAGAAGATAAAAAAGGAGTTCCATTAAGAAGCAAAAGTGTGCAGTCAATAAAAATAGGAAAAATGCCTATCAAAGACATAATCCATCCTTAAGGGTTTGGATTCTGAGGGTGTTTTCCTTTATCTGAAGGATCTGGAGTAGGATGAGAGGGTTTGGGAGTGTCATAGGAAAGAGGTGGTCTGAAGATAACACCGGGAAAAGAAACACCTATAGGAACATTTTCTACAATCCTAGGCCTTCTCTATGACAACATGTGACTGGGAGATTACTCTGTAATGACCGGTCGAATCTGAGAAATATCCTAAGATATATTCATTGAAGAAGGAGGCCAAGAGGTTTTACCAATGGAAGCAGCAAGAGGAACCACAATTTCTTCCGCTTGAACATGTAGATACGACTTAAGGAGGTTGATGAAATCACTGATTATTTCACC
This sequence comes from Viscum album, assembly GCA_963277665.1. Classification (NCBI taxonomy): domain Eukaryota; kingdom Viridiplantae; phylum Streptophyta; class Magnoliopsida; order Santalales; family Viscaceae; genus Viscum; species Viscum album. Next base: position 1,427,669,037 of record OY728122.1, on the reverse strand, counting down.
ACCATATTGCATAGATTTCTCAAATTCATCCTTATTCTCCATGAATTTATTCAACAGAGGGGTAAACTCCTTCAATTGAGTAACTTTATTCTTTAAAGCTTATGTGACTAGAGGAATTCTAAGATTTTTTTCTAAAAACTTGAATCTATTTATGAGATCATACTTGGTATAAATCTTAGTAAAGTACTTATCCACTTTCTCTCTAATCTATTTCTGAGCAACAGAGGCTTCATTTGTGCATTGCCTTACCATATTGTACACAAGGTTTGTATTTCTATGTACCTTTTCAAGAGTTTCTTTATCTGAAACAGTCTAAATATTTTGGAGTTCCTCTCTCATCACAGCCTTGAGAGATTCCAAATCAGCAATAGCACCTTTCCCACTCCTAGAACTGGATGGTCCAGTAATCATTTTTTCAATATCCTCTTTCATCTTCTTCCAATATACACTTATTAGATGAGTCACCAAGTTCCTAATAACTTAAATTACACAACAAAATGAGGTTTTGAAATCATAAGTTAACGAATTTAACTCATTTCTCATTTTTCTTACTTCTTCTCTTAGTAAGGTATTTTTTTCTAATGATGGTTTCAGTTGTGGTTTTGAGATTTGGTTGATTCTCTAGGATCACCATCCTTGCAATATTTACTGTATTGGTACCCTAAATACCTATTAAAGTGGAGGCTTCACTTCTGGATCCAACAGAGGATTTCATAGACTCAAAATATCATTTTTGAATTGCTTCAAATTGGTCTTAGTGACATAGTCACTAGGCACGGTCTATGCTACTAAGTCTACTGTGGGATGTGCAACTAGTGGAAGAGGTGAAATGGGTTTTACTTTGGCTTGGGCTTGTGGATCAGGAGGAGGAGGCACCCTCTCCTCATCTAAGTCATATTTCAATTCAAAAAAAATGTATCATGGATCATTATTCCATTCTCTATTGTAGGTCCAGTCTCTTGGATCAACACTTTCAGTCCTGATCCTTCTTCCCTGAGGCTCAGGAATGACTTCATCTTCATCAACTTCTTCATCTTGTCCTCTATCCATAATAACATTTCTGGGTACTGGTACCAACTGATCTTGAGGTTATTCATGTGCTCCATCCACTTCAAAGTCCCCAGGAACTTCCTCAATTTGAGGCACCTGATCCTCATCTTCTTCCTCATGGACACCAGTTATAATTTCATTCAATTCCTGAATGATTTCTTAATTTTTAGCATTAATATGGGGTGATCTGTCAACGTGACCCACATCTCTAAGATCAATATCCTCATGTTCATCATGCTCAGCACCATCACCATCTCTATGTATAGATTCCTCACTAGATCTGTTAACTACTTGTTTTTTCACTTTTAAAGAATCACTTACATACTCATCATTTCCTACTCCTTCATCGTCATCATCATCAGACTCGTCATCTAATTTACTCACATAGCCTTCAGCTCCAGTAACCTTCGTCTCTTCCTCATCCTCATCACCTAACAAAGATTCTCTTGAGGGTAAGTCCAAAGGTGGGAAATCATGTCCATATGACATATCTTTTTGGATTTCAGCAATATCAGGATCACTCCTATAATCGAAAGGAGATCCTTATTCCCTTGGCACTTTAGTCTCAGCTTCCTCATTAGAATAAATAGGTTTCTCTCCTAGTTTCAGACCTAGATCAACTTGACCCTTTGGTCTGGTGGGATGGTTAATTGGATTCAATTCATCATAGATCCTTTCCTTATCTCCTACCCAGCATTTCTTCCATGGGTTTTAGAATATCTTCATCCTTTTAAAAATATATTTTTGACGGAAGAAACAACTACATGAACTTATCACTTCATCTCCATATTACACACAACCTATCTTGTTTGACAGAGATCATCCTGGGATAGTACAAAAAAGTTTCCTTCTTAGATGGATTTATCATGTCAGAAACATGCACCATTAGATACCTACACAGGTTCACGTTTATCCCATTTTTCAACAGATATATCAGGAAAACATCCTGATACTTCACAGCAAAAAAATCTCCCTTGGGAAGATTTGATGTTGGGTAAACATAAAAAGTAACCTTTCCTCTCCATCAAATTCACTTGAAATAGTTCTCCTATATTCTCCACTTCTAATTATCTTCTTCAGAGGTTCTTTATAAGAGAACAAATCATAGGAAGGTGTAATATTACATTGATAATCAGCAAAGACACCTTCATGGGGCATCTCCAAGAACTCAAACCATCCCTTAGATAAAAAATTTATTTCTTTCCCTTTACCACTAACTTTATCTTTGATTCCTCAACTTCATCTAGGGATATCTTCAAATGTCGATAAAACTCATGTACTAGATGGGGATAATAAGGCCTTTAATTATTAAAGAACTAGCTTAGCCACCCTTGACATTCCAGCACTCTCAATAAAAATGACTTTCTTGATAGAAGCTACTCTGCAGATACTTCCTTCTTATCTGTAACCACTTGGATTTCAAAACATGGTTTTTCAGTCCTACTGGGCTCACCCTTATGATGTTTAGCTGATGGAGATTTTATCGGCTCTTCTATAGCATGCTTGGTCCTTTCCATTTTGAGGTTTTAGATTCCAAAAGAGTTGATAGGTCGAGGGTCGAGAGAGAGTGGGTGACAAAGAGTATAAGGCTTTACGGTAGTGGGAAGGTGAATGTTTGGTGTGGGTAAAAAAAAATTATATCATTTAGGGATTGTAAATCGTAAAGAATTAAATATAATTGTAGCAAAAAGTACACAAAAACAGCATCGTTTTATTTTAAAATATATAAAATTACAAAAGAGTCTTTAACTACATCGATTTCATTGAATCGGTTTTACACGATCAGTTTCAAGAATCGGTTTCACAATATCGGATTCAAGGACCATTTTCACAAGATCGGTTTCAAGGATCGGTTTCATAATATTTGTTTCAAGGATCAATTTCAAAAGATCTGTTTTAAGGATCAGTTTCACAAGATCAGTTTCAAGGATTAGTTTCACAAGATCGGTTTCAAGGATCATTTCACAAGATCAGTTTCAAGGATCGGTTTCACAAGATCAGTTTCAATGATCGGTTTGACCAGATCGACTTCAAGGATTGGTTTGACAAGAATTTAGAGATTTATCATTCCAAGTTCATGTCTGATGTAGCTCATTCTCTTAGATTTTAAGAGTTTTAGTGAATATATCAGCAAGCTGATGCTCAGTCCCAATAAACTCAAGAGTTATATCACCTTTTTGATAATGATCTCTCAAAAAGTGTTGTCTTACATCAATATGATTTGTTCTAGAATGAGAAATTGGATTCTTAGAAATTTTAATAGCACTTTTGTTGTCACAATTTATGGGGATATTTCTGAATTGAAATCCATAGTCTAATAAGGTATGTTTCATCCATAAAATGTGTGCACAAAAACTACCAGCAACAATGTATTCTACTTCAGTAGTTGATAATGCAACTGAATTTGGATTTTTAATACACCATGATATTAGATACTTTCCCAAAAAGTGACATGTTCTAGATGTAATCTATCTATCTAACTTACATCCACCAAATTCAGTATCTGAATAGATTAAAAAATCAAAAGGTTGTCCTTTTGGACCGAACAATCCTAAATTATTTGTATACTTGAGGTATTTGAAAATTCTTTTAATAAAATTTAAATGTGACTCTTTTGGGTTTTCTTGAAATCTTGCACACATACATCCACTAATCATAATATCTGTCCTACTAGTAATTAAGTATAGAAAACTCCCAATCATTCCTCTGTAAGCAGTTTGATCAACTAACTTTCCATTTTCATCAATATCTAACTTACATGTAGAACTCATAGGGGTTTCACTACTCTTAATGTTATCAAATCCATATCTTTTCAAAAGATCTTTAGTGTACTTACTTTTATTTAAAATTATACCTTTTTTATTTTGAAATATTTGAAATCCAAGAACATATTTAAGTTCATCCATTATACTCATTTCAAACTCTCTTTGCGTTATTTTTGAAAAATCATTACATAAAGTTTTTTTAGAAGATCCAAAAATAATATCATCTACATATATTTGGGTTATTAAAACTTATTTTGAAATTATTTTTATAAATAAAGTAGGATCTACAATTACTTTTGTAAAGCCTTAAGAAATAAGAAAATTACTCAACCTTTCATACCAAACTCTTGGAGCTTGTTTCAAAACTTATAAATCTTTAGATAATTTGAACACATGATTTGGAAAATATGGATTTGTAAACCCTAGGAGTTGTTCAACAAAAACATCCTCAATTATATAACCATTTAACAATGTACTTTTGACATCCATTTTATAATGTTTAAAATCCCAGTGTGTTTCATAGGCAAGTAAGATTATAATTGCTTCAAGTATAGCTACTGGTGAAAAGGTCTCATCATAATCAATTACCTCTTCTTGATTATATCCTTGTGCAAATAATATAGCTTTGTTTCTAACTATATTTCCAGCTTCATCAAATTTATTTCTAAATACCCATTTGGTTCCTATGGTCAATTTATCCTTTAGTATATCAACAAGTTTCCAAAAATTATTTCTTTCAAACTGATTAAGTTCTTATTGCATGGCCATTACCCAAAACACATCATTGTTTTCATCATTGATATTTTTAGGTTCAAGTTGTGACAAGAAGGCTTGATGTTCAACCTGGTTTCTCAAGGAAGCTCTTGTTTGCATTCCTCTATCTAAATATCCAACAATAGCTTATAGGGGATGATTATTAAGGGTCCTAGTTGGTCTAGAGAAGGTAGGACTTGATATTTCAGGCTGGTTAGGTTGGTCAGGTAGATTTTGTTCATTAGGATCTGAAGAATTTCCAGAACTGGAAGTTTTCAAAGATTCCTTCACATGATGATTTGAGGTTCTATCATTAATTTTCAGATTCGACATATCCTCTTTAATATTTTCTAGTGAGGTCTTAGGATCATGTGGATCCGCTTCATCAAACTTGATATGTATAGATTCCTCCACACATCTGGTTGCTTATTAAAGACTCTAAAGGCTTTGCTTGATGTAGAATATCAAATAAATATTCCTTCATCACTTTTGGAGGAAAATTTATCTAAATTATCTTTAGTGTTCAGAATATAAACTTTATATCCAAACACTTTAAAATAACTAACTTTGGGTTTCCTATTATTCAAAAACTCATAAAGAGTTTTCTTAAGGATGGGTCAGATTAAGACTCTGTTTATTATATAACAAGTTGTATTAACAGCTTCAGCCCATAAGTAAATGGGTAGGTCATATTCATTGAGCATAGTTCAGGAAATTTCCTGTAGGGTTCTATTTCTTCTTTCTACCACACCATTCTGTTGAGGTGTCCTAGGAGCATAGAAATTATTATTGTAGACATTTTGTGAGAAAAAAGCTTCAAAATCTTTATTCTCAAACTCATAACCATGATCAATTGTTAAGGATTTATTCTTAAGTCCACTAAGATTTTCTACAGTCCTAGAATACTTGGTAAAGTGTGAATAAGATTCACTTTTGTGAGATAAGAAAAAGGTCCAGCTGTACCTAGAGAAATCATCTACAAGAACATAAACACAGTGCTTCCCATTGAGACTCAAAACTCTATATGGTCCAAAAAAGTCCATGTGAACCAATTCAAGAGGTTGATAAGTAGTTACATCTTTCCTTGGTTTGAAAGAGATTTTATGTTTCTTTCCTTTTTGATGAGGATTACATACTTTATGGTCTGGAAACTCTAATTTAGGTAAGTATTTAACTAAAAATTTTCTAGTTAACTTCTTAAGAGAGTGTATGTAGCAATTTCCTAGTCTTTTATGATAGAGACAAGACTCTTTCTGAAAGGCATTTAGACAAGAGAAATTCTGTGAGACTAGTGTGTCTAGATTTATAGCATATACATTATCATTTCTAAAGGTATTAAATACTAAGTTGTTATTGGAATCAAAAACATGGCATGAATGATTTTTGAATTTAAAATTAAATCCATCATCATACAATTGATATATACTGAGTAGGTTATACTTTAATCCATTAACATACAGTACTTTTGAAATTGAAATAGAGTTAGGGTTACCAATCTATCCTAGGCTGATGATTTTTCCTTTACCATTGTCGCCAAATGTGACATGTCCTCCATCAATCTTGATAAGACTTTTAAAGCTTGAATAATCCCCCGTCATATGTATTGAACAGCCATTTTCCAAGTACCACGTCTGTTTAGAGGAGCACTTTAAGTAGTTTACCTACAAAATAGTTCATCCAAGAAACGAATTTGGTACCTATATTTTTCTGGGTCCACATACATTAGTGATATAAGCTTTAGGAACCCAAAATTTTCTTATGGGTTTCCTACATGCATAATATAGAGTGTTTAAAAAATAAAATCTATTTGGTCTCGAAGAATTGGATGCAGTAAAATAATTCTTGGAACTAGAACTTACTGTAAAATTCTGGTTTTTGAAATAGGTAGAAGATTTTCCAGATTTTGTTAAAAAATGTGATTTGGAAAAATTCGGTTGACCTGGTTGATATCCTATCCTATAAGTATACTTAGGAGATATTTGTTTACCAAGAATTTGATTAATATTATTTTTCCCATTAGTAGACTTTTCCAAGTATTTCTTCAATTGCTCATTGGACATTTTTAATTCATTGTTCTCCTTGAGTAGTTGAGCATTTTTCAATTTTTTAGTTGTAAGTTCAGAGTTAACAGTCACACTAAGAGAATGTTGTTTCTTCAAAGATATATACTTATCTTTAAACTCATTACATGTTTCTTCCAGAATATTTCAATATTCCAATAATTCATCATTTGTCATATTCTTATACTCACTTTCAAAATAATAAGAATTATGAACAGGAGATTCTGAGGTTACCTCAGTTGTGTTTTTCATAAAACACATATTAGCCATATCATCTTTCTCATTTTTAGAAGAGGCAGATTCACATGAGTTATCCTCATAGGCACTCCAGGTGGCCTTTATTACTTTCTTATACCTTCTATCCTTATTTTATTACTTTTTATTGTATTTCATCTTTGGACAGTCAGACGTGACATGTCCTTTCCTTTCATATTCGTAGAAGATTATCTCTTTGGACTTATCATTTCTCTTCCAATCCTTTTTCCAATTTCCATTGTTATCATACTTTCATTTGTAATTGCGATTTCTGAAAAACTTCTTTTTCCTATAAAATTTCTTGAATATTCTATCCAATTGGGCCAGTTCTTCATCACTTTCTAAAGCTACCTCATCCCTACTGGAGATTTCAGTGGCAGCTTGAACTTTCTCCTTATCTTTACTTTTAGATGCATTTGTCTTGAAATCTACATACTTTCGTTTGGGTTCATCCACTTCTTGATTTACCTTCAAATCCTTTTCATATATCATTAATTTTAAAATCAATTTCTTCACTTGCATTTTATAAATATTTCAATAATACCTAATATACACAGATGTTCCACACCATCTTTCTGGTAAGCATCGTTGAACCCACATAATATGTTCTTTGGTTGTTACTTCTCTTCCTAAAGAAATAACGGTATTCACAATTTCATTGAACCTGAGATACATATCATAAATAGACTCATTGGGATTCATTCTGAAGTTGTCATATTTAATATTATAAGTATTAATCTCATCTCTTTATTATTAGATGTTCCCTCATGAGAAATAGACATAGTGTCCCAAATCTCATGTGTAGTTTTACAAGCAGAGATACAGTTAAACTCTTCATCTCCAAGTTCACAGTATAGATAATTTATTGATTTACAATTATTGTTATAGGTGTTCTTGGTAGGTTATTCCCAGGTGTTTCTAGTAGATTTAGGAATTGCATATTTACTTTCAATAATAGTCCAGATTTCAAGTCCCATGCTTTCAAGATGTATTTTCATTTTAAGATTCCACTGATCATAGTTAGTTCCATTAAAGAAATGTGTTTTATTGGTAGAATCCCCATATAATCTATTTTTCATGATACAGATTGTAAAATAATTTCAAAGAGATAAAAATTTAGAAATAACAGAAATTTTGAGATCTTTGAAAAAACAACTATAATCACAGTTGACAAGATTTGAAAAACTGATAATTTTGTGCCTCTGATACCAAATGTTGGTCGGATTAGATCACTCAAGAGGGGGTGAATTGATTGTCTATAAAAATTTCTGTTAAAAATGGTTCTTTAAAAGAACACCCTCGATTAAAATAATCGAAGTCAATTTGTAGTGAATTTACAAAAGTCCTGAATGTTCAATTAATTTCTCAAAATATTTATTATTTCTCAGCTTTTCTAATCTAAAGATTAGTCAAACTTTTGAAACAAATATACTGATTTAAAATAGATATAAACACTTGATAAACTAAGTATAAAAGTTTAGTTTATCTTAATTTGAAATGAATTAAACACATATCAGATTAAAACACAAGACAAACTACACAGCGGATGAAACCAATATACTGATTTAAAATAGATATAAACACTTGAGACTTAGTCCTCTTCACTTGGTGATAACCTGCTACCAAGAAGTTTATATTAATTAACATTTTATCCATACTCTGGATCGGGGTTCACAATAGCACATAGGGAAGTACAGGTCACACTTGAAATCTACCACATTTATTCATGGGAAAACATAATAAACAGATCACATAGGATCTCTTCCACAGTTCTATATGGGATATAAGAGTAAAAGGGTATTGAGTGTGAGGATATTTTAGTATCCTTTAGTTATGCTCAGGAGACAGTATGTGTGACACAAATAGATACACACACTACTCAAATAGTAAACACAAGATCACAATAGAGTTATAAAAGAAGAATAGAGTTTTGAAATCTATGTGTGTTGTACAGTAAATATCTAGACTCAATGGATATATATAAAATGATATTCAAGTCCTCTTCTGGAAGTTTTCTCCAAAATAGAGTATCATAGTCTCTGTAATCTAGCTTCCAGGTGTGAAAAGGTTCAGCTCTTCAATGTGAGTATGTTCAACAAGCTTCACCAGATTGCTGCTTGTAATATTAAACTCCTTGTGTACTCAAGCTTTGAGTTCTTCTATTTGCAATATCTTGCATATTCGCACAGCCAGCCTTTTTGTTTTTCTCACGGGTTCCCAGTGTGTGTATTTTAAGGTTGAGCTTGTAATCCTTTAATAATTGAAGGTCTAGTTGGCATGAAGATCTGTCTACATGCATGTACAATGTACTGTCTACAGATAGTCCTACAGACAACATTAAATGATGTCAGAAACATTAATTTTTCTAAATATGACCGTTAGAAATAAATTTGAATTAATAAATTTTAAACTGTTATTTATGACTATCGGTGTGTCATAAGTATCAGTATGTTATCATCGGTCTGTCACCATTGGTTTTTCATCATCGGTGTGTCATCATCGGTCTATTAGCATTAGTTTTTCAGCATCAGTTTGTCATCGGTTTGTCATCATCGGTCTGTCAGCATCGGTGTGTCATTATCGGTGTGTCAGCATCGGTGTGTCATCATCAGTGTGTCAGCATCGGTCTGTCAGTATCGGTTTTTTAGCATCATTTTTTCATTGGTTTGTCATCGTTGGTCTTTCATCATCATTCTGTGAGCATCGGTGTGTCATCATCAGTGTGTCTAACATCAGTGTGTCAAACATTAGTGTGTCGAGCATCGGTGTGTCGATCATCGGTTTTTCGAACATCGGTGTGTCGACCATCAGTGTGTCGAGAATTCATGTGTTGAACATAGGTGAGTCTAACATCGGTGTGTCAACCATTGGTGTGTTGAACATTAGTGTGTCGAACATCGGTGTGTCGAAGATCCTATCGGTGCCAGGAACTCTGAGAAACTTATGAAGTGTCTGTCTTACCCATTACATTACTAGATTAAGTGACATCCAAAAATACATGTAAAAATACAATTGTAAACATATTGATTCATAAATATATGTTATTGACTTATTAAACAATATTGTTATGTATGACATAATTGAATTACTTAGAGATATTAAATGGCATGAAATATTAGAATATATAGATTGAAATTATTTGTGATTATGAAAACTACTATAGAAATAAGGGTCCAACAGTTTACATTTCATATTTATTTTGGTACTTCAATCATATCATATATTTGTGAATTTAACCAAATTATGATTTATTTTTCTAACATTAATTTTGTTGTTGATAATGATTACTAAGTTATGATTCTACTTATATCCTTGGATAATTCGTATAGAACTTTAGTTGATACCATGTTGTATTTAAAAGACTCTTTAACACTTGAGGAAGTTAAGACAACATTTATTTATAAGAAACTTAATAACATACCTAAAGTAAAAACTGAGGGAGAGAGTTTGTTTACTAGGCTTAGACCAGAAAAAAAATGGAACGAACAATAAACAGTCTATCAAGATCCAATAATTCAAAATGGATATATTCCATTGGATGGCTGGCTTTAAAATAGGACCTATTAAAAATAACCCTTTTCTCTTTACCTAGATTACAATCTTTATAGAATGGAAGATTTTTTGGTGAGATGGTATACAATAATCCCTATTTACTTAGCTCTTCAAGACCCTTGGATCATACATGCCCCAACTCCCTATGTCATTGCATGGTATTACCATTATTTTAGTATATGTACTTCATGGCTACCTAAAATTAGTTTTCAAACCCAAAAAATAAATTTCATTAATAATATATCCTTTAATAACTATTCTGGAGACTATGGGAATCTTAATACTACCTAATTAAAACTTAAAATTAAACCCTTTATTATCGACAAATGTTGTTCAATTATTTGTGTCTGAAGTCATTTTGAGACATTGTACTATTAGGATACTGCCCAATGGAATGTTTTACCATATTGGACAAACCATGCTATATTGGAGTAGGTTTGTAGTATGCTTTCATGCTCAGACCTTCCCAAATCCTTTTAGTCCAAGGATACAAGTTTTTTAGTCTTTCTTATAAGTATATTTCCTTTAAATTGTAATCAATTTAAAATGCCAAAATAATTATTTAATAATAATCCCCCATCATACAACCATTTTAGAGTATTTCGTTTTACTTTTTATCCCACATTTAAAATGAAAAATTAGAACCTAGAGCTCTGAGATTTATATTTACAGGCTACCCTAAAGGGGTTAAAGGCTATAAATTTTGGGTTGAGAAACCCAGATATAAAAAAAATATAATAATATTATATTTAGTGTTCCATGAATCTATTTGTTCTAAATTCAAGTCTCTCATTGATGATGGTGATCATAAACCTCAAACGGAGATTGTTGAGACTAATCATCTACTCGTATTTGAGGCTCTCATCATTCCCTTTCCACCTAAACCTCAAATTGTGATCCAATTTCAATGAAACAATGATTTAGAGTTTTACATTGATCATACTAATGATTATAGTGACTATCATACTACCATATATAGATCTAAGTGGATTATTAGACCTTCTTCTCATTTTAGCCAATATGACATTGCCTCATTTTCTTTCTAAGTTACCTATGATCTTGTGTCTAAGGATCCCCAAAGCTATAATAAATTTATTAATGATATATATTCCAAGAATTGGATCTCTTACATGGATGATGATATAAAATCTTTGAAAAATAATAACACTTTGTGTATTGTTAATAAACAACACAATGCTAAAGTGATTGGTTGTAAGTGGATATTCAAAAGGAAAGAGGATAATACATGAGACAATAAGATTAATGTGACATTTTTAAATGATTTTAATCTTCCACTATATTAAGAATATATTAAAAAAGATAACATTGAATACATATCTAAAATTACTTACACTATAATTTATAGAAGCATCATGTGTTCTATGATTTTTACCAGACCTGATGTGACCTTTTTTCACCCTTAGAAGGTTTATTGTAATGTCTTGAATCCAAATACCACTGAACAATTCCCTAAGCATGGTTATCCACATGGTCTCAAGTTCATCTCCCCAAATACTGTAGGATGTCAACTAGCAGTGAGGGCCTTTGGTGTTCCATTGGTGAGACTATTCCCTCATGTCAGAGTGTAGCACATCAGTAGTAAACATAGTAGTCAATAGAAAACGTATTAAATCATATAGATACCATAAAAACATCCAAGACAAGAATATATAACAATAATAGATATAATATCATATACAAAATTATATTTATTTTCATTTCTCAATAAAGTATCCAAAACAAGTATAAATACATCTATATAATACATGTATCAAATTACCAAAAAGTAAAAAAATATTCATCTCATATAGAATCATGATCCTCAGCTCGATCATGTGCTTCCCTACTTCTAATAATGGAAAAAATTAAATCATAATACTATGTGTGATTTCCTTGGTTAGTACCAACTTCCATATAGTCTGTTCAGGTACCCAGCAGTGGCCTAAAGAGAGTGTGAGATACAGTCCTAGTAGGTCACCACCCATGGTGTCTATAACAATCCAAGTTGTACAATACATGCTAACAATTTTGTAGTATATATATATCACAAGTATATTATTACTAAAAGTAATGTTCCCAAGGAATATGTAACAAAATAAAGTGGTACTACATAGCCAAACAAGCCTCCCTACAAAAAAGTTTCAATCTAATATAACAAAGAAGCAGTAAAGAAAAAAGGAAGTAAACACCATAGCCATGACATATACACAACATATCATATCATTCATAGCCTCGTTGTATAACCTATATAAAATATGAACCGTGACTATGTAATATAATCATAAGTTTCCCATACATCATAGTCAAGAAATATATCATATGTATTGAACCCCATGGGGCCAAATCTAAGAAATAGTGAACCAAGGCATCCTCATTGAGTCCCATGAGCATCTCAATGAAAACTCGGTTAGACTTGGAATAAATTCCAATGATCATGTTAACATATTATGTCCACTATAAGCCCAAGAAAACTAGATCCAAGGGGTATCAAGGCTCCAGGCATCCCACATAATTGGGTCCTTATGAGAAATCTCATCCAAGGCATCCACTACCATTATCAAGATCCAATGAGTAACATCTAAGGCATATAATTGAATCATTCATCATTTGTTACATTTATAAATTAAGAATAATTCAATTCCATGGGTTTACCAACTAATATATCATTTCTCATTCAATTAAATTACATGATTTTACCCACTCATATAAAAATTCAAATTAAAATAGTTAAACAATGAAACATCATGTATCACATGGAAATAGAGGCAAAACAATTCCCAATAAATCAAATCGATTCAATTAATTTATAAGTGGGTTTCCTATAATTAGGAAAGCTCATACACTCACCCCTTGGATAGTTCAATATTATAAAAGAAAGGGAACACCCCACAGGTATCCCAGGCTAGGGAAACAACCTCCAACTAATCTCAAAATAGCCTAAGGGAATCCCTAACCTTTTATAATGCATTCAATTCGATTATTCAGTTAATTATTAAGGAAACAACAGAAGTTTTAGTGTGTAGAAAGAATGAAAAATAACTCTATAAATCACCAAACCATGTGGTAAAATTATATAAAACATACCATAGGTTTGTATTAGAGTGATCATTCAGTATCATCTCCTAATTCAACTCAGATCTAGAGAAAAATGAAGAACAGACAAAGAACCTAGAAATAGGGCATATTATTTTTCACCGAAATAACTTTATCGATACCATGAAAAATGAATAATGAAACCAAAGTAATGGAGTACCCACCCACATGAATTTAACAAGATGATGGCACTCGGTTTCGAGTTAAGATGGTAGAACAAGATAAAAAAATCTATGAAAAGGCCTTCAAAGGAGAGATCCCACACCGATGTTGTTGTACATGGGAGGATAAATAAATAAATTTTAGGTTCTAATATATTTTAAGGCAAATTTGGTAGTTTCTTCTAATATATCTAGGTCACAAAGTTTTTTAAATCGTGAACCAACCATGCATCCTTCACTGCTTCAAGGGGAACCCTATACGGTTAGTGTATGTGGTTTTTCTAACCATGTAAAAAAACATGTCTTAGCCCACTACCAAGGGTCTGAATAAAAATGCACATGTGTTCGCCCCCATCCACATAGTTTCCTTAAACTATACAGGCTCCTCCAACCCACTGCTCAGGACTCACATGGTTAGAAAAATTGTGTGTCTTCTACAGCACGGTTTCTGCTAATTGTGTGGCCTATCTTATTTTTTCCAAAAGATATAATTTCATATCCAAACAAGTCACTGACACCCTTGATACACCCATGAACTCATAGGGTATTCACATTAGGCTGTAAACAGGAATTTAGATAGAAAATAAAAAAAGATACATACCTTAGAAGAGAAATCAAGATCGTACAATCTTCCCCATTAAAAAAATTTATCCCCAAATTTCCCTCTCAAGGGTGGTCAAGAATCATTACAGAATAAATCCAACCACTGATCACATACATTGGCCTCCCACTCCCAAGTTTCATCTTATAAATGGCCTAATTTCCATGGAACTCATACTATCGGAACTAACCAGTATCAGATAACCTATATTCTTCTATCAATAATATGAATAGGATGCTCCTCAAAGGAAGAATCAACCCATAAATAAACCTACTTGGGATAAAAAAACATGAGACGGTTCTGAATGATAGCAGTGTAGCAGAGATATGTAGAAGATTTTGTGGATGGCCTCGTACCTCTGAGGTAACTTCAAATGATAGGAAACTGACCTGATTCTCTCTAGAATCTCAAACAGACTGATATGTCATAGTCAAATATTACCATGTCTCCTAATATGATTGTGTCCTAGCCTCAGTGAGATACATAAAAGGACCTGATCCCCAACCTAGAACTCTAGAGGTCGTCGGTAGTGATTTGAATAATACTTTTGTTAATACTATATTGTATCCATCGTCTTTCAAATCAACAAGACATGATCAAAAGTCTCCTACATGATACTTAGCCCTAGTAAGGCTACCTAACCTACCTTTAAATAGAATATGGACGATCAGCATGACCTAATGTAAAAAATCCTCATAAGGTTCCATTTTCATAGTCACCTGATAGATATTATTGTAATTGAACTCAACAAGGGAAATATTCCTCTCCCAAGAGCCTCTAAAATCCAGGATGCATGATCACAACATGTCCTCTAGCACCTGTATCATATTCTTTGACTGAGCATCAGTCTAAGGGTGGTATATTGTGCTCAAAAGAATCTGTGAACCCAAATCCCTCAGAAAACTCCTTTAAAAATGATACATAAACCAAGAATCCCTTTATTAAATGATAGTAATAGGGACCCCATGAAGTCATACTATGTCATAGATATAAAACCTTCAAAACACATCCACACTTAAGTTCACCTTGATCAGCATGAAATGTAAAACCTTTGGGATATTATCCCCAATAACCCTCATATCATCACTACTATAAGGCGGCCTTGGAAAATTGGTCATGATGTCCATCACAACATCATCTAATTTCCACTCAGTAATTGGTAACTTCTGTAAAATCTCGACTAGTAATTAATGTTCTAAATTTACCTACTAAAAGGTGAAACACCTTATAACAAAACCATCTACCTCATGTTTCATAGCTGGACTTCAATATTGATGGCGTAATTCATGATACATCGTGGTGATGCTGGGATGCACTGCCTAAACTAAGGCATAAAATTTCCACATCATATCCTCATGTATATCCACTGGAACCCAAATAAGACCATGTATATACAAGATATTATCCTCACCCACAATCCTACCAGGAGGCAGGTCCCCACCTTCCACACTCTCCCATAGGACTAGGCCCTCAGAATCTGATTGTTGTCTCATCCTAACTCTATCCAATAGGGTAGAGGTCATAGCTAAGGATACAAGAAAAGTTCAACCCTGACCATACTACACCTCCAAGTGCATCTTAGAGAATAAGGCCACCAGATTCCACTCTCTACAGGCCTCTTGAACTACCTATATCTGATTACTCCTTCTTAGTTTATTGGATACTACATTTCATTTTCTAGGTGTATAGGAAAGCTCTAATCCAAAAGACTATAGGTACACAACCCACCTTAGTTGCCTTATATTTAGATCACATTGTGTAAATATATACTTTAGACTTTTTTGGTCCATGTACACCACAAAATTATCTATAAGTAAGTAATGTCTCCAACATCATAAACCATGAAAAAATACATCTAACTCAAGAACATGTGTTGGGTAATTCCTCTCATATGGATTCATCTTCCAAGACCCATACACCACGACTCTATCCCCCTACATCAAAGATACCCCAATCCTGATACATGATGTGTCACAATACACAATGTAACTCCTTCCCTATTCTAGTAGAATCAGGACTGGTGATGAAGTTAGTCTCTATTTTATCTCTTGAAATGCTATCCCAGAGATACTTAACCATACAAACTTCACACCCTTCTTATTCAATCCTATCAACGGTGCAACTAATCAAGATATATCTTGTATGGAACTCATGTAATATCCTATTATCCCCATTAAACTCTATATGTAAAACAAATCTTGGTCTTCTCCTAGGAAACTATAGATCTTAGCTTTTTTGGGTCTACTAATACACCTGTATTCGAGAAAATATGACCTAGGAAGTGAATTTCATCCATCTAGATGTGAAATTTTTTGATATTATAATAAAATTGATGCTCTCTCAGTGTATTAAAAATGATATAAATATTTTTTCCATGGTCATCTATATTGTGATAATACACTAAAAAATCATCTACGAAAACCACTATAAATGAATCCAAATAAGGATGGAGAACTCGGTTCATCAATGACATGAAAATTGTTGGTGCATTTGTGAGACTAAAGGGAATAACCAAATACTCATAAATACTATACCTACTATGAAAATATATACATGATATGAATATAAATAAAACAAACACATAATTATATTAAGACCTCAAATCAATTTTTGAGAACACCCAAGCCCCTCAAATATGATCAAAAAGGTCATATATCTATGGTAAGGGTTACATATTCTTAGGAATCAATTGGTTCAATTTATGATAATCCACACATAGCCTAATTATACTATCCACATTTTTTGAAAAAAGGACTGATAAACCACACTGATAAGTATTGGGTCGAATAAAATACATTTAATCCAAATTATTTATCTACCTCTTGAGCTCCTATAACTTCATCATATTCACCCTATAAAGAGGAATGGATACCAGTGAAGCTCCAAGAACTAGCTTGATGGAGAACTCAACCTATCTCTCAGGATGTAAACTAGAAAAGGCATCTATAAATACGTATCTAAAACGATTGACTACTGGAGGGAAATATTCCTAACATGATCCTTGGTCATCTATATATAAACTATCAATATGGGTTACCATTCTATCCATCCCATAATGCTCTGATTCATCTAGACTCGCCTGAACACCTCATTCACCCTTCTTAATAAACACTCTACCCTCTTTTGATGTGAACGTCGCCCTCCAATGATATATATCAATGAAATCTCTATAAGAAACTATCCATTCCATCCCTAGTATGATGTCAAACCTAGTCATATCGAGGAAAAAAAGATTCAAGATGAAGTGACACCCACCAATCTTAAGGGTCACTCCTTGTACTAATTTAAATCCTTCATTATGATTCTTGATGGAGTGTCAAGAATCATAATACCCTCAGAAAACTTTACAATAAGCCCAAGTATTTTCTCTATAGGTACAGATATGAAACTATGAAATGCACCTATATTAAAAAGATAAAATACAATATTTGTGGTTAATAAGATTGTACCTCTCACCATAAATGGTCTAACACCATAGTCATATGGTGCAGGTTATACTAGATATATCTGGATAGAACTGTGGCCATGTGGAACAAACTTAGAACCTAGAGTAAGTCTTCTCTGCTTTCTAGGTACAACTGGTGTACAGATGCTTCAGTCATGACCACCATTACCTTGGCTTGAATGACCAGTACTTCTCTAGCTCCCTACCTAAAATGAAGTAGTGTAACCCACTCCTAAACTTGGAGTTAGATATGACCCCCTTCCACTAACTACTATAGGTAATGTCTTATATAAATATTTCATGTGGACCATCCTACAAAAAAACATGACACTCAAATGGGTCACAATCGCACTGATTCCTCACATGTCCTCATCTTCCACACTGATGATAGGAAAATTCACTTCCAACACTAGTGGACTAGCTGGTACTCATCTCACAGGAAGCCTCAAAACATCACTTCCTACCACTAGAAGCTTAACCACTAGGCCAAGAGACTATAATGTTCTGCTCTTCTCCCCCATCTTCCCTTTGGTTCTACTCTGTAATTAGTGCC
This sequence comes from Viscum album, assembly GCA_963277665.1. Taxonomy (NCBI): domain Eukaryota; kingdom Viridiplantae; phylum Streptophyta; class Magnoliopsida; order Santalales; family Viscaceae; genus Viscum; species Viscum album. The sequence continues at coordinate 1,427,650,749 of OY728122.1, read as the reverse complement.
TAATTTACTATTTTAGTAATATAGGTCAATCTAAAATATTTAAATGAGATCAAATGGCATGTCTGAGACCTTCCACAAAGTGTCTTTCCCTCAATACCTCATCAGTAAGATATATCAGCAAAAAACACTACAAATCATTAAAGTAGGATGAATATTCCACAACTTCCACAGCATCCTGCCCCAGAAGCATGAACTCACTAACTTTATCTACTCTCAAAGTCTCAAGGAAAAATAAATTATAGAATCTTTTTTGTAAATCCTACCAACCATATCACATAGTTCATTATCATGTTCAAAACATTTAACCAAATTCTTTCTTCTCCCCGAAGTATAGAATTTGTGATCTTCACTCACCTCTCAGGAGGTATCTCTAGATGATTCAATATTGACAATGTAGTCTCAATACATATCTCAGTATATTGTGTTCCACTATAACTTGAAAACATGGGAGGATTCTACCTTTGGAACACACATATTAACTCAGTCATAGACAAGGTATTATATAGTGCTCCCTGAAAAGTCTTCATAAAACATAAAAACCCCTCGTGGAACTGTGCATCATCACCTATTCCCGATAAAACTATCGGTGTTGTATCTATCACTATAAAAGTATCCACTAGTATCCCATGTCCCCTACCTCTAGAGAATGTTCATCACCACCCTCCTAGAATTCGACTAGAGGTCATCATGGTGCAATGTCTCTACAATTCCAAATATACACCTCTGAAAATATCGATAGCAAGGTTCACAGCTAAAATTGTATGATAGGTCAAAAACCTTCCTATAAACCCATCATACCACACAGCCTGCTCCTAAAGCAAGGACTATTAAAAATGAATAGTCAAAAACATCCCTAGAGACACTACCTATTACCCACTCATAATCCTGTTCTATGTCAAATTCTCTATTTAACATTCCAATTTCTATTTGAATTAACATTTATATCATAATTAATTTTTAATGGTTTAACCAAATGGTGCATCTCTTCCAATCCATAAGGTTACATAGACCTCATTAACCTAAATATGGTTTCCACTTAATATATACCATAACACATTCTTTTCCATAAAACCAATTTACTATGACTCAATTTTACATAATTAGCTTCTTAGGGTGTCTGTTGTGGCCAAATCAGAAAATAAATACATTAGTTATGCAAGGAAATCTAGGTAAAAACCATGTTTCCCAAACCTCTACATAAATCATCTATCAAATAAGTAGGTATATCTATCATATCGCATGTTACAATATCATGAAAACAAGAAATCCATCCTATATGTCATGGAAAAATTCATGGAATGTGATTCCTGTAAAGTGCCTAAAATGATGCATGAGATTTCATACCCTCAACTCATTGGGTTTAAACAAAGTAGAACCCCTAATCATATCAATGATAACATAAAAATTTGATTTCATCACTCAACAGTGGAATCAAATCAACTTTAATCATTAAAATCCATAAAAATAATTTCTATTCGAGGAAATTTGGTTTTTTCCCATACGTGGGTTATCTACTCCCAGGAATAACTCATTATCAAAATCCAATTATTCCTAATCCCATTTATATTTTCTCAAAATAATAAGGAAAGAAAATAAAAATCCTTTGATACCACTTTGAAACATCCCGAACCTAGATTTCACTGAATGGATCCCCGAGTTCAGTTTCCCACCTGGCTTCAAGTGCATCTCCCTAAACACCAGAGGATTTCGACTAACAGTAATGGCCTAGGGTGTATTTGTGAGGAGACTATACCCTAATGTCATATTGTATCATAGTGTTAGTAAACATATCATTCAATAGAAGAAATATTAAATCATCCAGATACCATACAAAAATACAAGAAAGGAATATATAATGAAAACATGAGTAATCTCATATACAAAATGATATATCATTTCCTGTATCTATAGATAACCCAAAATAGTATTACATACATATGTACAATACATGTATAAAAATACCAAAAAGTAAAAAAAGAGATATCCTGGCTAGCATCATGAGCCTCATCTCAGTCCTGTGCTCCCCTGATCCTAAGCATGGCACACAATGAAGCATTGGACTATAGGTTCTTTCCCTAATCCCTACCTGCATCTATATAGTCTGTCTAGGTACCTAACAACAGACCGAATAGGGTGTGAAACACAATCCCATTAGGTCGCCACCGATAATGTCTATAATAATCTAGGTTATGCTATACAAGCTAAGTAGTGTGTAATATATATATCACAAGTAAATCAGTACTGAAAGTAATGTTCCCAATGCATATGTAACAAAAGAAAGTGATATGTCATAACCAAACTAGTCTCCCTACAAACAATTATCAAGCTCTTATAACAAGGAAGTATAAATAAGAAAGGAAGTAAAAACCATAGTCATGTCATATAAAAAATATATCATATTATCCATTGCATCACCGTATAACATGTATAACATATCATTTATAGCCACAATGTATAAATAGAAGTGTCACATTTAATATAGCCCATCTGTATGATCAAAAGTGTCAGACCCCATAAGGTCAGATCCAAAGTATAGTGAACAAAGGAATCATCATCGATTCCCATGATTGTCTCAAAGGAAACTCAGTTATAATTGGAATGGGGTGTAAGGAGCATGTCAACATATCATATCCACTACAAGCCCAAGAAATTTGGATCCAAATGGTATCAAGACCCAAGGAATCCCCTAGAATCAATACCCAATGAGTAATCTCAAACAAATCATCCACTACCATTATCAAGATCTGAGGAGTAACATCCAATGCATCTAATGGAATCATTAATCATTCATTACATTAATCAATTTACAAGAATAAATTCTATGATTTTACCATCTCATATAACAATTCACAATCAATTACATTCCATGAGTTTACCCACTCAAATAACAACTCACATTTAAACATCTAAACAAATAAACATCATGTACCACTGTTTCCTCTGGAATTAGGGATGATCTCGTTGATTTAAGATTCAAACATTCCAAGCGTTTTATAACGGGTTTGTTCACAGAACTGAAAACATCCAATGATTCCATATTCATTTAGACCTACTTTCCAAAGGTAGGCGCTCATTAGTTGTGGACTGATGAGGCTTCGGAATTTTCATTGGTCGAGAGGATAGAAGGTTGGACTCATCACACCTTTTTTAGGGGAATTATTGTCTACTCTGGGCCACTCTTTATAGATTTAAGTTATGTTCGTGAATCCTTATTACATTACCAAGTATAAAATGATCTTTCCTTTAGATCTGAAAATCAATGATTGATATGTAGGAAATTTAGAGAATCTTTTATATGTATTTGAGGTTCTTCATAAATAGAGAATCATCTTTATTTTTTAGAGATTCTTAGTCAATGTTATCCTTCAATACATAAAAGTCTCTTGGTCATTATGATGACCATACTGGTTTTAAAGCCACTCACTGGGGCACTTGAAAGTTTATTATCATTCAGAAGGACATGGATTATTTCAGAGTTGGGATCATACCTGCAGATGGGCTACCTACGTATACTTTATTAAGAAAAGGAATCAGAACCCACATAGTTCGAGTAAGGGAGTATGATGTTTATGCATGATTGATGGCTCAATGAAAGATGTCATGATTACTTTTACACTCTAAGCTCACGTGAGTCATGCTCGGTGTGAGAAACAAGAGGTATTGGTGAAACTAGACAATTGTTCCATGAAAGATGCAATGATTTGGGGCTTATGTATGTATGAATACTCAAAATAGATAAAGATTAAGATTTACTTCAGGGAAGAAATCCAGGAAGATGGTCTATAAAGGTGTATGTACTTCATGGAGGTTTGGATACTCTAATCTTGGGGCTTACTCCTAAGGAAGATGCCCAAGTTAGGAGGGGGATTATGATTGGATTTTACTCCTGATAAGGAAGCCCAGATCAAAAGGATTATGACTGGTCAAGAGAAATTAAGACTGGGGCTTACTCATGAAAAGGAGGCCCAGGTTAAAGGAATTTGTAAATTAAGGGACTTGGGGCTTACTCCTGAGAAGGAGGCCCATATTTGAGACTGGGGATTACTCCTGAAAAGGAATTCCAGGTTAAGAAAATTATTTTTGGGGCTTATTCCTAAGGAGGATGCCCATATTTAGGAACTTTAAGATTGGGGATTACTCCTAAGGAGGATGCCCAGATTAGGGGACTTGGGGCTTACTCCTGAAAAGGATTCCCATATTAATGAGGACATTGGGCTTACTCCTAAGGAGGATGCCCAAAATTAATGGGAATTATGACTGGGGCTTACTCCTAAAAAGGAGGCCCGGGTTAAGGGGTTCTCTCATCTTAAAGGACGAGGTTGAATGAATGAAATCGCAATATTTAGTGACATAAATATGTGTAAATCACTAGGTTTTGAGATATGTTCCACGAAATTCCTTTAAGATAAGGAAGTCAATAAAGAAAACATTCCATAAATGGATTTGAAGAGTTTCTTTAAGACGGAATCTTGAATAGGAGAGGTGGAATGGCATAAGAGAGATGAAATGGGCTGGAAGGGCACCCAAAAATAGAAGGGTGCGCAAGTCCTGGCAGGCGCATAGGTACTGCGTGGGTGCTCAAGTCCTGGTCGCACAGGTATACCTGCACAGCACATGGGCACTTGCGTGATTGTTTACCAGTAGGGTAATACTTGGGAGATCCTTGATCAAAGCCTTTAGAATTATCTTGAGGTACTTTCAGAAGAGTGGTGCGCAAGTTTCAATGAATAGGTAAGGAGGCGTGCAAGTGTGTCCATTTCCCTTAAGGGTAAAACACTTAGGCACGCAAGTGTTAGTGAATTATAACACTTAGACCTTATTCCTCTTATTTAGACCTTCCATTATAGGTAAAGAATTACCTTAGAAGTGTTTGGATGATTTGAAGAAGAGACTTGGGTGTTCAGAGCTCTCTATCTGAATTCTGGAAAAATTATTCTCTCAAATAGGGGGCCCACAGGGGTATTTATAGGCTAGAGAGACCCTTGGTGAAATTTAAAAGAGGGTGTGCATGTCACCTGTGTGACCATTATGCGGCGCGCAAGTGTACTTGCGCGACTATGAGGGAACTTGTGCGAACCAAATTTAAAATAACCCTTGTTCATGCCTTTGTCAATTTTTGATGTTTTCTTCAAAGGATGAATCACTTTATGCTAAGTCATTTACCTTTCCATTCATTTAGACTCTGTGACGGAAAGGATCGTCAACAAAAGTCCCCCCTCAGAGTTAGATTCGAAGAGAAAAGAGGATTTGACTCTGAGGAAAAAAGATAAACCAAGGGTCTTTGTTGTTATTGGCGGTTTAAAGTCATGAATGTCGGACATAAAAAGGCTAATGTTTAAGGTCGAAGTAGCTCTGGCCAAATGAATTAGAATTGAATCAATTCCTTAACAATTTATCTGAAAACATATTACCATACTCAAGTATGAGGGAAAATATGTAAACTATGACTTAAGAAAATTTGAATCTGAGGAATGATATGAAAAAGATCTAAAAGTAATTAGAAGAAGTAGTTTCCAAGAATGAAGTTACCATTATTTAACAAACCCGTTAGGGGGTTGAATTATGCAGGGCCACCTAAGGGCATTGGCTGCATAGTCAAATAAATAGAATCTTTTGGCTTACAAGTCCGTTATGTAGACTACTTATGCAAGGCCGCCTAAGGGAACATGCTGCATAATCAGGCAAAAGAACTCTCATAATTTTACTTTTCTACTGCTAAGAAGCCAGTGAAAGTTTATGGGGATTCAACTTTTCCAAAGTATAGAGTTTTCTGTATGGAAAGAGATACTTGAATATGAAGAATATATTTTCAATCAATATTGTCTAAGAATTGGATAAATGTTACTCCTACGAAGGTCTGATCCAAGCGTAGGGAAGGAAAATATAAACCATAGACTTGAATACTTTCAGATCATGAAAAGTAATATGGGGAAAATATGTTAAGTATGGCTAATTTTGTGGATCCCTACATATTGGCATTAAGACAAATAAGGAAAAAAGAGGTTTTCCTCCCAAGAATGAAGTTACCACTATTTAACAAACCCATTAAGGGGTTGAATTATGTAGGGCCGCCTAAGGGCATTGGCTGCATATTCAAATAATAGCATCTTTTGGATGACAGGTCCGTTATGTTGACTACTTATGCAAGGCCACCTAAGGGCACGTGTTGCATAGTCAGGCAAAATAATTCTCAGAATTTCAAGCCTTTTGTGATTAGAAGTTAAGAAAAAAGGTCTATGAAGATCTGAAAATATTTAAGGTTAGGATTATGACACATAAAGATGGGTATTGTCCAATGTATGCAGAGATACACAGATCAATGCTAACCATAATCATGTTGTGGCTGGGTCCTAATTTGAAATGTTGGACTTCACTACGTATCCCATAAGGATAGGAATCAAGCCATACGTACTTCTTGAACTACAGTTTAACGTTGTGCGGGACAAAAGGATTGGAGATCTTAGTTTAGTGTCATAGAGCTTGGACCATTATAAGAAATACACAGTGTGTGTTTTCATGGGGACTTTTCAGCCAAGGGACTGAAGGCGTAATTTGGGGTTAGGCCCAAAAGGCTTGGCGATGGATTCGAGGGACACTCGAACATTCCTATGTATCCCATAAGGATGGGAATCAATCCCACGTAGTTCTAGAAATACCCTATGTACAAATTTAGTTCGTACATGTGAAGGGTGAAAGGGTAATTTAGTGCAATGATGGTTTCACCCAAGATAAAAGGTTCGGCCATTGACATGTATGCACGTAGTCTTTGGAATGAAACATGATTGAAAATAAATGTAAATAATGATTCCCTCTCAGGTGAGGGTATCAAAGAATGTTATAGTTTATTGTCATACAGGACAAAAATATTGTACAGTTTAACGTCGTATAGCAAGGAAAAAGGTGAACCAATGTAAAGATATTGATTCTGGGGGCGGTTTCACAAATCAACATCATATGGGATGGAAGTGAACCGATGTGAAGAGATTGGTTTTGGGCTTCAACCTCAGGAGGTTTCCTAGGTACCCATCCCAGAAGGCGAGGATCAAAGTCTGCGTAGTTCAATTAAAGAATGAATTAGTGATCAAGTTGTTCTTGGGGACAATGACCTAAAAAAATAGTGTTCGGACTTACACATGGTTAATATCCCAGAGATAGTGTTATGGTTGAGGTTTTATATAAGCTCATGTGATTCATACTCGGTGTGAGAAAAAAGAGTTAACAACAACCCTAACGATGCACAGTTTAATGTCATGTAAGACATATGAAGGGGACTATGCAGTTTAAAGTCTTGCAGTTAGGACTATTGGTGCTGCACAGTTTAATGTCATGTATCAGGGATGAAGTACAGTTTAATGTCATGTAAAATGTATTAAAGTACTTTCTATATAGTTTAGCATCATGTATCTAAGAAGTTACAGTTTAACATCATGTTGGACGAAAGTGCGAACAGTTTAAGGTCATATACATGGACCGTTGGTTATGCAGTTTAACGTCATGTTGGACAAAAGGGACTTCTATACAATTTAGCGTCATATAGATAAGACGTTACATTTTAACATCATGTTGGATGAAAGAAATAAAAATAGTTTAGGGTCATATGCATGGACCGTTGATGGTGCAGTTTAAAGTCGTGTTGGACGTAAGAGACTTCTATACAGTTTAGCATCATGTAATTAGGAAATCATAGTTTAATGTCGTGTGGGATGAAAGAAATGAAAATATTTTAGAGTCATATGCATGGACTGTGGATGATTCAGTTTAACATCTTGCTGGATGTAAGGGACTTGAAAATAGTTTAGGGTCATATGCATGGACCGCTGATGGTGCAGTTTAACGTCGTTCTGGACGTAAGAGACTTCTATACAGTTTAGCGTCATGTAGTTAGGACGTCAAAGTTTAACATAATGTGGGATGAAAGAAATGCAAATAGTTTAGAGTCATATGCATGGACCGTGAATGGTGCAGTTTAACATCTTGTTGGATATAATAGACTTCTGTACAGTTTAGCGTCATATAGTTAGGACATCACAGTTTAACGTCGTGTGGGACGAAAGAAATGAAAATAGTTTAGAGTCATATTCATGGAATGTGGATGATGCAGTTTAACGTATTGCTGGACGTAAGGGACTTGAAAATAGTTTAGGTTCATATGCATGGACCGTGGATGGTTTATTTTGTGTTTATACAAAATACTTTGTTAGAAATATGGCATTGGTTGGAGTAGTGATGAGTTCTCCATCCATTGAGATTAAAGAATAATCTCCATTGGAATAGACCTTATGTATTGAATAAGGTCCTTACCACTTTGGTTCAATCTTGGGAGGTTTCTTTCCTGGTATCATTGGAGTTCTAAGAACTAATACCAATTATCCCTGAACGAATGAATGAAGATGTACTTTTTTTTGAAAGCTCATGCTATTCGATTCTGATAGACTTCCAAGTGGTGTAGTGTGCACAATCGTTTCTCATCTAACTGTTCCAATTCATCCAATCGCTTTTGAGATTGTTCATTTGTAGATGAATGATCAAAAATAGCTACTCTAAGCAAAGGCAATTGAATTTCAATGGGCAAGACTGCTTCCGTTCCATATACCAGTGAATATGGAGTTGACCGCGTTGCAGTGCGGATGGTGGTTCGATAATCCCATAAAGCATGAAAGATTTTATCAGGCCATGACTTCTTATCTTTATCCACCATCTTTTGCAGTATATTTTAAAGAGTATTGTTGAAGGCTTATATCTAGCCATTGGCCGCTGCATGACATCGAGATGAATGATTGGATTTGATGTTGTATTCTTGATACAACTTCTTCACCTCGGATGAACAGAAGTTGGTGCCATTTTCCGTAAATATGGTATGAGGGACACCAAATCTGGTAATGATGTTAGACTTGATGAAGATAACGATGCCTTTAGAACTAAATTCTTTGAGAGGTATTGCCTCTACCTATTTGGAAAAGAATTCAGTAGCAGTAAGAATATACTTAAACTGTTTGGATATAGCTGAAGGATAGGGTCCCACCGCATCCATTCCCCATGTGGAAAACGGCCACAAGTATTTAGTTGTATGAAGCAATTCTAGAGGTTGATGAATGAAGTTGGCATGTACTTGGCATGAATGACACTTCTTTTTGAAATCAACACAATCTGGTATCATTAAAGGCCAAAAGTATCCAAGCCTTCGAATCTGATCATATAGTCTATGTCCAAATTGGTGGGCACCACAAACTCCTGCATGCACTTCTTTCATGATAGCCATTGTCTCTTCACCATCAATGCATTTGAAGATAATTCCATCAAAACCATGCTTGTAGAGAATGGGACTAATTTCATTGATTTCCTCTATTCTGATTTGAACATAAGGTGAAATTGTATGACGGTGGGCAATACTAATGGTTATCTCGTCTCGATTTGGATCTGCCAGAGCTGTGGCTATATTAGCCAGTGCATCAGCTTGGGCATTTTGTGATCTTGGGACATAAGAAAATGTCGGTTCTGAAGGAAACTCCTCCATTAACTCTCTGACGTAATCATACAAAGGGATTAGTTCTTCCTTTCTAATTGTGTAATCCCCATTGACTTGTTTGATTGCCAGGTCTGAATCACCTTTCACCTTTAAGTGATTCACTTGTTCTTGAAGCGCCAACTCCAATCCTATGATAAGAGCTTGGTATTCTGCTTCATTATTTGTACTGCCTCCCAATAATGAGAAGGAATAAGGTATAAATGCCTTTTCCGAGGAAATGAGTACAACACCTAACCCAACTTTGTTGAACTTAGGATCTTCCATTTTCCTCCCTGTTGGACTTCTGGAAGCACCGTCAAAGTACATTTCCCATGTTTGGAGACTTTCTTGAATAGAGAAGACTTCCTCATCAGGGAGTTCAATATATGAAGATGTTTCTTCCACTGAAGGATGTTTATCTAGGAAATCAGCCATAGATTGGACCTTTATTGCCTTTTGAGACACATATTGAATATCAAATTGCTCCAAGATAACTATCCACCTTGCTAGACGTCCTGTAAGCATTGGACGACTAAGGATGAATTTGAGTGGGTTATTGTGAGATACCAATTGGACCTCGTGATGTTGCAAGTAGTGTCTCATCTTCTGAACTGCGGAGATTAATGCTAGGCTGCACTTCTCAATATTTTAATATTAGGTTTCTGCTTCAAGCATAGTCCGACTGAGATAGTAGATGTTGTTTTTATTCCTAGCATCATTCTTCTGAGCAAGAAAGGCACCCAATGATCGCTCTAGAGCTGTCACATAGAGGATAAGTGGTCTTCCTTCAAGAGGTGGCATAAGTACTGGTGGACTCAAGAGGTATTTCTTGAGAATATCAAATTCTACTTGACATTCTTCAGTTCACTGGTAAGTGACTCCCTTCTTCATCAATTTAGTGAAGGGTAAACTTTTTCCTTCCAAATTGGCGATGAAACGCCGAATATAGGCTAAGTGTCCTTGAATTACTCTTAATTATTTCAAATTTCGAGGAGGTTACATACCAAGGATTGACTTGGTCTTCTCAGGATCGACTTCAATACCACGATGGCGTACAACAAAGCCGAGAAAGTTTCCTGAGGTTACCCCAAAAGCACATTTTAAGGGGTCCATCTTCAAATTATGTTGTCGAAGCTTGCGGAATATGACTTCCAAATCAACCAAGTGATTATAAAGTTGTTTGGATTTGACCACAAAATCTTCCAAATAACATTCAACGAACTTACCTAAAAAGGGTTTGAAGATACGATGAATGGCACACTGATATGTTGCGCCTGTATTCTTTAGGCCAAAGGGCATTACCCGATAGAAAAAAAAACCTTGAGGGTCTCTGAAAGCTATAGATTCCTCATTTTCTGGATCCATTCAGATTTGATTATATCCAGAATATCTATCCATGAAGGAAATTGCTTCATAGACAGCTGTTGCATCGATTAAAAGTTCTGTGATCGGAATTGGAAAATCATCCTTAGGACAATGGCGATTAAGATCTCTGAAATCAATGAAAACTCTAATTTTTACATTATTCTTTTTCCCTGGGACAATATTAGCCAACCACTTGGGATATTGAACTTCTCTGACGAAGTTATCTTTGATGATCTTATCCACTTTAGCCTCAATTTTGGAAACATAGTTTGGGTGTGTTCTTCTAGCAGCTTGTTTGAATCCTTGATGTTCTTTTGGCAAACCCAAACGATGAGTGGAAACATCAGGATCAAGCCCTGGAATCTCTGTATAGTTCCAAGAAAATATTTCTCGATTTTTCTTTAAAAAGGAAATATACATCTCTTGTTCTTCAAGAGTCATGGACACACTGATTAAAGTGGGGTGTGGATCTTCTTTTGTACCCAGATTGATTTCTCTGAGTTCATCCACAGTGGTAGAGATACCATCTTCAAATGCTAGAGGAGCATATATGAGATCTTCCCCTTCTTCTTCAACATGTGTTATTTCCTCTGTTTCTACTTGCATAGTAGATGATAAAGTAGAATTTTCATGATCAGAATAGATGTTAAAATTTTCACATCTTGAATAAGAAGATTCCATTTTCAACCCAATTGATGATGAAGGGTCTTCTTTGGTTAATAAAGAGAAAATGATGGATTGAGAATCGGCATCATCATTAACCTATAACATTTCTATAACTTCTTATGGCCTAGTTGGAAAAGTATAGACTTGCTGGATTTTAGCTGATGAAATGAAGACATCTCCATTTGGGCTTTCATCATTTCCTGGTGGATCACCAATTTCTCCCATGTTGTCTGGCTCGATTGCTGTAATTGAAATTATGGATCATTCCATAAGAGTATTTTTATTTGGGTCTATCCTGTCAATTTGACTAATAGGAAACACATAATTTGTACTCACGTGTGCTAATGGGTTTACTGGAATCTTTTCCAAACCATACGGAGCATTAACTTTGGTAATATCTTTTGTTGTGGACTCCTCATTTCCCTTCATGTGGTAGAATTCCACCTCAATGTATTGAGATTCACATGTCTTGAACGGGGCCTTATCACCATAAAATGTCCCAACTTGACCATCGAAACAATATTTGAGAATTGATGGTATGATGAAGGGATAGCCACATGTTGATGTAGCCAGGGTCTTCCAAGAAAGATGTTGAAGGCTGAATCTTGATCAACAACCATGAAATATGAATTGGATACAAGATCTCCAAACTGAGTTCTGAGTGTAACTTCACCCAGTGGTTCTTGTTCATTTTTATCATATCCTTGTAACATCATAGTTGAAGGAGATAAATCAGATTTTGTGAGTCCCAATCAACGAATTGTATGAATGGGCATGAGGCTGACTCCTGAATCATTATCAATGAAAGTTCTTCGGATGTCCACGCCATTGACCTTTCCAGATAAGTACAAAGGTCTAATATGTCTATGCACAACATAATATTCATCTTCATCAGTAAAATATATCACTGCATGGCATTCTGTAGGATTATTCTGTTCATAGTAGACTTCAGCTGCAGCAATTTTAGTCTCAAACTCCTGAGGACTTGACAAAGCCTCAATGAGTGCCTCCCTAAGATCTTTTGATAGATTCAAAGCATCCATAATTGATAACTTTTCCGGTACTTGGGCCAAGTGTTTCAATACATCATACGTTTGATCCAGAGGTCTGCGTTTCCTAATAGGAACATGTGGTTTAGCAGGTGCCTTGGAAGTTGATGCTTTGGAATTTGATGCATCTTGTATCAGGATAGGAGTTGGTAATACTCCTGGATTTGGAAGATTAGACTGATTAGGTCTATTTACTTGCTGAGAGGAAGAAGATGGAACCTTCAACCAATCTTCCAAAATAATTGTGCCATGACTGATTCTACCTTGTGTGGAAGAACTTTCTTGTTCTTGTTGAGATCGTTGAAGGGATCTACCACGAGTTTCTGCCGCATCCACAGTTCTAGCAGGGGTAGAATTGGAATAGTGGCCTCTGAAAGATCCACGTCTTCCCCTGTATCCTAAGCCTCTAGAACTTCCTCGGATTCCTCTGTTTGACATAGGGAATTCGGGCTCATCAAAATCTAAACTGCAACTGGCATATGGATCTGTTAATTGAATCATATTAACAGAACCGAAAATAAACTCTTCATCCGATGAAGACTCTGCCTGACTATCCAATTTAGGTTTTTCTGTTTAGTGGGGTGGTGCCCGTGGCTTCGAAGTAGATGGCATGAAATCTGTCAGAGTCAAAGATAGCTTAGGCTTTGACACATACTCATCTTCTTCTGATTGTTCCTCTTTCTTGGAATTGTGTCGTTTCTTTGAGGATTTTCCCTCTGATGAAGAGGGTTTTTCTATAGCATTTATGGAAGAAGGCACAATTGGTTTCTTCAATTGTGTTCGCAAAATAGCATGAGTTCGGTTGATCTTCTTTCTGACCATCCAATCATCATATTTTTGTGCACTTTTGTTCTTAACTTCTTGTCACTCGCCTTCCTCCTCTGGAACTATAGCAGTAACACATTCTACCTGAGCTGAAGAACCCTTCAGTTTAACTTGTCCTAAATCGACCATTTTTTGCAGGAGGTCCTTGAAAAAAAACACTCCTGAATGGGATGCCCCAACATTTTATGAAACGGGCAATAGTTGGGATGGTCTTCATCTCCTTCCTTGTTTGGCCTCTTGGGCCTTGGAAATTGAACCAAATTATTTTCCAGATCCAAAATGAAATAACCCGGAACTTGTTCATTTTTGAAAGAGTAAACTTTGCTTTTAAAATCCTCAAATTGTTTTCATCTTTGATATCTTTGATCATATTGACGAAATGGCCTCTGTTGTTGGCGCTCAGGAGGTGGAGCCCTTCAATAAGATGAAGTTTTGGAAGTAGAAGCAGGTACAGGTGCTTGTTTAAGCATAACTGTAGCAGTTTCTGCTTTACCCATTCTCCTTCCTGGAGCTGATGGAATTATATGAGCTTTATCCTTAGTCTTTATAAGATAATTCTCAATCTGTTGAGAGATTTAAGTAAGGTCTCGAAACCCTCCTATATATTTCACAGGGATCAACATTGTGCGCAACTCATCACACAAATTTGCCACACAGATTGGCAACAATTCCTCTTGAGGGAGTGCTAACCTTAAGGAATATGTTAATCCTTTCCAATGACCAATGAAATCGGAGAACCATTCATTATCCCTTTGGTTACAGTTTTTAAGATCAAAAATTGTTGTCTTTGGCAACGTTGATCTGAATTGGAGAAGGAATTTTTGGCAAAGATCCTCCCATCTGGTAATTGATCGGGATTGCAAGCTTGTATACCAAACAAAATCTAGTCCTTGCATGGTTCGCATGAAGCATCTGAGTTTCACTGCTTCTTTCTGTTCCAGATTTCCCATCATAGGATTGCAACAAGACACGTAATGCGTCAAATTCTATTCAGGATCGCCTGATCCATTGAAAATAGGGAATACAGGGTTCCTAAAACATGATGGGGAGAGATTGAATCTACCCATTCAGGGTAAGCTCTCTTTTCTGGTTGAACCTGCACATGATTCCCTTCCATAGTCTCTAAACGATTTTTTAATGACTCAATGGTAGTTATTAACTTTTGAGAAACATCTGGTTGAACTTGGACATGGGCAGGTGCGATGACCAAAGCTTGGACAGGTATGGTGGCCGGTACTGCAACTGATGGTAGCACCACCGATTGTTGTTGCACTTGACCTGTAGGATTAGACCTGTGAGGGTGTACTGATAGAGGAGGATATTCTTGATCCATCTTAGTAGCTGTAAAAAACTCCCTTGGCTGACTGACTCCAGCACTCTTAGTAGGAACATTACCTTGAAGTATTTCTAAGTTCAACCTCCTCAATTCCTTCATTTCTTCCTCTTTTTGCGCAAATCTTTGCTCTAGTGAGAGTGATTGGCCTTCTCCAGAGGAGGGGTATGTAACCTGGTTCTTTCCTTTCCCCTTATTGGACACCTTTCGGATAGGGGGAAGTGGGTTACTTAAAGGATTACCTAGGTTCTGAGTAATCCTTTGATTTTCTGTACGCACACCTTCTTCATTAGTGTCTGTGCATACAGCTTCTTGAGCAGGAAACTCTTCATCTGATCCCTCTGAGTGAGCTTCATCTGTTAGATCAGAAACAACGGCATTGATGAAATTAATTGATGCATAATGCATTTAATCCCTTCTACCATCATTTTTGTGATATTGTCTTCTTCCATGCCTCTGACGAGACATTGCCTTTTGTTGATTTGATCTCTCAGGAACTTCTTGGCAAACCGTAATTTGGAGAGAATCTCCTGATAATTTGGCTCTTTGTTCCTCTTGAGGATTCTTCCCCAATTGAGAGAAGACAAAATTTCTCTGAGGGAGGGATTGAGGATTTGAAAAATTCCCCAGTCCAATGGACTGGGTCTGTTCCTACTATCTTTGATCAACTTCTCGAATCCTATTTGTTGATTTCGAGGGTTGAGTTAAAAGAGTCCCCAGTCTGGCAAGATGGGGTGGCTCTTGACATGATATGTCTGAGACTTTCTTAAAATCTCACTTAATCTTGTGGACCTTAGTCCGTAAATTAGCTGGATTCATCAATCGACATCCACTTTTATCACCTGGCTCAAAAGACCGTTAGATGATTTCTAACACTTTTGTCACTTGATGATGTGATTTCTCCATACGAGAGGCCTATTCAATATTCTCATTTGCTTGATCCAGGAGTAATTCAACAACTTCTTCTCTGTATTCTTGATTTTGAGAAGAACTAGTTGAGGCATTTTCTTGGGAAAGCTTTTGATTACAAAAAAAATCATTGACTGTGGCCAGCCACAGGCAATAACATTGCATGAGACCATTTTCAGTGGGATTTGCTGACTGGAGAGTACAGTGAAATGTAGTGCTCCATGAACACCCCATCCCCTAACATGAATACCATATGGGGCATTGGAAATTAACTGGCGCAATCTTCTTAGTGTGCCAAGGCATGAACGTTGAAGGGATCTCTGCTACTTTTCAGCCTTCGGATATCGAGAGACTGATAGAGATGCCAAATCAATCTGACGTTATAACCATTCTATTATCTTAACATGATTTTCATATTCATCATAAGATAATACTGTATTTTTCAACTGACAAAGAGTTTTCCATATATTGAGACGAATGTCATGAATTCCATCTTCCGTCAACATCTCTGGAATGTCATACTGAGAGTCAGCCGGAGGCCAAAACATGACTGGCACTTCACCTTTTGCCAATTTTTTTCTCATGTTCAACATTTCTTTTTTATCATTCAATGAAGATTATTCTACCTGATTTTACCAGAGCTGGTGCTTCCTTTTTGCTTCATCGTATTCAACAAGATTGGTAGAGAGATAACTGATTAAACAAGAAGATTCATGACTTAGGGTTGGTTTGGAGAATGACCTACACCCTGGGCTATCTTCTGATTGAGAAGGTATTTCACCTGCTAGTGATGAAGCATCAGACATGACTGGTTTTTCATTTGAAAGTGCCTCAAGATAAGAGGGCTTTCTCGGCACTACATTGTCCACTAGAGCATTTTCCAAGCAATGTGCATCGCTACTACGGAGAGGACTTTCGTGGAGAAATTCATCATCATGGGGAGGACCACCATGGTGGGTTACAGCAAAAGATAAGATCTCTTGCTCCTTGGTCTTCTGACCACATAGAGGGTTCCTGTGGCTCTCATCTGAAGATGAAACTTCAAGATCGACCGAACTTTCATGAAGAAAGCCTTCATGAGAAAGTTTTTGTTGAAGACCTTCAGAATTAATGTTCCCACTATTGGGAAATGAGGGAGTAGAATCTTGGATTCCAATTGATAACTTTTTGGGGGCTTCAAGAACTCCAGCATCAAGCAAGGCCTTGTTAGAGATTGGCTCTTGATCTCTTGACTGTACTGGGCGGGTCTCCTTCTTAGACGCCTTCTTACACGCCTTGGAAACCACTTGTTGACGAAAGTGGCTACTCTGATCAGGTGTATATGTCTGATCAGGAGAGATGGCCAGGTTAGGCTGACGATCTCCACTCAAATCAGGTGTATGTGTCTGACTTGGTTGTCTGTATGATATGGGGGAGTACGCCCCACAACCCTCTTGGACTAGAACAGATGTGTGTGTCTATTCCGGAGTGAACTGTTGATGTTTCACTCGACTGGTAGGGATAGATTTATGTGTCTTTCCCTGAGATGCTATTGAAGCTGTTATAATATCCTGGAAAGCATCCAGAATATGAGCAGGGATTTTCTTTTTCTCTTTCACCATTGATATAATATGCTTGGTGACTTCAGCTGCTGGAACGGGGATATGCGTTCATTCCGTGCTTGGAGTAGGTGTGTGTGCCTTCTCTTGTCCTCCTTTTCCTATCATTTAATCCTGATAGTACTCAAGTGTGGGGGCAGAGAGTTGAGTCTGCCTCCTATTTGTCGTCGGAGCTTTCTAACTGACTTCTCCGAGTGCTACCAAGCGAGACTGTTGGTAGGATTGATCAATAATAGTAGGTGTATGTTCCTGGTGATTGCACTTCATCGAACGTGGTTGACGAGTTCCATCATATGTAGTCAAACGAGCATGCTGACTAGCTGATGATGTATAAACAGGTGTATATTCCTGCCTATAGTACTCTACCGGAATTTCCTGGTGGGATTGTTGTGATGCTGCCAGACGAGTCTGCTGGACATCACAATTAAAACGGACAGGTGTGTGTGCCCGCTCATTACTTGCCACCAAGTTAGGTTGGTGGACTTATTCGGAGATGGCAGAGATGAGAACCTGCTCACCATTAACCAGATTTCACCTCTGGTGATTCATCTTGCATGCTCGGGTTCAAGGAACCTGAACTGAACACTTGGAGTCGATACCCTCATCATGTTGAGGGCGCACTGTCGCAGGAGTCTGGCAGCGATTGTCGATGGGATTCCTCGGTAAGGACTCTTGTCTCTTTGAGTTAAGGCCCTGAGGGACCTTCTAATTCACCTCCCCAGAATACGGAAGTGAATAGTGACTGGGTTCCGGGGATAACGACCCAAAACGGTTGGAGATGGTGGTTAGTACTGCCAGCTTCTTGATCACTGGTCGTTGCTGTCTGGATGACCAGGGTGAATTATTAACTTGGAGGGCTTGTCGAGCGGCCTCCAGAGTCGGAATAGTACCTTTTTGATGGTACTCCTTAACCAGTGCATTTGATACCCAGCATTGAATATGCTGAGTAGGTGATTTTGTCCTCAGAGCGGACGACGATCCAGCAGGAGTAGCAGTAGTGGCATTCGTAGTAAAAGATTTCACAGCAGAGGTATTCACAGATGTGAACTTAAGAGAAGCCATTTTGGAAATGCAGAAGATCTTGGAAAAGAGTGCATGTTTGATATAACAGACATAATCAAGATAAGTCCAGCCACTACATCTTTTGGATGAGAAAATATGTTATTGATTGTTTTGTTGGCCCTCTCATTGAGTTTTAAATAGGGGCCTAACAAATAAGCAAAACATCATTTTAACTTGGTTAAGGATTCATGTCGGGTTCACCATTTTTTGTTTCCTCTAGAATTAGGGATGATCTCGTTGATTTAAGATTCAAACATTCCAAGTGGTTTTTAACGGGTTTGTTCGCAGAACCAGAAACATCCAATGATTCCATATCCATTTGGACCTACTTTCCAAAGGTAGGTGCTCATTAGTTGTGGACTGATGAGGCTTAGGAATTTGTATTGGTCGAGAGGATGGGAGGTCAGACTCATCACACCTTTTTAGTGGAATTATTGTCTACTTCGGGACTCTCTTTATTGATTTAAGTTATGTTCGTGAATCTTTATTACATTACCAAGTATAAAATGAGCTTTCCTTTAGATCTGACAATCAATGATTGATATGTAGAAACTTTAGAGAATATTTTATATGTATTCGAGGTTCTTCATCAATAGAGAATCATCTGTATTTGTTAGAGATTCTTAGTCAATGGTATCCTTCAATACAAAAAATTCTCTTGGTCATTATGATGACCATACTAGTTTTAAAGCCACTCAGTGGGGCACTTGAAAGTTTATTGACAATCAGAAGGACGTGGATTATTTCAGAGTTGGGATCATACCTGCAGATGGGCTACCTACTTATCCTTTATTTAGAAAAGGAATCATAACCCACGTAGTTCGAGTAAGGGAGTATGATGTTTATGCATGATTGATGGCTCAAAGAAATATGTCATGATTACTTTTACACTCTAATCTCACTTGAGTAATGCTCGGTGTGAGAAACAAGAGGTATTGGTGAAACCAGACAATTATTCCATGAAAGATGCAATGATGTGGGGCTTATGTATGTATGACTGTCCAAAATAGATAAAGATTAAGATTTACTTCAGGGAAGAAATCCAGGAACATGGTCCATAAAGGTGTATGTACTTCATGGAGGTTTGGATACTCCAATCATGGGGCTCACTCCTAAGGAAGATGCCAAAGTTAGGAGGGGACTTATGATTGGGTTTTACTCCTGAGAAGAAAGCCCAGATCAAAAGAATTATGACTGGTCAAGAGAAATTAATACTGGGGCATACTCCTGAAAAGGAGTCCCAGGTTAAAGTAATTTGAAAATTAAGGGACTTGGGGCTTACTCCTGAGAAGGAGGCCCATATTTGAGACTGGGGCTTACTCCTGAAAAGGAAGCCCAGGTTAAGAAAATTATGTTTGGGGTTTATTCCTAAGGAGGATTCCCATATTTGGGAACTTTAATACTAGGGCTTACTCCTAAGGAGGATGCCCAGATTAGGGGACTTGGGGCTTACTCCTGAAAAGGATGCCCATATTAATGAGGACTTGGGGCTTACTCCTAAGGAGGATGCCCAAAATTAATGGGAATTATGACTGGAGATTACTCCTGAAAATGAGGCCTAGGTTAAGGTGTTCTCTCATCTTAAAGGATGAGGTTGAATGAATGAGATCTCAATCTTTAGTGACATAAAGATGTGTAAATCACTAGGTTTTGAGAGATGTTCCATGGAATTCCTTTCAGATAAGGAAGTCAATCAAGAAAACATGTCATAAATGACTTTGAAGAGTGTCTTGAAGACTGAATCTTGAATAGGAGAGGTGGAATGGAATAAGAGAGATGAAATGGGCAGGAAGGGCACCCAAAAAATAGAAGGGTGTGCAAGTCATGGCAGGCGTGCAGGTACTGTGTGGGCACGCAAGTCCTGGGTGCGCAGGTATGCCTGTGTGGCACATGGTTACTAGCGTGATTGTTAACCAGTAGGGTAATACTTGGGCGATCCTTGATCAAAGCCTTTAGAATTATCCTGAGGTACTTCCAGAAGAGTGGCGTACAAGTTTCAATGAGTAGGTAAGGAGGCACGCAAGTGTGTCCATTTCCCTTAAGGGTAAAACACTTAGGTGTGCAAGTGTTAGTTAATTCTAACACTTAGACCTTATTCCTCTTGTTTATACCTTCCATTCTAGGTAAAGAATCACCTTATAAGTGTTTGGAAGATTTGAAGAAGAGACTTGGACGTTCAGAGCTCTGTATCTGAATTCTGGAAAAATTCATCTCTCAAATGGGGGGCCCACAGGGGTATTTATAGGCTAGAGAGACCCTGGGAAAAATTTCAAAGAGGGCGCGCAAGTCACCTACGCGGCCATTATGTGGTGCGCAAGTGTACTTGTGCGACTATGAGGGAACTTGAATGATCCAAATGGAAAAGAACCCTTATTCATGCCTTTGTCAATTTTTGATGTTTTCTTCAAAGGATGAATCACTTTATGCTAAGGCATTTCCCTTTCCATTCGTTTAGACTCTATGATGGAAAAGAGCATCAACAACCACATGGAAAATGAGTTAAAACATATCCCAATCAATCAATTTAGTTCAATTAATTTATAACTGGGTTTCCTCAAACTAGTTATGCGCATACACTCACCCCTTGGGTGGATGAACAATTAAAAGGAAAGGTCACACCACATGGGTGGCCTAGGTTGGGTAAATAACCACCTACTAAACTCAAAAGAACCAAAGGGCCTCCCTAACAAGTTCCAATATTTTCAATTTGATTATTCAATTAATTATTGAGGAAATGATGGATGGTCCAATGTGCCATAACAATGAAAAATAACTCTATAAATCACCAAACCACATGGGAAAACTATATACCACCTACCATAGGTCCGTTGTAGGGTGCTCGTCCAGTATCAGCTCCTGATTTGACTCTGATAATGAGAAAACCAAAGAACGGGGGAAGAACATGGAAATATGAAATATTATATTTCACTTAAATAACTCTATAGATACCAACACAAATGAACAATATCTTAAAAGGAATTTAGTAATCACTAACGTGAATCCATAGAGACCGATGGCGCTAGATTCTGAGTTTGGATGGGAGAATGGGATAAAAATATACGGAAAGGCCTTAAAAAGAGAGATCCCACACCTATGTTTCTATCCCTGAGAGGAAAAAAGAAATATATTTTAGGTTTTAATATATTTTAAGGGAAATTTGGTCATTTTTACCAAAATATATTCCTTACATGATTTGGTCACATGGTTGATCAAATCGTACGCCAACCCTGCACCTTTCACTGCTTCAAGGGGAACCCCACATGGTTAGTGTACATGGTTTACCTAACCATTCACAAACCATGCCTCATCCCACTTTTAAGGTTTTGGAGAAAAATTTATGGGTGTGAACCCCCATCCGAATGGTTTCTTTAAATAGTGTGGGCTCCTCCATCCCACTGCTCGTGCCTCACATGGTTAGACAAATCATGTGGCATATCCTACACAGTTTCTACAAATCATGCTTCCTAACAAATTTTTTAAAAAAATTAGGCTTCGGGGTCCTAAAAATAACCTAATACACTCAATACCCCCATGAACTCAAAGGGTATTCACATTATGTTCTAAAAAAGAATTTAGACAAAAATAATAATGAAACTACCTTATTAGAAAACGTTGGATATTACATTTATAGAAAATCTAGGAAAGCCACATGAACAATCCCTTTAACAGATCTTTGAATATATTTCTTGTGCCACTCACCATGTCACAATGGTGTTTATTTTATGTTATTCTATGTGTTAGAGGTTCTTTTGTGTTTTCCTGGATTTTTGGTTTGAAACATGTAAATTTTTTAGTTTTTCATTAAAGTGATGCCAAAAAGAGAGTTTTTTGGAATTAAGGCTGAAACTTCATGTTCAGCCATCTCCCATAACTTGAATACTATCAATAGGTATCTTCTTATTCCTTATTCTCTGATGATTATTATTCTAAAACTTAATTGAATTAAAGGAGAAGTTTTGTTCAGCATGGATTTTATTTAATTCCATGATGATGAAAATGGATGAATCTCTTATGGGGGAAACTTTATAAGGATTAATAATCTAGTAACACTATTATCTCTCATTATAAATGGTATTTATATAAGGGGAGTTATTTATTGATGAAATACTAAAAATGGGGAATTATTCTTTTGTGCCTGAACATTCTAATGTGTTTGATCAAGTGTTTTCAAGATCATGTATTTCACGTCTTTTAAACTCCTTATATGAGACACTCTAATCTTGACTTTACATGATTGGATATTTAATAGACAAATTAGATACCCTTGGTTATATCTATCTTTTTTTCTACACGAGGTTCACCCATGTAGACTTAGAGGTGATTAACTAAAGGAAATTTTCCAAGTATCATGTGATGTGATTCTTTCTTTGAGAAAATAAGACGAGAGGTTCTTGATAATAAATATGTGATAAGAAGACCCCACTTACCCTTTTAATTTTATTTTCATTAAAGTGGAGTAAATATTTCACACACATATTGACTTTTATGTGAAGGGATACTAACAACAAAATACAAAGGGTGGATTTTTTAACCTAATTGTTTCATTTGTTATCTAAGTTGTATCAATATATTTTTGGTGAGTTTAGATGAAGTGGTGATTAATGGACAATTTTAATGGATACATATAATTTCATTTTAAGTCATTCATGTAAAAATTTTGTTGGTCAAACTCTGATTATTGTTTGAAGTGATCTTTAGTTCCAGGCCTTATGTCTGTGATGACATTGGTTTCTATAAGATAAAGAAGAAGGTCATGCTTACAATCCTTTATATTAATAAAATGAAGAGTTTTGGGGTTGGAATATTATTTGAGGATAATTTTATGATTATATGAGTGGGTATTTATACATGGATAATTATAAGTGGTTTCCAAAAAATTTGGGAGCCATCCAAACAAGCCCACATGGCTAGCCCAAAACCATACTTTGGGGGGCCAAGGGGTCAACCCCAATGAGAGATCCTTCCAGGAAGCACACATGGTAGATAAGGTTTTCGTGGGTCTATAGGATCATCCCCGTGTATAAGGTTATCATGATATGTCAACAGGGTCATGCATAGGGAATGCACAGCGCATGCGCAGAGGCATGCAGAGGTTGGTCCAATAGCCCATGGGATAAATCCCTGGTGGTGTGTACAACGAGACAGGTTTCAATCCCCCATAGCCATATTGAATTAGAATTGGTCATCAATTAGCTTATAATGTGGAATAAATCCTCTTTGAGTTTTTGATGTGGTACAAGCTACTTTGTTGGTACTATTCACCCGTGTTAAATGATATGCATAAAACATCACCCAACTTATTTTATCAATCATTTTAATATGATCTATAGAATCAAGGTGGTATATCTTCTTTTTCCTAATTATTTTTAATCCCTTTGAAAATGAGGGTCTAAAGGATGAGGCATGGTATAAGAATCCATGCTCCATGCAAGTTCAACCTAGTATGTCAGTAGTCTAAAAAATGGATAAGTAAGATTTTTCAAAAGGCATAAAAATACTTTGTGATGTTGAGTTTGTGGGGAATAATTCAATGGGAAGATTAGAATATCAATTTTCATCCATGAATAAATGATTTTTGAATTATCTATGTGGTGAAGATTCTATGTGAAGCCTCATGGGAAATGAAAGGTTATGGAGGAATGAAAGTTTACTAACACAAAGAGTTTGAAGATTAAGATTCTATGTAAACCAGTTCTATACAGAAGATGAAGAAAATTTTTGTACATGAATTCTATGTGAGTTTTTTCTGTGGATATTCATGAATTATGCGGTGAAGATTGTATGTGGATGAACTATGTTGTTTACGGTGAGTTTTTGTGGTGAATAAATTTAAATTATGTGATAATATAATATTATTTGAAGACAATGTGAGTTTTCAAACACCAAGAAGTATGTGGTGAACCCCCTATGAAGATGATCTTCATTAAGGGAAGCTTTATAGAAAACAAAATGCAATGTGGTAATAGATGTATACATCTGTGATTGTATACTGAATAAGTGTTTATGGATAAAGTTTCTATAAATACATGATGTTTTGTTGTGAGAATTATAGTATATAGATATGTATAATATTTTTTATGTAATAAATCATAATGTGGGTATGGGTTATAAAATTATATTCATATATTCTAGGGGGAGATGAATGAAAATTCTATGTGGAGGCCAAAACATTCTGTGGTGATATAAAACGTATTTCTCAGTGTCACATAATAATCGAACTACTTTAAATTGGTTACCAAATTTCCATAATTATATTGAGATAACTGCTTTAATAACCAGTGAATAATTTCCTATAAACACCAAGTTGATTCCAATATTAAATATGTGTGAGTGCTGAAGTGTAGAGTAGATTTTCTAGGAAAATTATTTTTCTCCTGTAGTGAAAATATCAGTTCACGAAGCAGTAAAATTTTGTGAAGAAGGTATGTAGAAGCCTAAATGTGATATGCGATAATTTTTTTTAAAATAATTATTTTCTCACATACTATATAAGTAGCATATATTTTAAAATTAAAAAATCCATAATTTGAGGAAGAAGAAGTTCAGTGATGTTCTTCAAGAAGTTAGCATATGTTATTTTATTTTTATTGAAGTCTCAAAATAAAGATCTTCAACAATAGTTGTAGCCATAGACAACATTTAGGAGTGATATTTCATGAGTTTTTTGTAATCATTTTTATAATAGGAATTATGAAATTGTTGCTCTAGTGATACTCTATAAATCATAGTGGGACTCTATGATAATAAAGAAATATATGTTCTAACTGCTTGTGATTATAGTATAGAATCTGTGATTGGGGAGTCACTCCAATCTCACCAAGTATTAGGATTAGATTGAGATCAAAAATTGTAAAAATATTATGTTCCTATACTATTTATTTTTACTTTATTAGGGATAGGTTGAGTAATCATAATAGTGGATTGAATCCTAACATGTCAATAGAGGTTAATTTCAAATGAAATAAAAAACTGTAAAAATCACCACTGATTCAACCCCCCCCCCCCCCCTCTATAGTGCAACACCTACCTAGGAAATTAAATTAGTATTAGAGGGAGGTTCCCTCTATCAGGATCCATTAATTACTAAAGATGGATAATATAAATTTTTTTAATAATAGGAGTGTTACTACTTTCATTGGAATGAACTATCATAGTTGGAAGAATAGGATGCTTCCCTATCTTCTATCTCTTAAAATTTAATTTAAAGATATGGTTACTGTTGGATTCATACCTATCACTGAAGATGATATTATGATTTTTTAAGATAATATACATGTTAATGTTGATGGAAAATCTCTAAATTCTATTTTTATGTCAATTTCATAAAAATTTTATACAAATGTTGTGGGACTCAAAAATTCCAAGTTAATTTGGGATAAATTATAAAGTAGTTATGAAGGGAATGTGAAACTTAAGTAGGAAAAATTTTAAATTTAGACGAGAAAGTTTGAAGATAAAAATATGTGTGAAGAAGAAAATATTGATAAATAATTCACAATATTCAATGAAACTGTCATTAATATTTGGGGTTTTGGTGAAAATTTAGATGATTCAAATTTATTCAAAAATTTTATGAGAAATTTTCCTAACAAGTTTGATCCTAAAGTATCATCTTTGTAAGATAGAGATGATCTTACTAAGGATGAATTACATAACATAATAATTGAATATGAAATGCGAAGGATCCCAGTTTTCATGAAGAATATAAAATATGGGATGGATTTTGAGGGCATGAGAATCATATATGATGAAATATAAAAATCATGTTGATCTAATGATGAAAATAAATATGAATATTATAATAGAATAATTTCCCTTGTATCAAAATGATTCAAGAATGGAAATTTTAGGGGTAAAATTAAATTTCCAATGAGGTGATAAAAATTTAATGAAATTGGATATTTTTATATAAATTTTCCAAAAAAGAAGTGTGTGGAACTAAAGATAGATGATAAGAAACCACAGAAAAAGAAATGGGGGAAGATCTCAAAATGAAAAAACAAAATTTGAGGGAAGTAAGAAGAATTTTTTTATAATTAAAGTAATAAGTTTAGTGATAAAGTAAGAGGAAGAAAAATCCCCCTCAATTATCCAATCATAATTTTAAAATAACTTTATAGATCATGTGGGAAAGGGTTTAACACATCTGGCAGTGAAGATGGTGAAACTAAATGAACAGAGCTAGATCGCATATTGAAAAATTAATTATAATATTTTCTTGATAAAAAAACAAATCTCAAGAAGGAAAAGATACTATTTTTGAAATTAAAATAAAATATAATTGAGGAAAATTAAGAATTTAAAAATATATAGACTTGTTACATTGAATAAATTAAAAGGCGCAAGTTGAAAGTGGATGAAATAGAAAATATAGTAAATGACCGTGCATAAAAACTTTATCTCAAAGAAGAAAAATAGTTAGACTCAATTAAAATGTATTGATTTACAAAACAGATTAAAAATATTAGAGAATATATTATAAATTTTTTTGAGGTCTAGGAATGATAATAACAAATTAGTAAAAAGAGTGGTTCAAAGAAGTAGGTTAATTCAGCACTCTACGAATTTGAAAATAAATTTTTTTCCTTAAATAATTAGGGACCAAAAATAAATTTTGGACAAGTATAGAGGATGAATAATAGTGATAAATCATATTCTAATTCAAAAGAAGAAATAAATTCTTTGAGAAAATTATTTACCCAGAGCAGAGACAATATCACTATATGGAAAGACAATAACAACAATCTTCAATAATTGGCTATTATAAGTTGGGAATATAAAGTTTAAAAGGACACTGATGGTGTTTTGGAATTTTTTGGAACAAAGCATATTTATTTTGGTGTAAAAGTTCCCTACCAAATTGAGACATAAAACAAGGAGGAGATATTCTTGGAAAAGGAGAGAAAAAATTTGAAAGTAGTTGTCAGGAATTCATCTTATCTATAAAAACAAAAAATTTGACTATTTAGAAGAAATCAGTGGTAGATGTGATTATAAAGAAAATTTTTCTAAAAATTTAATGATTATTCTCCTTAAACAAATATCCAAGGTTGAGAAAGGAAATAAAGTTTAAAAATTGAATGAATAAAAAACATTATTCCTTAAAGTTTCTTTGAAATCTAGTAGAAAAAACAAGTCATGGATTCTTGATAGTGGATGTTCATAAAACATGAATAGTGACACAAAAATTTTGAGTAACTTTGATAATAATGAAGGAGGAGAAGTAACCTATGGAAATTTTTTTCCATTGAAAATTAAGGGTGTTGAAAAAAATATATATTTACACCCAAAATATGAAGTCTAATATTATGTTATTTGTTGAAGGTATAAAGCATAACTTACTTAGTTTTAAACAACTTAATGATCATGTATATTAGTTATTATTCAAAAAGGATTCATGTATCATAAAAATCAAAAATTATGGAATAATTATCACCCAAGGAAAAAAGATCCAATGGTAATCTATTTCAAATTGGTAGTTATATAAATTCTTGTTTCTTGAGTTCCAAAGATGAAAACAACCTATTTAATAGAAGTCTTGTACGTCTTGGTAAAAGGATTAAAAGTAAAATATTAAATCATGATATTGCAAGGGATTTTACCAAGATAAAGTGATTAAGGGATTAAATCTATGAAATCATTTAAAAAATGAAATTGGATCAAAGTTCACACAAATGGGTGGATATTATATCTTCTAGACCCCTTGAACTTAACTATACTAACTTATGTGGTCCAATGATATAAAATTATACAAAATGTGATCTGTATTTTATTAATTTTATTGATGATTATACACAGTTGACTAATTTCATTTTTATCAAACACAAGTTAGAGGAAACAAAAATGTTCAAAAAATTACAATGAAAGCTGAGAAGGAGATGGTTATTTATATCAAGAAACTAATATCAAATAATAGAAAAGAGTTTAATTATGATTCTTTTGCATGTTATCTTTAAAAATAAGGAATCAAGCATCAATATAGATCACCATATACTCCTCAACAAAATAGGGTAGCTGAAAGAAAGAAGAGAAGCATAGTTGAGATGGGTAGGAGTATATTAGCTGAACATAGTATCTCAAAGTACTTATGAAGAGAAACTATACATACTTTCATACACATACAGAACAGGAGTCTACTGAGACCATAAACACAAAAGACAGCATATGAAATATGGTACAAGAAAATTATAGTTGTTAAATACTTTAGAGTTTTTTGTTGTTCATGCATTATAAAGATCAACAACATCGATTTAGGAAAATTTTAATAAAAAGTTGAGGAAGAAATTTTCATGGGGTATATATCTAATGGTTATCGATAAAGATGTTGGAACAAAAGGATACACATGTTAGTTGAATATAGTGATGTAAAAATTATTGAAAATAAGAACAAATTAGATATCTCATTTGATACATATTCATAAGATTCTATATAAAATCATATGCTAATGGAATAGAAGAATGATGAAGCTACATAGAAAGAGACAATGATAATGATTATGAACATGATAGTGATGAATATGAAGTTGATGGAAATAATATAAAATAATAAAATAAATTGAAGAAACTTTTTTATGTTGAAAATATCATTTACATTCAAAAAGATCTAGTTAAAACTAAAATAATATTGATAATTGAAGATCAAAATATACTTATTTATCAAATTGAATCTCCTAAATTGTCATTAGAATTTGAGAATGAGGAATGGATACAAGATATGAATGATTAAATTGATCAGATTGAGAAGAAATCCACTTGGGATCTTGTATCAAGACCTAAAAAATAAAAAATTTATTATAACCAAGTGGGTTTTTAGAAATAAGCTAAATGATAAATGTAAACTATCAAAAAAATCTAGGCAAGTTTGAAAAGGATGTTATCAAATTGAAGGAATTTAATTTTAAGAAACGTTTACACCATTAGCATGACTATAAACTTTTATAATGTTCTTGGATGTAGTATCACAAAAACATTATAAAGTTTACCAAAAGGATGTGCAATTTTCTTTTTCTAAATAGTGATCTTGATAAGGAAGTATAAATTGAAAAAACTAATGGTTTTTTATTATACGGTGATGAAACCATGGTATGAAAATTGATGAAGTATTTTTATAGTTTGAAACAATCCCCTTGAGCCTCATATTCTAAATTGGATAGTTTTTTAAGTGATATGAATTTTTTAAATGGTAATGTCGAAAATAACCTTTTTGTGAGATAAATGTAAAAAGACACTCTCATAGTAATTGTATATGTAGATGAAATCATATTTTCTGGTGACAAGGAATGTCTATGTGAATATTTTTCAAATAAAATGAAAATAAATTTTGAGATGTCTATACTTAGTCAGATGACATATCTTATAGGAGTTTAGATTGATTAGAAACAAAATTCCATATTTCTATCATATGAAAAGTATTCTGTGGAATTGATAAAAAATAGAATGGAAAATATAAAATAAGTTTCAAAAACCATTTCATTTGGAACTAAATTATGCAAGGATGAAGATGTAAGTATAGTTAATTAGTAAGAATTTAGAAGAATCATTTGAAGTCTGGTTTATCTAATAACATCATGGACAAATATAACTTATACGGTGACTCTATGTTCCATATTTCAGAGTATCCCTAAATATTCTAGCTTATTGGATGATAATAGAATTATGATATATGTGAAATTAACTTTAAACTATGGTATTCTATTATACACAATGAAAATTTAAAACTATTGGGTTTTATAGATGCTAATTGGGAAGGTGATTGTACAGACCAAAGATCAAATTCATGTGGAACCATCTTTCTAGGAGAAGTATATGTTAGTTAGTATAGAAAGAATTGAAATTTAGTATCACTAAACATGGATTATTCTGAATATGTTACAGCTACACATTCATGTACACAAAAGATTTGGATGCAAGTTTAATTGGACGATTTGAAAATTTAAACCGAGAGACCATTAATTCATATAATAATCAAACTTCTATAGGGTTGTCTAAAAATATAGTATAGCATTCTAGATCCAATTATATTTATATCAGGTATCATTTTATCAAATAAAAGTATGAATTTAGAGATATCATTCTAGAATACATTTTTACTAAAATTTAGGTTACAAATATTTTCACCACAGAAATACCAAAAGATTGGTTTGTTGAGTTAAGGATAAAAAATAATGTTCATCCTTATTCTCTCACTTAAAGTCTATCAAGTGGTATCTCCTTATTCTCTATTCATTTATGTGTACTGTGATAACAAAATAGTGAATTGAAGGAGAAGTGTTGTTCATCATGGATTTCATTTAACTCCATGATGATGAAAATGGATGCATCTCTTGAGGGGTAGCCTTCATGAGGTTTGATTTAACCATTCACACTCTACTATCTCATTATAAATTGTATTTATTTAAGGGGAGTTCTTGAATGATGAAATACTGAAAAAAGGGGAATTTGTTCTTATGCACTTGAACTTTCTAATGTGTTTGATCAAGTGTGTGTAGGATCTTGTATTTCATGTATTTTCAACTCCTCCTATGAGAAACTATGATCTTCATGTCACATTCTTGGGTATTTAATAGATATCTTAGATATCATTGGTTATATCTCACATATTTTCTATATTGTGTATGTGTACGTAGACTTAGAGGTGATTAACTAAAGGTTCTTTTCTAAATATTATGTGATATCATTCCTTGTTTGAGAAAATAAGAGAAGTGGTTCTTGAGAAGAAAGATGAGATAAAAATACCCCACATACCCTTTTCATTGGATTTTCATTAAGGGGGAGTAAATATGGAACACACATATTGACTTTTATATTAAAGGATACGAACAAAAAAATGGGGAGATTTTTGAAACTAAGTGTTGTATTTATTGTATAAGTTGTTTCAATATATGTTTGGTGAGTTTGGATGAATTGATGAACCTAGGATAAATGTTAAGGATCCATATAATGGAATTGGATTTCATGATTCAACAATCCTCATTGGTAAAACTTTGATGATTGTCTGAAGTGATCTTCATTTCAAAGACCCATGTCAGTGATGACATAATTTTCTAGAAGATAAACAAAATTGTCATGCTTACATCACTTTGTGTTAAGAAAATGAAGAGTTGTTGGGTTACAATATTATTTGAGTGTTATTTTATGATTATATGAGGTGATATTTACACTTAGAAAATTTTAAGTGGTTTCCAAAAAAATGGGAGAAAACCAAACAAGCCCTCATGGCTGGCCCTTAACAATACTTAGGGGGGCCTAAGGGGTCAACCCCCATGGTAGAGACTTCTTAGGAGGGTACATGGATAATACTTTTTGAGTGGTCCCAAAAAAGTATTCTTGTATATAAGGGCATCATGATATGTGGTGATCTTGTGCATAGGGCCCATAGAGTGCACGCCCGAAGGCGCGCAGAGGTTGGGCCAGTAGCCCACAGGCTGAAGCCCAGGTGGTGTGTGCAATGAGATCAGTGTTGATCCCCGGTAGCTAGATCGAACGAGAAATAGTCACTGATTAGCTTATAAATAAAAATGAATCTTATTTGGGTTTTCAATGTGGGACAAGTCATTTTATGGGCATTGTTCACCTGCGTCAAATAATGAAAATGAAACATCACCCATTCGATCTAATTGATCATTTGAATATGATCTGTCTAATCATGGTGGGAGATATTATTCTTCCTCCGGCATTCAAAACCCTTCACAAATGAGGGTTTGTAGGATGGGGATCCATATATGAATCCAAACTTTATGAGAGTTCAACACAGCATGTCGAGAGTCAGAAAAATGACTAAGTATGATTTTATGCAAAGCATAAAAATTCTTTCCAATGTTGAGTTTGTGGGGAAGAATGTTTTGAGAAGAATATAATATCAGTTTTTTCAATGAATAAATGGTTTTTGAATTAGTGATACATATTGAAATATCCTATGCGAAGTTGTATAGTAAATGAAATTATATGTGGTACTGAAATTTTACACACAGAAAGTGTTTGCATATTAAGTTATTTTGAAAACCAATGTTATACGGAAGATGATGATAATTTTTGTATGTAAATGCTTTGTATGGTTCACTATGCCAAAATTTGAGTTTAGTAGTGGTTTAAACCATCGCTAAATTGTTACGCAATAACTTTGAAAAATCTTCGCTAAATCGTGTGTCGGCAATCAATTAGCGGTGGTTCTTTAGCGGTGTTTTTATAATTTAATTTTTTTACATTTCTTTAAAAAAAATTGTTAATTTATTTTATTATTTTTTCTTTTTTATTATTTTATTATTTTTTTTATTAATTTTATTAATTTATTATTTATTTATTTATTTAATATCTCTTATTTATTTAATATTTATTATTTATTTATTATTTATTTTAGTATTTTAGTATTTTAGTATTTTATTATTTTATTATTTTATTGTTTTATTATTTTATTATTGATTTATTATTTATTATTTATGTATTATTTATTATTTATTATTTATTTATTATTTAATTTTTACTATTCATTACCGTACACATGCACATGCATGTTACATGTATATAAATTCTATGTTGCGTGAGATTTGAACATCTTACATCTTGCATATTCATCAAAGACTTTATCACTCCCATAGGATCTTCATGTGGTGAATAAATAGAATTTAATATACTTAAATATATTGATTGAAAAAACAAACAACACATAACAAATATATATAAATAATTAATAATTAATAATTAATAATAAAAAACAATAATAAATAAAAAAATAAAATTACTAAACAAATTACGAAAATAAAATTTTAAAATTTTAAAATTTTAAAAATAAATTAATAAAAAATAAACAATAAATAAATAATAAATAATAAATAATAATAAATCAATAATAAATCAATAACAAATAAATAATAATAAAATTACAAAATAAAATAATAAAATAATAAATAATAAACACATAAATAATAAACAAATAATAATTAATAATTAATAATTAATAATTAATAAATAAAGAAAAATAAATCAATAAATAATAAATCAATATTAAATAAAAAATTGGGGTACCCTTAAAACACAAAAAAAATGTTAAGAAACTTTGAAAACCATGAAACCCCAAAAAACCTTGAAACGACCATAACTTCTGATCTGGGAGACCATTTCAGTTCCACAACTAGTCAAATCAAAACTCGTGAAATGAGATTCGATATGATATGTGGTACAGGATAAACAGATACATGAATCAGAAGTTATATCCATTTGAATTTTAAGAAACTAGGGTCGGCGACAAAAAACTTAGTTTTAGAGGCCATCTAGGCCTTTCTAGGGATGAAAAACCAGAATTGTGTCTTTGAACTTATTAAAATACCATATATGTCATAGATCTCATTGCAGGCTTTGATTTTATATGTGGTAGAGCCAAAATGGACACCCGAATAAAAAGTTATGGTCGTTTGATGTTCGAGTTCGATTTCTGACTTTTTTGAAACCATAATATATTTTATTACTTTTGTTATCACATAATTTAAATATCAAGTGGTTTTATCTCATTTCATGATATTCGATTGACTAGTTGTGGAGATGAAACGGACTCCCGAATCAAATGTTATGGTCATTTGATACCAAAGTCTTCTTTTCAGTTTTTTGTAGATTTGTTTTAAGTTTCATGTTATTATTAACTAATAATTATAAATATTTATTAATTAACACATTATAATTAATTAAAATTATATATAATAAACTATATATGAGATTTAATAATAAATAATAATTAATAATTAAATATTAAATATTTTTATTTCTTTCTTTTCCTTCTATTTCACAGCGATTTTAAAAAAACCGCCACCATTTCGCGGTGATTTTTTTAAAAAATAGAAACTAAAAAATGATTATTTTTTGAAAAAAAATTAAATAAAATTATGAAAATATATTTTAAAAACATTTAGTTGTGGTTTTTAAAATCACTGTTAAAAAACCGTTGTTAAATCACTATTTTCCTATAGTGGTTTTTGTTATGGATAGCCATGAAATATGTAATGAATCTCATGTGTGGAAGAACCAGGTGGTCTATAGTGAGGGTTTGTGGTGAATAAATTTAAAGAATTCGATAATGGATGATTCTTTGCGAAGAATTTGAGTTTAAGGTTACAAAGCAGTATATGGTGAACCCCCAGTGAATATGAGCTTCATTATGGGAATCCGCAGAGAAAATAAAATGATATACATGAATGGATGTATTCTCACACGACTACATACTGAAGAAGAGTTTGTGGATCAAGTTTTCATGAAAACATGATGCTTTTTAATGAGAATTACAATATGGGGATATTCATACCATTTTTGATGCGTGCATACAATATGTGAGGATGGGTTATAAAATTATATTGGGGTATGTTGTTTGGAGATGAATGAAACTGTTATATGAAGGCCAATATGTTATGTGGTGACAGGTGATGTATTTTTTGGTATTGCATAATAATTGAACTTCTTTAAAATACTTACCACATTTTTTGAGTTATCATGTGATAACTACATGAATAACTAGTGAATATTTTCCTATAAAAACTGGGTTGATTCCCAGATTAAATATATTTGAGTGCTAAAGTGTAGAGCATATTTTATGAGAAAACTATTTATTGATTATAGTGAAAATATATGGTCATGAAGAAGTAAATTTTTTCAGAAAGTTTACAGAAGCATAAATATGCTATGTTATAGTCATTTTTTGTACATAATGATTATTTCTCATACTATATATGTAGTATATATTTGAGAATTAAATATCCCTAATTTGAGGATAAACCAGTTAAGTGATTTTCTTCAAAAATGGAGCATATGTTTTTTTATTTATTTTAAATGATCAAAAGAATGATCTTAAAAACTATTTTAGTGGTAACCAATATTTAGAATTGATATTTCTTGTGTTGTTTGTAATCATTTTTTATAACAGACTATGTGCAAATTTTGTTCCAGTGGGACTCTGGAAAGTACAGTGGGACTCTATGCTAGTGAAGAAATGTGTGTTGTAACCGTTTGTGATTATAGTCGAGAATCTATAATTGGGGAGTCTAACCAATCATAGCCAAGATTAGGCATACACTGAGACTAAACCTTGTAAAAATATCATGTTCCTATGATATTTATTTTTACTGCATTCGGGATAGGTTGATTAATCATAAGAGTGTATTGGATCCTAACATGTTAACAAAGTTTAATCTCAAAGGAAAGAAAAATTGTAAAAAACACCAACAATTCAACTCCCCTTGTTCTCAGTGGTGAAACACCTCTCTAGCCACTTAAATTTTCATTAAGGGATTTAAATTAAATTGGTCACACTAAAAATGATAACCCCATCCATCATATTCATTTAGTGATCCAAGATCTATATTTCACTAAGCAATGGGACTACTGGGGAGTTAATATCACCACATTCTAATTTTGGTAGGAAATCATCACAAGCACAATAGTTGTGACTCTTGGATAGTTTAAGTGATAACAATTTATCCAAATCTATCATGTGGATTAACTCAACTCTATTCCTTTGGTATCCTGAATGTTAGGGATTCCTAGCTATTGTAACCCAAATACAATTCTAAAAATAAGTTAACCAAGGAAAATGTAGGGGAAACCATATATTCCACGAAACAACCCAACAAGATAATCCAAAGTCACTTATTATTTTCTTTACTTACACAAGATGATCCAAGGGCTCCCCGTTATGGCGCGAAACTACCTGGTTGGATGATCAAGGTCTTGAAAAGTGTTTCTTTGAAATGAATCTAACCCTTAGTATTTATTAGGTTTTTTAGTCTAATAAATTAAATATACCTCATATGCATATCAAATTCATAACTATTATATCATATGTAATCGTTATCTTTTCATGTTTTATTTCCTTTTGTATATTCAGTCTTATAATGAATTATTTTTTTAAATGCCTATTCATACCACCAAATTAATTTCTTCACACCACATTAATGGGTAACTCTTTACATGACCCACCAGTTTATGTTAATCACCCAAAAATAGAATTCAAGTATATTCATACATATCCAAATGCATCATATGCATAAGGTATATTAAAACTTCATATAACGGCATAGATTTATATGAGACTGATAAACTAGACATGAGTAAGCCTGCAGTGACAGATATCCAACCTCATTCACTTTCCTAGCCAAGGAAAGCCCCCATAAAAGTTGGTGGTCCAGCCCCATGCCCCTCTACCCTAGGAGAGTTTACCCAATATAGAATTCAATTCATGAAAACTCTAATATATAATATTCACAAACTATACCCAAAAACTATTCTCAATTTTATTACTAAAATTAAAAACCGAGGTTAAGGTACATGAAAACTAAATTTTATGATGTCGAACCTAGAATGATAACCAAGGATCTATCCTAGAATATATTTATTATATAAATGGGAATACAAAATATTCATATTTAATAAAAAATTTACTGAACATGAATATTAAGTAAATTTAAAAAATAAATAAATAATTTATTTTTTACCAAAACCTAAGACATTTATTAACTATTCATATAAAATGTTAATTATAAAAATTTTATAATTTAGAAGGAATATAAAACTTTTATATTCATTTCAATATGAACCCCTTAATATTTTATATTAAATATAATTTATATGATATTTCAAGAATTATAAATATTTTACAATTCTATATCAATTATATAAATATTTTATATAATATAAATATCATTATAATTTATAAACACTATAAATCACCACTTATTATTTCTAAATAAACCATTTATTATTATATCATAAGGTATGTAATTTAGTTTTCAAAATTTATTCAATAATATTGTCCTTTAATATTTGAGGAAAATGGTTCATAAATATTTATTAATTAATTTTAAATAATTAATAATTAATTAAATAATTAATTTATAAAATAACTATAAATTAAATATTCTAAAAATACATTTTAACATTACTTATAAAAAATTTAAATACCATAAAAATATTTTTATTTGTTAAAAACAATTTTTTATAACATTTCTTCTTACCCTTACAAAGCGCCCCTACACTACATAGAGGTATGAACTTTTTAACCTTAGGCTGACAATATACATAAGGTTAAGTGATGTTTTTAATAACATTAATAAAGGTAAAATTGCAATTATGCATCTCAATTTCACTATGTAAAGGTAATACACAGATCACTTCTGTGCAGCTCTCTTAGGTAATGGTATTATTTATTTTTCATATAATGCATAAAGGTAAACATTAGGGACCTTTATGCAGCTATATGACCCTTATATAAACCCTTATGCATAAGTTTATTTTATCCAAAAAATCCTTTCATAAGGGTATTATATTTATGAAACTCCCTTGAATAAGCGTAAACCTTTATGCAGTGGCTCGCATAAGGGTAACACATAAAGGTAAATCAAATTAACCTTTATATATCACTTCTACACCATTGTGTAAGGGTATAAGAATTTCTACCAATACATAACCAGCCTATTTAAGAATATAAACTTCACATAATGGCTTGTTTAAGGCTATAACCTTTACATAGGCCACTTGTGTAAGGGTAAATCAAGTTTCACCCTTACATAGATCATGTAAGGGTCTATAATCGGATTCCAGATTTATGAAAATGTTATTTTTTTCATTTTTCTTTGAAAAATAGTTATCAAAACACATTAAATTCATAAAGGAACTACCTTTAATACCATTTATGGGTTTCTTATGAATATAATTTGATCATATGTAGTAGTAGAAAACCCAAAAACATAGGATATTTGTATTTAGTAATATTAATATGTAAGGGTCTGTAAATGGTTTCCAAATTTATTAAAATATTATTTATTTCATTTTTCCTTGAAAACCAATTATGAAAACACATTAAATTACTGAATAAAATCCATTTGATACCATTTATGGGTTTTTATGAACTATATATGATCATATATAGAAGAATAAAACCCAAAAACACAGGGGATCTATCTTCAATAATATTGACATGTAAATTATGTGAAAAATAAAGTACCTAAAAAACAAATGTTTTAGTAGTTTTATTATTCATTGGTGAAGGATAATGCTTGATAGAGATTACTAAAAATAATTAATGAATGAATCATACCTCTTAGAAGGTGCACTAACCAAGGATCCACTATCATATCATGAGGATACTTAAAATCCTAAGGGGTTCTAGCACCTTCTTAAAGTGATTAACAGATATATGGGAGGAATAGAAGTTCTTTATGGGCTTTATAAGTATTGCACACACACTCCAACAGGATTATCTCATCCTCTCATATATCAAAATCATAAAGATCCTCCGATGAATCTTATGTGTTTCAACCATTTGGGATAGTTCATTGAACAGTTTTAAGGAATTAATGAAATTCCTTTAATCCAGTCATAAATGGATTGTAACTAATGAAACCATCCAAGATAAATAATATATATGTATGTATGTATGTGTTATTCTTATGAATCACATGAATAATAAAAATATATCATATATATGTATATATGTATATATGTTTCATGTATTCCATGCATTAAATAATACATGCATCATATGAACATATTAAATGTACACTCATATATAAAATATCCAATATAGTATATATAAATATATCTCATGCATCATATGCGTGTGTATATTCACATAATTAACACTATTGGAAAAACATATTTTCATGTTCTTTTTACTCTTTAACATTAGTTTTTAACTAACATTTATACAGGAGACATTATAAATAAACGTTTTGAGGTTGGTTTAAAAAAATTATTCTAAAAATTAACTAAAAGATAATATAAGGGGTCTTTAAATGTTAGTTTTCTTTATAAATTGACATTGAAAATATATTTCAACATTTTTTTAAGATAATATCGATGTGGAAAATATCACATTGAAATTTCTATGTCGGTTTTTGATAAAACCGATGTTGAAAGTTATGTGGAAAATTTTTCTTAAAAAATTCAACATTGGTTTTTTTTTAAAAACCAACATTAAAAGTACAATTACATAGATTCAATGTCAGTTTATAGAAAAAATTATGTTGAAATTTTGATTTTTTTAAAAGAAAATACAATAAATTACATGCCTCAAAATATGAAAACCTATAAAATAACAAAAAAAAAAGTAGATAAATAGAATATACTGTAAAGAATAAGCCTGTAAAAACAAGCATAATTTAACAACTTAAATCAAAAAAATATTCTCTAAATAATAATTTTTAAAACTATAATAAAAAATAAACATACCTGATAATTTATAATTTATTAATACTTGGTTATCCTTAAATAATTCCTTAGAGATCATTAGGTTAATCTAGCTTTCCAATGAATAAGGTAGGGGTCCCAAAGCATCGAGTGAATTTCCAAGATAAGCCTAGGACATCCCTACTATTTGTTTACCCAAATGAATGATAAAAATAATATTTCACTTTTATAATTATTAATAGATGGTTTTTAAATAAATTTTGATATATCTAGTGAACTAATTTTTAGTCAATATGTACCTAAAATGTAAATATAGTATGTTGGAATATAAAAGAATAAAATAGGGATTGAAGAAAAAAATAATTTGTTAAAAACTAATTATTTCTCTTACATTTCCAATACTTTTCCAAACATCTAAGGAGGAAACTTCTATCATCTTAAAATTTCAATGATGTATCTTCTAATATATTCATTATGTATTGATATAATGATTTAGAATAATTTTAACCAAACAAAAAAAATGAAAAACCGCCACCACGGAATATGTAAACAAAATAACACAATTTTTTTAAATTGAGAATAAAATCAATGTTTAAGGAAAGAAATTAGTAATTATGATTTGATTAATATGTATCAAACAGTTGTAAAATGGTATTTTTATTAAAAAATTAAGCACATTCTCAATTTCTTTCAATCTCTGGACTTTATTTAGATTTATGATCATAATTCTATAGATAAATTTCATGAAACTATTTTTAATAAAAAAATTGAAAAAATACATAGTTAACCCATGTGAAGGAAGATATTGTTACCATTCATCCATGTTCTAAGATGATAAATAGTTACAAAATAATGAAATGACTAAGAAACATAAATCAGAAGTATGTTACCTTAAATTGTTATTCAATTTTTAATGAGGGTAGTAGGATGATGATGAGGTGAGATATCCAGGGAAACTTTGATTAGTACATGAGATTAAATGGATGATAATGGTCCATGAATGAGATTGATTAAAATTATGGTAATGGTGGAATAAACTATAGTCAACTCATATATAATGCATAAAATAATTCATCATTTATACCTTATCAAAAAAATCAACACCTCCAATATTTTCTAGTGAAATAACTGGTTGTTAGCTCAACTCTAAATT
The DNA here is from genome assembly GCA_963277665.1 of Viscum album. Lineage (NCBI taxonomy): Eukaryota > Viridiplantae > Streptophyta > Magnoliopsida > Santalales > Viscaceae > Viscum > Viscum album. The sequence goes on along the minus strand of OY728122.1, from coordinate 1,427,610,122 downwards.
AGAGAACATAAAAATTGATTTTATATAGCTCAAGGTTTCTTAACCCACCGTTAATTAGATCAAGCATTGAAATTTCACAGAATCAAGAAAATATTCATAAGAATTATTAATGGAAATAGGGTAGAAATATAATTATATGAAACTAAAATATGAGTCTCTGATATAATTTTTTCCACCACATGAAATGTACCATATATCATTGGGACCTTAACAGGATAAATAAAATTAATAGTAAATAAATAAATCTAAGCTATAGATGGATAAATAAAATAATTAGGAAAAAATGAATAAAAACCAAACATTTAATGCTTGGTTTACAATTTGATAACTCTAACCCAAATATGTAAAGACATACCATGATTTATGTCATAGTAACTAAGTTTTATTAATTTTCATTTGTAAACTTACCATTTCCACATATTCATTCCCTTCCATTATGCAATAAATATGAAATATCTATCAATCATAACTCATAGTTTTCATATCACAACACTTAATATCCCCTAAAATCACAATAGTGAAATTAGTCAAAAGATACATCAAAAATAGAAATTATAAGGAGAAAATGTTCAATACTATACTAAAAAAATATAATAATCATATGATGAGAAATCTAAATGATTTTATCAAACCAAAAATGTTAAAATAAAGTGTCCTCCTATTATTTAAATAGAAGAAACTGTGTAAATATAAAGATTCAAAAATTATATCATCCATACCATATTTATAAAATTAATCAAATATATTAGCATGAATATAATGTGATAGTTGTTTTCTACAAGGGAAGTAAAAATTAAAAAATTATACATCACAAAATAATAAAGGAAATTCAAAACTATGGGAAAAAATCAAAGGGACCCTGAAGGATCTAATATGAGTTTTCTATGAAATTGGATGATTGATACCATTTAATACCTAAAAATTATCTATATATGGGTAAAATATTATTGATTCATAGATCCTTTTATATTAAAGGAATATAAAGAAACAAAATTGCGGATTAAAACCAAAAAAAATTAAAGATGAGATAAAAAGAGATAAAATTAATAATACTTCACCTTAGGATTCTACATAACTTGAAAAAAAATACATTATAAATGAAAGGAAATAAAGTCAATATAAAAGTTTTAAGAAAAATAGTAGAAGAATCAATGAATTTTGATAGAATGATAAGGAAATCTAAGGGAAGAATTCATACCCATATGAAGAAAAATATAAAATTTAAACATTAAGATGATGCATTTGAATATTTGGGATATAAACTTCCTGGTTGAAGTAATAATAAAAACAATAAATGAGCTAAACATTTCAAAGACACCAATCAATGGAAATATTAAAATTTTTAAATATACAACTGTAATTTAAGCTTGTAGTTTTGGTTAGAAAAGATAATATCATGAATATAGGTAAGTTATTCATTTGTATATGACTCGGTATAATTGAAAATATATAATAACAATGAATGATATAATATTAAAAAAATATAATATTTTGATATAAAACCTAAAATAATTAATATAACTAACTATATCATATTTAGTAATTGTCCCAATTGTGATTATCTCAAACATTAATCTTAAAAAAATAATTATATTCCACCTTTATTTTTTGACTATGATACTATAATTATGAAAAGTTAACTTGAAAATAAAAACCAACACACATATATATAATACAAAACATATATAATCTAATATAAAATATATTTACCAATAATTTCATGTAGTTGATTTTATTTAGCTTCAGTATTAATAATTTATCTTTGTTAAACCTTTTCTATGATATGTATTAATTTCATGTATCAATTATAAAATCATGTATAAATAATAATAATTAAGAATAAAGAAATTATAAAAAGTAACAAAATTAATTTTTTAACAATTTACTAAAAGATATACATACCCTAACTAATACATTAACAAAAAAAAAAGAAAAACCCTATAAAATAAAAATAATATACCAACTAAAAGCATAAAACAAGTGGTATAAATTCTTATTTGTTTAAATTTAATTAAAAGATACATACCTAAAACATCTAAAACCCGTAAAAATAAATAGAATATATAAACTTTAAGAAAATAATGAATGTATAATTACTCGTTTATAAAAATTAAATTTAAAAATACATACCTAATAATTTAAATTTGTAACCAAGTTTTCAAAAAAATTAAATTTAACCAAACTGGAAAAAAAAATTAAAAGGAGAAACTTTTAAAAAAATAGGATATAAAAACTTTAAGAAAAATATTGTTTAATTAATACTTTTTTCAACTTTTAATAAAAGAGATATACCTTATAATTAAAATGGTAACCATACTTAGAAAATAGTTTTCAAAAAAACTTCGGAGATGGGTAAGTTCTTCATTTGAATATAACTCGACATCATTGAAAATATACAACAAAAATGAATGTTATTAGATTAAAAAATATAATATTTGATATAAAACATAAATTGAAACATCGTTTACTGAAAAATAGAACAAAAAATTTAAATTAATTGCAAGTAAAACAATAAGTATGATGTGATTTATAAAAACAATGAATTCAGAAAAATTTATTTAATAAAAATGACTCAAAAATACTTACATTTTTTTCTTGGATTTTAGTGATTCTTTAATTATGTTTTTTATTATCTTGGATCTTGCGGTTATGAAATCTGTTCTAATGGTTAATAGGGGATATTTTGTTTTCCTTGAAGCATTCCTGAGAAATCATTAGGTAGATACAGCTTTCCATTGAATAAATCCATAACACTTTATATAATAGATAACAACCCTATAAAAATAAACATAATATAACAACTTAAAGAATATATTGATTGTCTAATTACTCTTTTTTTTAACATTAATTAAAATAGACATTCCGGATAATTTAAATCATAATAATACTTAATAAATGGTTTGAAAAAATAACATGAATACGGGTAAGTTTTTCAATCATATAAAACTCAAAATAATTGAAAATATACAATAAAAAGAATGTTATAAGTTTAAAAAATAGAACATTTTGATATAAAACATAAAATAATTAATATTAATAACCTTATCAAGTTCAATATTTGATCAATTTGTGATTATCTCGAATAAGAATCTTAAAAAATAATAACTACATTCTACCCTTCCTTTTTTATGATGAAATTACGGTTATAAAATATTAACTTAAAAATAAAAAACAACATATATATAATAAAAACCAAATATTATCTAATATAAAATATATTTACCATTACTTCCATACATAGGATTGTATTTGTCTACTTTATTGACAAGTTGTCTTTTTAAACTTTTACCATGACCTGCATTTTTATATATATCAACTAAAAAAACATGTATAAACAATAATAATTAAAAATAAACTTATAAATATAATAAATCTTACTTGTATAATAAGTTTCTAATTTTTTTATGAACACCACCTAATAAAGAGGAACAAATATATAATGCTTATTGTTTTGGGTGGAATACAAATAACATCCAATGAACTATATAATTTAAAACTTACATAATTAATGACATTATAGTGGATAGAAGTTCATAATTATGTTAGTGTTCTTACATAACAGGGAATGGAAGAACCATCACCCAATCCCCATATTTTGAAAATCTATCACATATATGTGTAACTCTAGCAGGATTAATCATATATTGAATAGTTATTAAAATGAATTATGGATCTATAAGACCATAAAAACTCATCATTTAATTTTTAATAAAAAGCATGTGTGGATACCTAATTAACAAAGTAATATAGTAAGTCACTTTAAATCAACATTATTGAGTGAAAGAAAAAGTGAAACATAATTTTACTTGCATGGAAATAAAATACAACACATGAGTGTTGATTCCATCAAAAATAACAAGATCCATGATATATTTTTTGAATATTCTCAATAGATATTAACTTCCACATATATCATACATCATCCAAAACTCATAAATATTATCAAAGGAAGAAAAAAATGGGAAAATGTTTTTATCCCAACAGAAATATCATAAGTATCTGAAGTTATTGGTTCATAAACCATTTATTTATTTTATACTAATTATTTTAATTTTATATAATTTTATATAAATTAAATGTCAAAAAATAATATAATTAATTTTCAATAAAATTTAAATAATATTTAAAAAAATGAACACCTCGCATTTCAAATAACAAAGAAAGTTATCCAACCAAATTAAAAAAGGACTCATAAAATCTAAAACTCTATTAACCTCCTTAGTAGGCAAAGAAAGTAGACTAGTTAGATCATTAATATCAAGTACTTATATTCTTACCTCACACAGCTACTTAGTCTTGTGATATAAAAAATTACCAAAAATATGAATGAATTTATATGCTACAATACATATATGGAGACCTCCAGTATAAAAGTCAGAGTATAAGGTTAGGTTCAAACGAGGTGGTTGACGATCTGAGTAAGCAGGCTGGGAAGGCTATGAAATTTGTGCAGGCTATGATTGTCTCATTAATTGTTCAAACATATCATGCATAGGTGATTGAATTGGATCTCCCATGGACTGTTTCAGGTCTTTCAACTCAGTTTTTAAGGAATCTATTTCTTTTTCTCTTTATTTATTACTTTCAGGACCATAATATTTCCCAATATTAATATTGGCCTTATATCCTCTTAGGTTGTTGGGGTGTTTTGGATTTCCTAAAGTAGTATCTAGGATGTTCATCCTACCCTTAGGGATAAAATTCCCTTCTATAAATTTCTCCAAAAGTTCATCCTAAAATGAAAAAATAAAAATGGTATATTAGTGTTGTAAATTTAAAAAATAAAAACATTCATAGAAAATAAAAATTAATTTCTTACAATTCTGTCTGCTGCCTCCTTTGATTTCTCTTTAAGATTATTTTCATTTTTTCCCTTCTCCCTATTTACCATTTTTCATTGTGAGTGGGGGGAATGAAGGACTAAACTGAGCCACTTCCAAACCACTACTAGATTGAGCTCTTAATGCATTAAACTTTTTTGTAACCATTTTACCCTCTAACAAATGAAACCCTCCACATGATAAAATATGAGGGTATACATTCTGCAACTGGATCTCTTGATGAGATCTTTTGGAGTATGGTTAAATAAAAATAAACTAATAAGTAATTAGATGATATACAATAAATTTTACAATGTAAAATAATTATCATATCATAAATTCTTCATCATGTCGAATGGAAACAAATTTATTCTATGTATCTACATATAAAAACTCATACATGAGGAATGATTTTCCATTCTATAACTTCCCAAAAACATAATTTGTTATCAATTTTGTTTTAAAATCTCTCTATAAAACCTCCACTAAAGATAGAAATATTTTCTTTATTTATTTAATTTGTTCAAAATTGAATGTAATATATAATTGAATAAATTAAATATTACTCATTTAAAATATATATTATTTGAAAAATTATATAAAAATAAATTAATAGATATATTTTAATGTTTTGGACTACCAAAAATGATCTTTATCCATCTTTTTGATAGATTTATAATTAGGATATAAAATAATAATCCTTCAATGGATCTGTATAGAAATATAACTCGTAAACTATGTTACATTTGGCATAGTAGGGTAATTATTATCATCAAAATTAATATATATTCTATGGTCACCATGAGTAAGTGATAGTTTTGGTAAATGTGTAATTCCGTGTCAGCCAACTCTAGAAATCGATTTCTCTATAGAATAAGGAGAAGACTCCTCCGAAATAGGCATAATAGTAGTCTTATAATTATTTTTTAAAAAATTAAAATTTTCTTTCATTAAATAATTATATTATAGAATATTTAATAATATTAAAAAAATACATATTCCTTGGTAAATATTCCTCTTCCTTTGTGTTTATCATTTAAAAATAAAAATGTATTGAAATTATGTATAACTACATATTATTAGAAATTTAAATATTTAAAAATAGTTGTTACAAAAATATATAAGTAAAAAAAAGTGTCACACATGTGTAGGTTTTAAAAAATAAAAACTATTCCATGATTATTAACCAAAAAATATATTCAAGTCAAAATATTAAATATAAAAATTAATTCTAAAATTAAAAAAAACATTTATAAATTTAAATATCATAGTTGCAAAAAACTGTTTTTATATGCATAAAATTAACCAAAACATAATGGTGTATATCGTGTTTTTCAATAAAAAATGTTTAACCATAACTATTTAATATAAAGTTTAACAAAAAAAACAAATATATAATCAATATATATAATTAAACATCAAATAATTAAAATAAATATAGTTTTTACACATGTAAATATCAAAAATTAAATAAAATATTAATATTAACATGAATAATTATGAGAGTAATTTATTTTTTTCTCATATCCATTCATCATGATCATTTTATACAAAAGACACTATGTTTATATTATAGTCATTGTTATCATATTGAAATTTCATAATAGGTGAATAATCCTCATATAAATATATAACATCATCATTATTATCATTATCCAAATTAATTATTTTCCCTTGAAAAATAATTGTTCACTTATCATTTGATAGTTAAATGACATACAATATTTTTTTTTCATGTGTCTTCATGATAAATGGTTCCTATTTGCAGATAAATATTTTCAAATCAACCTGTATAAATATAAAATCATCAAGTTTAACACTACTATTATTATCAACCAAATAAAACTTAAAAATAGTGACTTAGAATTTAGTATAATCAATTTTCAATATATCCTCAAGAACTCAAAAAATTTTAGTTGATGTAGAAATTGGGTATTTGTCTTTTTCACTTGAAACATTTAGTGCTTCAATGACAACCATTACCCCACTATTTTGAATGGTACTCTTGTCATCCTTTTTGTGTAAAATGTATACCCATTAATATCAAAACCATACCATGTGATCACATTAAGAGGCAGTCCCTTTATCAATCGTTTCAATTTTTCTAATACAGATATATTTGTGATGAATTTCTATTTAAACCATGAAAAAAAATGTCTTTTATATGCTCAATTATTAACCAATTTTCATTTCTTTTCAGATATCATGCCTTTAATTTTTTAATATGTGATTATATATTTGGTTGAACCTCATCTGTATTGTTTAAAATGTATAAATGTCCATGCATCACTTCATCACATGGAATGGGCTTTAACATTAACCCTTGAATCCCTCTACCTTCACTATCAATTGTCATATTTTTAGATATATTGAGACCAATATGATCGACTTCATACATATAATCAATAAATAACTCAATCACATCTTTTGATATATTTTTTTGAATAATAGAGGCCTTCGTTCGATGAGGATTTTTAACATATCCCTTAAAAATTTCATATATCTTTCAAAAGGATAAAACCAATGTAAATAAATAGGCCCACATATTCTAATCTAACGCACTATATAAATCACTATATGAACCATTATATCAAAAAATGTAGTTAGGAAATACATTTATAGTTGAAACTTTTTAAGAATAGCTTCATTCTATAACACATATAATAAATTTAGATCAACCTATTTTCTAAAAATGGATTGGAAAAAATTACATAACCTGGTGATAGTATTTATGATAGGTGTTGGAAATATACCATGTAGTGTTACCAGTATTAGTTGTTTCATCAATACATGAAGTCTTGAGATTTCATACCTATTAATTTACAATCCTTTAATGACACTAAATTCTTTACATTTGAAGAATATCCAATACGTACTTTAATACCATGAATATGCTAAAAAAAATTCTCTTCTCACTCTTTCTCAATGTGTGACAAGATTAAGGAAAACATTTTTTGTTTCCTTTCATAGTGGGAGATAACTCTAAATGTATACCTATGGATATCAAGTCCAATCTAGCATAAAATTCATTTTTTATTTCCTTTTATATATAAAAATTTTATAATAAAACTATCAAATATATTTTTCTCAACATTTATAAGATCAATATTTTGTTTTATCTCTATAAATGTCTAATAATATAGTTCTAATAAGATAGAATATTTATTCCAAAAAAAAATTATGACCAGAACTACCTTTATTTCCAAATGTGAAATTAATATGTTTCACCCTGTCATAACATTCTTCAACTAAAAATGGTTGTGGGGGAATATTATATTCCTCTTAACTATTAAATTATTTTTTCAATATTTGATAAGGATGATCAATTAGAAAAAATATTTTTTTTCCCACACACATTATCTTTATTCTATAATGCAATTGGTAATATAAAGTCTCTTCTTTACAAATTGGATAGGATTTATGTCCCTTAACACTATATATAAATAAATTTCCATATAAAAGAAATTAATTTATAGTTAACATTATCATAGAATGAAAAAATAAAATACTCTTTCTTGTGTGCATTATAAACTATAATACTTATCTCCCATAGAAGTTTCAAATCATCAATCACTGGTGAAAGATACACATCAATAATGTTTCCTGGATATTTTAGTCCAGATATCACTAAACTCATCATAAAATATTTTTTCTTCGTACATATATTTGGATAAAATTTTCAAACTACCAAAAAAACAAGTCATGACCTATGTTGGTTATTAAGGCTCCAACATGGATTCATTCCATCTATGCATAGTCCCATTATGAGATTTCTAATTTCACTTCCAAAATCAATAAATTTTTTATCAAATATATTCCAATATGTTGAATCAATAGGGTAACGTAACTTACCATCATATATGCGCTCATATATATTCCATATTAAACTTTTTTATCAATTGAATTTGAAAATAGACACTAAAAACAAGGAATTATTTGAAGGTGAAAATTTTCTTTACCAGTAGGTTTGATTATGATACCTAAGACTGACTTAGAGTAAAATTATTGGAATTATTTTAATTAATTATTGGAAGGAATTATTGGAAGGTACCAAATTACTCTAGCTAGAGGTTTTATTTTCCAACCTGGTAATGAATCAGAGTTGAATTTACCATCCATTTTATTGCATGATGTCCAAAATTTAGGACATTTTGATAAAATTTTGTATTCCTTCTTATACAACAAAAAATCATTTTGGAAAGTGTGTATATTTTTTCACCCCAATACTGTTGGCTATAATATTATTTCCCTCAAAATTAAAATCTATAAGCTTGTTGCCTATTGGAAGTAGATATTTTAAAATTTCAAGAAAATTAGAGAAACTTTTATCACTCCGCCCATTTTTTTCTTTCAAGCTAACAAATCTCAGAACAACAGATAAAACTATATATTTAGTTCAGACCAAGAATATTGGTTTCTTAGAATCTCTATACAATCATTAAATAGTTGTTTTATTTTAATGGTTTTGATACCTACATCATGAATTAATTTTTCAATATGATCATATATCTCATTCTAAATATTTTCATCGATATTAGATGTTTAATATTATGTTTCATCAACATACCATATCAAACATGTATAATTACAGATAAAACCACAGAAAATTATATGTTCCTTCATTTATTAAGAATTTAACTGTCTCATATTCAAACACTTCATGCAGGGACAGAAAATCAAATTTTTGTTTTGAATATTTTTTTAAAAAATTACAAGAAATCATCAACACCTATTTTATATTCATTAGTGGTTCTTCATAAATTTATCCAATTATGATATGTTAAATACCTAATATCAAAATATAAAAGGTTAATATATTAAATCATATAAACATTTAAAAATATATAAAAATTGATAAATTTTAAACATAAAAACATATAATCAAAAAAATAAATTATCGATAACCATTTGATAATAATAAATAATTATACATAATTTATCTTCAAAAATAATAAACAATTATACATAATTTACCATCAAAAAATTATTCATGATTTATCTTCAAAAATAAAAAATAACTTACAAACACTTATACATAATTTATAAAGCACAAAAAAAATATAATAAATAACAAACAATTGAAAATAATTGACTACAATAAAAAGAAAATCAGAAAAAAAAAATTTATTGAAATCCCCAAACATAAATAAATTGGGTTAAAAATAAATAATATATACATTTAATCAAAATAATCTCATGAAATTATATTTTTAGGATTAATCATACCATTTTTTTAAAAAAAATCTCTTTATTTCATATCATATAATATTTTTTCGAAGACATAAATAATATTTTCAAATGCTATGTGATAGGAAAATACCACAGTTGTTTTATCATAACTATTTTAGTATTTCTACCATATCAAATTAAATAAGTTAACTATTAATGGGTGGGAAATAAATTAGTATAATGGCCCAAAGGCCTTATTTCTATTTTATTATGGATAATCCCCCATTTAAGGGTAGAAAGAAAATTCGTACATGACCCGTAGGCCCAAGGCACAGGGCCCAACTGACCCAAAATACATGACCCAAAGGCCCAGAGGCATACCATGCCCATTACATGACCTATAGGCCCAACCCACTAGAAATTCCCCTCCCCAGCTTTTACATAATTGATCACCTAGCTTCCCAACTTGCATTGGTAATCAGCTAGCATTTCCACATACAAAATTTGCACCGTGCCTGGTCCTAATGGTGGTTGTCATACAATCTCATTCTTCCAATCTAGTTAGCTCTGCTTCTAGTGGCTCCTACTCATGTTGCTCTGATATTCTTCTGGGTCATGTTCTATGTGAACTGGGCTACTCCATGGTCACTATGTCCTGAAGGCCCTGTGTCCCAAAGGCCTTTGAAAATAATTATATTATGACATATATGACTCTATATCTGCAAGCTTTTTTTCATACTAATCCAAAAATATATTATTTTCTTAGAATAAAAAATGAAAAATACCATGGATACTAGTTTCAACAAATATATATATACATATATATAATTTTTGAAAAAATATTTTTCAATTCCATCAAATATAAAATTTATAAAATTAAACAAATTTAAACAAAAAAAATATAATTAACAACAAAATGCATGAAAAAAAATTGAATGGTTGAATAAAATTTATAAAAAAAAGATCAATAATTTATCTTCAAAATTAAAAAATAACTTTAAAAAAATTGGAGTTCAATAATAAAAAATTTATCTTGAATATAGATGTACTCCCTCGAAGTTGGTGGCAGGGTGAACACTAGAAGATTGAAGAAAAATGATTGCAGGAACTAATAATAAAAAAACCTAAAAAACCATTAACCATGGTTGAAGGTCAACCATAATATGATTTCTAGGAACTGAATATTTTCTTGGATCATGAAACAAGAAAAAATAAAGGAAGATTTAGGATAAATGATCACAAAAAAATGATTAAATTTTAATAAAATCGACTAAAATCATTACCGAAGATCGTCGGGTGGTCGTCGTTGTTGTTGTAGGTTGAGAGAAAAAGGGTTTTGAAAAAAATAAAATGATTTATTTGGGGTGTGTTTGTTTTTTTGAATGATTTTTAACATCAGTTTTAATGAAAACTGACATTAAAATGGTTTTTAGTAAAGTTTTTACATTAGTTTTTAAGAAACCTGGTGTCAGAACATTTTTTTAAACTATTATTGTCTATTTTGAGGAATGAAACGATGTTAAAAGTTCTTATAACAAACCTATAACATTTTTATTATATAAAATATAATTAAAAGGTATTATAGAAGACCTTTTAACATCATTTTTTTAAAAATGATGTCAAAAGTATACCGCATTACTTTTGACATTGGTTTCTTATAAATCGATGTTATAACCTTGACGTTGAAGCCAATATTTCTACAAGTGGAATGTACATTTTAATGCACATCAAACACCCAATAATATGAATTTTTATATTTTATTTTTTATATAATAATGATTATATTTATACCTTTTTTATTATTACTTCATATATATATTATTAAATAATGAGTGTGATTAAAATTAGATTTTGATATAATGAAACTAAAATTGTATTTTTATGAAATATATATTTTCAATTAAAACAAATTTTTTAATAAATATAATAATTTTTCAAATAAATATTATTTTCATGAAATTTTCATATTAAATAATATTTATTTAAATAACAATGATAATATAATTTAATAAATTCCAATATAATTTTTATAAGGGTCAGAAATTAGTTAAAATCATAAAAACTAGTATTTTCTAGCAAATATGAATTTTTATTTAAAAATGTAATTTCTCATATTTAGAAAATAATTTTGGTAAAATAAATATTATTTTTGCAATCATCACACAAAAAAATTAACTTTTTTTTATAATTTTCTAAGACAGTCAAATTTTTGGGTAAAATTTAAATACTGCATAAATATATGGAATGTATTATGACATCATAATAGCCTAAAATTCATGTAATAAATACTATTAAAGGAATCCAAGACTGTAAATGTATTTACCCTTTAAAATAAGTTGATTTTGAATTTACTATATTATTTATACAAATCTTTAATGAAACCTCCAAAACCTATATTATATTTTAAGGTTTTAAAATCAATTATTTATGAACAAGACTCACTCGCGCATCATCAATTGTATTATTTTAAAAAATTTGGATATTATGCTAATAAAATATTGAAAACAAATCCTCTTAGGTAAAAACCATGGTAAAACCCATGAGAAAGTTTTTGGTTTTGATTATTTTATCACTTAGAGTCCAAAACAAATGTATAGAAATTAATAAATAATTTCCCTCTCTTTTGCTATAAATACCCATCCAAACTCACATTCATGTTCACAACAAACTTATTGGGCATCAAGTCCCTCTCTATATCCCTCTCTAAATCCCTCCCATGGTGATCTCGATCTCTTAATGATCTCCTCCCAATATTTTAGAAGCACCCCCTCAAGGAAAGGGATTGTATCCTCTTCCTTTAAATTCAAGTTACTTTTTATACTATAACTTTTAATTTATAATTTTTCATGTTTCGATGTGTTTTTACACATCACTAAACTATAATTATGATTTCCAAGTAATGATAGACCACATTTCACTATCCTTATCAACTTCTATGAACCTTTATGTACACCTATAATGTTTTCAAAATTATGCCATGATTTTCCATATAGAAATTTTTTGTTGTGAATACCAATCCCCATTTCCACTCATAGGTATTAACATAGTTGTACATATCCTTCATTGAATGGGTACTTAAATGAATTTAACCCAAAATCCTTAATCATGGGATTAAATATAATGAAATAAATTTTTATTTTTTACGATCTTTTTGGAATGCAAGTTCGTGTACATAATATGAATATGACAAGTGGACCCGAAATTATATATCCCTACAAATAATTGGGTAAAGTTTTAATCTCATTATATAAAATGTATGGTTCATGGGTTGTTAGCCTAAGCACACTATGTTATGATTTATTTATGGTTATCCTTGACTTATTCTTATGATGTCATGTTTTATGTTGTCACTGCATTCTAATGTTTCCTTGATGTTATCATCTTATATCATGAATCAATGTTCATGTATATGATTCTCACACTTTTATGTCACCTTTATATAAATTCTGAATAACATGTATTACTTTAATTTTTTTATACTTTTATTATTACCTTACTTTACTTCAAATCTCACCCTTTTCTTATTTATGTCCCCAATTTATCCCGTATAGTTCTATAAGATCAATGGAATTTAAGGCCATATCATGGGGTTTTTAAATAATGTTGTTGTATCCATATTTCAATTTATTTTGATATATATTTAATTATCTAGAAACATTAGACCTCTCGAACTTTTGGGATTCTATTATGTGAATATTTATGTAATAAGTCATGAAATAAAGTGTATAAAAGATATGGGTTGACATACTACTGTTATTTGGGAAGTTTTTAGTGTGGAGATAAGGATGTTGGGGCTTGGGAGGTAGGTGTAGGGATTGTAGCATGGGATCTTTCTCACCTTGAGCCTTCAGTTTCTGTAACACCCCAATATTTCATAGTACGATATCTCTTCAAGGTAATTCAATAACTTGTGCTCCATGCAACACCGAGTTCGAACGCACCACGACTTACCAAACTAGCCATTCAAAAAGCAGTTATCAATATTATTAACTTAATTTTGAATTTTATATTCTCAATATAATTTTAGAATCCAAATTATGTGTTTCTTATACATAATGTAAGAACAAATTCATTTTTTTAGATAAAAGAAGTATTTTTCAAAAAATGCAATTTCACCACCTTTTAATAGAAAACCCTTTTTAAAACCAATATTTGACTCTTTTATGTATTCAATTTAATGAAATTAAATTATTCTTTATAATTGGGATATAAAATTTTAGTTTGGATAAATTTTTGGAACTATTCTGATAACTTTCATATTTTGATGAACAATGAATAACACTAAATTTTAATTGAAAACAAATTTTTTAATCGAAATAATTTATAGTGTTAAATTATGAATTTGAATGGTTTATAAGTATAATTAGATTATATTTTTATCATTTAATATAATGTAGGTCATTATAAGTAATTTCACATTTAAATTTGACATAAACATTGTCAATCTTTTGATAGTTTTTACTTTTTAAAAACCCACTTTTTGGTTTTGATCATGGGAGTTAATTTTAAATTAATTAATGAAAATTCTATGTTTTTAATTTGGTAAAATAGAATTCATTTTTTAATTCTTAAGATCAAAATTATCTTAGGGTGAATTTTTGGTATTTTTCTGAAAACTTTCATTTTTTGATACATAGTAAAAAACACTACGTTATTGTTTAAAAACGACTTTTTATTTAACTAATTATTTATTTTATTGAAATTTATTTTTTGTAAAAATATATAAATAATACGTATATAAGTTCAATGTAATTTATTGGAGTCATTTTATAATAAAATTATATATTTAAAATTTTATTGAACTTTTTAACGTCTTTTACCCACCTTCAAGGCACATTTGCAAATTTGCATAAAACGTAATTTTACCACTTCTGTGAATTGAATTTCAAAAATCTAAGAGATACGGTTGACATCAATAAGTAAAATGTGGTTAAATAAGATGAAAACATTTTTTTGTGAATAGTAACTTTTGACTTTTATTTACCACGGTTAAAAATAAATAGGGTAATTAAAGGTAAAAATGATATTATAATTACCCTAACACGTGTCCTAATTCTATTGGATAAGTTTTTTTCAAAAAAAAAAACTTATGAATAAAATATGATCCTTTTGGTCCACTTGAATTAGATTAGGACATTTATTATTATTTTATTTAAAGAAGAGTTAAAAGTGTTAAATTCAAAGTTTAATAACTAAACTATTTTAAATATAGGGATATACATAAGATAAATTCGACTATAAATATTAATTAGAAAACTGAAAATATTTCCTATATAATGGTATTTTATTTATAATTTTTATACAATAAATTATTAAATTTATTTATGACACGATGATGATGCAGTAATTACCTTATTAATGAAAGATAAAAATAATTGATATTATAAATATCCAAATAAATGTAAATTGAGAATTTTGATGCATTCCACTGATTTTATAGGTTAATATGACATCTTATTGTTGATTCAAGGAATTTATTTCGAATTAATCATGTTTTTATGACTTTCACAAAAACAAAATACCAAATAGTATCAAAATTGACATAAATGTGTTTTTAAAACAAATACTATATTATTAAGTTATATAATAGTCCAAAAAATATAACGTTAGGAAAAAGGACTCTTATAATGATATATATGTCATTTATTAACCACTTGGTGTTGTATTGTAATTTTATAGTAAGTTTAGTAATCATTTAATATAAAAATACAAGAAGACATTGAAAAAGTTAAACTATTTAACTAAGAGTTAAATCTATAATATAAGGTTAAAATGGTAATCTAAACTTGTCTAAAACCAATTTTTTGAGATTATTTAGACCCATTACCACCTAAGTCTTAAAATAAATTCATTTTGAGCTATTATAAACCTAATATTATTGTATAATAAAATAATATTTCATGTTTTTTCTAAAGTGACCCTCACCTCTCTTATAAAATGGTACTTCCCCTTCTCTCAAAATCACACCTCTAAAGCCATTTGGATCAGCCAACCCCTACCAGAATATCCTCCCAACTACCCTAAAATCAACCTAGAGGCATTCCCTTGAGTATAAAGCCAACCTGAGGATCTCCTTTTTTCAAATAAAAAGGAAACACTCAAAGAAGAGGTAATTATTTTATCACCTCTTTCAAAGATCTTTTCTTCTTCCACTTTCTCTTTATTTGTTAATTCCATACCAAAAATAATAACTCCAGTAAATTCTACATACTATGGTGTTATTATAAATATGGTACAACCATACTCATTATTTTATCCATCCTATGAATGATAATGTCACCATGCGTGCGTACGTACGGCTTACCGTCTCCACGTCGTGGTGTAATTTGTTATTCAACACTATGTTATTTGGATGGATATAATGATGAGTAATATGTATATAAATAATGAAAATAACATGATAATTTCTCTGTAAAATTAATATACCATTCAATTACACACCTTTTAATCATTAAGGAAATGATACCGTCGCTCATGTGTACGTACGGCTTACCGTCTCCACGACGCGATGAGATTCATTTCCAGGTTAACCATTCAACGATGATTATAAAAATATATATTATTAATAAGTATGTAATATATGACATAATAATGCTACTGGAAATATGTGTGTGTGTGTGTGTGTGTGTGTGTTTGTGTACTTACATATATCTTATTCACTTACTTCCGTTCAATACGATATGAAAACAGAAACAGCGTTTATGCATTCGTACGGCCTACCATATCCATAAATGGGTTTTTCCATTTCATATATCTATATATTATACATATTTATATTCTAAATATATATTATATATAAGTCATGTTTTATATTCTATAATTATTTAAATCATGATCTAAATGATACGATCAAGAATAACAAGTTAAAACATGTACGATAAAGAAAGCGATTATTACCTGAAATGTTAATTTAACATGGAAATCATTATTAAATGGGTAGTATAAAGTCATAAATGAATCATGTATGATATAATAAATATTAATATGGTTTTGGTATAATTTAATAACATACTATAGTCATTATAAAAGAGGTTAAACGTACCCTCGACCAAAGAAAAGTGTAAGGTAAGGGTTAATTCCTCAATATCATTATTATCCTAGATTATTTATGTGTAAGTATTTTCGAGGACATTTTTATTATCCATGTTCATATTTCATAAAATAATTTTAAAAATGATTCTTTTAAGATTCTCTTTAACTAAAACATCATTTTAAATATTTTAAATATTTATTCTTCTAAATCTTTCTCATTAATATCCATGTTTTCAAAATGGTTTTAAGGATTTATTTATATGGACATGATTGTTTTAAAATGTTAATTCCTATCAAAAGTTTAAAAGTGGTATGGGACACTTTGATTCAAAAATATATTTTAAATGACTTCCTTTATAAATGTGTGACTTTTAAATGATTTCACAAAAAAGGGATATTTCTCTCAAAAAGTTTTACTGATCATTTTCAACTATGTCAACATCCTTTAATAGATATTATTCTTGATTAAGGTTGATTTATTATAATAAAATCATCCATATTGTATTGAATGAGTTATGATATGTTTGAAAGTGTATGTGCTATTTTTATACCATTCATTTTTTATGGTTGAATTATTTATATTTCGTATTCTAGTTTTAATATGAATGTTTATGTTATGTTTCGAAATTTTCATATGAGGAATGAAGTGGACCTAGTAAGTCATGGGTGGAGCCCTGTATAGCTCCTTGATGCATAGGTAGGTCTCATTAGACAAATTAGTGTATTGGAACAAGGCCATGACAAAAAATTTATTTTTAGTCTTAGTATGAGTCCTTGACTATGTGGTAATGATATCCAGCATTAGGCATTCCCTCATTATGAAATTAATTATTACATGTGATTATTATATTTATAGAATATCCATGTGCATGTTTATATGGTAATGTTTGATTTATTTTCTCCATATTATGTTCAAGTTTATGTTTAAAAGGTTGTTGTTTTTATTACACATCTTGTCTTAAAAGTTTATAGCATCCGCTAAATTATTTACCCTTACTAAGCATCTAAGCTCACCCCTTTATTATGTTTTGTTTTCCCAGGATTCCAAGAAGTGTATTATGTTTGATATGGAGGGTTAAGCTAGGGGGATAATGGCATTATCAACTGATTATTTATGTTGTGTTTTATATTATAAATTGAAATGTAAAGTTCATGTATGTAATCTATTTTCCAAGACTACCAAACTAATCGGTCCTTCGGGATTTGATTCCTTGTAATCATGACAATGTATTAAAATAATGCAGTGGCTCTGGGATTCTGAGGTTGGGACGTTACAGTTGGTATCAGATGAATTTTAGTACAAACCTTGGAAACTAGATTTATAAAAACTCTGATTAGAGAACATTACCCTAAGATGGGCTTTGAGGATTAGTATAGAAGAACTTCCTAAAATTTTGGTAATATAGAGATTTTGTGTATTTTCCAAGAAATACAGCCTTTTCTGGATACGAGAAGGTAGAGGCCGCTCTGGAATATATATACCTAAGAGTGAAAACTCAAACAAGGAGTTTTGGTCTTGACCCAGGGTATCCTAGTACACGACAACGGGCCGTGTTTCATTCTTGGTTACGACACTCCCAGGGGATAAACTTAAGATCATTCAAATTTTATTTATAAGACAATATGAAGGATTTAGGAGTAAATACTTCCCAAAGAAAACATTTTTTTATAATTATATATTATATGTATAAAATTTTCAATTTATGTTAGGTATTTTACATGTTTTGAATTATGCACTGTGATTCATAAACTAACCTAATGTATGCCATTGTTTATAAATGGAACCCAGTAGAAGGAGTGAGAAATTTAGCAATATGCATGATCCAAAGAGTGATAAGGAGCATATATTTTATGGTATTAAGCCAACATTTAGAAGGTAAATAGTCTCCCACGTATTCTCATCATATAAAGAAATAGTATCATGTGATAATTAGATAAGTAAATAATTCTATGATTCCTATGTATTTTAAGGGAATAAAGATAATAAAATGATGTTATAGAGAAAATGGATAAAGGGAAGAGAGGAAAGAAGTATTTTCCCATATGTGATAACTGTGGAATAATCACCTTGGTAAATTCTTTAATGGAATGGCAGTTTTTTATAAGTGTAGAGAAAAAGGACACCAAGTATGTGATTAAAAGGGTAAGAAAAAGGTTTCAAATGTATAATGCTTCTTCTGTAAGGAGTTGGGACACTACGCGAATCAATGTCCAAATAATAAGAGTATGCCCCAAATGATGTTATTGGATAATAATAAAGTTATGATACTACCACAGATGAAGAGTAATGACTAGTGTTCTTATGTTTTTATTAAAGAATTATTTCATTTGAGTGTTGTATCAACGATGTACTGGTTATATGAATTATGGAAATAAATAAGGATTGTACTACAGTACTATTTCATTGAGGATTTGATATTATATGGTTCTATGAAAAGTGACTCAATATAAAGTTAAGCATTTTGGAAAATACATGGTTGAAGGAAAGATAAACCTCAATATGGTTCTGATACTAAGGTAGTGATTTTGGAATAAGATGTGATTGATTTGGATAAATTATATTTGATATTCTTGACTACTTTGAAACTAATTAATTGTTTGTTTATTCCATTATTGTTGGAGTTTACAACATTTTGGATATAAGGAGTATATCCAGTATTATATAAGTAATAATGGAGAATTAATGTAATCAATATGGTTTTATGGTAATTCAGGGTGTTACTGTGTTTTAAAATAATACATGATGAAGTTATTCACATGTTATTACGTTGCAAAAAGAGATCTTCATTGTGTTTACCTGACTTATAAATTTCGGATTGTGAGTTTGGACTGAAGTATTTTGGATAAGTCTAAAGGTTGTGTCACGAACCAAATCTGGTCACCATAGAAACTGGCACCAAACCCGGACCGTGACATGTCCCTATGGTCGTTCCCAATCCCCATGGTCCGGAACTAGTGCTTGGGTATCATAAAATGAGAATTGGTAATGATTTACCAGAGTTTATAAACTTAAAACAACAAATGAATCCAATAAAACGAATCTGGATATTTCAAACCAAATAAACTTTTACAAAAAAATAAGAACTAAATTACATAGTTTAAAACAACTCACCAATACTATAAAAAAGGTACAAAACCAACAATTAACAGCCCAAGAGCCCTCATGGAAAGGGGAACTGCCCTTAATTCATCTCCACAAGAATTCACCACTAAGGACCTGCTAGAAACCCGAACCACTGGCACTAAAAACTATACCCAACCCGCGAAAACAAAAATAACCAAGTCTAATTTCACCCAAAGGTGTAAGTAGGGTGTGAGACAATTCCTAGTAGGATACCACCACTAAGGTATTCCATGTGATAAATATTCAAATAAGAAAATCTTACATGTTTTCATAAATAGGAAATGCTAGTTACAATTTCTAAAAGATGCAACTTAAAAATTAAATCAGTTTTCAAGTGGGATATAATTAAGAATAAACACTTTTAAAAATAATTTCAACACTACTGAATATTCCAACCAACCATACTGTATGCCGATGGTAATCACAAAGTAACTAATGAGCACAAGTAATAGGAAATAACCCCTAAGAACTAGCTCATTGTGGGTCTCAGGTACCTCCTATCTCAGTGATAGTAAACGTCACAATATATGTTCTTGTGCACGAGCCACTAGTAGGGAACATAACCATAACCTAGTGGTCCCCAATCATCACAATCATAGTTTTGTTAGTGTTGTAAGCATCAAACTTGCTATGTGAAAATGAGGACAAACCCAATGGATTTACTAGCATACTTGTATACAGCCACCCACCTAGATACCTGGGTTTCCCTCATGTTCTCAAACAAGTTCAACAAGACAAGAAATATAATTTTTACATGAAAATATCACATCCACATCTAACATTCACCAAACAGTCCACATGTATATCACACAAGTCACAAAATACACTTTTTCATTCAAATTGATATGGAAATCAAACTCACTCCAAAATAGACCACAACACTTTTTTCACATCTTTCACAATTCAAAAAATCCTTTAAAAATTGTATAAATTCTTTCCCGAGATTCTAAACATCACATAACATCCCACCCATATGTTACATAATATGCTTTTCATAAACAAAGTCCATTTTTCACATCACACTCGCGCAAAACAGCCTGAAAACATGTTTCGCACCCACATCACAATTTCTTAAATCACCTTGACAAATTATCAAACATTACCAAAATGTTTGACATAAAAACTGACCACTTTATCTTTCAGAAACTTATTTTAAGAACATACTACCACCAAAACAGTACATAATAAACCATTTCGCACTTTGTGTAACTCATTAAATCATTTATAATTTTCATAAAACCAACCCAAAGGGTATAACTATGTTTTTTCCACAAAACCCAATTCCAAATCCTCTTTAAAAGCCAAAATCACACCAATACCAGTCCAAATCAGAATTGGAATCCCTACCAATATTTATTTAACCAATCTCAAGTATTATAAAATCACCTCAGATAATACCACAAAAGATGCACATGAAAAACACATATTTTCATAAAACTCCTTGAAGAGGTATTACATGGTTTCCCACATAAAACCCATTAAAAGACCATATTTTAAACCCAAAGGCACACAAAGAACCTACCAAAGAAGAATTTTTAGCCCAAAAGGATTTATTAAACTAATTGAATATGTTATAAAACACACCCAAACAATACCCCAAGGGTTACACATGAAAAACACCCAATTTGAAACTAAAATGAAACTATAAAATTAAATGATTAACCAAATAAATCATAAATAGTTTTCACACAATACACAGAATATTAGGAACAAGAAAAATAAGTAATTCAAGAAAACTAACTCATCTAGAAATGATCACACATGGAATCACCTACCGAAAGTGTCGAAACCCTCGGATATTAGTGTGAAACATCAACCACCCCACCGCCGCACCTCAAGGAAGTGAAAACAAACCTAAAACCTCAATATTTCATCCAAAAGATAGTAAGTTAGACCCTAGGCACAAACACTAACATCTTTACATTTTATAACTCAAGAAACTGTGAAATGAACCCAAAGGAAGGAGAAGAAATCAAAGAGAGAAAGACTTACTTGCAGAAATCTTGAAGAGATTGCCCTAAATCCACCAAATTTTGAATCTCCAAGTAACCAAAAAAGGTATGTAGGCTCTAATTAGTAATATTAGGTAATTTGGGAACATAAATAGAGGAAAAATAATGAAAATTGAAGGAGTTATGAAAGAATCATTTTACCTCTTTAAATCTGGTCGATTTGAAAAATATTAAAAAGGATCACCCTAATTAGTAGTCTAATGAGCTCTAAAAATTCTAAAACGATAATGGGGGTGATCCTAGGGATATTGGATTTGAGTGGGAGGTAGAATCACTAAAATAAAATAAAAAATTAAGTAGATGTTAAATAATTAAAAAAACATTTAAAGCAGAAAATGGGCTTACGGGCAAGCCCAATACCATAAATAAAAACCCAAATACACCATGATTATGGATTTATAAAGGCTCTAAATTGATATGGTGTTGTTAATAGGTTAGGGGAGGCCATTTATAAATTTTAATGGATGTGAAATTTGAAAAATTAAGGAGTTATAAAAGAAACAAAATAGGTTTTTAAATCGGGAAATGGGCTCACGGTTTGGCCCAAATTTTCAAAACCCGCCATTTCCACCAAAATTCATAGGAAATCCCCAAAACAAATCAAGAATAGAAATTTAATGAAATATTCCTTCTAATGAAGTCGTGGATGTGAGAATTATCCCCACCATAAAACTTTATGCCCCTAAAATCCACAACAAGGCCAAAAGAAAAAACCAAACCCAACTGATAGACAAGAAATGTACTCATTCGCCAAGTTCGGTCCGCCCTCGAAAGGCCAAAACACCTCCAGTGATCAATTAAGGAAGGAATACTCTCACAAACCAAAACATACAGAAATTTCATGAAATGATTGATAACATTCAGACTTTATCCCCAAAATAAATCTCCTAAAACACTATATGAACAAGACTCAAGTAATCTACCTAAAAGAACAAAAACAACGAACAAGGGTACACTTACTTTGCTTTAACTAAACGTTTGGGAACTCTCTAATCCCAACATTTACCCTAGTAAGATTTTGGTTGTTATATAGCTTCGAATGAGAATACCTCCCACCTCACTAAGACCAAGGACCAATCTGAGTTACTAGTATATAGAGACACAAATGGGCTCCCCATCATAAGAGACAACTTAAATTTTCCCGAGACAGATTCAGGACACTAACAGGGGGAGGCCTGAATGGACTCCCCAGTTCAAGGGGTAGACTTCCATAGGACCTTTACAAAAGAACTTATAGAATACTCATTGTGGGTTTCCCCCACCATAATAACCAACCATCTTAACTGGCCAGCACGGGCTAGTACAGAAAGACCCCAAAATTTAAAGAGTTGGGATGGTCGCACAGTTAGTCCCCATGGTTTGGGAAACCATGCGCTAACCATGGGGATCCTTCTGTCTACATGGTTTTCTAGGGAATGTTCACTACTAACCATGTGAAAACCATGCGCTCAACCTGTCTATCCAAACTTCAATCCTTTCTCCAAATACCCAGTCGAAACCAAAGGGGGAAAGTATGAACTCATGCTACAACATGGAAATGAGGTCCTCCCATCTCTACCACCAAACGGGAACAACTGGAACAAGATGATGTCACCAGAGGTTTAAACTCTTCCTATCATTCATACTGGGGATAGGAATTTGTACAAGGGTTTGAAAAACCATGATATTTCCCCTGACTATGTGCCAGATTCTCTCCAGGACCTATGGCTGGAGATCAAATGATTGAAGAATTTTCGTCCTCATAGTTATTCTTTGGAAACCACCTGAATAGGACTTCTTCTTATGGTGATACAAACAACTACACTGCAATCCCTGATAATTTTACCAAGAACTAACACATTCTAAACTAACTTTACCCTAACCCAACATTTCACTGAAACAAGGTCTTAGAAGATGCACACACATCACACCTTGTTTCTTCGAGTGAGAAATAACAGAAAGAAAGGACGCATATAAACACCTTACTCTAAAACGGAGTATTTTGACATTTTTTCAAGGGATACATACTTCCAACATAATAGAGACTCTCAGAGGATTGCAAAACCTTCATCTTTAAAGTCAAACAAGCACATGACATCACAATGAATCACCGAACATGACCATTGTGACCAATAGAAACAATACATGGAACGGGACCTTATGCCAAGTCCCTAAACAACACACAAGTCTAGAAAATGGACACAATATCTTCTCATTAACAGATTCCCAAAACTGGTGGTTTAACAAGAACTCCTACTTCAAAGAAAATATGAAGAACCCAGATGCCCTCTTAGACATTGTTGAGACACTCATCCACACTAATAACCCCAGACAACTTCCACCTTCGACGAACCAGGAAACTTAAGAAACTAAGGTCTCTTTCAACCTTCCACGAGAACTCTCTCACTACAAGAGGATCCACAAATCAAAGAAAGGAATGGTTGTAGACTCAGTCAAAAAATATCAATCAAAGATTCCTTATATTGATTAACTGAAGGATTTTGCAATGGTGAAACAATCCGGGTTTCACTTCAGTTGTGCATTAACCCCTAATAGGGGCGTACCTCATCCAATGATAGAACCCAAGGACCCAACCAAGCTGGTTCATTGGTCAAAACATTCCACAAACCAGATCCAAACATATGAAGGGAACCATCATAAAGGTGTCCCGAAACATATCTCAGAAGAGACTATTAACTGTTCCTTCTACCCAGCTTACCGACCAAACACAAACCCAAAACACAGTACAAATAGGAGGAGTTCATGGACTCAAAACATCCCACAACATCAAAATTTTCCAAAAACACATAATATAAACCATCCCAAAAAAATCATCAAGACATCATGCTTTTCTTTAAAAACATTTCTTTGAAAACAAATGGTTTCGCGGTTAGCATATCCACACATGGTACTCCATGGGCCTCAAACATGTGTGTTTCTATGCCACACCGAGCACCCTTCTCATATCCATCTCGGCACTCATTTATTCGTTCCATAAACCATCCATAATACCATATAACCCTATTCATGTGGTCTCTCATGGAAATAAAAAACATTAAAACAAAAAATCATTCCACTTTTCAAAACCAAAATAGTCAACCAACATATCTTTTTTCCCAAAACCGCTAACCACGAGATCAAAATCCCAATTCACATCTTACAAAACTTTTCAGAAATACACAACCATTAAATAAGAACTCACTTTCAATTTATTCACATCAATTTCAAAACATATCATCCCATTACAACACCCTTTTATTTTTTAGAAAACTCTATTGGAAACACTTTTTCAAAACCAACATCGATATAGTCCCTATTTTCAAAAGAGGTGTATGCACACCATTTTCCATTTCAAAAAAATTATGAAAATTCATTTCCACCATTTTAAAAATCAAACCAATACCTATTTATTTTAAAATCATTTCACAAAAACTTTACGCTTCTTAAAACCAAGTCACTTTAAAACCAAAGTTCCAAGATTTCAAAACTAAAGAATGCAAGACAATGTGAGAGCAAACTAGTTTCAGTGGGTGACTTGTACATATGGTTGGTGGCCATATTTCAATCACTTCACCATCATAGAGAGTTTTTTTGGGAATATCCTCGGCTCCACATTCCTTTACAGGCCCTATGAGCTAACTGAGACCATTAACCCAACTCTCTTTTCATTTTCCCTAATCATCATAAAACCAAGAAAACAAAAGGACTTAGATAAACCCCAACTTCCCTTGGAATCTTGAATCCCTTCATGAGGTGTGGTGATCAGGCACACTACCCAAAACTGGAATACCAGGTCCTGACAATCATAACTCTAGATTATCTTGACTCTTCCCCAAATAACATGACCTAAAGAGTTAACATGAACCTCCTTTGATACCACTTTGTCACGAACCAAACCTGGTTGCCACCGAAACCGGCACCAAACCCTACTTGTAAAAATTTATGAAGGGTGTTCCCAATCCCCACGGGCTGGTACAATTTCCTAGGTATCATAAAATGAGAATTGGTAAATATTTATCTAAGTTTATAAACTTAAAACAACAAATGAATCCAATAAAATGAATCTGGATTTTTCAAACCAAAAAATATTTTAAAAAACATTAGAACTACATTACATAGTTTAAAACAACTCACCAAGAATATAAAAAAGGTACAAAACCAAAAATAAATAGCCCAATAACCCTCATGGAAAGGGGCACTTCCCTCAAGCCATCTCCACAAGACTTCACCACCAAGGACCTGCTAGAAACTCGAACCACTGTCACTAAAAACTGTACCCAACCAGCGACAAAAAAAAATAACCAAGGAAACTTACACCCAAGTGTGTAAGTAGGGTGTGAGTCAATTCCCAGTAGGATACCACCACTAAGATATTCCATGTGATAAACATTCAAAGACTAAAATATTGCATGTTTTCATAAACAATAAATGCTAGTTATAATTTCTAAAAGATGCCACTTAAAAATTAAAACAGTTTTCAAGTGGGATAACATTAAGAATCAATACTTTTAAAAATAATGTCAGCACTACTGAATTTTCCATCCAACCATACAATATACTAATGGTAAGCACAAAGTAACTAATGATCACAAGCAATAGGAAATAACCCCTAGGCACTAGCTCGTTGTGGATCCCAAGTACCTCATATCTCGGTGAGAGTAACCATCACAATATCTGTTCTCAAGCACGAGCCACTAGTAGGGAACATACCCATAACCTAGTGGTCCCAAATCATCATTATCATAGTTTTTTTAGTGTTGTAATCATCAAACTTGCTACGTGAAACTAAGTCCAAACCCCAAGGATTCACTAGCATACTAGTACACGTCCACCCACCTTGATACACGGGTTTCCCTCTTGTGCTAAAACATGTTAAACAAGATAAGAAATATAATTTTCACATGAAAATATCACATCCACATCAAACAGTCATCAAACAGTAAACATGTACATCACAAAAGTCCCAAAATACACTTTTTCATTCCAAATGATTTTGAAATCAAACTCACACCAAAATCGCCCAAAACACATTTTGTACATCTTTCACAATTCAACAAATATTTTAAAAAAAATTAAAAACTTTCCCAAGATACTAAACATCACATAACATCCCATTCACATGTTACATAATATTATTTTCATAAAAAAAGTCCATTTTTCACATCACACTCACACAAAACAACCTGAAAACATGTTTCGCACCCACATAACATTTTCATAAATCACATCGACAAATTACAAAACATTACCAAAACATTTTACATAAAAAATGACCACTTTATCTTTCAAAAACTCATTTTAAGAACATAATACCACCAAAACAATACATATGAAACCAATTCACACTTTGTGTAACTCATTAAATCATTTATAATTTTCATAAAACCAACCCAAGTGTTATAATTATGTTTTTCCCACAAAACCCAATTCCAAATCCTCTTTCAAAGACAAAATCATACCAATACCAGTCCAAATCATAAATGGAATTCCTATAAATATTTATTTAACCACTCTCAAGTATTATAAAATCACCTCAAATAATACCACTAAATATGCACATGAAAAACACACATTTTCATCAAACGCTTTTAAGAGGCATTACATAGTTTCAAACATAAAACCCATTAAAACCCCTATTTTAAACCCAAAGGCCCACCAAGACCCTACCAAAGCAACATTGGAAGTCCAAAAATATTTATTACACCAATTCCATATGTTATAAAAAAAACGCAAACAAAACCCCAAGGGTTACACATAAAAAACACCCAATTTCAAACTAAAATGAAACTATAAAATTAAATTCTTAACCAAATCCATCATAAATAGTTTTCGCAAAATACACAGCATATTAGAAACATGAAAAATAATTAATTCATGAAAACAAACTCATCTATAAATGTTCACACATGGAATCACCTACCGAAAGTGTCGAAACCCTCAAATATTGGTGTAAAACATCAACCCCACCACTGCCACACCTCAAGGAAGTAAAAAAAGAAACCTAAAACCTCAATATTTCACCCAAAAGAGAGTGAGTTAGACATTAGGTAGGAACCCTAACTTCTGGAAATTTTAAAACTCAAGAAATGGTGAAAGAAACCCTAAGGAAAGAGAAGAAATCAAAGAGAGAAAGACTTACTTGCGTAAATCTTGAAGAGATCGCCCTAAATCCAAAAAAATATGAATCTCCAAGTAACCAAAACTGGTATGGAGGCTCGAAAGAGTAATAGTAGGTCATTTGGGGACTGAAATGGAGGAAAATAATGAAAATTGAAGGATTTGTGAAATAATCATTTTACCTCTTCAAATCTGGTCGATTTGAGAAAGACTAAGAAAGATCGCCCTAATTCGCGGTTCAAATGAGCTCCAAAAATATGAAACAAATAATGGGGGTGATCCTAGGGATATAGCCTTTGATAGGTAGGTGTAATCACAAAAATAAAATAAAAAATGAAGGATATATTAAAGAATTAAAAAAATTATATTAAAAAATGGGCTTACGAGTAGTCCCAATACCTTAAATAAAAACCCAAATACTCCATGATTATGGATTTCTAAAGGCTCCAAATTTAAATGGTGGTGTAAATAGGTAAGGTAAGGCCATATAAGAATTATAATGGATTAAAATGTTAAAAATTAAGGAGTTATAAAAAAACAAAATTGGTTTTTAAATCTGGAAATGGGCTCACAGTTTGGCCCAAATTTTCAAAACCCACCATTTCCACTAAAATTCATATGAAACCCCCAAAACAAATCAAGAATGGAAATTTAATGAAAATTTACTTATAAATAAGTCATGGATTTTATAGGTTGTAATTTATTAAGTTGGTCATTTGATACTATTGTTAAGGTTAAATCATTTCTTAATATTATTTTTGGATTGTTATAAAAAGGACAACTCGAAGGTTGGGGGATAACCTGTCACGTCCAGAAAGGCCACGAGACTTGAACTGGAAATAGAAGGGTGACAAGGGTGCATGACCTACCACTGGACTACATGATGTCTTGGTTTGTATAATTTATTTCTTTTTAAATAGTCTTACAAAAGAATTATAAATTCATTTTTTTTGGAACCCTATATGATTAGGATAAATAGAATATTTTTGAATTCAATTATCTTTTTGAGTGAAAGATGAATTTATGGTAGGAATTAGTTGAAAGATGAAACTCTAGTTGTCAATTATTTTTTTACTCTTATTATATGAATAATTTAATTCTTAAACTTTAGAGAATGTATCTTAAAACCAAAATTTTGTTATCCTAATACCTTATGTTTTTTTGAATCAATGATATTTTAAATCATCAGATATTGATGGCTTTGAGGACCTCAATATTACACTTGTTTATGATTTATGACCTCAATAACTCCCTATAAATATTTAAATTTTTCCTCCAATTTTGTTTCTCTAATTTCAACTAATGTTCTCTTAATTGAGATCATAATTTGGTGATAACTTTTTCATTTCACTTTCCCTCTTATTAAGACTAAATTTTATTAACCCAATTTCTGATGTGGGTTTTCCACAAAGGTATTTTTCTATTTTTAACCTTTTATTTTCGAAAAACAATTTCAAATTCTGAGGACGCAATTTATTAAAGTAGGGGAGAATTTAACACCCCAAGATTTCATAGTATGGTATCTCTTCAAATTAATTAAATTACTTGCACTACACGCAACACCGAGTTCGAACGCACCACGACTTATCAAACTAGCCTTTGAAAAAGCGGTTATGAATAGAATTAACTGGATTTTGAATTTTATATACACTATATTATTTTATAATCCATATTATGTGTTTCTTAGACATAATATAAGAACAAATTCATTTTTTTCAGATAAAAGAAGTATTTTTCAAAAAATGAAATTTTACCACCTTTTAATGGAAAACCCTTTTTAAAAACAATATTTGACACATTTATATATTAAATTTAATGAAATTAAATTCTTATTTAGAATAGGGACATAAATATTTAGTTTGGATAAATTTTTGGTACTTTTCTAATAACTTTCATATTTTGATGAATATTGAAAAATACTAAATTTTAATTGAAAAAAAAAATTTAATAGAAATAATTTATAGTGTTAAATTATGAATTTGGATGGTTTGGAAGTATAATTAGATTATATATTTATCATTTAATACAATTTAGGTCATTATAAGTAATTTCACATTTAAATTTTGCATAAACACATGTCAATCTTTTGATAGTTTGTACTTTTTAAAACCCACTTTTTGGTATTGAAAGCATAAATTAATAGTAAATTAATTAATGAAACTAATATGTTTTGAATTTGGTAAAATATAATTCATTTTTTAATTCATAACATAAAAATTATCATAGGTTGAATTTTTGGTATTTTTCTTAAAACCTTCAATTTTTTATGAATAGTGAAAAACATTACGTTACTGTTTAATACCAAAATTTTATTTAAATAATTATTTATTTATTTAAAATTTATTTTAAGTAAAAATATATATATATAATACCTATATAAGTTAAATGTAATTCATTAGAGTAATTTTATAATAAAATTAGATGTTTAAAGTTTTGTTGAACTTTTTAACATCTTTTACCCACCTTCTAGGCTCATTTGTAAATTTACATAAAACGTAATTTTACCACTCCTGTGAATTGAATTTCAAAAATAATAGAGACATGGTTGACATCATTAATTAAAATTTGGTTCAATAAGATGAAAATAATTTTTGGTGAATAGTAACTTTTGACTTTTATTTACCACGTTTAAAAGTAAGTAGGGTAATTAAAGGTAAAAATGATATTATAATTATCCTAACACATGTAATAATTATATTGGATAATTTGTTTAGACCAAAACCAACCTTAGGTATAAAATATGATCATTTTGGTCCACTTAAATTAGATTAGAACATTTATTATTATTTTATTTAAAGAAGAGTTAAAAGTGTTAAATTCAAAGTTTAATAACTAAACCATTTTTAATATAGGGTTATACATAAGATAAATTAGACTATAAATACTCATCAGAAAAATAAAAATATTTCCTACATAATTTTATTTTATTTGAAATTTTTAGACATTAAATAATTAAATTTATTTATGACACAATGATGATGCAGTAATTACCTTATTAATGAAAGATAAACATAATTGATATTATAAATATAAACATAAATGTAAATTGATAATTTTGATGCATTCCACTAATTTTCTAGGTTAATATGACATGTTGGGGTTGATTAAATGAATTTATTTTGAATTAATCATGCTGTTATGACTTTCAAAATAACAAAATACCCAATAGTGTCAAAATTGACATATATGAGTTTTTAGAAAAAATGCTATATTATTATATTATATAATAGTCCTAGAAATCTAGGGTTCAGAAAAAGGACTCTTATAATGATATATATGTCATTACTAAATCACTTGGGGTTATCTTGGCATTTTATAGTAAGTTTATTAACTATTTAATATAAAAATACAACAAGACATTGTAAAAGTTAAACTATTTAACTAAGAGTTAAATCTATATGATAAGGTTATAGTGGTAACCTAAACTTGTATAAAACCTATTGGTTGGTAGGTTTTTGACCCATAACAACTTAATTCTCTAAATAATTCATTTTGAGTCATTATAAACCTAAAATTATTGTATAATAAAATAATATTACATGATTTTCCTAAAGTGACCCTCACCTCTCTTATAAAAAGGTACTTCCCCTAATCTCAAAATCACAGCGCCAAAGCCATTTGGCTCAGCCAACCCCTACCCCTATATCCTCCCAAATACCCCCACTTAAACCTAGAGGTCGTCCCTTGGTCATAAAGCCAACTTAAGGATCCCTTCTTTTCAAATCAAAAGCAAAACACCCAAAGAAGAGGTAATTATTTTATCACCTCTTTCAAAGTTCTTTTCCTCTTCCACTTTATCTTTATTTTTTATTTCTATACCAAAATAATAACTCCAGTACCTTCTATATACTGTGATTTTATTATAAATATGGTATAACCATAATCATTATTCTATCTATCCTATGAATGATAATGTCACCATGCGTGTGTACGTACGGCTTACCGTCTCCACGCTGTGGTGTAATTTGTTATTCAATACAATGTTATTTGGATGGATATAATGATGGGTAAAATGTATATATATAATAAAAATAACATGATAATTTATCGGTAAAATTAATATATCAGCCAATTCCACACCTTTTAAACATTAAGTAAATGATATCATCGCTCGTGTATACTTACGGCTTACCGTCTCCACGACGCGATGAGATTCATTTCCAGGTTCACCATTCAACGAAAATTGTAAAAATATATATTATTAATAAGTATGTAATATATGACATAATAATGTGACTGGATACATATATGTTTTTTTATGTATGTACTTACATATATCTTATTCACTTACTTCCGTTCAATATGATATGAAAACGAAAACAGTGTTTATGCGTATGTACGACCAACCGTCTCTATAAATAGTGTTTTCCATTTAATATATATATATATATTATAAATATTTATATTCTAAATATATATTATATAGAAATCATTTTTTATATTCTTTAAGCATTTAAATCATGATATAAATGATATGATCAAGAATAACAAGTTAAAACACGTACGATAAAGAAAGCGATTATTACCCAAAATGTTAATTAAACATGGAAATAATTATTAAATAGGTAGTATAAATTCATAAATTAATCATGTATGATATAATAAATATGAATATGGTTCTGGTATAATTTAATAACATACTATGGTCATTATACAAGAGGTTAAACGTACCCTCGACCAAAGTAAAGTGCAAGGTAAGGGTTAATTTCTCAATCTCATTATTATCCAAGATTATTTATGTGTAATTTTTTTCTTTGAAATATTTATTATCTATGTCCATGTTTCATAAAATAAATTTCAAAATTATTCTTTTAATGTTCTCTCTAACTAAAACATCATTTTAAATGTTTTAAATATTTATTCTTCTAAATATTTCTCACTAATGTCCATGTTTCCAAAATGGTTTTTAGGATTTATTTATATGGATATGATTATTTTAAAATGTTAATTCATTTCAAAAGTTTCAAAGTGGTATGGGACACTTTTATTCAAAAATATATTTTAAATGACTTCCTTTATAAATGTGTTACTTTAAAATGATTTCACAAAAAAGGATATTTCTCTCAAAAAGTTTTACTGGTCATTTTCAACTATATCAACATCCTTTACTGGATATCATTCTTGATTAAGGTTGATTTATTATAATACAATCTTCCATATTGTATTTAATGAGTTATAATATGTTTGAAATTGTATGTGTTATTTTTATACCCTTCATGGTTTTTAGGATTTATTTATATGGATATTATTGTTTTAAAAAGTTAATTCATTTCAAAAGATTCAAAGTGGTATAGGACACATTTATTCAAAAATATCTTTTAAATGACTTCATTTATAAATGTGTTACTTTAAAATGATTTCACAAAAAGGGATATTTCTCTCAAAAAGTTTTACTGGTCATTTTCAACTATGTCAACATCCTTTACTGGATATCATTCTTGATTAAGGTTGATTTATTATAATATAATCCTCCATATTGTATTTAAAGATTATGATATGTTTGAAATTGTATGTGCAATTTTTATACCCTTCATGGTTTATGGTTGAAGTATTGACATTTCGTATGCTAGTTTTAATATGGATGTTTATGTTATGTTTCAAAATTTTCATATGAGGAATGTAGTGGACTTAGTAAGTGAGGGGTGTAGCCCGCTATAACTCCTCAATGCATCGGTAGGTCTCATGAGACAAATTAGTTTCTTGGCACAAGTCCTTGACAAAAAAATTATTTGTAGTCTTGGCAAGAGGCCTTGACTATGTGGTAAAGTTGTCCGACATTAGGCATTCCCTCATTATGAATTTTATTATTACATGTGATTATTCAACTAGTAGAATATCCATGTGCATGTTTATATAGTAATTTTTCATTTATTCTCTCCATTGTATGTTCAAGTTTTTTTTAAAAGGATGTTGTTTTTATTAAATATCTTGACATAAAAGTTTATAGATTCCACTAAATTATTTACCCTTACTGAGCATCTGATCTCACCCATTTCTTATATTTTGTTTTCCCAGGATTACAAGAAGTGTATTATGTTTGATATGCAGGGTTAAGCTAGGGGAATAATGGCATTATCAATGGATTATTTATGTTGTGTTTTATGTAATAAAATGAAATGTAAAGTTCATGTATGTAATCTATTTTCCAAGACTACTAAACTGATCAGTCCTTCAGGACTTGATTCCTTGTAATCATTCCAATGTATTAAAATAATGCATCATCTTTGGGCTTCTAGGGTCAGGGTGTCACAGTTTCCATGGGTCATTGAGATTTTTTTTCAATTCTAGCTTTACATTTAATGGAATTTTTGGATTATATTTTGATTCCTATTGTGGTTTTACTCTGATCCCTAATGACATGGATTGATATTCCTTGGGGGATCATGTTTGGTGTTTGGTATAGAGATGGAAAAGGGGATCAAAGCGTTAGGTTGTGTCTAAGGTCCTGAAAAACCATACAACAACCAAACACTTGATTCTTGATATGTTACAAGTACTAGTGCATGATTGGAATGTTCTCATCAACCACATATCAATCTCAAGAATGGTTCATCATCCCACTTGATTCTGATTTTTAGACCCCATTACAGCTTTTTTGCCTAATTTTTAGGGAAATGGGTAAAGAGTATATATTTGTCTTTTGATATGTTTACATTGTTGGATTGTATTTGTGTGTAAGTATTTTTTTTATTCCTTTATTTATGTGATTTTTTGTGTGATGAGAAATCAGTTTTGTGTGTTCAAAAACTATATTTTTTGAGGAAAAAGATTTCAGGTTTAAAATAAGTCCTCATGAATTTTGTTTTTTTTAAATCAACTTTGTTTCATGAAAAGTTTTGAAACGGACGATTTAGTTTTAAAATTCATAATGTTTTTATGTGTGATTGATAATATAATCTATTTCCCATGGTGTTTTTAAATATGGGTTTACTATTTTAAGGGAGGTAATTGATTTTTTAAATTGGGGTTTTGTGACTTGTTTGGGTTTCTACCCTTGGAATGTGTTTAAAAATGGGTAAGTGATTTGAAATTTTAAATTGGTTTCCATGTAATTTTTATTGAAAGGAGTCCCAAATTTAAGGGTGCCTTTATTTTTTTAATAGTTTATTGGGACTCATTGTTATAGGTCCCATCATTTTAGAGGTGTTTTTTTTAAATAATTACTTTTTTTAGAAAAAAGTGTGATTGGATTTTTCCAACAATTGATTTTGTGATTTCTTAGTATACTTCCGGAGATACTAATAGGTTGAGATCATTTCTCATGTTATTTAGTCTAAGCCACCCAAAAGGTCCTAGAGTGGAAGTAGAATTATTTTCTTGGGGTTCTCTCCTCCTTCCAATGTTAATAGTTCACATGCTTCGAATGGAGTGTCATGTGCTGTTTTATCCTCTTGGTAGTGATTCTTAGAGATTTTTAGGGTTGTGTTGGTTTATAAATTTTTCTTAGTAATCATTTGGATCAAGTGTTTTAGACCCATGAACCTTAATTTTATGATTATATCACTGAGGGTCAGTTATTCTTAGAGAAACTTGTGTGTTCTCTAGTTTGAGGTGTTTGTTTGATCGGTCTTGGATATGTTTGAGGTTGATGGAGTTTTCATCTTTTAGTGTATCCTTTAGGTATTTTTTTGTCTCTTTTGGATGATGAATCACTTTTTAGATTTATTCCTGTTGATTTCAGAGTAGTTATGGCTTGATTAAATCTTTTCATGGTGTTATCTAGGGGTGCCTCTTTGGTAGCTCTATATGAGTGGTGTTTATTTCATAGAATGGTCATGCCTAATTTTTTATAATTTTTGTTTCCCTTATATGGTATAGGACATGGGTGTATTTTTTTTTTAGTTTGTACACTGGAAGAATCTATATTACATCCATGTATAATTAAGGGGTGCGGTTTTTTCAGTTGGACTATGGATTCCACCGGGTTATGTTTTCTATTAGAGTCACCATAGGACATTATTCCATGGGTTTGGATCGAAATTCCCTCATATATCAAATCTAAACATTAGGTTAGATCCATGTCATTTATTAATGAGGTGTTTTCCTAGTGGATATGCTCTTTGGTTTTGGGATACCATGGGTTTGGTGATCGAGTTTTGTAGTCCTTTAGGATGCTTCGAGGTATAGTGATTTTCTTTGGTGGTTTTGAGACAGTTGCTCATTGTTCGATATGACCAAATGTTCATGTTGATTCCCTTTTTGGATATTTTTTTAATGTGATTATTTAGTGGAATCCCCTAATTTTATGGAAAATATTTTAGCGGTTGTTCCACCATTTAGATTAATTATAAATAGTGGGTAGACCTATGCTTGATCTTTATGTCCCTATACCTTATCTTTGATTGGTTATTGATCCGATTAAGGATTTGTCTAGTTATTTGAGGAATTTTATTTTATTTCGAGGATTATTTTTAGAATAAATTTCTCATTTTCCTCTACTTAGACCTAAGACATTCTGGGAGTAGAAAGTTCCATAGTGCAGAGAATTATGAAACACAGTATGTCACTATAGTGTTTATTTTAGGTTATTTTATGTTTTTGAGGGATTTTTTTATGATTCTAGGGAGTTTTGGTTCAAAAATTATAATTTTGGAGTTTTTCATGTTGTATATAGTTTGAATACATGGTTTAGAGGAAACATTATGGTTTCCCTTGTTGTAGATTTTTTATTTAATTTTATTTTATGCATGGTTACTCTTCACGGTTGGCACACAATTGAGTATTAAATGTGTGGATCCTAAGGGAGACTATGTAGGGCCTTTTTTGTGTAAGAATGAGGGAACATGGATGTAACGCCCCAACCCTAGTTACCCAGAGTCGGTGCATTATTACATAAAATTGGAATGATCACAAGGAAATAATGTCTCAAAATACCGATCAGTTTAGTATTATTGGAAACAAGATTCATACATAATTTCAACTTTACAACTTGAAAAGAAACACAACACAAATATATTTCATTAGAAACATCCAATCCTCCTAGATTATGCCTATAGGTCCCTCATAACTAACTTCTCCATATCCTAAGAAAATGAAACATAAGAATGGGGTGAGCTCAAACGCTCAGTAAGGGTAAGTAATACAGCGGAAAATGACATAAATATTAAGCATGGTAAATAATTTAAACCACATGCCTTTACCAATAATAAACATGAATACTTTTGTGGAAATAATATGAGCTGAGTAAATAATGCCATAATAAAACATAATCATGGGTATTCTACTAGTCGAATGACCACATGAACCATCAATATTATTTCCATAATGAGGGAATATATAATGCCAGACATTCTGAAACATTTAGTCAAGGCCTCGGCCAAGACGTCTAAAAATGATTAAGGCCTCGGCCAAAACCATAAATCAAATTGGGAAAGGGCCTCAGTCAATTCCACGTCTAGTTGTCTCATGAGACCTACCGATGCACCGAGGAGATATATCGGGCTCCACCCATCACTTACTAAGTCCAATACATTCCTCATATGACAAGGTTTAAACATATCATAAACATTCGTATTAAAAGTAGCATACAAAATGTCAATAATTTAACCATAAATCATGAATGGTGTAAAAATAGCACATCTATAGTCAAACATATCACTAAACCTTCAATACAATAAGGAAGTTTTGTATCATAATAAATCAAATCCAAATAAACTTAAAATCCATCAAAGGATATTGACATATATGAAATCAAAACCCTTTTTAGAGAAATATCTCCTTCTATTTTGAAATCATGTAAGAGTCACATAATTATAAAATAAAACATTTAATTTGAAAATGCTCTTATAATCTTGTAAGGTAAGCTTCGACAAGTTTATAACGGTAGAAAATAGCCGCACACGCCGTATAGGTTAAAAAAACAATCTTACCTTAATTTTGTCGAAAAGGTTAAAAAGGACCTTGTATGGAAAACGACGAAAAGATTCCTTTATAAAAATCTTATAAAAAGTAAACAAGGGTATAAATGACTTTAACCCAAAGTCTATAAAATAGTAAGAATGTTTTGAAATACATTTTTAAGAAACATGGATGTGGATGATAAAGAGGTCCCAGTAGGTAATTACGTATAAACAACCTCGGATAATGATGAGATTATGAAATAAACCCTTACCTTGTACTTTTACTTGGTTGAGGGTAGGTTAACCTCCTTTATAATGGTGAAATAATTGTTATTAAATTATAAAATAATCATATACATTAATATGATATCATATATGGTCTTTTAACATTGCTTCGTTAAAAATATCTTAGTATTATCGTTGTTTCGGGTGTCAATGGATTCATTTTCCTTTATATTCCTTGTTTTGTGAGACTTATTTGTTATGGATGGGATGTATAATATTCATATCCAGAATCCTATCAAGTCTTTAGAAATTATTTTTAATCATCAAATGAAAATTAGTCTTGAATGGATACGATGGGGAATGAATCTCATCGCGTTCGTGGAGACGGTATTCCATACGTACGCACAAGCGACAATATCATTCTTTTGATATTAAAATAATATATAATTGGATGGTATATCATATATACAGAATCTTTATTGTGTTATATTTATTATTTACATGAATTACACATCATTATCATACCCATCCAAATAATAATGTTTTGAATAACAATTACACCACGACGTGGAGACGGTAAGCCGTACGTACGCACGTATGGTGGAATGTCATTCAAAGGATGGATAGAATAATG
Organism: Viscum album; assembly: GCA_963277665.1. Classification (NCBI taxonomy): domain Eukaryota; kingdom Viridiplantae; phylum Streptophyta; class Magnoliopsida; order Santalales; family Viscaceae; genus Viscum; species Viscum album. Next base: position 1,427,571,171 of record OY728122.1, on the reverse strand, counting down.
AATATGTTTGTACCATGTTATAATAACATCATATTATATATAATATACTAGAGTTATTATTTTATAATGTAAATAACAAAGAAAGAAGAAGTGGAAGATGAAAGGAACTTGAAAGATGGTGGTGAAATTATTACCTCTTCTTCGGGTGTTTCCTTTTGAGTTGATCAAAAAGACTCCTTAGGTTGGATTTATGATCAAATAAAGACTTATAGGATGAATTAAGGAAAGTTTAGAGGGTATTTGGGCAGATTTTGGCCGAGAAAAATGGATTTGAAGGTGTGAATAAGGTGGTAGAGGTGGGGGCCTTTTATAAGAGGAGAGGAGGGGCTCTTTTGGAAAGTTTGAAAATATTATTTTATTATAAAATGGTTTTCGGATTATAAAGGCTCAAAAATGATATATTTTGAGGATAAGGTGATAAGGGTTCTAAATCCACCCATCCAATAGGTTTTAGACAAGTTTAGGTCTTAGATTTTACCTTATCTTTTTATTTTATTTAAATCGTTCATTAATGAGGTAATCGCTGCATCATCATGGTGTCATAAATAATTTTATTTATTTGATGTCTAAAAATTTTAAAAAAATTACCATGATGTATTAAATCTTTTTATCTTTCTAATGAATATTTATAGTCAAAAATAAAACTTAGATAACCCAATAAAAAAATTTAGTAAAACAATACATGTCAGTGACATTTTTATTTTTGTTTTAAATAAAAAGGTATTAATGTCATTATCTTACCCAAGTGGCTCCATGGGGTCCCAAAATTGACCCATGGTTTTTATTGGTTTTCCAAGACTCATCCAATAAGGGTAGGAAATTTTTAAAGGTAATTTCATATTATTATAACATTTTGTTTACCTTAAATTACCCTAATTACCTCTAATCGCGATTAATAATACTCGAAAGTTACTTTTCACCAAAAAATCATTTTCATATCATTGAAAAAGAAATTACTTAATAATGACAACCATGTATGTTGGATATTTTAAATTCAATTCACAGAAGCGGTAAAATTTCATTTAAACGGAAAATCAGTTTTTAAACTACCACTTAGTGGTTTCACTATTCATCAAAAATTGAAAGTTCTCAAAAAAATACCAAAAATTCACCCTAAGATATATTTGATATTCCAAATTAAAAAAGGATGTCTATTTTACCAAATTAAAAACTTATAAGTTTCATTAAATAATTTTATAATTAATTCCCGTTGTCAAAACAAATAGCGTGTTTTTAAGAAACAATATCAATCAAAAGATTGACAATTGTTTATGTCCAATTTCAAAGTGAAATTAATTCTAATGAACAACATCAGATAAAATGGTAAAAATATATTCCAATTATACTTTAAAACCACTCAATAGTATAATTTATCACTATAAATTATTTTGATTAAAAAATTTGTTTTTAATTAAAGTTTAGTATTTTTCACTATTCATCAAAAAATGGAAGTTCTCAGAAAAATACCAAAAAATCAACTTAGGCTAATTTTGATATTACGAATCCAAAAATGAAGCCCAATTTGAAAAATAAAATTTATAAAATTTCAAAAATTGGGTATTACTATTCATAACGGCTACTTTATTGGTAGCGGTGTGTTAGAACTCAAGGTTGTATACAACACACACTACTGTATTACTCAAAAAGAAGCATATCGTGGAATCTTGGGGTGTTACATTCTCCCCTCCTTAAAATAATTTCATCCTCTAAATTTCTAGAATATTACTGCATAAAAATACTCGGGTGGTTCTTCATCATAAGTTCCTCTGATTTCCACGTTGCCTCTTCCCTCTTATGGTTTCTCCAAATAACTTTTACCAGATGAGTCATCCGGTTTCTCAACACTTGTTCTCTTGTGTCAAGAACCTTGAAAGGCTCTTCGCAATAAGACATATCGTATTCCAACTCTAATTCATCATAGGTGAGTACATGCGTTGGGTCAGGCATGTATTTTCTCAACAGTGATACGTGGAACACATCGTGAACTTTGGAGAGACTTGGAGGCATTACCAAATGGTAAGATACAACCCCAATTCATTCTAGAATTTTGAATGGTATGATGTACCTGGGACTTAATTTTCCCTTCTTATAGAATCATATAACTCCCTTCCATGGAGATACCTCCAAGAAAACACGATTTCCTACCTGAAATTCCAAATCTTTCCTTCGGTTATCGGCATAGCTCTTCTGTCTACTTTGAGATGCTTTGATGTGATTTTGGATTACCTTCACCTTTTCCATCGTTTCCTCAACAAGTTCTGGTCCTACAAGTTTTCTTTCACCAACATCATCCCAACATGTTGGCGTGCGACATCTCTTTCCATATAACGCTTCATATGGTGACATTCGAATACTTGAATGGAAGCTATTGTTATAGGAAAATTCTACCAGAGGTAAATATTGATCCCACATACCTTGAAATTCAAGTGAGAAAGACCTCAACATGTCTTCTAAGGTTTGAATAGTCCATTCTGATTGTCCATCAATTTGAGGGTGGTAGGCAGTGCTCAAAAAAAGTTCAGTATCCAGAGCTTTCTAAAGAATTTTCCAGAATCTTGATGTGAAACAGGGATCACGATCCGAAACAATCGATAGGGGTACACCATGGAGTCTTACAACTTCGTTAATATATAGTCTTGCTAGACGTTCAAGTGGTAAATCTTCTATTATAGCAAGAAAATGTGCTGACTTGGTTAGACGATCAATAATGACACATATTGCATCATTCCTTCTAGGAGTCTTTGGTATTCCCATGACAAAGTTCATCTTTATATTATCCCATTCCCACTCAGGTATGGGAAGAGGTTTCATAACTCCTCCAGAAATTTTCCTCCCAGCTTTCACTTATTGACAAACTGTGCATCTTGACATGAAATCAGCAATCTCAATCTTCATGTTGTCCCACTAAAAAGGTTCCTTCAAATACCTATACATCTTAGTGCTACCAGGGTGTATAGAGAAATTGGAACTATGAGCATCATCCCATAATTCACTTTTTAGACCATCTATATCAGGAACACCAAGTCTCCTCCCAAATTTCAAAATTCCATATTCATACACAAAGTCACTCAATATCCCATCATTCACAGCTTTAATATTCGTTTGAAACCCCTCATCATCAGCTTGAGAACTTTTTATCCTTTATAATAAAGATGGTTTGGAAACCATTTGAAAAAGTATTGATGATCCACCTTCCATGGTTATTCTCATATCCATCTTTACTAGATCTGTGAGGATAGGATCCCTTTCAACTATCATCCTGTTCAAAACTCCATGATCCTTTCTGCTCAAAGCATCTTCCACCTTATTTGCCTTCCCCAGGTGGTAGTGTATAGTGTAATCATAATCCTTGAGTAGTTCAAGCCATTTCCTTTGCCTCATGTTGAGTTATTTATGTGTGAAAATATACTTCAAACTCTTGTGATTAGTATATATCTCACATTTTTTACCATAGAGATAATGTCTCCATATCTTCAATGCAAATATTACAGCTGCTAACACAAGATCATGAGTAGGATAGTTTTTCTCATGAATTTTTAGCTGTCGTGATGCATAGGCAATAACCTTATCATTTTGCATAAGGACACAACCAATTTCATTCTTTGAAGCATCACTATAAATAAAAAACCCATCATTACCCGATGGTAGAGTCAATATAGGATAATTGACTAATCATCTTTTCAGTTCTTCAAAATATTCTTCACATTCTTTTTTCCAAACAAATTTAATCCCTTTACGTATCAGCTTCATTAATGTGTTAGCCAATCGGGCAAAAGTCTGGACAAAAAGTTGATAATAACCTGGTAAACCAATAAAACTGCGTACCTCAGTTATACTCACCGGTGCTGGCCATTATTGGATTTCTCTTGTCTTAGAAGGATCGACGGAGATTCCATCCTTAGAGACAATATGGCCAAGAAAAGAAATATCCTGAAGCCAGAATTCACACTTGCTAAACTTTCTATATAATTAATGTCTTAGAAGAGTCTTTAGGATAATGCGCAAGTGATTTTCATGATCTTCGTAGCTTTTGGAGTATACCAAGATATCATCAATAAATACCAATACAAAAAACATCAATATATTCCTTTAAAACTATATTCATTTGATCCATGAAGATAGAGGGTACATTATTCAATCCAAAAGGCATTACTGTAAACTCGTAATGTCTGTACCTGGTTCGAAATTATGTCTTTGCAATGCCTTCCTTCTTCACACACAACTGATGGTATCCAGATCAAAGTTCAATCTTTCAAAAATATTGAGCTCCATGCATTTGTTCAAATAAATCATCAATGTGAGGTAGGAGATACTTGTTCTTTATTGTTATAGCATTGATCTGCCTGTAGTCAATGCACAATCTCATAGATCCATCTTTCTTTTTTTTTAAAGAACGGGGGCTCCCCATGGAGAAACATTAGGGCGAATAAATCCCTTATTACTCAATTCCTATAGTTATTTATTTAGTTCCACTAATTCCACAGTGCCCATTCTATAAGGGGTCTTCGATATAGGCCTTGAACCAGGAATTAAATCAATGGAAAACTCAATTTAGCATTCTAGAGGATGTCCAGGTAAATCCTCTAGAAAAACATCAACATATTCTTTCACAATAGGTACATCATCTATTTGAACATTCCTTTCCTCACTCACAGTTATTTCATTCTCTTCCTCCCCAATAATTTAATTTAGTTGAGCTACTAGGGGTGGATCTAGATAAGAATTAGGTGGTGATGATTCTTCTCTAAAGATAAGGTGTTCCTTATCATCATCATCAAAAATCGTAACCTTCTTCTTCTTATAATAAATCCTTGCATCATGGTCCAAAATCCAATCCATACCAAGGATTATATCAAATTCAATCATAGGTATGAAGATGATATCAGCAGATAAATAACATTTATATGCTCTAATGGGAACGGATTCACAGAACTTTGTTGCAATGATACTTCCCTTAGGAGTTTTGACTGAAAACTCCCTTATTAAATAAAATTTAAAATATCTAATTTTCTTAGCAAACTAGGAAGATATGAAACAATTCGATGATCCAGAATCAAATAAAGAATTTTTTAAACCTGAGGAAACCATTAAATTACGTGCCTCCACGTCTTTTGGAGCTTCTACCTCAATAGTAGTGATAGCATAAGCTTAGCCTTGGTCCCTTGGCCTTTTCTGAGGTAAGTTCCCCTGACGCTTAGGACATTTATTTTCATAATGTCCCATTTCCCTGCAATTGTAGCATTGAACATTGGTAGTGTCTTTCTTTCCCTTACAATCACCAGCAAGATGGTCTTTCTGTCCACATTTGTAGCATACTCATTTTCTTTTTAGACAGGAATCAGGGTAATTCCTTCCACAATTATCACATGGTGGAAATTCAACTCTTCCCTTTTTCCCTATTTCCTTATTTCCTTTCCCAGAGTGTTCAGCAGATCTCTTCTTCTCCTGCTTTTCTTTAAAGTCATAAGACTTAGAGAATTATTTTTCTGTCTTGATAGCACATGAGACAATATCTTCGTACGATGAGAAGGATTGTGAGACTAATTCTCAACGGAGAAATGGTTTTAACCCATCAAAGAAATGATCAATCTTACTCCTCAGGTTACTTATATAATCTGTTGCATGCCTTGCTAACCTTTTAAAGTTAGCCTCATACTTTGCTACATTCTCATCCTCCTTTTTCCTCAGACTGAGAAATTTCCTTTCTATATATTCTTGATGGTCACGAGGAAAGTATTTATCTAATAAAATCTCTTTAAACTCCCTCCATTCCATATTTGATACTTCATCATCTTCCTTTGTGTTTTGAATCAATGACCACCATTGATCAGCATCTCCAGTGAGGTGATAAACTGCCATAATAACTTTTTCCCTTTCACTACTCCCCAAAGCCTGAAATATTTTCTCAAGGGAACTTATCAATTGGTTAGCTACCAATGGATTTGTATTCCCATTGAATGTCGGTGGTTGTTTCCTCATGAATCAGTCTAACATTGATCCACCACGTTGTGGATCAGGGTGCTCCATACGGGTAAGGTTATTATTCATAACCTGAGTGAGTTGCCCCAGTATAGTGATAAGCTGATCAGCACCATTTGGATCACCAGCTCCACTATAATTATCTTGAACAAGAGGTAAATCCCTACATGGAGTGCGTGCATTGATACGGTTTCCATTTCTTCCACTAGGCGCCATTTCTAAACAATGTCATACACTAGATTAGTTTAGGAATCGCAATACATAAATCCAAACTTGTAAAATACTTAACATGAATTGAACAGTTTATGGATATAATCCATAATCATAAAAATGTTTTCTTTGAGGAAGTATATACTCATAAACCCTTTATAATGGTTTGTAAATAAATTATAATTATCCTAAGAATATCCCTCAGGAGTGTTGTAACCAAGAGTGCAGTAAGGCCCATTGTCGTGCACCAGTTCCCATTCGAGTCTAGCTTAAAGCGGTGTTTTCAGGTTTTACCCCTAGGTACATCTATGCCAGAATCACCTTTACCTTCTCGTATCCAGATAGGGATTTATTACTCGAAAAACTCACAAAATCTCTACAATACCAAAATTCTAGGAAGTTCTTCTATACTAATCCTCAAAGTCCATCTTAGGTCTATGTGCTCTAATCAGAGTTTATCTAAATCTAGTTTCCAAGGTTTGTACTAAACTTCCTCTGATACCAACTATAATGCCCCAAACCCAGTTACCCAGAGTCGGTGCATTATTACATAACATTGGCATGATCACAAGGAAATCATGTATCGAAAGACCGACCAGTTTAGTATTATTGGAATCAAGATTCATACATAAGTTCAACTTTACAACTTGAAAAGAAACACAACACAAGTATATTTCATTAGAAACATCCAAGACTCCTAGATTATTCCTGCAGGTCACTCATAACTAACTTCTTCATATCCTAGGAAAATGAAACATAAGAAAGGGGTGAGCTCAAACGCTCAGTAAGGGTAAGTAATACAACGGAAAATGACATAAATATTAAGCATGGTAAATAATTGAAACCACATGCCTTTACCAATAATAAACATGAATACTTTTATGGAAAGAATATGATCTGAGTAAATAATGCCATAATAAAACATAATCATGGGTATTATACTAGTAGAATGACCACATGATCCATCAATATTATTTCCATAATGAGGGAATGTATAATGCCAGACATTCTAAAACATTTTTTCAAGGCCTTTTCCAAGATGTCTAAAAATGATTAAGTCCTCAGCCAAAACCATAAATCAAATTGGGAAAGGGCCTCGGATAATTCCACATCTAGTTGTCTCATGAGACCTACTGATGCATCGAGGATATATAGTGGGCTCCACCAATCACTTATTAAGTCTAATACATTCCTCATATGAAAAGGTTTAAACATATCATAAACATTCATATTAAAAATAGCATACGAAATGTCAATAATTTAACCATAAATCATGAATGGTGTAAAAATAGCACATCCATAGTCAAAAATATCACAAAACCTTCAATATAATATGGAATTTTTTTATCATAATAAATCAACTCCTAATAAACTTAAAATCCATCAAAGGATGTGGACATAGATGAAATCAAAACCCTTTTTAGAGAAATATCTCTTTCTATTTTGAAATCATTTAAGAGTCACATAATTATAAAATAAAACATTTAAATTGAAAATATTCTTATAATCTTGTAAGGTAAGCTTTGACGAGTTTATAATGGTAGAAAATAGCCGCACCCGCCTTATAAGTTAAAAAAACATTCTTACCTTAATTTTGTCGAAAAGGTTAGAAAGGACCTTGTTTGGAAAACGACAGAAAGATTCCTTTATAAACATCTTATAAAAAGTCAACAAGGGTATAAATGACTTTAATACATAGTCTATAAAAAAGTAATAATTTTTTGAAATACATTTTTAAGAAACATGGATGTGGATGATAAAGAGGTCCCAATAGATAATTACGTATAAACAACCTTGGATAATGAAGAGATTGTAAAAAAAAACTTTACCTTGTACTATTCTTTGATTGAGGGTAGGTTAACCTCCTGTATAATGGTGAAATAATTGTTATTAAATTATACAATAATCATATACATTAATATGATATCATATATGGTCTTTTAACATTGCTTCGTTAATAATATCTTAGTATTATCATCGTTTCGGGTGTCAACTGATTCGTTTTCCTTTATATTCCTTGTTTTGTGAGTCATAGTTGTTATGGATGGGATGTATCATATTCATATACATAATTATATCAAGTATTTAGACATTATTTTTAATCATAAAAAGAAAATTATTCTTGAATACGATGGGGAATGAATCTCATCGCATTCGTGGAGACAGTATTCCGTACGTACGCACGAGCGACAATATCATTCTTTTGATATTAAAATAATATATAATTGGATGTTATATCATATATAAAGAATCATTACCATGTTATATTTATTATTTTCATGAATTACACATCATTATTATACCCATCAAAATAATAATTTTTTGAATAACAATTACACCACGACGTGGAGACGGTAAGCCATACGTACGCACGTATAGTGACATGTCATTCAAAGGATGGATATAATTCTGAATATGGTTCTACCATGTTATAATAACATAATATTATATAGAAGATACTGGATTATTTATTTTTGAATTCAAATAACAAAGAAAGAAGAAGTGGAAGAATAAAGGATCTTGAAAGAGGGTGGTGAAATTATTACCTATTCTTTGGGTGTTTCCTTTTGAGTTGATCAAAAGGACTCCTTAGGTTAGATTTCTGATCAAATAAAGGATTATAGGATGAAAGGAGGAAATTTCAGAGGGTATTTGGTCAGAGTTTGGCTGAGAAAAATGGATTTTAAGGTATGAATAAGGTGGTAGAGGTGGGGGGGCTTTTATAAGAGGAGAGGAGGGGCTCTTTTGAAAATATTGAAAATATTATTTTATTATAAACTGTTTTTCAGATTATAAACGTCCCACAATGATATATTTATAGGATAAGGTTATAAGGGTTCTAAACCCACCCATAAAATAGGTTTTATAAAAGTGTATGTCTTATATTTTACCTTATCTTTTCATTTTATTTAAATCGTTCATTAATGAGGTAATCGCTGCATCATCATGGTGGCATAAATAATTATATTTATTTGATGTCTAAAAATTATAAAAAAATTACCATGATGTAGGAAATATTTTTAGTTTTCTAATTAATATTTATAGTCAAAAATATAACTTAGATAACCTCATGAAAAAATTGTTTTAGTAAAACAATACATGTTTGTGACATTTTTATTTTTGTTTTAAATAAAAAGGTATTAATGTCATTATCTTACCCAAGTGGCTCCATGGGGTCCCAAAATTTACCCATGGTTTGTATTGGTCGGCCAAGACTCATCCAATAAGGTTAGTACATGTGTCAATTTAATTTTATATTATTATAACATTATTTTTACCTAAAATTTATCTAATTACCTCTAATTGCGGTTAATAATACTCGAAAGTTACTATTCACCAAAAAATCATTTTCATCCCTTTGAACCTAATTTTACTTGATAATTACAACCATGTATGTTGTATTTTTGAAATTCAATTCACTAAAGTGGTAAAATTTCATTTAAACAGAAAATCGGTTTTTAAACTACCACTTAGTGGTTTCACTATTCATCGAAAATTGAAAGTTCTCAGAAAAATACCAAAAATTCACCCAAAGCTATATTTGATATTCCGAATTCAAAAAAGATGTCTATTTTACCAAATTCAAAACATATAAGTTGCATTAATTAATTTTATAACTAATTCCCATTGTCAAAACAAATAGCATGTTTTTAAGAAACAATATCAATCAAAAGATTGACAATTGTTTATGTCCAATTTCAGAGTGAAATTAATTATAATGAATAACATTGGATAAAATGGTAAAAATATATTCTAATTATACTTTAAAACCACTAAATAGTATAATTTATCACTATAAATTATTTTGATTAAAAAAGATGTTTTTAATTAAAGTTTAGTATTTTTCACTATTCATCAAAAATTGAAAGTTCTCAGAAAAATACAAAAAATTCAACTTAGGCTAATTTTGATAATATGAATCCAAAAATGAAGTCCAATTTTAAAAATAAAATTTATAAAATTTCAAAAAGTGGTTATTACTATTCATAACGGCTACTTGATTGGTCGTGGTGTGTTAGAACTCGAGGTTGCATACAACACACACTACTGTATTACACAAAAAGAAGCGTACCATGGAATCTTGGGGTGTTACAATGGTTTGAAGGTGGTTTGTTAAACTATTTGACAAGTGTTTGAATTGGATATATAATTTGATAGTTCAATTTAGAATAGTTGGAACATAGTTTTTCCAATCTTTTGGAATCCTAGGTGAACTGTGCATGTGTTTTTTAGTCTTGGAAGTGGCCAGTGCATGAGTGGTGCACAGTTTAGAAAGCCATGTAGCCTGCTTGGTTTTTAAAATTCTGGGTATTCCCATAAATACACTCATGATTTTAATTAATCCTCACCCATCACCTCACCCCATTCATGTGGTCGGACCTTGGGAGATCAAGGAGGAGATCCAACCTCTATCTCCCTTTAGTTTTGGGTGTTTTATCTTCAAATCTTAATGGGTTTCCAAGGTATTTAGACTCTCTTTCATCCCATTACCCCTTCCCTTACCCCTTATTTTCTCCCTCTCCCATGAACCCTAGATATATAGGGGTTCACATTTAAGGTTTGGGATAGTTTTTTAATAGTGATGTTTTGGTTTAGGTATTGTAGAGGATCCCTTGTGGCTTTTTGAGTGTTCATCATCATTGGATATGACTTTTAGATTATATTCCATTTAATTAAGGTCGGGGTTTCTTTTTCATCACTTTATATTACATGGATTTAAATTCTTTTGGGTTCAAATGGTTTCTTTATTAATGTTATGCCTATATGATTGTCCATGAGGGAAAAATATGGATTTATAGATGGTTTTAACCCTTAGCATGGAATGGGATTCCAGGTTGAGTGTTTTTAAAACTCCTAAGTGGGTTTTAAAAGCATGTGAGTGTTTAAAAAAATGGTTCTTGATGAGGAATTGTATTTTTACATGTGAATTTTGTATTATTCAATTTTAAAACCAAGTTTTGGGTGTTTAAAAATTTTTGAAAATAGTTGTTTGATTATAAAGGGGTATATTAACCATTGTGCGAGATATCTAAAACATTTTTATAACCTTGGTTGATTTCAAAGGTTGTTTTAAGGTAAGTGTGAGTTCCCATTTGGGTTTTGAAAATGTTTTAAATGAAATTTAATCCCAATAGTGGATTGGTATGGGTTTGAAATTGTGTGAGTTATCTTGGAATTCCAAGAGTGTTTTGAAAAGAAAAGGCTCATTTGGAATTTTATGAAATATGTGTTTTCATAAAAGGTTCAAGACCCTATTTTACCCCATGTGATTTCTATTTTTATCATGGTATATTATGATCCCATGAGAGGATTTTTATATTTTTTACCTTTATATTCTTCTCATTCATAGTTTTGATTGGGGGAAATTCTTATAAGGATGTGGGAGGTGAGGTGTGAGTTATTTCAAATGTTTTATATTTAACTTATGTAATAGTTCATTTTGATCGCCTCCATTGACTTATCATGGGATACCTATGGGATTGAGGTAGGTTACATAGGCAATTGAATCCCTGAACTAGGTTTTTATCTTATTATAGGACATTGTCCATTGGATCGAGAGGGCCTATGATGGAAATGTTCTCCATAGGATTGAGAGAGATCATGGGAGGTTGGGATCATGAGAACCTGTTTGGACCGAGATAGCCTTTGGAATACCAAAATAGATTATAAAACTTTTTATGAACACTTAGTGCCTTGTGAACCTAGGGTTATTTTAAGTTATACTAGATCCTTTTGATTATATCCCATTGGTCAGATTCCATGACAGCAAAATCTTATTTATGACAATTTAAAGGGATTTCTCCTGTAATTTTGATTGAATATTTTTCTTATTTTATTATTTCTTAAAACATATATACTTTTAGTTTGTTTCATTATCTTATTAACTTTATTTACCTCTTTTGGGTGTTATGTTTTATTTTCAAATTTTTTGAAAAGTGTTTTGTTAAATGTTTTAAATAAGGAAAATGGAAATGTGATTTTAAAGTGTTTCCAAACTATTTTATTAATTAGTTTAAAAGGTGTACTTCAAATTTGAAAATATTATTTCCAAAGTTTTTTTGGAATGATTCATTGGGAAATTGAGAAATAATTTGTTTTTGAAACTTTGGTTCATGTGGGTTTCTAAAATCATGGTTTTAGTTCATTATGCCTAGTTTTTAAACAAATGTTGTTCTTCAAAAATGTTTTAGAAACCCATTTGAAAATTTAGAACCTATTTTGATTTTCTAAATGTGTATATAAAAAATTGGTGTCTATGAAATTTTTGTAAAGAGGGACTTTAGAGAACTTTTTTGGTAAAAATGGTCTTCAGCCAAGAAATTTTTTTTCTCAAGTAATTGTTTTTATTTAATGAAAATTAATAAAAACAATTATCATAGTTTTATGTTTTTCTTATTTATTTATGTAAATGATTATAAAAAATTAATATGTTTATATTTTGTTTCAAATTAGAATTTTTTTATGATGTAATATGAATGAAACTTCTTAGAGTCAGTGGGTGGTGACCAACTAGGTTGTTTAGATGATGCTTATATTTTATAAGTCTATGTTCATTCTAGTCTGTTACATTTATTATTGGTATTTCAATGGTGAAGGTGGATTGGATGGTGACCATGGGTCATGAAGTGGATTTTAGGATCCAGTTTGAGGATTTTATTTTGTTTTGGGGTTTTGTATTTTCTTCTTCTGCATGTTGTATATTATGTTTATCTTTTTTTCTGTCTACTTATATTATATGTTTATAGATATGGAAGTTGTATCTTTTATATGGGATGATTTTATTGTTTATATCTTGTTTTTTGGAATAATTCTTTTATTTATGATACTCATTCTTATTGTTGTGTGATGGAGAAATATTTCCCAAGGTATGTTCGATGACACCCAGGCACTATTTTCCACCTAGTGGGGATCGAGAATGCTCTTTAAGACATATAGAAGACTAGGTTAGGTGCAATATTAGATTAAAACATGGGACTATTTATTAAATTTCATTTGCACCTTACTTATATTTATGTTCTATTAAGAGTGACAATTATAATGATATTGTCACCAGTTTTGTAGACTAACTATACAGAAAATATAGACACTCGGAAGTCCCTTACAGGCTATTTTTTACTACCTGTGTAGGACCAGTTTCATGAAAGTTAAATATGAAATCATTTGTGGAACTCTCAACCAAAGATTCTGAATATATTGATTTAAAAAAGGTTATTAAGGGGATAATTTTCTTAGTGGTTTTATTTATAAACATTATTTATATAGATATGTTATAATTTTATATTCTCATACCAATTTTACATTTCATTTTTTCAAAAAAATAGTTTTCTATAATAGTTCCAAACACATAGACATGAGGCTTCAATTTATTAGAGACATTATTAAAGTAGTAACAATGTGTGTCAATAAGATACATAACGTTGATAATTTGGATGATATTTTGATTAATATTTTATCAGTTTACAAATTCAACTATTGTTTAGATATGTTGAATATGGTTTCAATTCAATAGAAATAGGGTCAAGAATAATGCAAATTTTATATTAAAATGGTGTAGATTTATGAATTTTATTTACATATTAAATTTCCTTTTTAAATTCTGACATTTTCATGCTTATTTATTTATTCACATAAAAAATTGTTGTTTATTATTATTCTAAATGTATTCTATAAATTATTCTATTGGGATATTTGGTCACCTAAGAATGGTTGATCCCTATCAGGCCATTTGGGCCCTAGTTTCTTAAGTTTTTTCCTTTCCCATTCTAATTTAATTTTGAATTAGCCCTAATCCTACTACTAACTAAGTCACTCAATATTTTACTCTCCTTAGTGTTCTTGTGAACCATTAATTACTTGTAATGTCTCAGTTCATCTTATTCATCCATGTGGTTATTCCTTCGTGGCTCGGTTTGTTTCTATTATAGTCCATCTTTTATTCCCATTATGTGCATTTTCTATCTATAGAGGCCATAATTTTTGAGAAATGACCAAATCCCTTTGGATCCTTATCTCGATATCATTGAATTTATATAGATCTATTGAAACCATACCGAGAGACTAAACTAGGGAAGAAGACCATAGATTCTTCCAAGCTATTGTTGAGTGTCATCCTTCAAGGATACCTTGAATAGTTACATCACCTTTGGAGGATATTAATCCCTGATGAAGAGATTCGGTGGATATATCATACTTATTTTTGGAATATATTCTTTTCCTTAAACATATTCATATCCAAAACAAATAATTTATCCATTTGAGGCTTACAAAAACAAGAACTGGTCAGTGGTAAGTTGACCAGATTGTTTGTTTTCATTTGTTCTTATTGATGATTTGATTTTTCTAGTTTCTTGTGTTTTTATTGATTTTTTTTATTTCAAAATACCTCTTATATTGTATTTATTTTGAGCATTAATAATACGCATGAGTTTGAATGGTGTTTTTATCATGCACATAATACCAAAATTATCCTAAGAATGTTAAATAACTATGTGATTTACTACTTTCCTAATTATTTCTTCGCATCTATTTTTCTTTCTTCGATTGTGGTTTTATCTCATCTTGATTCACCTCAATTTCTCCCTTCTTATGACTATGGTTTTCATCATCTTAATTTCTTTTTCTATTTTAAATAATTAGTAGAAACTGATTTCATATTCATTGTTCCTTAGTCTTTCTTGGAGACTTACCTTTCGACGTAGCCCCCACCAATATTATATAAATATTAAATCAAAAAAATGGGAATATATTATAATATAATATAAATTGAACATGTATAATTATTTTAAAAGATTAATTAATCATATAAAATGATTATTTTTATTTTTATTATAAAATAATCACTTAATTGACGAATATAATTTATGATAAAACATAATTGTATTCAATTACCCCTATAGTTTCCCTAAGTGGTAGATTTGTATTTTGATCTCATGGAGGTCAGAGGTTTGATTCACATGTGTTGTCTGGTGGGAAATTATGTCTCGTTTACAATTTACCCACTACTAGAAATATCACTTTTAGGGACCGCCAAAAGTATTCACTATTAACTAGTAGTAGCGGCACAACGACCCCCAAATAGTAGGCACTTTTGGCCTTTCATAATTTCTTAAAGCGACCTCTATTTAGAGGTCTATATAGACCATCCCAAGGTGGCCTATAACATTCATCATATGGAACTCACTATAGATAATTTATTTTTTGAAAAAAATTACATCAAAATTAAAAAAAACTTCAAAACTATCATCATTCAAATATTTAATAAATTTATCCAAGATATGTAAAATCAGAAGCTTATAAATAACTAAGCCAAATTATATTCCAAGATTCATGCCCATCGGCTAATAGAACGAAATGTGACAAAAATTAAACAATTAGTGAAATAATAATTCCAAAAATATAATAACTTAAATGTAGTAGAATATTTCAATAAAAACTTATTAAACCAATCCGATTTCATTTGATTTTGAATATATTAATAGTTTCTAATCATTATTTTAATTTAAAAATGCTTATTTAGTCATTAATGGAACACCACATGTATGATTTATGTGTCTTCTTCTCATAAAAGTAAAATATAATATATATATATATATAGGTTTTCTATGATTCCACCTAATTTAAAGGCCCTTTTCAATTAATATTGTTATTAAAAACGTGTTTTGGTACTTTAAAATAATAAAAGTTTTTTTATGGTCATCCCAAACAAACTACACCTCAGGTTGATGTAATTTCATCTCCACTAATTCACAAATCATTAAATAGTTTTTTTGTATGATTCAATAGTATTTGGGGTTGTTTGGTTGGTTTTGACCCCCTGACACACATTTTTAAAGGATGTCAAACCTTTAAAAACTTGTTATTCATTTGTTTCGAGCACACTTCATGTCTAATCGATCTGTCATGTTCTTATACACTTCAAAAATAATATAGATATGTTTTTAATATTATTTCACATCATTATGAGGTTTTTTTACATAGATATTACCATTAAATGCATGTTTTAGTGTTTTAAAACTATAAATGTGCTTTTCTGATCATCCTAAGAAAAGGGAACCATAGATTGATGTTCAGTCAAATCCAAAATTTCACAAATCACTTTATGATTTTTATCATTGGATTCCATGGAATTATGAGGTCGATCATTTGGTTTTGACCACTTGACGCACATTTTTAAAGGACACCAAACCATTAAAAACTACTTATTTGACTGTTATGGGCTCACTGCACATCCAATTGATACGTCATCAACTCAAACACATCAAAAATAAAACATAGATGTTTTTCCTATGATTTTACTTAATTATGAGGTCATTTGATATAGATATGGTCATTAAAACATGTTTTAGTGTTTTAAAATAATAAAAGTGTGTTTCCGGTCATCTTGAGAAAACAGCACCTCATATTGATGTTTCGTCAACTACATTATTTCATAAATCACTTTATGGTTCTTTTAATGTAATTTCATGGCATTTGAAGGTTATTTAGTTGATTTTAACCACCTAAAACATGTTTTTAAAGGACACAAAACCTTTAAATTTTTATTATTCGGTCAATATGGGCACACCACAGGTTCAATTAATGCATCATCTACTCAAACACATCATAAATAATACAAATATGGTTTTTTGTGATTTCATGTCATTATGTGGTTTTTTTCTATGGATCTAACTATTAAACTCATATTTTAGTGTTTTAAAATAATAAAAGTGTGTTTTTGGTCATCCTGATAAAATGAAACCTCATATTGACATTATATTAGCTCTATTTTTAAAAAATTCACTGTATGGTTGTTGTTGTTGAAGGATTTCATGGTATTCAGAGGTCGTTCAGTTGGTTTTGACCCCTTGAATCACATTTTTAAAGGACGTTAGATCTATAAAAACTATTTATTCAATCATTCCAAATACACTGAATGTTGGATTGACATATAATCTAATCATACACATCACAAATAATAAAAAAAAGAAGGGTTTCCTATGATTTTGCATCATTTACAAGACGTTTTCTATGGATATTACTACTAAACAAATGTTTAAGTGTTTTAAAATAATAAAAGTGTTTTTTGGTCATCCTAGGAAAATAAAAGCACGGATTGAAAATAAATTAGCTCCACCATTTCAAAAAATCTACATTGTTTCATTCTTATGATTTCATGGAATTTGGAGGTCATTCAGTTGGTTTTGACCCCCTAATTCATGTTTTTAAAGGGTGTCAAACCTTTAAAAAATGATTATCTAATCGTTCCAGGAATACCAAAGGTTCAATTAATGTTTTCTCTACTTATATACATAAAAAATAATATAAATACGGTTTTCCTTTGATTTTAGGTCATTATGAGGTTGTTTTATATGGACCTATCTGTTAAATACATGTTTTGGTGTTTTAAAATAATAAAAGTATATTTTCAGTCATTATAAGAAAAATAAAATTTTGATTGATGTTCTATTAACTCCATCATTTCACAACTCATTCTACTATTATTTTCTTCATATTTATTGGTATTAAGAGGTCGTTCAGTTTGTTTTAACCCCCCAACAAACATTTTTAAAGGATTTCAAACCTTTAAAAATAACTTGTTCTGACATTCTAGGAACACCACATGTCATATTGACATGTCGTTTACTTATACACATAAAAAATAATTCAAATATATGTTTCCTATGATTTCATGTTATTATGAGGTTTTTTTCTATGGATATAACTGTTAAACACATGTTTTGTGTTTTAAAATTAAAAAAAAGTATGTTTCCAGTCAACTCAAAAAAAGAAACCTCATATTGACATTATTTCAGCTCTACTATTTTAACATTCACTATACAGTTGTTTTCATTAAAACTCAAAATATTGGGACGTTGTTTTGTTGATTTTAACCCCTAATACATGTTTTTAAAGGATGTCAAACCTTTAAAACAATTTATTTGGTCATTCTGTGAACACTGCACATCCGATTGACATGGCGTATACTAGTACACATTAAAAATAATACAAATATAGTTTTCATTTAATTTCATGTCATTATGAGGTCATTTCCTATGAATATAACCATTAAACACAATTTTTAGTGTCTTAAAATAATAAATGTGTGTTTCTAGTCATCTCGGACAAACATCGCCTCATATTGATGTTTCCTCAGCTCCACTATTTCACAATTCATTGTACAATTGTTGTCTTCGGATTTTATGGCATTAGAAGGTTGTTTGGTTGGTTTTGACCACCTGAAACATGGTTTTAAAGGATGTCAAACCTAACAAACTATTTATTTGATCATTTCATGAACACTTCACATTTGATTGATGTGTTGTTCACTCTTACAAATCAAAAATATGACAAAGATAATTTTTCCTATAATTTAACTTCATTTTGAAGATGTTCATAATATATTTAACCGTTAAATGCATGTTTTAGCATTTAAAAACAATAAAAGTTTATTTCTATTCATCCCAATAAAATGAAAATTTGTATTTATGTTTCGTATACTCCACCATTTCACAAATCATTGTATCGTTTTATCATCTTATTCCATGATATTCAAAGGTTGTTCAGTTAGTTTTGACCCCCTAACGCGTGTTTTTAAATGATTTCAAACCTTTAAAGTCCATTTATTTGGTCATTCTGGGTACACTGTATATATGATTGACATTTAATATACTCATACATGTTATAAATAATTCAAATTTGGTTTTCCTATGATTTCACTTTATTTTGATTTTTTTCTATATATATGACTATTAAATTCATGTTTTAGTGTTTTAAAACAATAAGAGTGTGTTTCTTGTAATCCCAGCAAAAAACACCTTAGATTAAGATTATTTCTACTACACCATTTCACAAATAAATGTATAGTTATTTTAATCTTATTTCATGAAATTCTAAGGTCGTTTAGTTGGTTTTGACCCCCTTATACAAGTTTATAAAAGATATTAAACCTTTGAAAATAGCTTCCTTGATCTTTCCAGAAACACCGTACTTTTGATTGATGTTTTATATTCTTATACACATCAAAAATTATACATATATAGTTTTTATATGATTTCACATCATTATGAGTATTTTTTCTATATATGTTATCAATAAACTCACATTTTAGTGTTTTAAAACAATAAAAGCATATTCTCAGTCATTTTAGGAAAATCACACCTCAGATTGACATTTCATATCCTCCATCATTTCATAAATCATCATATGATTATTTTTGCCTAATTTCATGACATTTTAAGGTTGTTAAGTTGGTTTTGAACCTCTAACACACATTTATAAAGGATGTCAAACCTTTAAAATTGCTTATTTATCCTTTTTTGGAGATGGAATTTTCGATTGACGTTTAGTTTTCTCAGACACATAAAAAATAATACAAATGTGGTTTTTATATGATCTCAGGTCATTCCAAGGATGTTTTCTATGTATTTTACTATTAAACACACATTTTAGTCTTTTAAAATAATAAAAGTACATTTTTGATCATCCCATAAAAATGAAACCTCATATTGATGTTCTGTTAGATGCACAATTTCACAAATCATGACATGGTTTTTCATATGATTTCAAGGAATTTGCAGGTCATTCAATTAGTTTTGATCTACTAATGAACGTTTTAGAAGGTCGTTAAACCATTAAAAACTTCATATTCAATCATTTTGGGAATACCACCTTCCTGATTGACGTGTCTTATGATCGAACGTGTCAAAAATAATAAAAATGTGATTTTCATATGATTTCAATTCATTTTTGAGGTTGTTCGTTATGGATTTTACTATTAAAATCATGTTTTGGTTTTTTTTTAATGTGTGTTTTTTGTTATCCCTGGAAAATTCTACCTCGGATTAACATTCCACTCATGAATTTTCATGGGATATAGTAGCTTCTATAACAAATAAGAATAAACTTTGTTTATTAATAACATAAGAAAACACAATATAGAAAGAAAATGAAGGCTAGAATATTTTTTTACTTCAATAAAGTAATGGTGTGCCTGGTTAAATAGTGTAATTGGATTCCTAAATAATATTATCAATAAAATAGTTATTGATTATTAATAAAATCATATATAAAGATTAGTAATTAGGAAAAAATAAATTAATTAAAATGGTATGCTAACATTGAATGAAAAGAAAACATATGAGAAATTGTATATGTATCAAATCTTAGACAAAATATTGATAGTATAGTAATATATAATGAAAACAAAATATACATAATGTATATTAAAAAATATACTAAAAATATGAAAAAAATATTTGATAAGGTTATAAGTAAAAATTATTTTATGGTATAACCATGTATTCAATTTCATTATATAGGAAATTAAAAGGGATTGTGTAGTGATTAAAGGGGGAGAATTTTGTAGTAATTAAAGTGGAGAGTTGCATATAGGATAAATGTGGAATACAATTTTCATTATTCAATGGAGTCGTTGGTAGATTTTTTGGATAAACTAAAACTTTAATAAACTAAAAGTAGAGTATACACGTATAGAATACATATACCAACGAACATAAAATTGAAAGTGCATAGAGAATATGAAAACATGAAATGCATACAATCAATGTACACTAACTGACATCAAGAAAATTGGTAAAAACTATGCATAAAAAATATTTGATATGCTTATAACTGACAATTATTTTACAGTAAATGCATAAAAAATATGGAAAAGGATTATGATTTAATATCTTGGTTACTGTGTATATAATATGGAAATAAAAATTGATTCTACAGCATGATCAATATACAAACAATATTATTATACAGGAAATACATATAGATTATTCACAAAGTAAATGGGAAAGTCAGATTAATTTGTATTCAATTACATTATACCGGAAATGCATAAGGATTATGAAAAAAATAAACGGGACAATTACCAATAGGTGAAACACATAGTTTTTGTTGTTCAATAGACTCGTTGATAGAAGATTTAGGATAAATTGAAAATTTATGAAAAAATTAAATGGGATGGTATGGTTACTATGTATTCAATTTCATTATAAATGAAATGAATAAGGGTAAAAAAATTAAGGGGACATGATCCAGTAGGGAAAATTTATGGTATAGTTGTCATTATTAGTTAGAATCATTGATAGAAGCTTCAAGATAAACTGAAAGTTTAAAATTCCTAAATTTTTGGATAAAATAAAACTACAGTAAATTGAAAGTAAAATATATATTAAGATACCAATTTGTGAGAGTTGATACAGTAAAGAATAATATTTTTATAACAAGGATGCAGCAAAAAGTGAATACACATGCATGTAAAATAAAATAATGGATATGATAAATACATTCACTACTACAAAACAGACCTTTAACAACACTGGAATTTATCAGAGCTAGAAAAATATGCTGATAAAGTTTTCATTTTTCAGTGCTAAAATAAGCATTAATAAAGGGTACCTTTTATCAACACTAAACGAAGATCTGATAAAAGGTGCCCTTTATTAGTTCTTTATTTTTAGCGCTGATAAAGGGTACCCTTTATCAGTGATTTATTTTTAGCATTGATAAATAGTAGCCTTTATTTGCACATTTTTAGCATTGATAAAGGTCTGGAATAAAATTAAATAATTAAACAAATAATATTAAAAATAATATTAACAATTTTATTATTTAAATAATTATTGATCATAATTAATAAATTGAATATACATATATATAAATTATAGATATTAATAAATAATATATTTTAAATATATAGATATATAAAATGAATAAAAAGAAATAATTAAACAAATAAAAATTAAAAATTGGAAAATTAAGAAAAATATTAAACATTTTATTTATTTAATATTTATTGATAGAAATAAATAAATTTAATATACATATATATATATTATAAATATTAATAAATATTATATATTAAATATAGATATATATAATTAAAAAAGTAATAATTAATCAAAAAAATTAAAATGAATAAATTGTAATAATTAAACAATAAAATTAAAAATGAATAAATTACAAAATTATTAAAAAAAATATTAATGAAACAATTATAAATAAAAATGAATAATTTTAACATATATATTAATTATAAATTGTAATAAATAATATATATTAATTATAAATTTATAGAAAATGAATAAAATGTTATAATTAAAAACATAATAATGTCCTATTCATTTTTAATATTGTTTGATTTTTGAATTTAACATATATCAAACATATGTTACATCATCATAAATTACTTTTTTATTTATAACACTTTTAAGGGAAAGTGAGAACCCAAGTCCGAATAGAAAACCAAAGCATCAAATAATTAAAGAAACAGATGAACCATTGAAATCAAGTTTAAGCCTCTTAGATGCATTATTCCTAAGTAGTTTCCAGAGAAGTCCATTTACCTCTAACTTTGATTCATCTTTGATGTGTTCCTCGAACAAAATAGCAAACTTTTCCCACGTTTGTATAAACTCTTACATGCTTAACATTCTTACATTAAACCCTCTTGCCAAAATACGATCTTGTTTGTCAATCCACTCAGTCTTCATCCTGCTAGTTTCCACTTCAAGAGCTCTCTCAGACATCTTAACCCGATCCTCCTTCGAGGCGTTGAATGGCATCGATTTCTCCAACATCTCATCCTCAGAATGGATGATAACTTCACATGTCTCCTTGAGCGAGATCGCCTCCATCTTCTTTGATTCCATAATGGCATGAGTTTCATCATCCATTTCACCATTAAGGCATGTCTGACACTACAGTCCTAAATCCACCATTACCTCATCACCCGAGGGGGTGAATGGGCTAGCATCCTTACATCTTGCAGGCACAGGGTCGATGGAGGAGTCATCCACCTCAAGCTTGTCACCATTTCACTTTCTCTAGGGAATGATGCCTGCATTTATAGCAGCCTTTGGGGGAAACTTACCCTTTCTTGCAGATCTAGTAATTGGAGGGCTAAGAAAGTTTAAGTAGTCCCTCATTGGCTTCTCCCTCCCTTTTTTCATAATGAAGCTGTCAGAATCCACAATAATGTTTTTCTCTCCCGTGATGAGGATCTAAGAAATTCCTCTGCAATGTTTAGTTCCTTGGACATAGTGGGATTCAAAGCATCATCCATGTCCTCTTGATAAGAACCCCCTCCCACTGAGGGATCCTCTCTGTGAGTGACCTCCACCTCTTTAGGATCCTCACGATCAAGGTCTTCCTCTTCTCCCAATACTACAAAATGGTTTATAGAGTTCGAAATCGGTCCTCTAGAATTAGCATTCTCAGCATAAGAAATTATAGCTTGCAAGACCTACTGTAACTTTTCTGGAGATCTTATCTAGGAAAATCCATGACCCATGAATTGGAAATACGTTGAGAAGTTATCCTGACCTAGACACTAAGAATCCACACCAGTGTACTCATCCCCGCAGACAGCCTCATCCATTGCATCAACATTGACTGGATTTAGAGGAGCCAATTGTAATGCATGAAAAGAATCCAAGAGGACCCCATTTCATCCCTCCCAACCCATTCTTCATCAAGTCCCGCACTGTTGGAATCACCTGTTTTGATAATCCCAAATCATGCTTAAACATTGATTATGATGTATTAAACCTTTGCATTAATCTTATTATTCTATGCTTAAATGTATTTTATTCTAAACAGTTCATATTCTTACACTCATAACCTTACTGTAACAGCTTACAGTAGTATTTACATAAGTTTGGTATTGTTAGCCAACAGTCAGAGTTTTATTTTCAAAGTCACAGTTACAGTTAACTGTCACCTTAAGTTACTGTTGCAATCAGTTCACAGTTACAAGGTTACAGTCGAAGACTAATACAAGCTTACAGTTACGAGTCTACTGCTATCTCTTGTCAAAGCTCACAGACGAAGGTTACAGTTACAAGACTTCTGCTCAAAGTTTTCTCTGCTCGAGTTCACAGTCGAACAAGCCTACAGTCATAAGTCTACAGTCAAGGTTACAGTTAGACAGCTTCTGTCTACTAAGTCTACAGATGATCGAAGTCTACAGTTGACAAAGGCTACAGCTCTACAAATTTGATGTTACAAGTCTACAGTTAGAAAGGCTACAGTTACATGGAGTAAAAGCTACCATTGCAAGCCTACAGACAGCAAGCCTTCTGTTTAAAATCAGCAGTCAGAGGGAAGTCCACAGTTGGAAGTCCACAGTTGGAAGACCAGAGTTGAAGTCCATAGTGACATACTTTCTCGACCAGTTTATTATTATTATATTTCTACTTTTTCTTTACCAATTTGATTAATACTAATCTAACGGTCATGTCTATCAAGATGAATACATCTAACATTATTTATTGATATTTGCAGACATATCAAGAAATAATACAATGTACGAGGACGATCGCACGTGCAACTCCAGACTATCTATCTTGCCGGCCTCGGGTGAACAAAAAGGGAATATATGGAGGAGTATAAAAAGAAGAGAGAAGCATTCAAGAACACATATATGAATGGAACAGTTACACTGAGTCTAACATCCAGAACTGAGAAGGAGATACGCATATACACAAAAAGAGGAAGAACTCTCGAGCATTCATTCTGAAGAACAAAAGAGTCTCAGTGAACAGACTGAAAGAAGCGTCTCCTAAAAGCCATGCTGTGAAGCACTCAAACTCAAAAAGGCTGATCACTTGAACATCTGGAAGTCTGAAAATCCCGACACTCTGTTTTAGTGTCAACTTACAGAAAAAGGACCAAAGCTTCAAGTCACTTATTCCTACGAGTCCAGAACTGATCTGCCAACACTATAGAGCACTCTAAACCTTCTTCATTCTATCTATTGCTCTACTGTGTTTTAGTTTTCTACATTTCGAGCAGTGTGTGTTATCTGCTATATCTAACACACACACTGACTCCTGTACTTTCACTGGAGGATCTGTAAATCCTCAGCAAATCTTTTTGCATCCCATTTCCCACTGTGGATAGTGGTAGAGGTCTTGTGACCTGGACAGCTTGCTGCTGTTGTTTGTTTTCCCACGAAGAACTGTGGTAGAGGTCTTGTGACCTGGACAGTGTGTTCACTGTTGTTAACCCCGATCCAGGGTGTGGATCATTATTATATAAAATTTTGAGAGGACTAAGTCTCGGCTTGAGACTGAACCTCTTGGTTAATTTTCTGTGCTTATAGTTATACTCTATATCCATACTATACATATTTATTTCATTTTCCGCTGCTATTACTTTGAAATATAATCTATCTTCAAAGCTACTTTGATAATTAAATTAGCAAGTGTTTATATTTGTTATAAATCAGTAAGTTAGTTTCAAAAGTTAATTTAATCATAAGATTAAGTTAACTGAGAATTAATCAATCTTTGAGAAACTAATTGAACCTTTATAATCTATATAAATTCACTACAGTTTAATTTGTTTTTGAAATTGGGGGATTTTAACAGAAATTGTTTTTAACAGAAATTTTAATTGGAACTCAATTCACCCCCCCTCTTGAGTGTCCACTCCGACCAACATTTGGTATCAGAGGTTGTGTTTATCTCTGTTATACTTGCTCAAAGTTTTTTTTTAACTCTCTGTTTTTAAACTGTGATTGTGGTTTTATCTAAAAGATCTTAAATTTCTGTTAGTTCTAAATTTTATCTCTTTAAAACATTTTCTAGAATTTCCTTATGGATAATAGACTAGAAGGTGCTGCTACTAACAGGCCACCCTTCTTTAATGGTGTGAATTATGCCCAATGGAAGCTCAAAATGAAAATTCATTTGGAAAGTATGGGTTTTGATATTTGGACTGCTATAGAGTCTCAATACAAGATTCCAGAAACTGAAAGAATAACTTGGGATGAACCTACTAAAGTAGCTTACAATAATAATTGTAAGGCTGTGAATGCTCTCTACTGTGCTCTAGGAGATGAGGAATTCAATAGAATTTCTGCATGTAAAACTGCTTTTGAAATCTGGGACACCTTAGCTGTTTCTCATGAAGGAACAACTAATGTCAAGGAAATGCGGTTAAACACTTATACTATCAAATATGATAACTTTAAGATGAAAGCTGATGAACCTATTTCTGATATGTATCTCAGGTTTAATGAGATAGTCAACACAATGAGCTCACTCGGGAAGATTGTTCCAGCAAAGGAGCAAATCATGAGATTATTGAGATGTCTGCCTGACAGATGGAGAGGCACATCCGTTTCAATTAGAGAATCCTGTGACATTGGAACTTTGCCTGTCAAGGAGCTAATTGGTAAGCTGATGATGTACGAAGAAGAGCTAAAGGTGAATAAAGAGGAGGATGAGGAACCAAAACGAAAATCTGTAGCTTTTAAGTCTACTGCATCAAAGAGCAAAGACAAGGAGAAAGTGCATATACCAACTGAAAGCTCATCTAGTGAAGACTTAGATTCTGACAGTGATGCCGAGATGGCACAAATAGCAAGGAGATTCAAGAAGTTCTATAGGAAGAAGAAGTTCTTCAGAAAACCAAACTACAAGGGTAAGTATGATAGACAAGGTAAGTGGAAGAAAGATTGGAAGAAAACTGATAAAGAAGAAGATATAGTTTGCTATGAATGTAAAAGGAAAGGACACATCAAAGCTGACTGTCCTAAGCTAAAATTCAAGAAGAAATATGAGTACAAGGACAAGAATTATAAGAAAGCTATGAAGGCCACCTGGAGTGCTTCAGAAGACAGCACAAGTGAATCAGAGTCCAGTGATTCTGAAAGAAATCGTGCTAATATGTGTTTCATGACAAACACATCTGAGGTAACCTTAGACACTCCCACTTTAAACTCTTATTATTCTGAAGGTGAAGCAGAATCTGGTTCTGATTCTGAAAATATGTCTAAAGATGAATTGACTGAATACTGTAATATGCTGGAAGAAACGTGTAATGAACTAAAGGATAAATATAAGTCTTTAAAGAAACAGCATGCTCTTACTGCAAGTGTCAAGTCTGCACTTGATGTAGAAAAAGAGAAAAATGTTCAATTATTAAAGGAGAATACAGAACTGAAACTATCTAATGAACAACTTAGAAAGGACTTAGAAACATTCACAAATGGAAAAGATACTCTAACCCAACTGCTAGGAAAGCAAGTTGCACCTAAGTATGCTACTGGATTGGGATACCAACCTGGACAAAGACAGCTTACTAAAACCCGATTTATTTCCAAGTCTGGAAAAAATCCTGCTAGTTCTAGTTTTGGAAATTCATATGCCTCAACTGGTTATTTAAATAGTTGTCGATCAAGTAAAGTATATCTCTCTAAATCTGTTGCATCTATTAATTGTATGGGACCCATAAAACAAATCTGGGTACCTAAATCCTTGATTGCTAACATATCTGGACCCAAGAAAATCTGGGTACCAAAGTCATTTCTTGTCTAATCTGTTTTGTAGGAAATCTGTTTGAAAAGCAATTACAGGAAGGTATGTTACTTAGACAGTGGATGTTCAAGACACATGTCTGGGGACTATTCGTGCTTCAAAAGCTTAATAAAGGTTGATGGAGGATATGTCACTTTTGGTGATAACTCAAAAGGAAAAATCATCGGCCTAGGCCAGATTGGTAACTCTGACTCAGTATTAATTTCCAAAGTTTTATTTGTTGATGGACTTAAGTACAACCTACTTAGCATTTCTCAATTGTGTGATGATGGCTTTAATGTCAAGTTTGAAAACAATTCTTGTGATGTTTATAATTCCAAAAATGCTTTAATATTTTCTGCCTTAAGAAATGAAAATGTTTATGCTGTTGACTTAAACACTTTAGCTAAACATAATGTTACTTGCTTAAATGCTTTTCATAAAGAGTCTTGGCTGTGGCATAGGAGATTAGGACACTGCAACATTCATTCACTTAGAAAACTCTCTAAGAAACACTTAGTTAGAGACTTACCTAAGCTTGAATTCCCAAATGACAAAGTGTGTAATCCCTGTCAGAAGGGAAAACAACACAAAGTTTCTTTTAAACCAAAGAAAGAAGTTTCAACTTCTCAACCACTTGAACTGGTTCACATGGATTTGTTTGGACCATCAAGAATTTCAAGTCTAAATGGGAAGCACTATGTATATGTTCTTGTAGATGACTTTTCTAGATATACTTGGGTATACTTTCTAGCTCACAAAAGTGAAGCCTGCTCTTCCTTTGTTAAATACTCTAAGTCTGTAGAAAATCTTAGTGGACTTAAGATTAAGACCTTGAGGAGTGATCATGGCCGTGAGTTTGAGAATCGAGAATTTGAATCTTACTGCTCACTCAATGGCTATTCTCATAATTTTTCTGCTCCTAGGACACCCCAACAGAATGGTGTAGTGGAAAGAAGAAACAGAACCCTGCAAGAAATTGCTAGAACTATGCTTAATGAATATGACCTGCCAATTTACTTTTGGGCTGAAGCTGTTAATACAGCTTGTTATGTCATTAATAGAGTCTTGATCAGACCATTTCTTAAGAAAACCCCTTATGAATTGTGGAACAATAGGAAGCCTAAGGTTAATTACTTTAGAGTTTTTGGTTGCAAAGTCTTTATTCTGAATACTAAAGATAATCTTGATAAATTTGCTCCAAAAAGTGATGAAGTAATTTTCCTGGGTTACTCTATGTCTAGTAAAGCCTATAGAGTGTTCAATAAGAAAACCAAATGTGTGGAAGAATCTGTTCACATCAAGTTTGATGAGACTGATCCACATGAGTCTAAAACTTCTCTTGAAGATGTTGAAGAAGACTTATCTGTTCTGGACCTAAATGACAAATCTAAAGAACCTGTAATAAAAACATCCAGTTCTGGACTTTTTCCAGAATCTTCCTCTGTGGAACCCGAACCTGTAAATGAACCTGAAATCTCTAGTCCAACCTTTACCAAATCAACTAGGATTCTAAAGAATCATCCTTTAGATGCTGTTGTTGGTAATCTTGATAGAGGAACACAAACTAGAGCTTCTCTAAGAAATCAGGTTGAACATCAAGCTTTTCTTTCACAGCTTGAACCCAAAAATGTCAATGATGCTATCAGTGATGAATTCTGGGTAATGGCTATGCAAGAAGAACTAAATCAGTTTGAAAGAAACAAAGTTTGGGAATTAGTGGAAAGACCTAAAGACACTCTTACCATAGGCACTAAATGGGTGTTTAGAAACAAAGTTGATGAGTTTGGTAACATAATCAGAAACAAAGCTAGGCTAGTTGCACAAGGGTATAGTCAGGAAGAAGGAATAGACTATGAGGAAACCTTCGCACCCGTGGCTAGACTAGAGGCCATTAGGATATTACTTGCTTATGCTGCTCATCTGAATTTCAAACTATATCAAATGGATGTTAAAAGTGCTTTTCTAAATGGATATATAATTGAGGATGTATTTGTGGAACAACCTCCTGGTTTTACAAATCCCCATTTTCCTAATCATGTTTTTAAACTATCTAAAGCTTTATATGGTTTAAAGCAAGCTCCAAGAGCTTGGTATGATAGGCTCAGCTCTTTTCTTATTTCAAAAGGATTTACTAAAGGGATAGCTGATCCTACTCTTTTTATTAAATGGATTTCTAAAGATGTATTAATAGTTCAAATTTATGTGGATGATATTATTTTTGGATCTTCAAAAAATTCTTTATGTGTTGATTTTTCAAAAATAATGCAAAATGAGTTTGAAATGAGTTTAATGGGAGAACTCAAATTTTTCCTTGGATTTCAGATCTTTCAAAATAAAAATGGTATTATTTTAAACCAAAGTAAATATATTAAAGATCTTCTAAAACGTTTTTCTTTGGATGGCACCAAAGGCAGTGACACACCTATGAGCACCACTTGCAAGTTGGACAGTGATGAAACTGGTGAACCAGTGGATCAAACCAATTACAGAGGTATGATAGGTAGTCTACTGTACCTTACTGCCAGTAGACCTGACATCATGTTTAGTGTATGCATGTGTGCTCGATTTCAAGCCAATCCAAAAGAGTCTCATTTGATTGCTGTTAAAAGGATTTTCAAATATCTAAAACATACTCCCAATTTGGGATTATTTTATCCAAAAGGACAATCATTTGATTTATTAAGTTATTCTGATGCTGATTTTGCTGGCTGCAAGTTAGATAGAAAGAGCACCTCTGGAACATGTCACATTTTAGGCAAGTCACTAGTATCTTGGTGTAGTAAGAAGCAGAATTCTGTTGCATTATCTACTGCCGAAGCTGAGTATATAGCTGCTGGTAGCTGTTGTGCACAAATCTTGTGGATGAAACACACTTTACTAGACTATGGATATCAATTCAAACATGTCTCTATAAGGTGTGACAATACAAGTGCTATTAACATTTCAAAAAATCCAGTATCTCATGCTAGGACAAAACATATTGATGTGAGACATCACTTTCTGAGGGATCATTATCAAAAAGGTGATATCACTCTTGAGTTCATTCGCACTGAACATCAGTTAGCTGATATTTTTACAAAGCCTTTGAATTCTGAGAGATTAAGTTATATCAAACATGAGTTAGGTATGATTAACTATATCACAGTTGAAACCTCACCGTTGAAACCTCACAGTTGAAACCTCACAGTTGAAACCTCACAGTTGAAACCTCACAGTTGAACCTCACAGTTGAAACCTCACAGTTGAAACCTCACCGGTGTACCTCACTGTTACATCTCTCTGTAGGCTGTTTCGCTGTTTAATCTTATTTTATTTTTGCGGGAATTCGAACCGTTTCTTTTCTTTATTCTCTTATTTCTAAATCCCTAAATGATAAAATTGAGAACATCGAACATATCTCAATCCACTCATCTCGACCCTTGCTCTCTCAAGTCCTAAACCCTAAACCTTCAACCGAACCTCGAAACCTCATTCAATTCCAATGGCCAGAACAAAGCGACCCCCAACTGTCAACGGAGATGCACCAATGCCAAAGAGGACTCAAGTCGAATCCAGTGGCACCGGGAACGCCTCGATGAGACCTGTTAATCCACATCTGACTAAGAGAGAAATAGTTGCTGAGAAGGAGCTAAGTGAAGAATGGATTTTATCGAGCAGATCATTAGTGCTGGCAGTGCTTAATGATCAAGGATGGACCGAATGCTTCGCAAACAATAATGGACCATACTACCCGAAGCTGGTGAAGGAGTTCTATGAATATCTACAGTTCGAGGAAGAGGATGATCTGCATAGACTGGTATCCAGAGTAAACGGCAATGAAGTCAGTTTTTCATCCGTTGAATGGGCTGCATGTTTAAGAGTTCCTCATGAGGGTATTTACAACTACTATTCTGG
Organism: Viscum album; assembly: GCA_963277665.1. Classification (NCBI taxonomy): domain Eukaryota; kingdom Viridiplantae; phylum Streptophyta; class Magnoliopsida; order Santalales; family Viscaceae; genus Viscum; species Viscum album. The sequence continues at coordinate 1,427,539,789 of OY728122.1, read as the reverse complement.
AGCGGCTCCTCCAAACAGTAGAATCTTTGATCATGAGATGGCTCTGGAAGAATTGACAGGCAATGGCACTGTAAGGAAGATTATTGCTACTGAAATGAATGGAGAGGACAGGCTTCTGTTTAAGTTTATCCAGCATGTGCTGAGTCCTAGAAGAGGAGATTTTGCAACTTTGAAGCATCAGGATATTTACTTGATGTACTTATTAAAGCATGGAAGGAAGGTCAACCTTTGTAGGTTGCTGATGGCTCAGATGGAGGACATGATAAAGGCAAGCTCAAAATCAAGTGCCTTGTTTCATGCTAAACTCATTTCGGTTATGTTGAAAGTGAAAGGTGCAGCTGGAAGTCAGGAAGAGTTGATAGTGGCAAAGAACAGTGTATGTATATCGAAAGTAATCTGCAAATTCATGAAGATCAGTTGGAATCCCTGGAAGAAATCATGGGCGAATGATGAGGAGAGAATTTATGAGAATTTTAGCCCTTCTACTCATCCCTCTAGACCGAGAGATAGGAGAGATCCAGGCTTAAAGCCTGATGAGCCTGAACCTGTATACTCAGATGATGAACAGATTGGAGCAGCTGGTAACTCTGCAAGAGAGAACACTCCAATTGATGAAGGGAGTGATCCTGATACTACTCACAGTCCTGTCAGGACAGTGACGTTTGGAGCAGCAAGCCCTCCAAAAGAACTACCTAGTAGAGAACCTGTTCTAAGAGACAGTGAAACTGAGACTACAGAAGAAGAAGAAGAATCTCAATATTTTGTCAAGGACACCTCTGATGAGGGTGATACAGTCGAAGCAGAAGAGACTGGAGCTTTAAATGAAAATCAAGAAACTGTTGGAGAAGAACTTAGTATGAGCCCTCTGATAGGGTATACAGACAAGTCAGTGTCTGACCAGGAAGTAGGAGTGGTCTCTACTACTGTTGTCATGGAAGTGGTTGATGACCCAACAGAGAAGGAGGCTAACCTCACTGCTGAACCTACAGAGGAAGCAAGTATGGAACCTGCTAGAGCTACAGAAGAGAACCTAGAGTTACCCAGAGTTGAGCAGATAGTAGAAAGTGCTCAGGAAGGACCTCCAAGTGAGGGGGAGCGTATTGGTTCAGTCTCTGTACTGTATGATATAGAAGGATGGACCTCAGATCCAGAATACATGGTGTTAGGACTCAATTATGAGGATTCAGATGAGGAAAACCAACCACCAAGAAATCCAGTCATCCTACCTAACAGCTCTCCAGTGTTAGAAACTGAGAAATTGGCCACCAAGGAAGACCTTGAATCCTTAAAGAATGAAATGAAGGAGACCATCAGACAGTCTGTTGCTGAATTGAAAACCAGTCTTTTTGATGAGCTGAAAAATGTAGAACAATCCTTAGAACTATCTCTGGGATGTGTTGTGGGAAGTCCAATAAAAGAAGTGATGGATGAAATGAAAGTGTGCCACACCCAAATTGAAAGCTGGATTGGAGCAGTAGTGGCCCTCAGACAATCAGTTGCTTCTTTAACTGCCCTGAGCAGTTCTCAGACACAAGTGGCCAGTGAGATTCGATACATCAAAGAAGTGGTCAAGCAGTTTGTGGAAGTATTTGAGGCTTTCAAGAAATCAGTAAAAGAACACTTTAGCAATCAGGATGCTGTCATTCAGAAGGTGATTGGAAATCTGACTCAGTCTTTCAAGGAGACAGTGGCATTCTCAGTCAAGTCCCTTCCTTCATCTAGCTCTCCTGTGGACCTTGAGCAGTTTAGAAGCCTGCTCAGAGAAGAGCTTACTCAGGCCCGTGCAAATGACACATCAGACCTTCAGATCCTTGCTACTACAAGAGAAGTCAGTGGCTTTGTTCGTGAGCACCTGCAGGCTGCTACTGCTTCTCAGGAGGCCATCAAAAGTAAAGTGGATTATTACTTTGATCGGATTTTCACCAAGCATCAGTTGAACAATCACTTCAAGCTCATGCTAGAAACTATGAAGCTGCCTCCTGTAACTCAAGCTTTCAAAGAACAAGTTAGCAAGCTACGAGAGTTGACCCCGGCTTTGGATAAATTCTTGGAAAACAAAGATGACTTCTTATCTGCCATGGACAGAGGAGGAAACATTATCATGGATTTCAGGAATCTGCTCCTACCTTTTCTTCATGTGGACTGCACACCTGTTATAGTTCCTCCTGCCCTACCAGTCTCCAACCCCAGTGGTTCTTCCATAATGTCTCCTGCTGATGCCCTCAGAAGCCTTAGACCACTGATCCCTCGGCAAGCTACTCACTACCGGCCTTCAGGAGCCTCTGTTGCTGCCCCTCCAGACATTCCTGCTGCCATTCCTCAGCTTGTTGATCCTTCACCTCCTGCTCCATCTTCTTCCTCCAAAGGAAAAGATCCCTTACCTCTAGATGCAGAGGATTGAGTCTGTTTATGTTTTTTTGTTGATAGGGATCATGTATTCACATTTTGGGTCATGTAATGTACTCCTTATTAATACAATGTTTCTTTTCTCTCATTCTGTCTTTCTTTTTGTTAATCACAAAGGGGGAGAAATAAAGAGAAATAGATAGGGGGAGAAATGGGGAGAAATAGGAAACTCAAAGGGAGAAATGAACCTATACAAAGAGGAGAAATCCTTGCGGATTATACCTAATTTTTGTGCTCATTTTTCTAATACTGTGTTTTGCACACTTCTCTCTGATACTTCTATATTTCATACTGACATAATTTGTGATTATCAAAAAGGGGGAGATTGTTGGAATCACCTGTTTTGATAATCCCAAATCATGCTTAAACATTGATTATGATGTATTAAACCTTTGCATTAATCTTATTATTCTATGCTTAAATGTATTTTATTCTAAACAGTTCATATTCTTACTCTCATAACCTTACTGTAACAGCTTACAGTAGTATTTACATAAGTTTGGTATTGTTAGCCAACAGTCAGAGTTTTATTTTCAAAGTCACAGTTACAGTTAACTGTCACCTTAAGTTACTGTTGCAATCAGTTCACAGTTACAAGGTTACAGTCGAAGACTAATACAAGCTTACAGTTACGAGTCTACTGCTATCTCTTGTCAAAGCTCACAGACGAAGGTTACAGTTACAAGACTTCTGCTCAAAGTTTTCTCTGCTCGAGTTCACAGTCGAACAAGCCTACAGTCATAAGTCTACAGTCAAGGTTACAGTTAGACAGCTTCTGTCTACTAAGTCTACATATGATCGAAGTCTACAGTTGACAAAGGCTACAGCTCTACAAATTTGATGTTACAAGTCTACAGTTAGAAAGGCTACAGTTACATGGAGTAAAAGCTACCATTGCAAGCCTACAGACAGCAAGCCTTCTGTTTAAAATCAGCAGTCAGAGGGAAGTCCACAGTTGGAAGTCCACAGTTGGAAGACCAGAGTTGAAGTCCATAGTGACATACTTTCTCGACCAGTTTATTATTATTATATTTCTACTTTTTCTTTACCAATTTGATTAATACTAATCTAACGGTCATGTCTATCAAGATGAATACATCTAACATTATTTATTGATATTTGCAGACATATCAAGAAATAATACAATGTACGAGGACGATCGCACGTGCAACTCCAGACTATCTATCTTGTCGGCCTCGGGTGAACAAAAAGGGAATATATGGAGGAGTATAAAAAGAAGAGAGAAGCATTCAAGAACACATATATGAATGGAACAGTTACACTGAGTCTAACATCCAGAACTGAGAAGGAGATACGCATATACACAAAAAGAGGAAGAACTCTCGAGCATTCATTCTGAAGAACAAAAGAGTCTCAGTGAACAGACTGAAAGAAGCGTCTCCTAAAAGCCATGCTGTGAAGCACTCAAACTCAAAAAGGCTGATCACTTGAACATCTGGAAGTCTGAAAATCCCGACACTCTGTTTTAGTGTCAACTTACAGAAAAAGGACCAAAGCTTCAAGTCACTTATTCCTACGAGTCCAGAACTGATCTGCCAACACTATAGAGCACTCTAAACCTTCTTCATTCTATCTATTGCTCTACTGTGTTTTAGTTTTCTACATTTCGAGCAGTGTGTGTTATCTGCTATATCTAACACACACACTGACTCTTGTACTTTCACTGGAGGATCTGTAAATCCTCAGCAAATCTTTTTGCATCCCATTTCCCACTGTGGATAGTGGTAGAGGTCTTGTGACCTGGACAGCTTGCTGCTGTTGTTTGTTTTCCCACGAAGAACTGTGGTAGAGGTCTTGTGACCTGGACAGTGTGTTCACTGTTGTTAACCCCGATCCAGGGTGTGGATCATTATTATATAAAATTTTGAGAGGACTAAGTCTCGGCTTGAGACTGAACCTCTTGGTTAATTTTCTGTGCTTATAGTTATACTCTATATCCATACTATACATATTTATTTCATTTTCCGCTGCTATTACTTTGAAATATAATCTATCTTCAAAGCTACTTTGATAATTAAATTAGAAAGTGTTTATATTTGTTATAAATCAGTAAGTTAGTTTCAAAAGTTAATTTAATCATAAGATTAAGTTAACTGAGAATTAATCAATCTTTGAGAAACTAATTGAACCTTTATAATCTATATAAATTCACTACAGTTTAATTTGTTTTTGAAATTGGGGGATTTTAACAGAAATTGTTTTTAACAGAAATTTTAATTGGAACTCAATTCACCCCCCCTCTTGAGTGTCCACTCCGACCAACACGCACAAACCCCACTATCACATAGTGTCACAACACCATCCTCATACAAGTATTCCACACCCAGATCATGTTTCTGCTGATGGAGAATATCAGTGACTCTTGGGTTGTCCTGGGAAAACCGAGACGGTTTCCACTGATCAGTAGCAGCCTCAAAATAGAGCTCAGAAGGAGGATCAGCTCCAGACCCAACCATGATCCCATCCTTGCTCGAGGGAGTGTTACTGGCACCGAGACCCCCTTGGTTCCTCCCATTTCACCGATAGGAATGGGATAGGTGCCTGAAGTGGCGACACAGCATACAAAAGTGCATCCAAGACTCAAACATAGCCGGATGCTTCCAGAAAAATTCCTCTCCAACCAAAATCCAAATCCATTTGACCAGGGGTCTGGACACATCAACTTCAACACAGATGCGAGGAGAAATCGGGTGGCATACTAAACTGGTTCTTGAATCCGAACAGAGAAAGCGGGCTAGCAGGATCCAAAGCATTCGGATGATAGAAGGTTTTTAAAAGGGAAGGGGGGGCTTAGGAAAGCGTACCCACAAAGCCGTAGTCATAGCATCCCGCTTCATATGAATATTTAAGGACCACTTTAGAAGATGAAAATAAAATTCAATTCAAGATCGAGGAGCCCCAGTCTATGAGGTGATGAGATTTTCTGAGTAGGAGAACCAAATCATAATATGTCGATTGACCAGGATCCAGACAGATAAGTATTCCAGAATCCCCCATTTTTGAAAAAAAAATCTTTTGATGACATCGACTGAAGGACGTCACGAAGGGAACCAAGCAACCAATGTCTGGGAGAGAAGAAAAAAAATCCAAAAAATTCGAGGTCGAAAGATCGGACTGAGGGTAACCTCCATGAAGTTTTGGGACCTTAGGGAAAATGGAGATTTTAGGAAAAGGGGGGAAAACGAAAAAGGAGGTCAAGGAATATGAATAAGGCTTCTCTATTGGAGGGGAAGAGCAACCCCCCTCCCCCGACGGCGGGGGAGGGGCGAAGGCGCCAGCCATGGCCGCCTAGGTCATGGGCGAGACACCAGGAGCCGAGAGCCGAACTTCATTCCCCATAAGGTATTCAAACATATGTCACATTAATTTCACATAAATATATATAATTAATGCATTTTTATATACAACGTGCACACACAAATATTTACACAATTAATGAAATCTTATATAGAAACACATACATCAAATACTTATATAATTTATTAAAATTTTAGTGTATTTTTGAATTTCATTGTAACATGATACATTTAATATATTATGTTTTTAATCAGTCAATTTTATTTATTTATTTTAATATTATTATAGATAAGTATTATTTATTCATTTTAAATATATTTTTTGAATTTAATCATTTTCTATTATTTATTTTTATTTATTTATTTATTATTTTTTAGTATTATCAATATTTATTTATCTTTACTTTAATACATATTCATATTTTTTAATAATTTAAATTTAATTAATAAAACTTATCCATTTTTTTAATATTTTTAAAGTGTACTCATTTTTAATTATTCAATTTCACTCATTTTTAAAATGCATGTTCTTAATATTATATATTCATTAAAAATGTTAAAATTTTATTTATAAATAAATATTTGAAGATAAATATATTTATAAATTTATATTTACTATATTTATAAATTTATATATTAATAATTATTATAAATAAATAAATATTATTTTTTTAAAAAGTATTTATATAATTATAGATAAATAATTATATATATTTAAATAATTATAAATTTATAATAAATTTATTTAAATAATTATTATACAATATTTATATTTATATTTATATTTATATTTATATTTATATTTATATTTATATTTATATTTATATTTATATTTATATTTATATTTATATTTATATTTATATTTATATTTATATTTATATTTATATTTATATTTATATTTATATTTATATTTATATTTATATTTATATTTATACTTATATTTGTATTTATATTTATAGTTATAGTTATATTTATATTTAAATTTATAGTTGTATTTATATTTATTTATTATATATATATATATACATATATAAGTTGAGCTTGAAGTCTCAATTTATTCGGAGAAATGGGCTACATTACAAAGAAAAGCAGGTATCATACAATGTAGGAATGTACTCGGTGTGACTCGAACTCGAGATCTCACCGAGACCCACAAGGGAAGTTACCATTGAGCTTCACCATTGGGGATATATATATATATATATATATATATATATATATAATTATATAAATATATAATATTATTTTTTTAAAAGTATTCATATATTTATAAATAAATAAATATATATTTAAATAATTATAAAATTATTATAAATATATTTAAATAATGAATATATTTACTCTATTTATATTTATATTTTTATATATTTGTTATATATATAATTAAATATATATATATAATGATATAAATATATTTATAATTATAAAATTATAATTAATGTATTTAAATAATGAATATGTTTATAATATTTATATATATATTATATATAATGATATAAATATATATAATGATATAAATGTATTTATAATTATAAATAAATACTTATGTTTTTAAATAAATTTAAAATTATAATAAATAAATATATAATTATATAGATATATTTTTAATTTTTTATTTATAATTATAATTATAAATCTTTTATTAGCACTTAAGTTTTAGCATTAATAAAGCTTCCTTAATTAGCACTTCTTTAGCATTGATAAAGATAGAGGTTTATCAATGCTAAAAAAGTGCTGATAAAAGACATCTTTATCATCAATAAAACTTTACCGGTTATAAAGATGTATTTTATTTTCACTTTTTTACCACTGATAAAGATTGATCTTTATCATAACTTTTTTTAAAGCATTGACAAAAGTGTCCTTGATCTATTTAAAAACTCTAACTGTGATTGATTCTGTCGGGATTCTCAAGCTCTTGGGGAACTTCTCTGCTATCGGCACTCCTGCCCTATGTTCTCTTAGACGAATCAAGGCTAGAATCCAAGTTGTGTTATTTTATTTTATTTTCCTCACTCATTGATTGCTTGTTTGGGTTCTACATTTTCTGTTTTTGCATTGTTATCAACCATGAAGAACCATACTTCGATTCTCTCATAACTCTAGTCATGATTGGTCTCTCTCATTCTTCCTCATTGTTTCCATTCTTATCACCACCTTCACTCATGGATCTTGCCATAGTTTTGGGGAATCATTCTTTCCATTATTACAGTATTTGTGGCTTCCCATAGAGTGAGATATTATGTTATTGAGTTACTTAAGTATGTTTGGTTCATAATATTATTATGCATTGATAAGGTCATTATCCAATCAGTTGTTTTAATTGACTCTTCTTTTTTCCAAAAATGTTCCTATCGTAAACTACAACTAAATGTCCAATTACCTACTTAATATGTAGTTTAATGGTATTTATTATAATCATTTGAGTTTTCCCAAAAATATTGTAGAAAAAAATATGGATTCAGACATGCTATCTTTAGTTGGAAGTACCAAGGTCTCCATGTATATTTTCCATGGATTTAGGTCTCTCTCTGATGTCTATTAATGATATAAGAGTCCTAATTCCCTCAAACTACCCTATTATAGGCCAGTGTGATTTTTATTTCACATGTTCCTTAATTTTTTCAAAATAATACTACATTGATAGGTATATTTATTTATATACATATATTAATATTATATGCATTTCAATTTAATGTAATGTTTTTTATGAAAACTTGGATCAAACAATGTTGATTATCACCTTCTATTATTTGATTTTATGGTATTTTCTGAAATATTTTTTTATTAAAGTGATAAAAATGAGCACTCGTGTTTAGAGAATTATATTTTTTAAATTTAATATGTTAGAATCCATAATTAAAATATCCATTATATTATTTTTGAATATGAGTGGATTTAGATTATACATGGGATAAACATATTTTTTTTAAAAATAAGTGCTAGGTTTTATTTTATTTTTGAAATCAATTTGTCTTTAGTTTTTTGTTCTGATTAGATGTAACAAATAGTTTCTCAATAAATATATAAATTACTTCATGATTTCCTTTAAGGATAAGTTTATCTATACAAATTTCACAATATTTAGATCGTATGTGATATGTAAGAGTTTATAATATATGTATTTTAGAGTATTTTTAGAAAATAAATAATTTATTTTTTATTAACCATTGAAATATCTTATTCATGATTTAAATAATTCAATAATAATTAAATAAGTCCATTGATAAGGGTTTTAGATTGGTTTTTAATATAATCAATGATAGTGGATGGTTTTAATTATATTAGATTTGAGAAAACATGGTTTATATAAAATATTGATAAATTATTATGTATTACTCATTCTATAATAGAAATATTTAAGTGATTGTCATGTTTTATTATTCAATTAAGGAATTTGATGTTTACGATACAAGATTATTTTTAGTTTTAATATATGTATTTAATATTATATTTTTTAGATAAAATGGTTTATAATATATATATATATATATATCTGTGTGTGTGTGTTGATATGATAAATATATTCTTCAATTAATTTTACTATAATCATACACAAATATGATTTTAATGATCCTTATATTGTAAAATGAACCAATACACATTTATAAATAATTTTTTGATTGAGGGAACTATATAAATTATAATAAAATATAACATGATTTTTTTATAGACATTAGAATTTTAGGAAATGGAAAAATTATGTGACTTTTATTTAGTAAGTCTTAAAATTTATCTTTTTATACATTTTTTACTGATTGTTTAACTAATTTTTTTTGTTTACATGTCTAATAATTTGTTCACTAGAGTAATTTTTTTGAAAATTATTGTATTAAGCGTAATATACTAATTTTTTGTCAAATTTTGATAAATGTTGTCTTATAATATTTTCTTTGAATAATCACTTTATATTATTTGAAATGATTTTTAATATACGTCTCAATGTATTATTAACATATTTTTCTACATGAAATACATGTGTGGATGTGATAAAAATACATTTTAACGTATATTTGAATATGATGGGTATTATGTGAGGGATAGGTATGGTATTTTAGAATATGAGTTACTATAGACATATCAGTTATTCATCGAGGGCTATGGTGAAGGTGATGTGACATTTTTGTTGTTTTTTGTTCTTATTTATGGTTTTTTTATATTTAACTAATGTATTGTGCCACCCATTATGTGTTTCTTTCCCAAGGGAACCAATTATGTTAAGACTTACCTATATTTCAAATACACTTCCTAAGAAAAATGGCTATGTTATACCCATTTCATGATTTGAATGTAATAAGTACGTGTGATGGTTATCCCAGAGGTATAGTCTTGGATTATAGGGGTTTGAGGTCGAATCTCATGGTACCTGTAATGTAGTTATTTATATAGGGAGATAAATAATTTTTTCTCATCCTATGATTCAAATGTTAACCTCTTATTAGTGAAATGATTTTAATTTTAGGGAATAACCATGGTATAAACTAATGGTATGATTAGTATAATTCACTAGTATGAAATGAAGTCGATACATTTGATTATCAAGTTGTCTTGGTTAATACACAATGACTTGACTTACATGTGTATTTTGAGTGTTACTAATTTGGACATATACTCAATGCATTATTGTATATTTTTGGGGACCTGCTAGTATTTACTTGTTTATTTTTATACTCACACCCTACACATGAACCTTAGTGGATATATAGATCTTATATTTGAGATACAAGTGAGGGAAAATGACTAGTAACAAATATTAGAGTTGGTGAAGCTCAGTGGGGATTTTTTTATGTTCTCGTGGTAGTATCAAGGACCTTTTATCTTTTTGATATGAGATTTGACCTTTTAAATTAATAAGTGGTAATTTGAAATTTTTTAACTAGAAAACTTTTGTCCTTACCATATTCTTAACCTAAAAAATTATTAATTCATTTTGTTACTTGAGACTCATCCTCCATCTCTTTTATGTTTCTTGAACTACTCTGAGTACTAGCCATCTAAAATGATCACCAATTCCCGGTATGGGATGAAAACTAGTCAGATTAGTTCAAAAAACATTGTTGAATGTCTAAAATCGATGGAGGATGAGTCTCAACCAACAAAATTCAATAATAACTATTTGGGAGATGAGGTTGATGAGGATAACAATTTTCTATATCTTTAACTGAGAGACCTTTCCTCCTCTCTTTGTTTTCACTTAATTTTGTGTTCTTCGTTTTTGTAATTTTGTAAGTCTCTTTCTTTGTAATTCTGTTTTAATGAAAGTTACTTATTCAATATGTCTTATTCTCATCCACCTTCTGTAGTTTAATATTTATGTTCTTAAAATAGTTTAAATATATTTGAATCCCCTTCCCTTTTTTTGCTTCCTCATTCAATCGAAAATCCGTTTTTAATTATCATCATCATTCGTGTGTGTGTGTGTTCGACGCAAAAATATTTTCTTATCCCTTTCTTTTTCTTCTCTTCTTAATTTATATTCATTATAATTATAACCAGATTATTAAACACCCAAATGTCTGAGTAAATCTCTCATTAGGGTGAGTTATAATTTGGGGATGTTAAGTGATTTAGAATCTTGCTCGATGAGTATTCTTTAAATTAATATTGTGTTTGTTAAACTTAATATGTCATTGATTAATGATATGTTTTGTTTAACGAGTGGTTTCCATGGATTATTGGAACCATAAATACACTACCATAAATAATTTTTTATTGAGATTAGAACCCTAAGTTAAGTTAAGGCTTGTATTAAAGTCTTAACACTTAGGAATTCCAACCAACGTCAACTTATGACATGGGTGTTAATTTAATGCAATACAAAGTAAGGCTCAAGGATATCACAAGCTTAACTCCCCAATAATGAACTCACCCCAATCATTATCAATTTCTTAAATCAATCATAATCAATTAGTCATTTCAATTAAGCTCTACAATAAAACCCCCCAATCAAAATACAATCAACTAAAAACAAATGACTATTTCAATGTATCATCGTCGAGGATTCGACCCGAGTGCTGTTATACACATTAGAAGAGCACCGTAACTTTGACCGGTCGATAGGCGACAATCGGCTGTGAATTTAAAATGTCTTTGTTGCCGGGGATGGTGCTTTATGTAGTCATTATTTTCTGGTTATTGTAATAAAAAACCAAAAAAAAACAAAATTGAAAAAAAAAATTGAAAAAAAAAACACAAAGAAAAACCCTTCTTCCTATTAAAAATCATACACTGAAAGAAATACAAAGAAAAACCCGTCTTCCTATTTCTTCAAAAATCTCTTTGAATTCCCTGTATCCTTCCAAACAATCCCTCAGATTTGTTTGACCCTAAAATTGAGCGAACACTTCGCCAACTTAGGAGGAACATAAGAGATAATCAAATAATTCAAGAACCAGTCATTGTCCAGCCAATTGAATTAGATATGGCCAATCCTAGGGAACAAATACTTAAAGAACTTACTGCCCCTAATATGAATTACCAACCTTTTGGTATTAAATATCCAAACATAGAGGCTGACTTTGAACTCAAATCAGGTTTGATTCATCTTCCTGCTCATTTCCATGGGCTAACCGGTGAGGATCCACATATTCACCTTAAAGAGTTCCAAGTAGTGTGCTCTACCATGAAGCCTCAAGTGGTTTCTGAAGAACAAATCAAACTCCGAGCATTCCCTTTCTCCCTAGCTAACACTGCTAATTCATGGATCTACTACCTTCCTCCTGGTTCCATAACCACATGGAATGATATGAAGTGTCTCTTCTTAGAGAAATTCTTTCCTGCTTCTCGTACTGCTTCTATCCGAAAGGAAATAAGTGGTATCTGTCAATTCCCAAGTGAATCAATCCATGAGAACTGGGAGAGGCTCAAAAATATTGTTTCAACCTGCCCACATCACCAAATTCCTGACCAACTCTTGATTCAATACTTCTATGAGGGGTTATTGGCTATGGAGAGAATTCTCATTGATGTCGCAAGTGTAGGTGCTCTTGTTGGGAAAAATCATGCAGCAGCAAGAGATCTCATAAGTAACATGGCTGCAAACACACAACAATTCCATACTCGAGCACATGCTCAAGTCAAACAAGCCCAAGATAATCAATCAATTGATCCGAACAAGATGACCGAGTGGATGGGTGAACTTACAAGTCTTGTGCGACAACTAGTTGTGGCTAAAAAATCCCCAACCTCGTCTTCTCCACAATCAATGTTTTCTAGACCTGTCAAAAACTGTGGAATCTACAACTCTCCATCTCATCCAACTAACACATGTCCACAAATTCAAGAGGATCAATCCGATTCATCTGGACCAGTGGAGCTCAATGCAGCATATGCTCAGCGGAACACCAATCCTCAAATATCAGGTCAGTTTGTTAGAAACTTCAACCAACCTCACTCTGAGCCCTTCTCCTCTAACTTTAAACAAGGATTGAGGTATGGTAACCCCATCTCTCATCCCCCTCAATTCCCTCCTCAAAACCCAAACCAGTTTCAATACATTCAAGGTGTTGGTAGCTTCCAACAATCTTACCCTTTTGTCTCTCAACCTCAAAGGATCAATCCTCCTATTTCTCCTCCTGGATTCCACTATCCTAGTGAGCCTTCCCAATTCCCAAACCAATTCAATCGATTTCCCAAGAACCAAAATCAAGGCAATATCAATCCGGGACAAGCCTCTTCTTCCAAGAAACCATGGGAAAGTGTTGTTGAAGATCTTTCCTTCTTCACCCATTCAAGCCTCAAGAACATTGAAACCCAAATTGGTCAACTTGCATCCCACCTTAGTCAGCAGCAACCATCAAATTCTTCCCAACTCCTACCTCAACCATTACCCAACCCCAAGGGTAATGTAAGTGCAATTTCACTTAGATCAGGAAAGCAACTTTCTATTCCTCAAGATAAATCCTCAAACCCTCCTTTGAATGTTGACCTAGAAAACGAAAATAAAAAGAAACTAGAAAATGAACCTGAATCCATTCCCTCACCTCCTTCCATTCCACTTAGAAATCTAATTACTTTTCCTCAAGCTGTTTCTAAACCAAGGAAGTCCTTTGAACCTGATCCTGAAATGCTCTACATGTTTAGAATTCCCCTCTTAGATGCCTTAAAACAAATTCCTGAGTATGAAAAGTTTCTCAAGGAGTTGTGTACCCACAAGAGGCAACTTAGGACCTTCAAGAATGTTTCCAACCAACAGTCTATTCCCATAAAGTGAAAATATCCAGGGACCTTTACGGTTCCATGCCCAATTGGATGTTCCAACTTTGATGATGCACTCATAAACCTAGGAGCCTCAATTAATGTCATGCCCAAATCCATATTCTCCAACCTTGGTCTAGGTCCCTTACATCCAACAGGTATTTTCATTCAGTTAGCCAATCGAAGCACATCCAGTCCTGAGGGAATAATTGAAGATGTCCTTTTTCGTGTGAATGATCTTATCTTCCCTGCGTATTTCAATGTCCTTGACATGCAAGGTGAGACAAACTCTTCTCGATCTCCCTTAATTCTAGGAAGACCTTTCCCCATAACATCTAAAACCAAAATTGATGTCCATGCTAGAATCTTATCCATGGAGTTTGGTGACCAACTGGTCAAGTTCAATATTTTTCAATCCATGCGATACCCATTAGATAATGAATCTGTATTCTCAATCCATTCTTCTGATACTCCCTCTGAGAGGGTATTGAATCCCAATCCATAATGTTCTTCATGTTCTACTAATAGAGGATTTTGTGAATATTGTATCCTCATTAACCAAGTCATAAATGGAGAAGTTGATGTTGACATTACAAATGTAGACTCCATTGACCTAAAGGATCTTGAAAACTCTTTGGAATCTCATATCACCCCTGAACTCCAATTCTCCAACATGAATGGTAATAAAGAAAATGCTTGAACGCTCATTTGTTGATTCAAATATGATTATCCGACATTCATCCTTTCCTATCCATGATTCTGAAAATTATGTTATATGTGAAGTGAACCCTGAACCAATGTGTTTATATTGTCCCGATGGTAGTGATGTTTGTGATATTTGTACCCTAATTAATAAATTGATCACTGGTGAGGTTGAAATTGACCATTCTTTGGTGAACAACATTGAAATAAAGGATATTAAAAATTGTATTCAGTATTATGACTCCACTGATCCCCATTACTCTACATCAGTAATTGATGAAATAAATGAGTCAAAAACTATTGGGATCTCATACACTGATTTTGTGTTATCTGAACCTTACATAAATGAACCATCAGAATTGAGAAATCTTCCTAAATTTCCAAGAATATAAAATCATCACTTTGTGGATAAAATCATTCCTCACATTGAAGACCAAAGGGGGGATAGTCATATTCTCTTTCCACCCCCATTTAATCACAAGCTCACCAACAAGGATGGGATGAAATTATCCAATGAATCATCAGGCCTCCCAGAGGAGAAGTTTTTATGGAAGCACACTAGAGTTGAGAAAATACAATGGCCACCGTCAGACTATGGGTAGTCCACTGCAACTGTCTAGTTGTAGACAAATAAATGTAGCGCTTTTTGGGAGGCAACCCATGTTTTCCTTTACTTTTGTGAAATTTAAATTTATTTTTAGTTTTTCATTATATGAATAATGATTTTTATTTTTCAGGTAACATCCCACAATCTTGGATCAACATCGACTTCCATTGGATCCCCAACTTCTGTAATCGACCCACCACTGGATGGAGATGGTAACCCACCAAATCTAAACCAGGGGCCACCTCTTTCCCTTTAACTCTCTCTATATCTTCCTCTCTCTACCTCTTTCTTCTTCTTCCTCTCTCTTTCATTTTTTTTACCACTTTCTTTTTCAAAACCTTTCTTTTTCACTTTCTCTTTTGTGTGGGTTTATCTTTATAGAAAACAAAAATAAAAACCTAAAAAACAAAAAAACCAAGAAAACAATCACTAAAAAAAATATAAAAAATTAAAGAGTCATGCTTACTCACCATCGAGTTTTGAAATTTTGTCCAACCATTTTGGGGATTTAATAGACATGTGTTCATCTCAAAAATTTTGTATTTTCATCATGACTTTGGATAAAGAATTTTGTGTCAAAATTAACAAATTTTGAATGCTCAATTTTTTATTTGGAAAATTCTTTTCCCGGACCATGAGGAACAACATTTTCTTTCATGTCAAGGCCACCTATGGCCATATTTTCAAAATGTGTGTTTTCACCCCCATTTTTGAGTCTTTAGTTTGTGGACCTTCAAGCTAAATTTCCTGCCTTAGTGTGCATTAATATGATAGAGGTATTTTCTGAACCACATGAGAATCACAACATCCAAATAGCCTCCCATTCCCTTACATTAATCCTCCTTTTGAAAGCCCCTTCAAGCCTATGAAAACCTTTTCTTTTATAGACACATTAAAATCCCACTTCCCACCCAATATCAACATAGATTTTCATTGCATATTTTTTTTGAAATTTAAGTGTGGGGGGAATGGATTTCGTTGTTTGGGTACCCTATTATTGATTTTCAATGATTTATCATATTCTTAAGGGCAAGCATCCATTTCAGTGTGAGGGAGAGGTTTTCATTAAGTGTGTTTTAGGGAATGTAATGTACTTTAATTTATGTAATTTTGTAAATGTTATTGACAAGTGTTCAAAAAAATCAAAAATGATGAAAAAAATAAAAAAAAATGAAAAAAAATGGGTTGTGTCTTGGGTAGGTCAAATATAACTCTTCCTCAAAATTTGATCTTGCTATAAATATTAAAATTAGTGTCATGAGGAGATCAAACATGGGATGGGAAATGATTGTGAGATCTGTTTCAAGGTCAACTTTCGAAAAAACAAAGAAAAAAAAAGAAAAAAAAGAACACTTGCATTATATTCTTATATCATTGGGAGAATTTTTGTGGTTTGTAAATATTTAATCTTCTCATCCCCTTTATATTTTCTTCCTCTATTTTGTCTTTATTCACACAATCATTCCCTTGTAAATATGTGTTTTCATTTCCTTCCATGTTTTATTTCAAAAAAAATGTGCATTGATTTTTCTATGTTAGTGTTTTACCCCTCTTCTTCTCTCTTGGACATTATATTCCTACCATCCTATAGCCACAAAAAAAAACCCTTAAAAAGACCTCTTGATTCTTGAGCACTTTGGATAGGGATTAGAAGTTGAGAGCTCTTTTCAAACTCTAAGATTTTCACTTTTGGTTGGTGAAAGAGTGAACCTCCACAAATTAATTTTATCATCTTGAGAGGTGTGAGTTTTGAGTGTCCATATTTTCCATTTCTAAATTTGAGCATGAAAAAATGAATTAGTTTTGTAACATTATTTCTGTAACAACTTGTGGTGGAATTCAAAATGGATGAGTGAAATAGTCTAAACCTCCCCTGATTGGAGAAAATAAGATTTTAATATTTGTTGGTTAGTGAAAATTATTTTGTCATGTTTTTATATTTTTTTCACATGAGGACATGCACAATACTAAGTGTGGGGGAGTTGGCGTCGTTGTCGGGGATCAAACTCGGGTCACCCGTGATGATACTTTGAAATAGTTGTTTGTTTTTAGTTGATTGTATTCTGATTGGGGGGGTTTGATTGTAGAGCTTAATTGAAATGACTAATTGATTATGATTGATTTAAGAAATTGATAATGATTGGGGTGAGTTTGTTATTGGGGAGTTAATCTTGTGATATCTTTGAGCCTTACTTTGTATTGCATTAAATTAACACTCATGTCATAAGTTGACGTTGATTGGAATTCCTAAGTGTTAAGGATTTAATCCAAGCCTTAACTTAACTTAGGGTTCTAATATCAATCAAAACTTATTTATGGTAGTGTATTTATGGTTTCGATAATCCATGGAAACCACTCGTTAAACAAAACATGTCATTAATCAATGACATATTAAGTTTAACATATGCAATATTAATTTAAAGAATACTCATCGAGCAAAATTCTCAATCACTTAACATCCTCGAATTATAACTCACCACAATGATATATTTACTCAGACATTTGGTTGTTTAATAATCTGTTTATAATTATAATGAATATAAATTAAGAAGAGAAGAAAAAGAAAGTGATAAGAAAATATTTTTGCGTCGAACACACACACACACGAACGATGATGATAATTAAAAATGGATTTTCGATTGAATGAAGAAGCAAAAGAAGGGAAGGGGATTCAACTATATTTAAACTATTTTAAGAACATAAATATTAAACTACTTAAGGTGGATTAGAATAAGAGATATTGAAGAAGTAACTTGCATTAAAACAGAATTACAAATAAAGAGACTTACAAAATTACAAAAACGAAGAACATGAAATTAAGTGAAAACAAAGAGAGGAGGAAAGGTCTCTCAAGTGAAAACTTGAGTATGTCAGGTCCTCCCAAGAATTTATAAAGGCTTTGGTAGTGACAATATAATCTCCTCTCTTCTAAAATGATAACCCCTCTCAAGGAGAGAAGGGGAGAGTATTTATAGCCCAAGGAGTGGACTGTTTTCATTCCCAATCTGTCCCTCCACTTTCATCGCCAAGTTGGCTATTCAGACAGCCTAATCTCGAGAAATATCCTTCTTCAAAGTTGTATATAATAAAGGTTTCCGACTACTCTCAAAAGTTGGAGTCATGTGGACTTAAGGATCAAAATTTATGGTAGTTGATTAAACAAAGTTAAACTGTCCATTTCAATCCAGTCTTTTTAATGTCCAAAATGTGAAAGGGTTTTGAATAGGAATATTCCTTCAAATACGAATTATTTCTTCAACAAAGTCGGCCGCCTATATCTCCTCTTTCACAATAAAAAACCTCAGCTCTATTTCATTCTTACATCATGAGATATGTCATGCAAACTATACTGATTTTAATTCTCGGCCATAATGGTGGTCTGGATTTTAAAGCTTCATTTGGGCCCCTTGTTCATAGATTTGGGCCTTGAAATTTTTATAAAAGACTCCTTGAATTTTCCCCCGAACTATGATGGAGAATAATATAATTTTGACTTCTGCATGTAGCCCAGTAAATCAATCTTCATGAATAGTCCAGTTTCTTCACAGATTCTTTGGTCTTGTTTGTGAGGACTATATGACCCTTCAAATGGAAGAATTGTCCCATGGTACCTTCTAATTAAATGTTTTATATTTAAAGGAGAATCCTAAAAAACAATAACCACACAATTTGGATCAGTATAGTGATAGTTATTATTAAAACAGTAAACTAACTCAATTGGGCTACTTCTAAAAATGCTCAAAAATTATACTTAATATTAAAACATTAATATTTCACACAAATTATGTGCATTTCATATAAAATTAGTAAAGGGAGTATATAATAAGACATTAAAATATTAATAATATCATTCACCATTGTATAAATTTAGAGGATAAAACCTACCATAGTGGAGTAATTATTTTATTAAATTCAGTTACCCATTTCCTTCAAAATGGATTCATTCTTATCATTTGACAAAATAATATGAACATGGAGTTAAATAGTTTGTCAAGTTTTCAATATTGCATGCATACGACCCTTATCAAGTCCTTTGTTCATGTTTACATTGTTGTTATTTAAGAAAAATTAAATTTTTTACTACTCATGTAGACAATGTCTTATGAACATGATGATGTTACCAATACCAAGGAAGAATATACTTTTGATAATGAAACTAAATAATTATCAGGGTATCAACAATAAGTTGATGAAAAAAACAACAACGTCATTTTTTCCAATGGAAAATCTTTTTGACCCAACGATTGATTATAGGGGGTTCAATTGGGTATAATCATTAAAGTCTATTTCACTATTTCTGAATGGTTTCCAATGGGTTTTTTCATGGAACCGTAAACACCAAATAGTTATGTATCCATAGGGAGCTTCTTTCCAAAGTTAGGTGCTTATTATGATGTTTGTCCAACAGTGCTTAAAAACTCAAATTGGTTGATACGATGGGAGACTGGGATCATCGCATCCTTTGGGGGAGAATTTTATTCTACTTTGCGACTCTATTATATATTTAAGATATGTTCTTGAATCGTTCATTAATTACCAAGTATGATGTGGATTTCCCTTCAATTAAAAATCAATTATCAGCATGTATGGTTTTTAAAATCATTTATATGTATGTGAGGTTCTTCATTAATGGAGATATTTGTATATATCTAAGGTTATCCATCAATGTTATCCTATTTTATAATGATTAGATATTAATTGGTCATTATTATGATGATGTTGGTTTTTTATCCACGTAGTGGGGTGATCTGGAGTGTATCTTTATCCAGGAAGATGGGAGTTGTTTTGATATTGGGATCAGACCCATGATAAGGGCTTTCTATGTATCCTTGTGAAAGGAATTAGAAGCCACATATTTCAGTTTCACTTAATGGGATACATCATACCTTTTAAGGTCATGTGATAAAGAGAAAACTATGTAGTTTAATGTTATGTGTCTAGGACGACTAGGAATAAGGTTCCTAGTCAAAGTTAGGTGTGGGACTTGTGTCAAAGTAGCCCGGAAAACCTAGAAGGGGTATGAATTACCAGGTTGAATTATACCCTACTGATAATGTGGCCCAGATAGAGTAGGGTTGATTTTTGGTGTTGGTTTTGAACCTCAGAGAGGGTTCTTACATGTCCTATTTAGATGGGAATGAAATCCCATGTAATTCGGTTATGAGGACCCGCACCTATAGAGGCCCTCTAAAAATTTTTCTCATAGGGGAGTATTCCCTTTTGATAGTATTAATTTGGGTATTATTCCTAAAAGGGATGACCTGATGAATAAATTTGGGTCAATGAGATGTGACTCGACTCATGGAGATTTGGAGGTTTGTTCTGGGCCTTACTCATGAGGAGGATTCTTAGATTGTTTTAAGTTTGATTGGGACTTAATCCTAAGAAGGATTCCCTTGTATAGGTTCAACTGAGGCTTAATCCTGTGGAGGATGCCCAAATGTTTTGGGATTATGGGGATTTTAGGACCACCATCAACCTCTAATCCCATGTGAGTCATGATCAGTGTGAGAAACAAGAGAAAACGGAAGATCTGAGATACTACACAATCTGCTTTTCCCTGAGGTTGGATACATAGCCTTGAGGATGCATGCCTATAGAGGCACTATTAAGGAAGGTGCAAGGAATATTTAGAAGAAGAAGATACTCAACCAAAACATGCATCCAATCATGTGGAGGATGTGATCTTGGCTATCCCTTAATCCCACATGAGTTATGATGATTCATTCTTGAATGTGATGAAGAGTAAGTGGAAGATCCAACAAACCAAACAATCTCCCTTTCACTGTTGGAAGATATCAATGGTGTGGGATATGAAAAAGTGGATTATATACACCCATTCCCTCTTCTATTTTGTATCCAAGATACTTTTATATGACTACCCACATGAACACATCCCTTGGGGAGCAATGAGGAGCAAGAGTGAAACCTCCTGTGAGAAAGTATAGGGGTTTAATTTAGGAGGGATACCCTAAAATTGGTTCTATGATGGGAGATTATGATGACATTACATGTAAAATGGAAATGAATGTAATATCCTCACTCTCTCCTCCTAGAACCGGAGGCTCCGGGTCTTAGAGGTGATAAGGGAAGAATATGGTCTAAGCCCTTGTGTCTGTGACTGGGAGTTCCCTAACACCACCACCAGGGTTAGGGTCCTCATGATTGTAGGAATTCAAATCCACATGCACCCTGAGGACCCTAACCATCCGGTAGGATAAGTGCATGAAATATCTAACTGTATGAATGAAAATCCAAATGGGATACACACTAGTGTGCTCTTATTCATGGTATTTCAAGTATGGAGGCTTTAGTGGAGGTTTTAAATTAGTCCCCCTTGGGTGAGAGATCCAAAGGAATATGAGCCATGTCATTGGTGGCTTATAAGAGGACTCAAAGAGGGGCTCACATATGTCATATCTTAGAGGTAAGAGGTTCCTCATGCAGTTCCTTGGAGGAACTAGAAGTACTTCACATAGGGGGTATGGGCCCGTGTGAGTTGGATATGCCTTGGGAAATGGACCACCTAGGTAACAAAAATTGGGTGAGGCTTTATCATAGGCACCAAGAGTCTTCTCATTTGTCCTAGGATGAGGCTTTTATAGGTCCTTGGTTAGGTAAGGGGTCCCATGCAAGTGTTTTTCTAAAAGGGGGGAAAGGATTCCTCAGTAGGTAACATGTGTTTCATACCCTAAAGGGACTTTGATCTCACTTATCCACCTTAATTATCTATTCTCTTGGGTTTTGGTGAGATACTTGAAAATATTTTAGAGGCCTAGGTGAAGGGTCAGTGCAACCAGAGCTTGTGGTATTCTTCTGATTTTCTAGTTGTGCAAATGAGGATCCCTAGGGTCCGATTTATAGGAAAATAGGGTACCATAGTCGAAGAAGTTACCACACGTAGGTCCATGACCTAGGTTTATGGTGCAGGTGTCCCATGTGGGGGTGGACGTGCCTTATGGACCAAATAGGTGGTGTGCGTAGGTGCCTCTCCTAAGGGGGTGCTATGCCTTATGGGTTGTGTAGGTAGGGCCTATGCCAGCCTCTTGGCTCGTTGGCTGTGTACGCACAGGGCCAGCTATTCAAACCACCTATATAATGACTCTACTCTTTATGACACATTAATATATGTTTTATTACATAAAATTACACTAAATAAAACCCAAAATATCAATATTTAAAGTGTATTTGGGAAATTAGA
The DNA here is from genome assembly GCA_963277665.1 of Viscum album. Lineage (NCBI taxonomy): Eukaryota > Viridiplantae > Streptophyta > Magnoliopsida > Santalales > Viscaceae > Viscum > Viscum album. Next base: position 1,427,517,360 of record OY728122.1, on the reverse strand, counting down.
TACATTACATAACAACTTAAAACATTAAAAGAAACATCTTTATTGAAAACTTCTTCAACATGATGAAAATGTTCCTTCATACTTAACATTGAATGGGATAACCTGAAGGGAATACATAAGAAATGGGTGAGCTATAAATCCCAATAAGTGAATAAACAAGGAATAACATGAGGAAGACAATACATGTTAGAAAATAGGAATATCAATAGAGTACAAAAAGAACATGAATAATAAGGCATGACATAACATGATAATCATAACATGGGAAATGTGGCAATAACTTAAAACACTACATCATAAACATAGGTCAAGGATAAACCCACCAAGAAATCATAGTGGAAAAAGTCCCATAAAGTAATCAGGTAAAACCCCTTTCCTAATGTGAGGTTTCATGATACTAACCATTACCCAATTCATTGGAGCGTTATATAATTTTGGGTGCACCCGTCAAAATCATTTTAATCTCATTATTAAGTGTGTCACATAGATCATACAAAATAAATTCATTCATAATCATAATTTATTCCATGATCAAGAAATGTGGAATACATATATTTAATTCCCCAATAAATAAGTATATGTTCATAAAGTTGAATACCCTTGATAGAAAAATGGGTATGGTATTCCCTATACAATCATTTTGGCATGGAAAATCATGGAGAAATTTTGGTAGCATAACTACGCCATATAGAAATTCATAAAATGTGTTAATGAGAGAGAAATGGGTATCTAAAAATTTAGACATTATATTGAAATTAATAGGGACATGTAAATGCATTATCCCAATATAATAAATTGGAAATAGAAGGTGTATCATAATAAAGAAACTTAAAGATAGAGGATAATGGAAATAACCTTACAAAATTTCAGTATGTTAATGAGTGTAAAAAAATTATTAGGAGGGTTAAATGAGATTTAAAGACAATATCATAACTTATAAATAAAATGGAAAGTAATTTGGATATTTAATAACATAACCCAACATATTCAAAAGGAAATTAAAAGACATAACATAAAAGGAATTCTTGATAAAAGAGGGGAGTGGAAGATAAGGTTCCCTTACAGAATTTCTGCATAGTAAAGACTTAGATAAATGTAAAAATGAGAGAGGATAAATAATATCTCATTAAAATAACATAAATTTGATAGTAATAGAATCATAGTAAATGAATTATAATATAATCAATTAATATTATAAAGACTAATTTCAAGAAAGATTCTTGAATCGAAAGAATGTGAAGAATGTGAGGATCCCTTGAATGTGTGACACCAAAGGCTTGGTAGGGGATTCTTGAAATCTTGGTGTCACCTTGGGATGATTGTGTGGAGTATAGGTAAGAGTTTGGTCATGAAAAAGGAGTTTGAGTGAAGAGAAATGGGATTTTGGGTGGGTTTATATGGGAAAAGAGGGGGATTTATTTATTATTTTGGTTTTGAACACTACGTAATAAAATATTCAAAACTATGAACAATCTCATATTTATTTCCCATGGTTTCTTCAAAATGGGAGTGTTTTACATTATTTTATAAGTAAAAGGGCCATATATAATAAAATAATTCCCTTTCTTATGTGGAGGTGAGTCACACTATCAAAGAAATGATTTTAAAATCTTAAAATATATTATAAGTATTGGAGGATTCATTGAGAATTTAAAAAAAATAAACATAAAATTAAATTATTTTAAATTAAAAACGTTTATTTTTCCATGTATACCTTTTATAGTATTTATTAAATAACTATTGATCCATTATTATGTCCTAAAACACACCGTATATTTATACGGTATTTATTTTTTACCAAAAAATTCGATTGTCTTGGAAAATTATGAAAAAATAACTGTTAGATAAATTTGATGTCCTAATTCAAAAAATAATATTCATTTTATCTAAATAATTTTCAAAATATTTAAATTTTCACTTTTAAAATAAAAACTAGTATTTATTAAATATGATGGGTTTTGACAAGTAATTGTTTTTTAAACCCTTATAAAAATTACATTTGACATCATTAAAATTGTATGATAATTTATATTTGATAAATCTTATTTAATAATAATATTCAATTAAATATTATTTATTTCATAAATACATTAATTCATAAATTCATTATTTAAATTTTAATATTAACCAAAAATAAAATTTTTTCTTTAAAATCATTTACAAAGTAAAAATAATAGAATGAAAATATATTCATTATTCAATAAAAATAATGTACATATTCCTATTAATAGGGTCTTGATACAAATCCCTTTAATACCCCAGTATAATCCCTAAGAGTAAGGTGCATGGTGGTGGGGCTTTTATGGGGTCGTTCAGTGAATATGGTTTGTGTCCTGATCTCGATGAGCCTGAACATCCCCATAAATGGTTTCTCTCATGCTTAAGTTGTTGGATATTAGCTTGGGATTGGTCTAGGGAAAATCCCAAAAATTCTATCTCCCTCAGAAGTCTGATAAATGGGATTTATAGGGTACAATCCTACTGGTTGAGGACATCACTTCCTTTTTTTATGCCAAAATGATTTTCAAAAACCCTATATTTCTACTATTTATGTGATCACTGCTAAATGGATACATTATCAATGGTAAATATACTTAATGGTCATTTAAATCCAATTTTATAAAATAAAACAAAATAATTCCATGTGCTTTCTATTTAATTAAATCAAAATGGGGAATTTTATTCATAACAGTTTGGGTTGTTACAATCTTCCACCATTTAGAAATTTCACCCTAAAAAATTTATTTTCCCACAATAAAATAGATGATGGTAACTCTTCTTGATCACCTCTTCTAGTTCCAGTGTCATTTATTCAAACTTTTGGTTTTTTCACAACACTTTGATGAGGGGAATTGTCTTATTTCATATAAATTTTTCTCTACGATCTAAGATCTTTATAGGATACACCTTATAGGAATGGTAATTCTACAATGGTACCACCTTTGGATTGAGTACATGTTATTGGTATGGTATGTAATTTCTTAATAGGGATACCTAGAATACATCATGTACTTGAGACAAGTTTTGTGGGAGTGTTAGTCGATAGGCCACTACTCTAATGCGATCAAGAATCTCAAAATGGATAATGTACCTTAGACTAATATTTCCCTTCTTCCCAAATCGCATCACTCCCTTTCTTAGAGATATGTGAAGTAATACCATGTATCCAACATCAAACTCTAGGTCTCATCAGTGATTGTCAGCATAGCTCTTCTGTCGAATCTAAGCAGCTTTGATGTGATGCTGAATGGTTTTAACATTCTCCCCCATTTCTTCAACCATGTGAGGACCAAGAAGATTTTTTCCCCAACTTCATCCCAACATGTCGATGTTCTATACCTCTTCCCATAAAGGTCTTCATAGGGATCCATTTGTATGCTTGAGTGGAAACTGGTTTTGTAAGAGAACTCGACCAAAGGGAGATGTTGGTCTCATCCTCCTTTGAAATCAATTGAGAATTCTCTCAACCTGTCCTCAAGTGTTTGGATAGTCTTCTTAGATTGTCCATTAGTTTGAGGGTGATAAGTCATACTAAAGTTCAACTCTGTGTTTTGATAATTCTAAAGACTTTTCCCAAACCTAGAGGTGAATCATGTATCTCAATCAGACACAATAGATAGTGCTACTCAGTTCATCCTTATCACTTATTTGATGTATATTTGTGCCAGTTGATCTAATAATAAATCCTATCTAATTACAATAAAATGGGCAGTATTTGTAAGATGATCCATGAAAACCTAGATAGAATTTTTTCCCTTGGATGTCTTTGGAAGTCTGATGACAAAGTCCATGGTGATATTTTTCCATTTCCATGTTATTATGGGTAATGGTTGCATCATCCCCTTATAATTATTCATTTCATCCTTCACTTACTGAAATACTAGGCACTTTGATTTATAAGAAATGATCTCATTATTCATGGTATCCCACCAATATTTCTCTTAGAGGTCTCTATACATATTTATGTTTCCTAGGTAAATGGATAAATTCAAACTATGTGCATCAACCAATAGTTCCCTCTTTAACTCAGGATTTGATGGAACACATAGTATTGACCCAAATCTCACAATTACTTCTTCATTAAAATTAAACTCTAAAGATTTACCTTTTCTTATAGTTTCTAATTTCTTATGAATTCCCACATTATCTTTTTATAATCCGTTAACCTTTTAAGAAGATATTATTGCGAAATAATTTGTGAAAGGATTGATTATGTCCCTTAATTTATGATTCTCATGTCCATCCTCTTAAAATATAAGAATATCAGGTCCTTATAAATTCTAATTGATGATAGAATTACTAGATCATTTCTACTTATATCATCTTCCACTTTGTTCTCTTTCTCAGGATTCTAGTAGATTGGGAATTCATAATCCTTGGTGTGCTCTAGCCATCTTTATTGGCGCATATTCAACTTTTTCTGTGTGAATATATATTTAAGACTTTTGTGATCTACTTATATTTCACACTTCTCCCCAAAGAGATAATACCTCCAAATTTTTAAAGTGAAGATCACAGCTACAAAATTCAGATCATGCATGGGATGGTTTTTCTCATAAATTTTCAACTTCCTTGAATCATAGTCTATGACTTTGTCAATTTTCATCAACACACAGACCAATCCCTTCTTTGAAGCATCACTGAAATTTATGAAAATCTCCCCACTTGTGGGTAGTGTGAGCACAGGGGAAGTGATAAGTGTCCTTTTCAATTACATGAATATTTATTCACATTCATCATTACAAAAAAAATTGAATCACATACATGTTATCTTGGTAATAGGGTTCAAAAATCATGAGAAATTTCTCACAAATCAGAAACAATATCTAGCTAACCTAAGGAAACTACAGATATATATCACAAATTTTGGACTCATCCATACTTTAGTTGCTTTTTGTCTTTGAAGGATCCATATATATTCCATTTTTTGTTATAATATTACCCAAAAATGATACTTACTTTAACCATAACTTACACTTGATTTATATTTCATAGATCTTCTCCTTTCGCAAGGTCTTTAGCACAGTGGCCAGATGCTCCTCATGGTCCTCCTTGGTTTTGGAATATATTAGAATATCATCTATAAATACTACCATAAATTTGTTGATATAATCTATAAAGACTCTATTCATCAAGTCCGTGAATATTACTGGAGAATTAGTGAGTATGAATAGCGTCACTATGAACTCATAGTGCTCGTACCTCATAAAAAAAGTAGTCTTGGGGATATCCTCCTTCACCCTAACTTGGTAATATCCTGAACACAGATCCATCTTAGAGAAGTATTGTGATCCATGTAGCAGATCAAACAATTCATCAATATGTGGAAAATGATACTTGTTCTTTATCGTGATCTTGTTGAGATCACAATAATCAATGAAAAGAAACATTGACCCATCCTTCTTCTTGATGAATAGGACTGGTGAACCCCATAGAGAATCACTTGGGTATACAAACCCTTTATCTAGATTCTCCTGTAGTTGTTTCTTTAACTCCTCAAGTTCCATAATAGCCATACTATATGAATTATTAGAAATTGACAATGCCCCATCTATAAGCTCGATTGAAAATTTGACCTCTCAGGTAGGAGGAATACTAGGAAATTATTCAGGAAACACATTAGTGTATTCCCTCACAATAGGCATGTATTCAAGAATATTTCTTTCCTTAGACTCAATAATTTGATCAATATACAATTTCTAATATGGAAATAATTTTCAGTCTTGAGATTATGGTGCTAAATAATATTCATCCTCTTCCTTGAACTTATATAGAATCAAGGGTCAATTCTCTATATGGAGATTGATTTACCACTCATGTAAAATTATGTTGGCTCTATATAGAGAAAGCCAATCCATGCCCAAAATTACATCAAATTCCACCAAGGGAAGTATGATAAGGTTCTCTAGGAATTTGATCCCACAAACATTGATAGGGGAAAAGTTATATACTTGATATGTAATAATTACCCCATTTTCCATTTTCATTGACATCTCTACTTACATTATTTATGGTGGTGTTTGAATAGTCCTACTAAACATTCATGATATGAAGGAATGTGTAGAACTAGAATCAAAAATTACATTCTCTATTCTTGAATTAATAACTAGATTACCTATCACCACTTCATTATTTATATTCACTTTGGAAATAGTGATGGAAAAATATCTCCCTTACTGCCTTGGAGGTTGTTGGTTTCCTCCAAAAGCTCTTGTCTTAGTGAACTGATTTGCAAAGTTCCCTGGTTCCTTGCAATTGAAGTAGTGAACAATGCATTGAGGGTAGACCGAAGCATTCCTTTCCTCTGTCGCATTGATGGGTTTCTACTATCAGAAATAATTGTCTAGGTTCCATTCTCTTCCACACATAAATCATTTCCTTGTTCCCATTAGGTAATTTTTGGGGTGCTTCTTTCTACACCTTTGACAAGTGGGATGCTAAAATTTCTTAGCACCGTAGGATTTATCTATCAGAATGATAGGATTAAACTCCACTTTCCACTTATTATCCCTATGATACCCCTGAGATTTACCGATCTCCATTTTGACTTTTAGGTCACATCAAAAAAATTATTTGTAGCTATCAAAGTCACAGATTTACAAGGATTTTCATAGACTAGACTTTATCCCACCAAAGAAGTGGTAAAACTTGAATTCAGGGGTAACGATAGAACCAGAGGCATATCATGTAAGTCTTGTGAAGTTTGCCTCATACGCTCCAACAAATTCATCGTCCTTCTTCTTGAGTTCAAGGAAATCTCTTTCCATTTTAAGATGGAGGGTATGGGGAAAATATTTATCAAAAAACATTTTCTGAAATTCCATCCACTCCATTGCTTTGATCTCTTTCTCAGGCTTCGTATTCTTGATCAATGTCCACTGCTGATTAGATTCAACCTCTATATGATAAACATACATAAGAAAATTATCTTGTTCATAACATTGAAGGATGGAGAATATCTTTTTAATGGATTTGATCCGTTTCATCGCAATTAAGGGATCATATGGTCCATCCAATGTATTAGGCCTCTGTTGCTTGAAGATTTTGATTGCAGATTGTTATCTCTTAGGGGGTTTTGGGAGCTCCTCTTAATCCAATTTTCTATTCAGAACTTTTTTTAACTAAGAGATTATCATGACAAAGTTTTTGATTCTTACTACCATCATATTGGTCATCTCATTGGGTCAATCATCACATTTTCCTTCGCATCATTTGTAAACACTATTCCTCCTATTTTTGGAAATTGGCCAGAAAAAAAAAGATAATTAGGTATGAGTATCTTAAAATTGAATGCATAAAGTTAAATCCAATAACATTAAATGGAAAACTTTAACTTATGTGTTTATAGGATTTAATCTATGCTATCCATGATCTATTTCCTAACATATATTCTTATGGGAATTTTTGTTCCTTTAATAATAGTTTTTATTGAGCTTATAAATTTACCAAAGCATATCCCTAGGGATTGTCAAACTAGGTGTGCAGTAATGCACATTGTCATGTACCAAATTACCCTAAGTCAAGATTGGAACATCTTTTAGGAGTATTTACCCCTATGTACATCTATTCCAGAACAATATCCACCTGTAGTATCCTAACAGGGATATATTTTCTTGATAAACCACCTACTCTATACTTACCAAAATTTAGGGATATTTTCTTATAATTAGTCTTATACCTAAGTCATTATCTAGATTTCTCTAATACTAAGGATTTTTCTAGAGTTTTCTAATACTAATATCAAAAATAACTAAACCTATCCTCTGATACCAATTATAACTACCATGCTCTTTATTACACAATGATACATGTTTTGTTACATAAAATTACACTAAATACTACCTATAAGTTCAATAGTTATAGTGAATTTGGGAAACTAGGTACATTACATAACAACTTAATACATGAAAAGCAACATCTTTATTGAAAACTTCTTTAACATGATGAAAACATTCCTTCGTCTTAACACTGTATGGGATAACCTGAAGACATACATAAGAAAGGGGTGATCTATAAAGCCTAGTAAGGGAATAAACAAGGAATAAAATGAGGAATAAAATAAATGTTATACAATGGTCATGTTAATGGATCATAAAAAGAATATGAATAATAAGGCATTACATAACATGATAATAATAACATGGGAAATGTGGCAACAACTTGAAACAATGAATCATAAACATAGGTCAAGGATAAACTTAGCAAGACATAATGGTGGGAAAAGTCCCATAAAGGAACCAGGTAAACCCCCTATCCCAACATGATGTATCATGATACTAATCATTACCCAATGCATTGAAGCCCTATATAATTCTGGGCACACCCATCACTTCCATTTCAATATCATGCTTAAGTGTGCCACATAGATCATACAACATGAATTCATTCATCATCATAATTTATTCCATGATCAAGAAATGTGGAATAAATATATGTAATTACCCAATAAATAATTATATGTTCATAAAGTTGAATACCCTTGATAGAAAAATAGGTATGGAATTCACTACACAATAATTTTGGCATGGAAAATCATGGTGAAATTTTGGCAGCATAACGATGTCATATAGAAATTCATAAAATGGGTTGATGAGAGAGAAAGGAGTATATAATTATTTATACATGAAATGGAAAGTAATAGGTACATGTAAATACATTACCCAACATAAGTAATTGTAAATATAAGGCATATCATAATTAAGAAACTTGAAGACAAAGGAGAAAGGAAAGACCCCTTACAAAATTTCGGTATGGTAACGAGTGTAAAAAAGGTTCTTATGAGGGTTAAATGAGAGATAAAGGGGATATCATAATTTATAAATCAAATGGAAAGTAAGGTGTATATTTAAGAAATAACACAACATAGGAAAAATTAAATTAAAATACATAACATAAAATGAATGCTTGATAAAGGTGGAGAGTGGAAGATAAGGTTTCCTTACATAATTTCAGTATAGTAACGAATTAGATAAATATCAAAATAAGAGATAATAAATAATATATAATTAAAATAACATAAATTGGAAAGTAATAGAATCATAGTAAATGAATTAAAATATAAGCAATTGAAATTATAAAGACTAATTTCAAGGAAGATTCTTGAATTGAAAGAATGAGATGAAGGCGAGGATATCCCTTACTTGAATGTGTGGACCAAAAGGCTTGGGAGGGGATTCTTAAAAGCTTGGGGGAACCTTTGTATGACTCTATGTAGTATAGAAAAGATTTTTTGCATGCTCCAAGGGGTTTTAGTAAAGCTAAATGGGATATTTATAGGTTTTATATAGGAAAAGAGGGGGATTTCTTTATTCTTTTGGTTTTGTACCTTACATAATAAAATATTCAAACTACAAACCATCCCATGGTATTTTACCATGGATTCTGAAAAAGGATATTGGTTTAAATTATTTTATAATTAAAAGGTCTTAAGATAACAAAATAATTCCCTTTATTATGTGGAGGTGAGTCACACTCTCAAAGAAATTATTTTAAAATATTAAAATATATTATAAGTACAGTAGGATTCATTAAGGCTTTATAAAATAAATAAAATAAACATAAAATTACATTATCTTAAATTAAAAGCATATATATGGATGAGTATACCTTTTATAGTATTTATTACATCACTATAGGGCCATTATGATGTCATAAAACACACCATATATTTATACTGTATTTAATTTTTACACAAAAATTTGATTATCTCATAAAATTATGAAAAAATCACTGTTAGATAAATTAAAAATCCTGATTCTAAAAATAATATTCATTTTATCTAAATAATTTTTTAAAAATTCTAATTTTCACTTTTAAAATAAAACCTTCATTTATTGAAAATGATGGGTTTTTGACAAATAATAGTTTTTTTGAACCCTTATAAAAATTACATTTGACATCATAAAAAATATATGATAATTTATATTTGATAAATATTATTTAATAATAATATTTCACTAAATATTATTTATTTTAAAAAACCATTTATTCATAAATTCATTAATTGAATTTTAATATTAACCAAAAATACAATTTGTGCTTTAAAAATCATTTACAAAGTAACAATAATAGGATGAAAATATATTTATTGTTCTATAAAAAATAATGAAAATATTCATATTTCTAGGGTCTTGATACATATCTCTTTAATACACTAGCATAATCTCTAAGAATAAGGAGCGAGATGGTGGGGCTTTCATGGGTCCATTTGGTGAACATGGTTTAGGTTGTGATATCAATGAGCTTGAACTTCTTCTATAAATGATTTTTCTCATACTTAAGTTGGTTGATATCATCTTGGTATTTGTCTAGAGAAAATCCTTTAAATTTTATCTCCCTCGGAATATTTGATAAATTGGATTCATAAGGTACGATCCTACTGGTTGAGGTCATTAATTCCTTTGTCTGTACCAAAAGGATTTATTAAAACCCTATATTTATACTAGTCATGTGATCACTATTCAATGGTTATATTATCAAGGGTAAATATACTTAACAATCATTTAAATATAATTAGATATAATAAAAAAATAATTTCATGTGCTTTCTATTTAATTAAATCAAAAAGTGCAATTTTATTCATAACATTTCGGGTTGTCACAACCTAGGTGAAACTGTTTCTCCATACCATAGGGGATAAACCCCTACACCCATACTCATGATATGTTTTTGGATATGATCCCGCCTATTTAGGTTGGTCCTTTTTCTACTTTCACTTACCCCCATGAAAAATGGAGGGCTTCACCATGAACTTTTTAGGCATGGTTGAGCACATTTTGGGTTGTATACATCGAAATCCAATCTTCTCATTCATTTGGCATAAATATGAATTTCTACTTAAACTCAACATGTGGTGTCTATGTGTGGTTTACATATTTAATTATATGAAAAAGTTCATGAAATTCATTTTACAGTGTCAACAAAATATCCCCCTTAGAATTAGATTCATTCAGGGTGAAAAGAATATAGTTCTAAGGTAACTGTAGGGAACTTTGATGAATTACAACATAATTTGGTTGGATTTTGAGCTATCTCAATTATTGTAAGGATTCTATAATTGTTTCCTTATCTATAGGGACCATATAATGGGGTTAAACTATTGATAAGGTTATATGAACAACCCTACAAATTTTGTGTCTTTTTATGTCATCACCGTAATTTTTTCTTAAGTCTAACAGAAATAAGATTTAGTGGGTAGGACTTGGCTTCTGCTTAGACTTCCCTTTGTGAATTTCTAGCATAAAAATTTTTGTGCCAATTTCTTTTCATTGCTCAATTTTTTCCTAAACCACATGTAGTGTGGGTCTAGCAATATTAGACTCAATTTTTTTAAAGAGTTTCCTTTACAGGTTTTCAATATGGTGAGTACTATGTCTCTTTTGGTGGGAAATTTAAATTCATGCAAGTCGAACTAATGATAATGGTGTTTTAGGTAGAACATCTTTGACCATATGTTTTGAAACGATGACCCAAAACATGGATTAAAGGCTGAGAATGTTCGAAAATTATTTAGTTTCCCAATGGGGAATTTTGAGCCACGATTTTGTGGTTCTTGAATCTAAAACATGATATTCGATAATAAAGGAGGTATCTCTTGAGGATGAAGTTACCAATTGTTTAAAACCCCATTTTTTGGGATACTTTATGTAAATCCAACAGGGTTGTATTACAACATAGTTAAATAGTGGCATCCTTTGGTTGGAAGGACCTGAAATTTTTGATCAACTTATTAAAATGAAGTTGGGGCATGTTACATCATAGTCAAGAAAAGGAGTTCTCAAGCATTCAAATAATATATTACTGATGGTTGAAGTAATATTATAGAGATTTAGAATTATCAAGACCATGATGAGTGGTTTTACCAAAGGGATGTGTCTAAGAATGATAAGAGAATCTATATTGGCATTGGATGTGGATGGGAAACCACTCCTACATGAATTTGGGTTGAGTGAAGGAGGGAAATTTTTCTTAAATGATTGGTGTTAGGGAGGATAGACCATTATTGACAGAGTTTGAAACATTGTGCAATTTAATGTCATGTGACTAGGAAATTGACCATGTAGTTTAATGTCTTATGGTGAGGAAATTATCCTATATAGTTTAAATTCATACAATAAGGATGTTATGCCATGTAGTTTAAATTCATACAATAAGGATATTATGTTTTTTAGTTTAAATTCTTATAGAAAGGACATTATGGGGGATATAATTTAAGGTCTTTAGCTTTGACCGAAAGGATAATGGTTTTCCCCTTTCATGGTAATTTTTTTGAGAATGAGCTATCACTTTAAGGTATGAGGGGTGAAAATTTTAAGTTGTAATATGAGGGTTTTCATATCCTAAGAGTGGTATGGGGAAGTAGATTATAGCGATAGAGGAGGTCTCTCCTAAGGAAGAAGTTACCGATGAATGAAAAAACCATTTTGTGGGCTACTTTATGCAAATCCAACAAGGGCATGTTACAGCATAGTCAATAGTGGAATTCCTTGGTTGAAAAACCTATTTTGTGGGATACTTTATGAAAATTCATCTCAGGTGTGTTATAGTATAGTCAGGAAAAGAAGTTCTGGGGAATTCCAACATTCTATCGTCGATGGCTGAAGGAAGTTTATGGAGATTAGGATTTCCCCGGATACATAGTCTAGTTTTGTGGAAAGAAAGTACCTAAATATTGAAGAATCATTTAAATTCATGGTTACCAATGAATTGGAGGAATAGGTTTGTAACGACCCAAAGTTTTCCAATGGAAATTCCCTTCTTATAATAATGTCATAAAATAACATGAAAACACAACATAATGAACTACTAAGTGATAAGTGACCTTTAAACATAAGTTTGTCACTTCTGTGTTTGGAATTTTGAAAATCTGACATACATGGTTATGTTTAAGATGATATTTTGAGTCTAATAAAACAAAAATATTTTTTGGTGAATAGTAACTTACCCTTATAAATAGTAACATATCCTTATTAATAGTAATATGACCCTTATTAATAGTGAATCATTCAACATAATAGTAACCTTACCCATGAATAATTAAATAAAATTTAGACATCTTTGAAAGTGACAATTTGACCTTAGTAAACGTTTTGATATTTTGTAAGTCATAAATAAATAATTATAATTAATTAATTAATTTAAAAAAAAAATATTTTATTAAAATGTGTTCAATAATTATAAAATCAATGTCTTATAATTTTTAGATAATTTTATAAGACCCTATGTAATTTTTGAAAGCACTATAAAATCAGTTTTAATTTTAAAAACTGTTTTTTTAAGTAAATTGTGATTTTAATTAAATATTAAATTAATAATATTTAGAAAATTATTTTTTAAAAATGGACTTCATTTTTGTATTCTACAAATTGAAAAATGGTTGGGGTAAAATTTTGTGATTTTTCTAAAATACTTGAATTTTTTGTGAATAGTAAAATACATTAATTTACCGTATAAATACATTTTAATTAAAACCCACTATTCCTGAAATCACAAGTGATATAAGAACCCAAATCTCGAACTCACATTCCTTATTTACTATTCTTGGTCATTCAAGACTCACTATTCCTTGTCTTAGGGGAAATTAATAAACTAATGAATTTTATATTAAGGAAACCCCTCTCCCCTCCACTATAAATACCACCCTTCACACCCTCATTTCCTCACACCTCTCAAGATTCAATACTTCTCTAAAATCTTCCCAAACACCTTCCCTAGCCCCTATCCCACGTTCAAGAGCTACTGGTCTCATCAAAAGACCAATCCTAGCTTCTTTAAGGAGGATTTCAAAAGGAATACTTAAGAGGTAATTTCTCTCCCTCTTCTCCCTTAATTTCCTTTCATGTTCAAGTTCATTTCTTGATCTCTCCCCACGTATCGTCATCCAAATGGTATTTTAAATCCCATATTATAAATATAATGTAATTTTATTATGCTAATTAGATATTATATCATCCAACCACCTTTCCCTCTTCCTTTTATTTTATTAAAGAGAACGTTGTTCGTGAGGTGTTAATTTATCACCTTAAAGAACGACAAGTTTTCTTCTTCCATTTCTACCTTCATATCTGGTCATGAAACCATTTTTATGGTTGAACCAGAACATGTTATATGTATTATCTCCTATTTAGAGTTCTGGAACTATCTTATGACCATATTACTAAGTGATAAGTTAAAACAAGTTCGTTATGATCAAAAAACCGCCCAAATTAACCCAAATAATCATCATTTAATTCTTATCTAATGATTCATACACATGGATATAATATAATTCATTATAAGATAATTAAAAATTCTGTAATATCATTAATAACATTAAATATAATTTCTGGATGTTTACCCATGTTCTACCTGAACATCAATTTATGAATACAAGTGAACCACCTAAGAAAAACCATAAAAACGAACATCCCCGAACAATGTTTTTAAACTCTATAAGTCATCCAAAGGAACATAAAATGAAAAAATGAAACCATAATGAACCCTATTAATGTATAAAAGGTTATGGAATTTCTATTTAATTAATTTAATGTCATTATATAGGACATTAAAGAGAAAGAAGCATTCAGATACAAGGTAAGGGGAAATTCTTGAACCCTACTTTCATCTTTCGGGTTCTCCCTCTTTCAATCTTTTTTGTTATGGTTACTCCTTAAAAATATTTTTTTCATCATTTTCTTTCCTTTTATGGGATATACATGTTTACCACTACTTCTTATGTCAAACAAAATTTCTTCCAAAAGAACTCTTCTTTCAAGAACACACCTTTTACTTATCATTCAAGATTTACGGTTCTTGTATCAAGTATGTTATTCCCTCTTTATTTTGGGAACCCAAAGTTTATAAATGTGTTATTATGAGATGAAACCCATTAATTTTCATGGGTTATTTATTTTCATTTATTCTATATTTTCATTGTGGCATGCATGATAAATTATAATGTTATGATGTGATGGGTGCACCCAGAATTATATAGTGCAATATGAATGTTTAAATGTGACGGGTGCACTCAGAATTATATAGCGCTCCAATGCATTGGGTAAAGTGATGAATCTCATGAGTAAATTTGAAATGATGTGTGAAAAATATTCTATATTGGTTCACAAGTATGTGTGGTAGTTAATCACTAATACATGATGTTGCATTTTTATGCATTGCCACATTTCAAGTCTTATATTTATGCTTCCACTCATGTTCATGATCTTTTTCCCATGTTATGATTATGCTCACCCCATGCTATACTATTCTTATATATACTCTTATTGGGCTTCTATATCACCCCTTTTTATGTATATCCTTAGGTGGATACATGTACTAAGGAGAGGAAAAGTGCCAATAAGAAGCTGGAGAAGAAGAAATTAAATAAATGTTTATGCTTGATGTTGTAATTTCTATGTATGGTTCTAGTTTTCCCAAGACACTAAACCGTTGGATCCTCTATGTGTAATAATATTATGTTTTTTATATTTAAAATGATGTAATAGTAATTTAATAAAAGTCTGGGTCGCTATAGTTGGTATCAGAGGAAAGGTTTAGTTAATTTGGGAATTAGGATTAGTGAACCCTAGAGAAAACCTATAGCATGAGACTAAGTACAAATATGCACACGATAATATTTACATAGGGATCCCATATGTTATGTTTTTGTTATAAATTGTTTAAATGAATAAGTTATTCATGACTTGTTTACTTATGTTTTTTTCTAACCTTTTCTATTTTAGAAAATGGTGGGAACTAGGAAAATCAGGCCAAAAACTCGTGCGAGGGGCAATGCAATGATTGCCAGAATGACATCCCCAATGATTTGGTAGGTGGAGTTCAAGACTTCATGGTGATGATTACCCAATTATCTTAGGTTATGAACAATAACCATAATAATGGGGAACGTCCTCCTTCACCAAAGAGGGGGAAACTGGCTATCGAATGTTTTATGCGGTAACAACCATCGACGTATAGTGGATCTTCCGATCCACTAGTTGTGGAACAGTGGGTCAACTCCATGGAGAAGATATTTTATGTTCTTCACTATTCTGAGACAGAGAAGGTGACCCTATCCATTTATCATCTAGATGGATAATTCGATCAATGGAGGGATTTGATTAAGAACACCAAGCCAAGGGAGGAAATTGAAGAGATGGAATGGTAATACTTTAAGATAATGTTTCTTAATAAGTACTTCCCACAAACTCTTCGCACGAAGATAGAGGGAGAATTCATAGAGATCAAGCAAAAAGAAGGATAATCTTTCACAACCTATGAAGCAAATTTCACAAGGCTTTCATGGTACGCTTCGGGTTTTGTTATCAATAATGATAGAAAAAATGATAGATTCTTTAGTTGATTAAAACCACACCTTCGAAAGGATCTTGAAATTCGAGACTTTGGGAGTTATGAAGAAGTTTTTCGATGTTCTCTCAAAGTGGAGATGGATTTTGGAGAATGGTCCCATGGCTATGTGGATAAGAAACGAAAGATGGAGTTTCAAGCTGGAGGATCTAATGACAAAAGTGGGAAGAAAACTCAATGACCTACATGCCAAAAATGTGGGAAGTTGCACCATGGGAACTGCCTCAAAGGGATGGGGAAATGATTCAAGTGTGGGAAAGAAGGATATCATGCTCAAGAGTGTCGAAAAGACACAAAAAGGAAGGATATTATAGCTGATGAAAGGAGAGAACAACTCATGGTTCAATGCTACAACTGTAGGGAGCTAGGGCACTATGCAAACTAGTGCACTAAACCTCGAGCTCTCGAGGGTAATCAGCGTCAATAGTCATAGAATCCAAAGGAACAAGGGAATGCTTATGCCATCACTACTGTGGAAGTAGATCAAGATAATAAAGGCGTACAAGGTACACTTCCTATTCACTCAAGAATGGAAAAAGTCTTATTTGATTATGGTTCTATGAATTCTTTTATATCTTGCAAGTTTTCTAGAACTATAGAACCGAATCCCTGAAACCTTGAAGTAGAGATATCTATAAAAACACCAAGTGGTTCAATCATTGCAACCCAAGTGTTTGACTCTTCTCATGTTGGCGTATGTGGAAATATTCTTCTAGAAAATCTCGTAATACTTACCTTTGTGGAATTTGATGCTATAATGGGAATGGATTGGCTCTCATTATATAGATCACATATCAACTTTCAGGAAAAGGAAATATAATTTCATATTCCGAACCTTCCCATGCTCCTCTAAAAATGAAAGAAAGATCATGAATCTCCTTTGAAAAATCCTTCAATATTTTTGGTGTTGATTCCTTATGAAGAAGAATACCTCACCCAAATGGTTGAGTCAAAGTAAAGTTCCAACCTTGAGGAAATGCCCATCGTAAGGGAATATGGCGATGTATTTCCCGGAGACTTACCTGGAATTCCCTCAGATCGTGAGGTAGAGTTCTCAATTGAACTCATAACTGGAGCTACTCCTATCTCAAAGTGTCCCTATAGGATGGCTCCTATCGAACTAGAGAAGTTAAAGAAGCAGCTACAAGAGAATCTGGATAGAGGGTTCATACGCCCTAGTGCATCACCTTGGGGTGCGCCAGTGCTCTTTGTGAAGAAGAAGGATGGAACAATGCAGTTGTGTATCGATTATCGGGAACTCAACAAGATCACCATAAAGAACAAGTATCCTCTCCCAAGGATTGATGACTTTTTCGATCAGTTAAGAGGATCTCAATACTTCTCAAAGGTGGATCTTCATTCTGGATATCATCAGGTAAAGGTGAAGAAGGAACATATTCAGAAAACTTCCTTCCGTACAAGGTATGGGCACTATGAGTTTTTAGTGATTCCCTTCAGACTTACTAATGCCCATGAAATCTTCATGGATTTGATGAATAGAGTCTTTAGACATTACCTCGACAAATTTGTGGTAGTGTTTATTGATGATATTATTATCTACTCCAAGAGCAAGGAGGAACATGAAGAACATCTAAGACTTGTGTTGGCGACATTGAGAAAGGATAAGTTGTACGCCAAGTTCAGAAAGTATGACTTTTGGATGAAGCAAGCCACATTATTGGGACATGTGATCAAAAGTGAGGGAATTTCTGTGGATCCTTCAAAGACAAAGGCGATTGAGGAATGGACTAGGACCTCTAATGTCACAGAAATCCATAGTTTTCTTGGATTAGATGGGTACTACCAACATTTTGTGAGAAACTTCTCACGATTGTCAAGCCCACTAACTAAGTTAACAAGGAAAGGGGTAAAGTATGTCTGGACAGAAGAATGTGAGGGAAGATTCAAGGAGCTAAAGAGAAGGCTGATCACTGCACCTGTACTCACACTACCGAAAAGTGGAGAAAGTTTTGTGATATACAGTGATGCGTCAAAGAAAGTCTTGGGTTGTGTACTCATGAAAAATGAAAATGTGATAGCCTATGCCTCACTAAAGTTTAAGATCCATGAGAAAAACTACCCAACTCATGATCTAGATCTAGAAGCCACGATTTTTTCCTTGAAAATTTGGCGGCACTACCTTTATGGTGAGAAGTGTGACATATACACCGACCACAAGAGCCTAAAGTATATATTCACACAAAAGGAGATAAACATGCACCAAATGAGATGGTTTAAGCTAATCAAGGATTACGATTTCTCTATTCACTATCATCCTGGAAAGGAAAATAAGGTAGTTGATGCTCTAAGCAGAAAAGAACCCGCTACTCTATCCATGTTACGGATTGAGAAAGACCATATCTTCTTGGATATGCCGAGAATGGATTTGGAAATCATAAGGTCATGGGATACATCCTACCTTTCCCAAATGATTGTGAAACCATCCATCCAAGAGAATATTAAGGAAGCACAAAGGGATGATGTGGAGATACAAAAGAGGGTGAATACAGTAAAGGAAGGTAAGCTGCAAGAGTTCCATATCGACGATGATGGTGTGATTCGGTTTGGAACGTGGCTTTGTGTTCCTTCATCACATGAGATAAAGAAGGAGCTATTGTACAATGCACATAGCTCAACTTTATTTATCCATCCTGGGAGTACAAAGATGTATCGTGATCTCCAAGAACACTTCTGGTGGAATAACATGAATAAGGAGATTGCAGAATATATATCAAGGTGCTTGGTATGTTAGCAAGTTAAAGCTCAGTGACAAAAGTCCAAAGGTATGATGCAGCCATTGCCTATACCCATGTGAAAATGGGAAAATGTTATTATGGACTTTGTCACGGGTCTCCCAAAGACGTAAAAGGTAAATAATACGATATGGATTATGGTTGACCGACTCACCAAGACTTCCCATTTTATTGCTATTCGGGAAGATATCTCACTTGAACAACTTGAAAATATATATGTGAAGGAAGTGGTGAGACTGCACGGTGTTCCACTCTCAATTGTCTCTGACCGTGATCCAAGGTTCACATCTAAATTCTGGAGGAGCCTTCAACATGCTTTGAGTACTGAATTAAATTTCAGCATGGCCTATCACCCCGAAACTGATGGCCAGTCTGAAAGACCTATTCAGACACTTGAAGATATGCTAAGAGCCTACTCTCTTGAATTTAAAGGTGGTTGGGATTAGCATCTCCCATTGTTTGAGTTCTCATACAACAATAGCTTTCACTTGAGTATTCAGATGAATCCATATGAAGCTCTGTATGGAAATCGATGTAGAACTCCAACCTGTTGGGATGATGTTGGATAAAGAAAGCAACTTGGACCTGATCTTATTGAAGAGATGACAGAGAAGGTTCAAGTCATCCAGAAACACATCAAATCTACTCAAAGTCGGCAAAAGAGCTATCCTGACAACCATCAAAGGGACTTTGGAGTTTGACATTGGAGATAAAGTCTTCCTTCGAATATCTCCATGGAAGAGAGTCATGTGATTCGGAAAGAAAGGGAGCTAACCCCAAGGTATATTGGCCCCTTTGAGATCCTTGACCGCATAGGAGCCGTGGCCTATCATCTTTCACTTCCACAAAATATGGATCAAGTTTATGATGTGTTTCATGTATCACTATTGAGGAAGTACATACCAGACCCCTCACATGTACTAAACTCAGAGGTGGTGCAGCTAGAAGATGATCTCTCCTATGAAGAGTAGCCAGTAAAGATTTTGGATCGGAGAGATAAGGTTCTACGCAACAAGACAACCCATCTTGTCAAAGTGTTGTAGAGGAACCATAAGTTTGAGGAAGAAACTTGGGAACTAGAAGAGGAAATGAAGGAGAAGTACCCTCACCTGTTTGTGTAAAGTGAAATTTCAGGGGCGAAATTTCTTAAAGGGGGGAGAATGTAACGACCCAAAGTTTTTCAATGGAAATTACCTTATTATAATCATGTCATAAAACAACATGAAAACACAACATAATGAACTACTAAGTGATAAGTGACCTTTAAACATAAGTTTGTCACTTCTATGTTTGGAATTTTAAAAAACTGACATACACGGTTGTGTTCAAGATGATTTTTGGAGTCTAATAAAACAAAAATAATTTTTGGTGAATAGTAACCTACCCTTATGAATAGTAACATACCCTTATGAATAGTAATATGACCCTTATTAATAGTGAATCATTCAACATAATATTAACCTTACCCATGAATAATTAAATAAAATTTAGACATCTTCGAAAGTGACAATTTGACCTTAGTAAACGTTTTGGTATTTTATAAGTCATAAATAAATAATTATAATTAATTAATTAATTTAAAAGAAAATGTATTTTCTTAAAATGTGTTCAATAATTATCAAATCAATTTCTTATAGTTTTTATAGAATTTTATAATACCCTATGTAATTTTTGAAAGCACTATAAAATCAGTTTTAATTTTAAAAACTGTTTTTTTAAGTAAATTATGATTTTAATTAAATAATAAATTAATAATATTTAGAAAATTATTTTTGAAAAATGGACTTCATTTTTGTATTCTACACGTCAAAAAATGGTTGGGCTAAAATTTTGGGATTTTTCTAAAACACTTGAATTTTTGTGAATAGTAAAATACATTAATTTACCATATAAATACATTTTAATTAAAACCCACTATTCCTGACATCACAAGTGATGTAACCAAAAAAATCTCGAACTCACATGCCTTATTTACTATTCTTGGTCATTCAAGACTCACTATTCGTTATCTTATGTGAAATTAATAAACTAATGAATTTTATATTAAGGAAACCCCTCTCCCCACCACTATAAATATCACCCTTCACACCCTCATTTCCTCACACCTCTCAAGCTTCCAGCCTTCTCTAAACTCTACCTAAACACATTCCCTAGCCCCTATCCCATGTTCAATATCTGCTGGTATCATCAAAAGACCAATCCTATCTTCTTTAAGGAGGATTTCAAGAGGAATACTTAAGAGGTAATTTCTCTCCCTCTTCTCCCTTAATTTCCTTTCATGTTCAAGTTCATTTCTTGATCTCTCCCAACCTATTGTCATAAAAATGGTATTTTAAATCCCTTTTTATACATATAATGTAATTTTATGATGCTAATGGGATATTATATCATCCAACCCCCTTTCCCTCTTCCTTTTATTTTATTAAAGAGAACGTTGTTCGTGAGGTGTTAATTTGTCACCTTCAAGAATGACAAGTTTTCTTCTTCCATTTCTACATTCAGATATTGTCATGAAACCATTTTTTTGGTTGAACCAGAACATTTTATATGTATTATATCCTATTTAGATTTCTGGGACTATATTATGACCATATTACTAAGTGATAAGTTAAAACAAGTTCGTTATGATCAAAAAATCGCCCAAATTAACCCAAATAATCATCATTTAATTATTATCTAATGATTCATACAAATGGATCTAATATAATTAATTATAAGATCATTAAAACTTCTGTTATATCATTTATAACATGAAATATCAGTTTTGTATGTTTACCCATGTTCTACCCGAACATCAATTTATGAATACAAGTGAACCACCTAAGAAAAACCATAAAAATGAACATCCTCGAACAATGTTTTTAAACTCTATAAGCCATCCAAAGGAACATAAAATGACATAATGAAACCAGAATGAACCCTATTAATGTATAAAAGGTTCTAAAATTTATAATTAATGAATATAATTTCATTATATAGGACATTAAATAGAAGGAAGCATTCAGATACAAGGTAAGGGGAAATTCTCGAACCCTACTTTCATCCTTCAGGTTCTCCCTCTTTCACTCCTTTTTGTAATGGTTACTCCTTAAAAATATTTTGTTCATAATTGTCTTTACTTTTATGGTATATACATTTTTACCACTACTATTTGTGTCAAGCAAAATGTTTTCCAAAATAACTCTTCTTTCAAGAACACACCTTTTACTTCTCATTCAAGATTTATGGTTCTTATATCAAGTATGTTATTCCCTCTTTATTTTGGGAACCCAAAGTTTATGAATGTGTTATTATAATATGAAACCCATTTCTTTTAATGGGTTAGATATGTTCATTTATGTTATATGTTCATTGTGTCATGCGTGATAAATGATAATGTTATGATGTGATGGGTGCGCCCGGAATTATATAGCACAATATGAATGTTTAAATGTGATGGGTGTGCCCAGAATTATATAGTGCTCCAATGCATTGGATAAAGTGATGAATATCATGAGTAAATGTGAAACAATTTGTGAACAATATGATATCTTGGTTCACAAGTATGTGTGGTAGTTAACCACTAAGACATGATGTTTCATTTTTATGCATTGACACATTTCAAGTCTTATATTTATGCTTCCTCTCATGTTCATGATATTTTTACCATGTTATGATTATGATCACCCCATGCTATACTATTCTTATTTATCCTCTTATTGGGTTTATAGATCACCCCTTTTTATGTATATCCTCAGGTGGCTACATGTACTAAGTAGAGGACAAGTTCCAATAAGAAGCTAGAGAAGAAGAAATTAAATAAATGTTTATGCTTGATTTTTTAATTTATATGTATGGTCCTAGTTTTCCCAAGACACTAAACTGTTGTATCCTCTATGTGTAATACTATTATGTTGTTTATCTATAAAATGATGTAATAGTAATGTAAGAAAAGGATGGGTCGCTATAAGGTTCATTGCACATGTCTTAACCAAGCACAGTAAATATGTTTCCTGTATTTTTAGGTCATGTGGATAGGACTATAGCATTATAGAAATTATAGGTGATATGTGGCCTACCATACCAAGATCTTTCTTTCATACTTTGGTCATGAGGGATGAAATTGTGAACCATGGTCTTAGGGGTTTTTAGATCAGGAGAAGGATATGGGACAAGTATGAGAGAGATGACAGCAAGCTGAATTTGGATCACGAGTTCCATTATAATGTTATCAAAGCTTACAAGGATATAAGAGGCTTCTCCCAAGGTGATGTTACCTCTAGTTAAAAAACCCATTTTGTGGGTTGTTTTATGAAAATCCTACTGGGGTGTATTACTATATAGTCAAATAGTGGCATCCTCTGGATGACTAACAAATTTTTTGGCTACTTTATCAAAATCCAATTGGGTAATGGTATAGCACAGTCAGGAAAATGATTCCGAATTTATCATATATTCTATCACTTGGATTTGGGGGATGATTATGAAGATCTAAAAGTTCCCAGGAGTAGGATTATGACATGTTGAAGGGACATTTCTAAGAACAAAGTATGTGTTTGGACTAATATTTCCCATGAATTTTGAAGTTCCCTGCATAAATCTGACTCATATGTGAATGGGTTGTATCTATTTCCTTGGTGGAACTCTTGATGAGGGGACCTGAATTAAAAGATCCTGCATAAATATTTGTTTTTTATGTAGAAGAGGGGGAATTTTTTTACATTGTGGATGATACTAGGACTTGAGGCCTAGGTGTCACTATATATCTCATTGGAATGAGAATCAATCCATACATAGTTCTTTACATGCCATTCAATTTAATTTCATGTGGCTAGGATATTAGCCATGCAATTTAACGTCATGGAGTATGAACATCAGTCGTGTGGTTTAACGTCATGCAGTAAGGAAGAATGTGACTTGATATGATTGTGGCTGGACTAATATATAGGACTCAAGAATCACTATGTATCTTGTTTGAGTAATAATTAATGGAAACTTAGTTCTACAATAAATATCCCCCATACTTATTGAATTCATGTGTGGAGGAAAAGGTGGGTTTGAGTATGGGCTCACACATAGGGTGAGAACCCATATTGAATTCTCTAACATAGATCTGACTCGTACATAAGAGAGTGGGGGTATTTCCCATACTAAGTTTCAGTTGGGTCTGGGATTGAAGATCCGGATATCACTATGTATCTTGTTGGAATGAGAATCAAGTCACACATAGTTCTTAAAGATATCTTGTAATTTATTGTCATACGACGAGGACATCTAGTGTGCCATTTAAGGTATTCTAGCCAGGACCATGATATCCCTGATGTAAAATAATGTGCCTTACTCATTTAGGAAAATATTTTACCAAAACTCATAATCTCATGTGAGCTATTCTCAATGTGATAAATAAGGAGTTGAAAAGGTTTCTTCCACTATATAAAGGCAATTCAAGGGAAATATAAGGAAGTTTTGACTTTTGTGGTGGATGGGCCAAGAGGTACGATCCAGGAATCGCTATGTATCTCATTAGGATGAAAATCAATCCATACATAGTTCTTGAAATCCCATGCCTTTTAATTTCATGTGATAAGGACAGAGATGAACCGATGTGAAATAGAGGAAATGTTGTGACTGGGCCCAATTATGGGAATATGGGTGTCACTACATATACTATGATGGTAGGAATCAATCCATACACAGAGCTTAAAATATTCCCTATGCAGGTCTGACCCATTCATAGGGAGAGGGAGTTTTTTTATTATTTTTTTATAGTTGGACCTAGGATTGGAGATCTAGGTGTCACTATGTGTCTCACTGGAGAAATAATCAAGCCACACGTAGTTCTTGAAGAACTGTTCGGTTTAACATCATGTGGTGAGGATATAGTATCTATGAATCACTATATATCTTGTTAGAGAAAAAATCAAGACACATGTAGTTATTTAATAACCATGTAGTTTAACATCATGTAGTAAGGATATAGGCTTCTCAACGTGAAAAGTTGTATTGCAGTTGGACTAGGATATAAGATATGGGAATCACTGTATATCTTTGTTGGGGAAAGAATCAAGACACATTTAGTTCTTGAAGAATTTTTCCCCACATTAATCAGGATTTTATGTGAGGAAAGGGAGATTTAAAATTTTCTAAAATAATTTTTGGGCCCAAGACATGATGTAACGCCCCGAAAATCTAAAATAGGATCATTGTATTTTATAGCATGTATGACACACAACACCAAGAATGTAAGGGAATATAATATCCTTAGTGTTTATAATATATTTAATATTTTAAATAAATTCAATATATTTTATAGCTTGCAATGAAAAAAACACTGAGTTAGTACACTTCGTACGCAACAACGATTTTTTTACAATGGCTCGCGTTACACACAAGAATGAGTTTTATCGAACAATAATATAATATTAAAATATTATTATTTAATATAATAAGATATAATCTGGCCTTTAAATTAAGGGATATGAATAGTATTAATCAACTTATGAAAATATATGGTATACACAATATAAAACTAATTCATTGGTTACAAATTAATTATAAATGAATATAAGAACCAATTGAAAATAAAAAGAATATTTTTGTAGAAAACTATTCTTATGCTCAAAAAGTTATTTTATCTTAATAAATTAAATTAATTAAAATAAGTGAATGATATTAATTAAATATATATTTTATATATCCAATCAAATATTTTTTAAATTTATCCAATATATTTGATAGATATAATATAGGAACAAACCCAATATTACACATAAAAACCAATATTTTTATTAAGGAATTTTTCCACCTTTTAATGGAGAACATATTTTAAATAAAAATTTTGGAAATTTTATAAACCTTATATGTAAAATTAAACTTAATTTTTGAAATAAAAACATAAAAATTAGTTTAGGTGGTTTTTTGGTATTTTTCTGCAAAGTTTCATTTTTTGATGAATGGTGAAAAATATTGAATTTTAATTCGAAAATGTTTTTTCATATCATTTATTTATAAGTTTAAATTATCTTTTTGATTGGTTTTAATGTTTAATTAGATAAATTTTATTTAAATTAATCCAATTTAGTTCATTTGAATCAATTTCATTTTGAAAATGGATATAAAGATTTAGGAAACTTTTGAACATTTTTACTTTAAAAACCCACATTGTCATCTCGTCTACAAGATTAAATGTCAATTAATTTTTGCCACTTATATTATTGGAATTTGGAAAAATGGATTCCATATTTAGAATCAGTATAATTTATAATATATTTAATTAGTTTTTTCTAAAAAAAATGGTGAAATTAATTAAAATTAATTACAATGATTAAGAGGAAAATTAGCTTAATAAAGGGACTAAACCTTAAACTTAAGGGCCAAAATGGCCTATAAAATTTTCAAACATCCATTGGATTTCCATATTTATACCATATAATTACTTTTATCAAATTATTTCCATTATTTTATACACTTTAAATGGGAAAAATGTATGTGGAATTCCCTTTTACAAATTTTACAAGAGTGTCACCCCTCCTCCACTATAAAAAGGCACTCACCACTCCCACTTCCTCACACATCTCAAGACTCTTTGAATTGACCTATATCTACCAAAATATATCCTCATAATACCTCCAATCAACCTATAATAATCTCCTTGGGCATAAATCCATCCAATTAATCCCTTTGGTGCAAACCAAAAGTAGTTACCTGATTAAGAGGCGACATCCTTTCTCAAGATCTTTAGTTTTATTTCTATCTCCACTCTTTAAATTATTATTATTTCATACTTATATAAAAAAACCAGTATCCTAAATATAATGAGATTTTTTTATGTTAATGGTTATACCTACACTTATACACACTTCTATATAATGGGTAACTAACTAAAAATTTATGTGTACGACGAACTACCGCCTCATGAAACAAACTTGTTCGTTTTTCCTTTACCACCTCTCATGGTTAGGAATTATGATGGAAAAATTATTTATATATGTTATAAATAATATTTATAATTTATTTATACTTCTGAAATTTTTTTATTAAACATACCATTATGCACTCTATTTTGTGGGAATACGATTACATCGTTTTTGGAAGTGTGGACTACTACCCCCTCAAAGTGATGTGATTCATTCACACTATAAATGGGATGTATAAAGGATGAATTTAATAAACCTGTGTAGCATATATGAAATATATATGATACTTTAATTATAATATACATATATATAATTTTATTTTCATTTTTTTAATATAACAAATAAATGAAAGTAGTGTTCATACGTACGTACGGCCTACCGTCTCCATGAACAGTGCATTACATTTCTTATCTCCAAATATTATAGATTATTATAAATAAATATTTACTGAACATATTTAATTATATCATGGTTTAAATACTTGATATGATGAAATAATTATCAACATAATAAGAACAAAAAGTAATAGTTCAAAACATACTCAAAAGACTAGGTAATTAACATCCAAAATAGTGAAAATAATGAAATATTATTAACAAATAGGTAATAAGATATTATAATAAGATTATATATGATATTATAAATATGTGTATGGTTCTGGTATTAGTTAGTTACATGTTTAAAACCATTATACAGTAAGTTAAAGGACGTTCACCCAAAAAGTAAATGTAATGTAATGGATTTCATCTCAATTTAAATTCCATTGACACTTATTTGTTGTTATGCTTCTAATATCTTTTATATGGTGTATATAATTCCCTTTGACATGTTATATCATGAATATACATATTATCATGATATTATAAGTTTCATTTAATGTTATTTATTCATTTATATTATGATTAAAATGTTTCAAAGTTGTATGGGACACTTTGGAATGTTTAAAGATTATTCGCCTCAAGAACATTTTTAATGATTATCTTTGAAATATCACTTCCTTTTGTGATCGTTAACTTTCTATTAAAACATTCACTTTATTTTTGTGCACCTAATTTCTTATATATGGTGTACATACTTCCACTTTGTCATATAATATCATGATTCAATCATTATTCATGATATTTTGAGTTTTAATTTGAATTTTTTCTTTTAAGGGGATTTTTGTAAAAAGATATCTAAGTGGAAAAGAATTTCATAACCCAATTTCTTTTCATTGGTTTATATTACTTACTCATTGTCATATATATTCCTTAATTATGTGTACAATAACTTTGAATATCTATTTATGTATTTACACTTCTTTATGTATATTTATAGTTGATACACATAATCCACTCATTGATTAATTCCCACCTCAATGTTATAATATTTTCAAGGGTTTAATTTACAATTTCATTTTGTTAGTGATTTTTTACACTTGAATTTTCATCATAGAAAATTATTTTTTTATTATTCAATAAACCCTTTTATTTTCTTGTCCTCTAGCTATTCGTGACCTTTTTCAAGTATTAGTACCATTTTTTCTACTCTTTGGTACGCTAAATGTTTTAGAAAATGTTTTTAAGTAAACCCAACTTCATTTCTATATTTAGTTGAAGAACCTATTTTATTCTAAAAACCATGTTTTATTAAAAAAATAAAAAATATTTTTACCCTTTTAAAAATAATTTATCAAATAAATTTTCCCCTCTTTTTAATTTTAACAATTCTTTTTAAAGGAATATTTTTGTTGCTTTACGAACAATGAATTTTTCTAACCTTTTTACCATGAAAAAAATAACGTTATTTTTACCTTGTATGGAATGTACATATTTACCCACCATCATTTCTTTGAATCTTCCTTCTCATGTTTAAAAGATTAATTTTTTGAAAGTGATTTTCAAAGAGAAGTATTTTGGAAAAAAATTAAAAATAAAAAAGATATTTTCCTCAATAAAGTTTTTAAAATATATTTTATAGTGTTTCTATTCATCAATGACAACAACCCTTTATTTCTACCCCAATTGGGATATTTTTTTATTGATACCATACTTATTCTTCTTCTATATGGTTTATGATTGATTTTTCCGAGGATAGTATTAACATTCACTTCCTTGATTCCTTTGTTAGACCCCTTGAAATATTCAATTTCCTATTGAATTTCCCCTAATTATCCATATCGTTTATCATGGATATGTTCATTTCCTAAACTGTATACCATTTTTCATATGGTTTTTACTTTGAAATCTATTTTATTATTTGGGGAAATATTGAAAAATATTTATCTTCTACACCATACGGATATTTGATAAGAAATATTGTTAAATCAATTATTTGATATATGAGGAATGCTTTGGACATGTACGAAACAAGTGGGTCCTAGTTATAAATATCACTTTGATGCATCGGTAGTCTCATGGGATGAGTTACTTGGCTATCCTTATATGGGTTTTTATCCGATATACTAACTCGTCTTGTGAAAGTTATTGACAGTAATGGTTCTATGTTCCTAGAAAACATAGAATCCAATAATTAAACATTTCACTCATTTAGATTCATTTATTATTTATCCATGAGATTTTTCATCGACATATCTATAGATGAATTTCACTCTCAGTTAATTAATTAAATGGTGTATGTTTTTAGTTTCATACCTTTCCATATTTATTTTTCCTTATCTAGTTATTTTAATAGCATTTGTTTTTAGTTATTTACCTTTCTATATTGTTTAAGCACTTCCTTCTCAGATTATTGATTTCATGGAATGTTTCTTTAGTTATTAACTTTTTATATATATTATTCCCATTGATTCATTATTTATTTTTCTATATTTACTCATACTGAGCATTTGAGATCACCCTTATTATGTTTCCATTCCCCGGGATTTCCTAAAGTGTATTGGGAAAGTTATGCAAGGATACTATATATGGAATGGAGTTATTACCCAAGAAAAGAAAAAAAATTATTTTGTAATTAGTGTATTCATTTGTAATACAATACTCATGTATATATCTAGTTTACTAAGACTATTAAACTCTTTAGGGCTTTGGGATTTGATTCCTTGTAATAATTCAAATGTAATGGTAATAGACACTAGCTTCGAGCTTCTGGGGTCGATTCACTACAGTTAGTATCATAGGAAGTTTATTATCAACCTTTTTAACTAGATTTAGGAAAACATAGATTATATAACATAACCCTAAGATAGAACTTGAGGATAAGTATAGAACAACACCCAAGAATTTTGGTAAAGTATAGATTATGTAGTTCTTCCTAGTAATACATCCCTTTTAGGATACTATAAGTGCACATGGTTCTGGCACAAATGTACCTAGGGGTAACAACTCTGACAAGGTGTGTCGGGTCTGACTTAGCATAACCCGTAGCACAAAAATGTTCCTTAATGTGCACCTTGTTTGACACTCCTGATGGATACACTTAGGATAAATCTAATTTTCTCTACAAACCATTATGATGGATTTGATTTGATAATAATAATGAATTACCTAGGTTAAACCTTAGACCATGGAAGGACCTATGTGAAAATAAAATGGATAATGTATTTATGTAATGAGTTTTTATTGAAAACCTTAGTTAAAAGGATATCTAGTTATTAGACTTATTTCAAGGATATCCATCATATTTATTTTGTAAATTTTATCAATGCAGTTTTAAAAAAGGACAACATGTATGTCAAGTGAAAACTCATAAAATATGGCAAGGTCATAGGCCTTGAACCCATAACCAAATGATGATAAGGGTTTTATTCCAACCTTGGACCTACACAATTTCCAAGTTAATATATCAATGTTTTTAGTTAAACAATTTGATGAATAAATATTAATAATGAACTAGTAGTATCACTTTTAGGTTTAGAGATTAATGTATTGATTTAGAGAATAGTTAGAGACAAATAGTTAGATCTTTCACTATTTTATGGACCTTACGATCTGTTAAATATTTATTTTAGTTCTTTGGGGATCAAAGTTAATTTTTGGATATCCATTTCCTAAATTAAAAGATGAATTAGAATTTAATCAAAGCACAAAAAAAATATGGAATTATTCATATGAAATTAAGGCATATCATGTAAGTAAATTTTCTTATATTCTTAGGTAGTAAAGGAATTTCTCAACATGAGTAAAAGGATATCAAAAAAAGTTTTCCTAATACCTTAATTTTGTTGAACTCATGGTCTTCAAAATCAACATATATTTATGGCTTTTAGGCCCTCAAATTTACATTGATAGTTCACTTATTTTTAATGGATAACCTCAATCACTCCCTATAAATATTTATGATTTTCCTGAAAGTATGTATCTCTACTTACCACTAATGTTATCCTACTTAGATACCTAGTAATATGTTATTCCATGTGACCATTTTTACTTCTCGTTCTCTATTTTATAGAGGATTTATTATGAACACTTCTCACAATTTGGGATTTCAAACATAGGAAATATCAAAAAAATATATCACCAAGATCGAGTTTAACATGTGAGGATGCAATTTAATTAAAGTGGGGAGATTTTAACGCCTCGAAAATATAAAGTAGGAACATTTTATTTTATAGCATATATGACACGCAACACCAAGCGCGTAAGGTAATATAATATCCTGGGTATTTATAATATATTTACTATTTTAAATAAACTCAATATATTTTATATCTTGAAATGCATGAAACACTGAGTTAGTGTATGTCACACGTGATAATGAGTTTCTTCAGTGGCTTGTGTTACACTCAAGACCGAGTTTTACCAAACAATAATATATTATTAAAATATTATTATTTAATATAATAAGATATAACATAGCCCTTAAATTAGTGGCTATGAATAGTATTAACTATCTTATGAAAATATTTGGTTTAAAAAAATATAAAACTAATTAATTGGTTATAAATTAATTACAAATGAATATAAGAACCAATTGAAAATAAAGAGATCATTTTTGTAGAAAATTATTCTTATGCTCATAAATTTGTTTTATCCTAATAAAATAAATTAATTGTAATTAGTGAATAATATTAATGAAATATATATGTTATATATTCAATAAAATATTTTTTACATTTATCCAATAGATTCTATAGACATAAGATAAGAACAAACCAAATATTACACATAAAAACCTATATTTTTATTAAGGCACTTTTTCCCCTTTTAATATAGAACCAATTTTAAATAAAAGTTTTGGAAATTTTATAAAAATTATATGTCAAGATAAAATATATTTTCAAAATAAAATCATAAAAAGTAGGTTAGGTTTAATTTTTGGTATTTTTATGTGAAGTTTCATTTTTTGATTAATAATGAAAAATACTGAATTTTAATTCAAAACTGCTTTTTCATCTAATTTATTTATAAAGTTAAATTATATTTTTGATTGGTTTTAAAGTTTAATTAGATATATTTTATATAAGTTAATCCAATTTAGGTAATTTTAATAAATTTAACTTTGAAATTGGATATAAAAACTTAGCAAACTTTTGAACATTTTTACTTTAAAAACTTGCATCGTCGTCCCGTCTGTGGGATTAAATTTAAATTAATTTCTATCACTTATGTGATAAAAATTTGAAAAAAAATTGATTCCATATTTTTAATAATCATAATTTATAATTTATAATAAGGTCAAATTAGTTTTTGACCAAAAATATTAGTGAAATTAATTAAAATTAATTACAATGATTAAGAGAAAAATTATCTTAAGAAGGGACTAAACTTTAAACTTAAGGGCCAAAATGACCAAAAAACTTGTCAAAAATAAATTTTCTAGCCATATTTGTACCCTATAATCACATGGATATAATTTGGTTAATTATTGGAGCCACTTTAAATGGTATTAACATTATTGGAATTCCTTTTCAAAAATTTACAAGAGTGTCACTCCTCCTCCACTATAAAAGTAAACTCACACCTCCCACTTCCTCAAACCTCTAAATCCACTTTGGATCAACCAAGATCTACACAAATATATCTTAAAAATTCCTCCCCTTAGCCTATAATTCTCACATTAGGAATAAATCTATCCATATAATCCATTTGGTGCAAACCAAAAGTAGTTACCTGATTAAGTGGTAACATCCTTTCTCAAGCTCTTTAGTTTTATTTTTCTCCACTATTTAAATTATTATTATTACATAATTATATAAAAAAAAGTAACATAAATATAATTATATGTTTTTATGTTATGTTTTATAGAAATACTTACACACACTTCAATCTAATTGGTAATGAACTTACCATTTCTGTGTGTGGTGAACTACCACCTCACAAAACGAAGTTGTTCATTTTTCCTTTACCACCTCTCATGGTTGGGAATTATGATAGACACTCTATTTATATATTTTATAAATTATATTTATAATTTATTTATACTAATTAACTTCTTTTATCATACATACCTTTATTCACTCTATTTTTTGGGAATATGATAATATCATTTGTGGAAGTGTAGACTACTGCCCCCTCAAAGCGATGTGATTCATTCACATTATACATGAAATGTATAAAGTATGGTTTTAATAAATATATGTAACATATATAAAATATATATGATACTATAATTATAATATACATATATATAATTTTATTTTCATTCTTTTAATACGACAAAGAAATGAAAGTAGCGTTCATGCGTACGTGCGGCCTACAGTCTTTATGAACGGTGCATTTTATTTATTATCTCCAAATATTATAGATTATTATAAATACATATATAATGAATATATATAATTAAATCATGGTTTACATATTTTATATTATTAAATCATTATTGATGTAAAAATAACATCAAGTAAAAAGTCAAAAACATACTTGAAAGACTAGGTAGTTAACACCTGAAATAGTGAAAATAATGAAAGATTGTTAAAAAATGGGTAATAAGATATTATAAGAAGATAATATTGATATTATAAATATTATTATGGTTATATTATTAGTTATGACCTGTTCCAAACCATTATATAGGAAGTTGAAGGATGTTCATCCAAAAAGGAAACATAAGGTAAGGGATTTCGTCTCAATTTACATTCCATTGAGAATTATTTATTGTCAAAAACCTAGTTTTTTTTATATGGTGTATATACTGCCATTTGAAATTTTATATCATGAATCTCCTTATTATAATGATATTATAAGTTTTATTTAATTTTATTCCTTAATGGATATTATTATTAAAATTTTTCAAAGTGGTATGGGACAAATTATAATGTTTAAAGATTATTCTCCTCAAGAACATTTTTAATGATTATATTTGAATTATCACTTCCTTTTTTGATTGTTAACTTTCTCTTGAAATAATAACTTTATTTTTTGTGTACTTAATTTCTCATATATAGTGTACATATTATTACTTTATCATATAATATCATGATTCATTTATTCTTCATGCTATTTTGAGTTTCAATTTCAATTATTTATTCTAAGGGGATTTGAGTTAAAAGTTACCCAAGTGAAAAAGAATTCCATAACCCAATTTCTTTTAATTGGGTTATATTTATTTCTAGTTATTATAAATATTCTATGATTATGTTTATAATGACAATGAATATCTATTGATGTATTTACAATTTTTTATGTAGATTTTCAATTGATATTAATAATCCACTCATTTATTTATTCTCACCTCAACATTGTAATATTTTCAAGGGTTTACTTTACAATATCATTTTGTTCAAGATTTTTTACACTTGAGTTTACATTAGAGAAAATTATTTGGATATTTTCTAATAAACCCTTTAATTTTATTCTACTCTGGTTATTCATGACTATTTTTAAGTATTAGTACCATTTTTTCACTCTTTGGTACTCAAAATGTTTTAGAAAATGTTTTTAAAGAAACCCGACATCATTTCTCCATTTATTTAGAGAACCTATTTTCTTATAAAAACCATGTTTTATTAAAAAAAATTAAAAAAAAAATTATCCTTTTCCAAATAATTTATTAAATATATTTTTACCCTTTTTTTTCTTTTACGAATTTTTTAAAGGAATCTTGTTGTCTCTTTCTGAATAAGAAATTTTTCTAACCTTTTTATCATACAAAAGTAATTTTATTTTTACCTCATATGGCATGTATATATTTACCCACTATCATTTATTTGAAGCTTCCTTTTCATGTTTAAAAGTTTACTTTTTTAAATAATTTTTTTTAAAAGTGATTTTCAAAGAAAAATATTTTGAAAATGTTTTTCAAAATAAAAAAACCAATTTTTCTCAAGAAAGTTTTGAAAATATATTTTATAGTATTTATATTCATAAATGAAAAAACCCGTTTATTTCTAGTCCATTTGGGGTATGATTTATTGATATCATCCTTATTATTTATCTGGATGGTTTATGATTGATTTGGACAAGGATAGTATTCACATTCACTTCCTTGATTCCTTTGTTAGTCCCCTTGAAATATTAAATTTCTTATTGAATTCCCTTAATTATCTACATAATTTTTCATGGATATGTTCATTGCCTAAACCATATACCATTTTTCATATGTTGTTTACTTTGAAAGTGATTTGTTTGTTTTGGGAAATATTGAAAAATTATTATCTTCTACTCCGTATAGATATTTAATAAGGCATATTGTTAAATATATTATTTGATATATGAAGAATGCTTTGGAAAGGTATGACATAGGTGGGACCTAGTAATAAATATTCCCTTGATGCATTAGTATTCTCATGGGATGAGTTAGTTGGCTAAACTAAGTGTGTTTTTACCTGATATGCTAAACCATCTTGTGAAAGGTCTTGAAGGTAATGTTTCCATGTACCTAGGAAACATGGAATCCAATAATTAATAACTTCCCTCATTTAGATTCATTTATTATTTATCCCTGATATTTTTCATCGATATATCTATGGTTTCATTTCACTCTCAGTTCATTTATTAAATAGAATTTGTTTTCAATTTAATACCTTTCAATATTGATTTTTCCTTATCTAGTTATTTAAATGGTATGTATTTTTAGTTATATACCTTTATATATTTTTTATGCACTTCCTTATTAGTTTATTGATTTCATAGCATGTGTCTTCAGTTATTACCTTTCTATATATATTATTCTCATTGATTCATTGTTGATTCTATTATATTTACCCTTACTAATAATTTGAGATCACCCTTATTATGTTTTCATTCCCCAAGATTTCCTGAAGTGTAATTGTAAAGTTATGGAAGGATACGTTATATGGAATAGAGTTATTAACCAATAAAAGAAAAAAATATGTTGTAATTAGTGTATTCATTTTTAATACAAGGCTCATATATGTATCTAGTTTACTAGGACTACTAAACTCTTTAGTCCTTTGGGATTTTATTCCTTATAATAATGAAAATGTAATAGTAGTAGACACTAACTTTGGGATTCTAGGGTCGGGTCACTATACATGAGGTCTAGGCATCACTACTCATATCGTTGTTATGAGAATAAAGCCATATGTTCTGGAAAAGTTCCTTGGGAAGATATAATTTGTAAACATGGAATGGGGGTTTCCTTATCCTTAATCATGGTTGGAACTGGGATGAGAGGTTCGGGTATCACTATGTATCCGATTGGAATGAGAATCAAGTCACATGTTGTTCTTGAAAGGATCATGCAGTTTATTATCATACAACGGGGATATTTTCCATGTAGTTTTATGTTATGTGGTAAAGATATGATATTTTTAGGACTTATACCCCTAATGGGGGCCCATGTAAAACTGTGCGGTGGAAATGATGTGAGTGGGGCTTATTCATGGGAGATACTCATCCTTTCTTCTGCATGTCTATCCAAGAGGGCATATCAACCCACTAGGGGGGTTAGAGGGATGTGATTAGGAATTACACCTGAGATGGAGGCCCGTATTTTAGGGACCACAAGGAGTGTCTCAACTCAAGGAATTTTTGGGGGTTTTATAACATTGAGTGAGAGGGATGTAAACCATGGAGTTTAATTTCATGTGGTGAGGATGAATGGTGTCTTGCAGTTTTAGGTCATATGACTAGGACTGTATATCATTCTATTTATCGCCATGAGACAAGTACAATGAAGCCATGTAGTTTGACATAATTTTTAATGGACATGATCTCATTCCTTTTAAGGTCATGTGAAAAAGATCGACTATACAGTTTAATGTCTTGCAGCTGAGACATAATTCACATGGTTACACAAAATATTTCTTCTAAAAACTTGCATTGGTTGGTGTCGTAATGATATCTCCATCCATTGAGATTAAAGAATAAGTTTGGTTATAGTAGACATTATATATGGATTAAGGTCCCTCCCACTTTGGTTTAAGCTTTGAAGGCTTTTTTCTGAGTATCATTAGAGTTCTTAGGACCAATACCAGTTCTCCTTGGAAGAATGAACGAAGCTAGTCCTTCTTGTTAAAGGTTCACGCTATCCAATTTTGATATACTTCCAAGTGATTTAAGTTGTGAAATATTTTCTCATCCAATCATTCCAATTAATCTAGTTATTTCTGGTATTTCTTATCTATGGATAGCTAATCACAATTTTCAATATGGAGTGATGGAAACTAGAACTCAATGGGAAGGACTACTTTTGTTCCATATACCAGTGAGTATGGGGTTTTTCATGTAATAGTGTGAGTTGTAGTCTCATAATCCCATAAGGAATTAAAGACCTTTTCTAGCCAAGACTTTTTATCTTTATCCACCATCTCCTAGAGTATGTTTGAAAAGGTCATGTGGAAGGCCTCTATATGTCCATTAGTCACTACATGATAGTGGGATGAATGGTTGGATTTGATATTGTACTCCTGATACAGCTTCTCTACCTCAACAGAACATAGATTGGTTATATTTTCTATAATTATTCTATGGGGGAAACCAAATCTAGTAATTATGTTGGCTTTCATTAGGCTAAAAATTATTTTGGCCTCAAATTCTTTGAGGGGTTTTCCTCAGCCCATTTGGAGAAGAAGTCAGTAGCAGTTAAGATGTATTTGAACTACTTGACCATAGCTAGAGGGTATGGACTTACAAAATCCATTTACCATATGGTAAATGGACACGAGTACTTGGTTTTATATAGAAACTATAGGTGTTAATGGATGAAGTTGGCATGTACTTGGAATGAATGAAACTTCTAAGTGAATTCTATGCAATCTTGTGTCATAGTGGGCCAGTAGTACCCAAGTATTTGGATTTGGTGGGAAAGATTAATCCCTTACTGGTGGTTGTTGTAGGCTCTGGTCTAAACTTCATTTATGATATCAGGAGTCTCTTATCCATCAATACATCTGATAAGGACTCCATCAAAGCCTTGTTTATAGAGGAAATTCTTATGATTCAGGAAATCATAAAGAGTAAATATGGATACTCACCGTCATATTTATTCTTTTCCAGCCCTATATGATGGGATTATTCTATTTTCTAGGTATTCTATGATAGAAATCATCCACCCAGTGGTAGGACCATACAGTTTAGGGATAGGGATGATTTTGGTAATCTATTCCACTCTTATTTGAATGAAAGGTGAGACCATTTAGAGATGAGTGTTGTTGATGACCATTTCATCCTGGTTTGGATCTTCCATTTCTATCACTGCATCTGGTAATACATCTACCTATGAATTTTTTGATCACAGGATGTGAGTCAATGTTGGTGCTGAGGGTATTTTTTCCATTAACCCTCTGACATATTCAAGTAGGGAAATTAGCACTTCTTTTTTGAGTCATAACCCTTGTTCATATGTTTGATTACTAACTCTAAGTCACCTTTCACCTCCAGGTGTTCCACCAGTTTTTATAGTTCCAGCTTCATACTTATAATGAGGGCCTGATATTCTACCTTGTTATCATTATAGCCTTCTAATAGTAGGAAGGAGTAAGGTAAAACCGCTATTTGTTGTGGAAATGAGCATGATCCCTAACATGACTTTGTTGAGTTTAGGGTCTCCCATTATCCTCCCCATCAGGCTCCTGGATGTGCCTTCAAAATACATTTCTCATGTTTGGGGGTTGCATTGAATGAAGAATATATCTTTATCCAGAATTTTGGTATTTAATGACATTTTTTTCATAGACAGGTGTTCTACCAAGAAATCATCCAAGTCCTGACATTTCACTGATTTCTAAGGAATTAATTGTATATAAAATAGTTTCAGAATAACTACCCACCATGCTAGACATCATGTTAGCATATAATGGCTAAAAATATATTTGAGTAGGTTATTTTGAGATACCAAGTGGACTTCATGGTGTTGTAGGTAGTGCCTCAGTTTTTGAACCACAAAGATTAATTCTAGGAAGCTCTTATCGATATATGAATAACGATTCTCAATCTTAATCATGGTTCGACTAAGGTAATAAAGGATATTTTCATTCCTAGAATCATTATTTTGTGTAAGGAATGAACCTAGTGATTTTTATAGTACCTTCACCTATAGAATGAGATGTTTTCCCTTAATGGGTGGCAATAACACTAGTGGGATCAAGAGTTACTTCTTAAGGTTTTCAAATGCTTCTTGACAGTAAATAGTTCACTAATATGTGGCCCCATTCTTCATTAGTTTGGTAAAAGGTAATCACTTGTCTATGAGGTTGGCTATGAAGTACCAGATGTAGGTCAAGTGTCCTTGAATTCCTATTAACTCTTTGAGGTTTCTAGGAGGTGACATTCTAAGGATGTATTTTTTTTATTAGGGTTAACTTCAATATTGCGATGGCATACAACAAAGCCGAGAAAATTCCCTGAGGTTACCCCAAAATAACACTTTAAGGGGTTCATCTTCATGATATGTTGTCATAGCTTGTTGTAGATGGTATCTAGGTCGGCATGGTGGTCAAAAAGTTTTCAGGACTTGACCACTAGATCATTAACATAATATTTTACAAATATCCCCAGGAAGGGTTTGAATATGCAATGAATGGCATGTTGGTATGTGGAACTGATGTTCTTTAAGCCAAAGGGAATTACCCAATAGTAGAATACTCTCTGGGGAGCCCTGAAGGTGGTGGATTCTTCATCTTCTAGGGCCATCTAAATTTTTTTATACCCTGCATATCCATCCATGAAGTAGATGTCTTTATAACCAGTTGTCGCATCAATCAGGAGTTCTGTGATTAGAACCAATAAGTTATCTTTTGGACAGTTCTGATTGAGATCTCTGCATTTGATGCAGAATATGATTTACCCATTCTTCTTATTTATTGGGATGATTTTGTATATCAATTTTAGATATTTTACCTCTTTTATAAAGTCATCCTTAGAGATTTTATCCACTTCAGCCTCAGTTTTAGATGTATGAGTCGGGTGTGTCCTTCTGGTTGCCTGCTTGTATTCCCAATGGACTCTGGAAAACCCAAGTGATGGGTGGAAACCTCAGGGTAATGTCTTGAAATATCAATGTAATTATAGGTTAATACATCCTAGTTTTTCTTTAGGAAGGAAGTATAAACCTCATATTCTCTAAAATTAATGGTTTCACTAATCAAAGTGGGTCATGTATCTTCTTTTGTACCAAGATTTACCTCCTTGATCTCATCAATAGTGATGGAGACACCTTCATCAAATTATGTAAGGGAATCGTTGAGGCCTTCCTCTTCTTCCTATTCCTCATGATTTAACTATTTCACATCTTCCTAGAAAGTAGGTGATGAAGAAAGTTTCTCAGAGTTAGGAGAGGATTTGACATTTGGACATCTGAAAGATGAAGCAACCATTTCGGGCTCGCTTGCTAGTATGAGGCCTTTTTGGAGCTCTAAGGGGGGGTGAAGGACTAAGAATGAGCCACTTAAATTTCTCCCATTGAAATGGAAACTTATTCCAGCCTAACTGAAGGAATAGGGTTTTTTGGAGATTAAGGAATGTATTGAAGACACTTTCATCAAGGATTCTGTCACTATTCATAGAGTTGACAACATCTCTTACACTTTTGGTATTAGTTGTCACGACTAACATCACATAAGTCATGGAATGTGTGCCTGAATCCTGGTCCATCCCTTCAATTAGATTGATGGGAATACCATACTATTTATTGATATGCTTTAAAGGATTATGTAGAATCATCTCTAGACTATTTGGGGCATTGATCCGAGTGACATTATCATCCATGGACTTTTCCCTTCCTTATGGTAGAATCATACATCAATGTATTGTGATTCAAAATATTTAAATGGGAATCTTTCACCATTAAATGACCCAATTTAACCATTGATACAATATTTGAGGCGTTAGTGGTATGATGAGGGGATAGTTGCAAGTTGATGTAGCCAATGTCTTCCTAGAATAACATTGATGGTTGTATCCTGTCTAACAACCATAAATTATAATTCAGACACAAGATCGCTAAACTGAGTCCTGAGTTTTATTTCACCAAGAGTATTTTACTCATTCTTTTCATAACCCTATAACATTAGGGTAGAGGGGGGAAAGTGAGATTCATTGAAACCCAGTCGATGAATTGTTTGGATTGGGATGTGGTTTACTTCTAATCTGAGGTTAATGAAGGCTTGTCGGATATCACTATCATTTATCTTGTTGGATATATACAAGGGTATTATGTGTCCCTTTATAATGGCTTCCTCATCTTGGTTTGTGAAAGAGATGATCATGTGACATTCTGAAGGATCATTCTCTACATGATACACTTCAGCAGCAGCAACCTAAACTTCAAATTCATGAGGCCTCGATAAGGCATCAATGAGTGTTTATCGGAGGTCTTTTGATAGACTCATGGTATTTGGGATTGACAACTTGTTCAGCACCTGGGCCAATTACTTCAATACGTCATACTTATTTTCCAAAGTTCTGCATTTCCTAGGATGGGGATACTCCTTTAAAGGTTATTTGGGATCTAAAGTACCTAATATAGATAGATCAACCCTTGGAATGGGAGTTGAAGATGCTTCTTCTCTTGGTGGATTAAATTGGCTAGGTCAGCCTACACACCAGGTTTTATTAGGTGATGATGTATCCTCTAGATGATCTTCTAGGATGATCTTGTTTGGGAAGAAATTTTCATGTGTGGGGGAATTTCCTTTCTCTTTCTGAGCTTTCTAGAGAGCTTTTCCATGAGTTTCGGCCACGTAGACAGTTCAAGTAGGGGCGTGATTGAAGTAGTGACTCCTAGAATGACCATGTCTTCCCCTATATCCTCAACTCTAATAGTCTCTTCCCCCATTTCTATAATCAAGTGTAGGGAATTAGGGTTCATAATCATGATCATCATCTGAGAAGGGATCCATTAAGTGAATAATGTTAATGGAACTGAAGATTAACTCCTTGTCTGATGTAGATTCTTTCAGGTGGTTTTTCTCTTGTTGTACTATTTGGTGGGGTGGTAACCGTTATTCTAGGAATGTTGGCATGAAGTCCACTAAAGTCAAAGATAGCTTCAGCTTTGGTACATGCTAATATTCTTGGGTTTTCTTCTCACTCTTATGGCCATGTCACATTTAGGAAGACTGAATTTCAGAGGACTAAGTTTCCAATGAAGTTTGTTGTGTTGTAGAAGAAGTGGTTGAAGGCACAATTGGCTATTTCAACTGTGTTCTGATGATATCATGAGTTTTTTTTTATCATATTTATAACCATAAAATTATTAAACTTCTATTAAATCTTGTTGTTAACTTCCTACCATTAATTTTCCTCCTTTGGATTGGTGGAAGAAACATATGCTACCTGAGTAAGAATTGTTTAGCTTCACTTTCCTAGAGTACAACAACTTTTGTATTATGTATTTAAAAAACACTCTTATATGTTGTTCCCCAGTACTTGATAAAAGGGGAAATAGTTTGGGAGATATTTTTCACCATCTTTTTTGGGATTCCTAGTCTTTTGAAACTTGACCATGTTTTTTTCCACTGCCGATATGAAGTAGTCAGGGACTTGGTCATTTCGAAAAGTATAGAACTTGTTCTTCATCTCCTCAAATTGTTTTCACCTATGATCTTTTTGATCATCCTGGCTAGGTGGGTGTTTTTTCTGACACTCAGGAGGTGAAACTGCCTGATATGGTGTAGGATTTGGAGTAGGAGTGGGTACATTGGAAGTATCTTCTTTCCCTATTCTCCTTCCCTGAGTTGATGGAATTACTGTGTACTTTACCTTAGTCTATGTAATGGAGTAATCCTCTCTTTGAGTGATTGAGGTCCAAAAACTCTCATATTTATTTTATAGGAATGAGTGGCGAGTGTAACTCATCATGAGGATTATCTATATAGATGGGAAACAAGTATTCTTGAGGGATAGGTAGGTTTAAGGAGTATTTCAATCCTTTCCAATGAGAAATGAAATTCAGGACCCCTTCATTCTCCCACTGGTTATA
Source organism: Viscum album (assembly GCA_963277665.1). NCBI lineage: Eukaryota > Viridiplantae > Streptophyta > Magnoliopsida > Santalales > Viscaceae > Viscum > Viscum album. Next base: position 1,427,474,108 of record OY728122.1, on the reverse strand, counting down.
TTTTGAGAGATTGAGGACTATTGTCTTCTTCATTTTCGATCTTAACTAGAAGAGAAATTTATGACGGAGGTCTTACCATCCCATAATGGATCAAGCATGAAAGTTGGTATACCATACAAAGGCTGGTCCTTACTGTGATTTCATGAAACACCTGAGTTTCACTACCTCCTGTTGTTTAGTTGTTCCCATCATGGGATCATAGTGAGAGACGAAATGCATCAGATGCTGCTTCGTGTCTCCAAATCCATTAAAAATGGGAAATTTAGGACTTCTATTGTTTGGTAAAGGAAGAGACAAATCTACCTATTTGGGTTAAGTCTTATTTTCCAATTTTATCAGTGCGCTTCATTCCTCTATGAATTATAATTGAGTCGTGATTGAATCAATAACATTCATAAGCCCTTAAGTAATTTATAGCTGAGCCAGAGTTTGAACAGGTGCAGCAGACGGTAGTTCCATCTATGGCGGTATTGTTGGTATATGGCGTGGGTAGCCTATGGTGTTAGTTTGGTAAGGATGTGTCTAGATATATTCTAGTAGTGCACCCAATGGAGGGAACTTATGATCTATCATCGCAGGATCCAGATATATTGGTGGTTGGAATCTCATGTTGATTGGGTGTTCCGGATCCACTTCAATTGCTGCGACAAAGCCTCTTTGCTGAGGTGTTCTGATTAGGGTTGCAAATTAAGGATCTTATTACAGAGTATATTCAACAGGAAGGCTACCTCAGAGTAGTTATGCATTTATTATCCTCTATTATTTCATCTCCTCCTCCTTTTTAGAAAATATTTCCTCAAGTGAAAGGGGGTTTACCTATCCAGGATGGAGGTGAGGAACAATCTAACCCTTAACCTTTTCCTTGTTGGATTCCTTTCGAGGGGTAATTATGTATTTTTTGAGGGAATTCCCAGATTTATAGAAAGCCTTTAATTCTGGGTATGAACACCTCCTTAAATTGTTTCGGTGTGGACCACATTATGAACCATAATTTCCTCCTCTTATTCTTCCTCCGAATTAGCCTCGTGTTTTGTAGAATCTTTAATGATGGCGTTGATGGAATTAACTAATGTGTAACACATTACAAGCATTATATCGGTGTCTTTGTGGGATTTTCTCTTTCAACGCCCTCCACAAGGCCTTTTCCTCTCCTTTTCTGATTCTCTAGGAGCTATTTGGTGGACATTGATCCAAATGGAATATCCAGATAGTTAGGTCGTGCACATCCCTAATGATTATATCGGATCATGGTATGGGTCAAACTATGAGGAGTCACTCTATGTTGTTTCCTCTAATCGGGTGAAGAATGATATCTTCTGAGGTGGGCATTGTTGAGGTGAAGAATCACATAGCCCTGAGGGCTGTGGATATTCTCATTCCACCTTCATAGCTCTTCGGATCGAGTTTGTTGACCTCATAGGTTGGGTTAAAAAATCTCCCAGCCCTATGGGATGGGGTTTCTTATGAACTATAAAGGATTCTACTACCATGGATTCCCTTATGATTCTATAGAGTTTTGTCCAAACATGGGTTGGGTGCATTGTTTTTTATGTACCTGTATCACCCATTTTTTAAGAGCATTGCACTATTTCTGACATCTGCATTATCTGACAGCTGACTTCCTCTAAGTAGGAGGCTTGATTGATATTTTCAGATGCTTGATGCAAAGGTATCTCAATATACTACTCTCTTCTGGTCCGATGTCAGTGAGATTCGGTCGAGGCCTATTTTAGTTGATCGTATCTTCGATCATGATTAGGGCCCTTTTGTTGGAGTCGGACTGAAGCTATAACATTATAGGATATCACTTTCAGTAGGCTTTTTTGGTTGCAGAGCACTGTGAAATGTAACAATCTGTGTGCACCCCATCCTCTGATATGAACACCATATGGGGTTTCTTCAATCAGCAGTCGAAATATTTTTAATTCACTGAGGCATATGAATTTAAGGGATCCTTAATTTTTTCACAATTTTGGATTGTGTGCAGGAATGAGAGACACAAAATCAATTTGACATTGAATCTCTTTTATTACCTTGATGTGGATTTGATACTTATCATAGGGTAATACTTTTTATCTCAATTACTGAATAGTTTTTCATATGTTGAGGCATATTTCATGCACACAATCTTCAAATAACCCCTCTAAAAAGCTATATTGATGGGTGGATAAAGGCCAGAACATGACTATTATGTCATCTTCATCCAGTTGTTTCCTCATTTTTATCATGTCTTCTTTATCTTTTTTCATAGGTTCCTCTGCCTAGTCTAACTAGAGTAGATTCTTTCCAACTGCTTTATCATAAGCAGTGATATTGGTTGGGACTTCCTCTATTATGTTAGAAGGATGGAGATCCAAAGGAGGTTCAGAGAATAAATGTCTCTATGGATTGTATTTTGGTTAAAAGTAATTTCACTTGATAATAACAAGTCATCATACATGACTGGACTTATTTTCTCAAGTGCTTCATGGTAGGAAGGCTTTCTCGTCACTACATCGCCAAGGGGAGGACCCTTTTAAAAATGTGAAACACTACTACAGAGATAAATTTCATAGTGAATTCCATTATGAGAAGGACCACCATGGTGGATTATAGCAAGGAAAAAAACCCTCTTGCTTCTTGATCTTCTGGCCACATGGATGGCTATCATGACTCTCATTAGGAGATGAGCTCTCGATATTGATAATATTATGGTCATAAAGCAATACTTCATGGTGAAGTGTCTAAGGAGGGCCTTTAGAATTACTATTACTTCCCCCGTAATTTGGAAACATGAGAGTATGATCTTGAGATACCATAGATAAGTGTCTGAGGGATTCAAGAACTTTAGTATTAAGTAGAGTGGGATTATAGATCAACTCTTCATTCTCCACTTTTATTTGGTGAGGCTTCTTTTTAGATGCCTTCTTTTGAGCGATTGGGGCCACTTGCTAGGGGAAGTGGTTTTTAGGCATAGAAACTTATTTAACTAGCTCATGTGTTATTGTCAGAATTTACTGATAGGATTCTGGAATTATGGTAGGGATTTGTTCCTACCTCAGAGTGGCCATTGTGATTCTTACCTTCTATTGGGATGGGTGTATGTTCTTGATCTGGTTGTTCGTATATCATGGGGAATTGTTTCCCATAACCCTCCTATATGGGAGCATATGTGTGTTTCTTCTAAGATATGGAATGCTGATGAGTCACCCAATTTATGGGGGTGGAGTTGTGTGTCCATCCCTCTAGCACTACTGTTTTTGTTTTTATGATGTCTTGATAGGTATGTATGATGTGGGAAGGTATTTTTTCTACACTTTCACCATTTTCAAAATATGTTTGGTTACTTCAGAGATTGGAACAGGGATATATATCCATTTCATATTTGGAGTCAGAGTATGTACTTTCTCCATTCCTTCCTTTCCTTTTAGTTTATACTGATAGTAATCATATGGGGGAATAGAGTTGAGTCTCCCCCCTATTCATCACTGGGACTTTCCGACTGACTTCTCCAGGTACTGCTAGATGAAATTCCGGGCAGGCTGGGTGAATGCAGGAAGGTGCATGTGCCTGCTTGCAGCTCGCCACCACACTTGGTTGGTGGGATTATTTGAGTGTAGTCTGATGAGTTTGATGGCAGGCTTGGTGGGTGCGAGTAGGTATATTTTCCTGCTTGTGGTGTGCAACCGAATTTGAATAGTGGGCTTCCTTGGATGCCTCCAGGCAAGTCTGATGGCTGGATGAATTAGGGTGGGTGGGTGTATGTTCCCACTCATAGTTGGCCACCAAATTTGATCGGTGGGCTTCTTCGGAAGGGAGAGTGGTGTGGCTCTACACCCTATTGGTCGGTTTCTTCCCCTGGTGGGCTGTCTTGCATTCCCGGGTCTGGATGACCTAGGTCGGATGGTCGAGGACAGCACCCTCATCATGTTGAGGGCTCACTACCACACGGTAGTTGGCGTCGTCTACTTCTGGACCACTGTTCATCACTGACCGGATTATTGGTGGGGATTTGTGAGCTTGAGGACCTACTGGGGATCCTCTAGGGTTAGGATAGTACCATGATGATGATACTCCCAGACCAGTTCATTTGAGACCCAGCATTGAAGATGCTGGGTTGGTGACGGCGTCCTCTTCTTGGATGAAGACCAAACATTAACAGTAGTCGGTGCATGCATCAGTGAGAGTTGGAAAGACACCTTTTGGATTTAAGGTAGATCCTATTAGATGTGCCTAAATAAATATTACAAACATAAACAAGAAAACCCCATCAAATCAGCATCTCATTTGAATGAAAACATGCTATATTGATTGTATTGTTTGGACCTATTTCATTTTTAGAGGGAAAGGGGCCTGACAGGTGGGTGATAATATCATCTTGGTTAAGGATTCAAATTGGGTTCACCATTTTTTGTTTCTGATATAATATCACGTTGTACTGATGGTTGATTGCAGGGGGTTGAATTGTGTATAATCATTCACGTCGGGTTCACTATTTATGAATGGTTTACAATGGGTTTGTTCATGGAACCAAAAACACCCAACGGTTATATATCCATAGGGACCTACTTTCCAAAGGTAGTCACTTGTTGGGGAGTTTGAACAATGGTTCTAAAGAACTCACATTGTCCTAGAGAATGGGAGGTCGGGCTCATCGCACAATTTTGCAGGGAATTGATGCCTACTCCAATACTCTCTTATAGATTTAAGATATATTCGTGAATCCATTATTAATTCCCAAGTATGATGTGGATCAACCTTGAATTAACAATAAATTATCATCATGTATGGATTTTATAATCATATGTATATTTTTTAGGTTCTTCATAAATGTAGACATCCATATGTATCTAAGGTTCTCCATCTATGGTTTCCTCTTATGTACTAATTAGATATTCTTTGGTCGTTATTATGATGATGCCAGTTTTCTAGCCACACAGTGGGGTGCTCTGGATTGTATCATCATTCAGGAATAAGGGAGTTATTTTGATATTGATATTGAACCCATGGGATGGGCTTCCTACATATCCTTGTGAAAGGAATCATAACCCATATAGTTCTGTGAAATTTAATGGGACACATCATACCTTTTAAGTTCATGTGATAAGGGCCAAACCATGCAATTTAATCTCATGCAGCTAGGATTTCTAGTCAAATGGTGCCTAGTTAAATTTTGGAGTGGGAATTATGTCAAAGTGGACTAGGGAACCTAAAAGGGATATGAATTCCCATTTTTAATTAGACCATATTGGGAATGTGGCCTGGAGATAACAGGGTTGATTTGGGGTGTAGGATTTGAACCTCATGGAGGATTTCTACATATCCTATTTGGATGGGAATCAAAGCCCACATAGTTCGAATGTGAGGATTTTCACCTATGGAGGCCCTCTCAAATTTTGTCTTGTAGGGGAGTATGACACTTTGAGAGGATTAATTTGGGGATTATTCCTGAAAAGTATGCCCTGATGAATAAATTTGGGGCCATGAGAATTGACTGGACTCATGGAGATTTGGGGGTTTGGTTTGGGGAATACTCCTGAGGAGGATGCCCATATTTTTTGAAGTTTGGTTGGGACTTACTACTAAGAAGGATGCACTTGGATAGGTTTGGTTGGGGCGTACCCCTGAAGAGGACACCCACAAGGTTTGGGATCATGTGGATGTCATGACCATCTTCAACCTCTAAGCTCGCGTGAGTCATGCTTGGTGTGAGAAATAAGAGGAAATAGAATATCTGGGAAACTGCACAATTCACTTTTCCCTATGATTGGATACATGGCTTCGAGGACCCATGCCTATGGAGGCACTCTAAAGGAAGGAAAGAGGAAGATTCAGAAGAATATCCTCCACCAAAACAGGCATCCAATCATGTAGAGGTTGTGATCATGGATATCCTCTAATCCCACATGAGTCGTAATGAGTCATTCTTGAACATAATAAAGAGGAAGCAAAATATCCAGCAAATCACATGATCTCTATTTCGGTGGTGGAAGAGGTTGAGGGTACGGGAGAAGAAAAAGGGACTGGGATTTTTCATTCCCTCTTCTGTTTCATATCCTGGATAGTCATATCTGACTACCCATACGGACACAGCCCTTGAGGAGTGAGGAAGAGCAAGAGTGAAACCTCTTATAAGAAAGGATAGGGGATTACTCTATAAGGGATGCCCTAAAGTTGGTTCCACAATGGGAGAGGAGGATGTCATTCCATGGAAAAAGGAAATGAAAGTGTGATCCTCACCCTCCCCTATTGGAACTAGAGGCTTCGGGTCTTAGAGATAACAAGGGAAGGACATGGTCTTAACCCTCATGTTTGAGACTGGGAGTTCCCTAACACCGCCCCCAGGGTCAGGGTCCTCGTGACTATGGGAATACAAATCCACATGCACCCTAAGGACCCTAACCATTTAGTATGAAAAGTGCGGGAAACCTATGACCATAGGGATGAAAATCCAAATAGGAGAAACATTAGTGTGCTCCTCTTTATGGTATTACATGTTTGTAGGCTTTGATGAAGGTTTCAAATTAGTCCCCCTTGGGTGAAGGATCCAAAGGAAGAGGATCCCTTCCATTAGCAGCCTGGAAGAGGACACAAATAGAGGCTCATGTAGGTCCTAGATTAGAGGGAATATGTGCCTCATGCAAGGCCTAGGAAGAACTAGAAGTGCTTCGTGCAGGGGGGGTATAGGCCTGTGTTATCTGGGTATGCCTTGGGAAATGGACCGCCTGGGTAACAACACTTGGGCGAGGCTTTATCCTAAGAACCATGGGTCCCCTCAAGTGTCCCTGAATGAGGTTCGTGTAGGTCCCTAGTTAGGGAAGGGTCTTCATGTGGGTATTTTTTCACAAAGGAGGAAAGGAGCCCTCAGCAGTTGTCTTGTGTTTCAGACCCTAAAGATACTTTGAACTCACTTATCCCCTTAATTCTCTCTTCTCTCAGGTTTTGGAGAGCTACTTGAGGAATTTCTAGGGAACTTGGAAAAGGGGTTGTGTAACCAGAGATTAATGATTCATTTTATTTTCCAGTTGTGCAAATGAGGAGCCATGGTATCCTCTTTATAGGCAAACAGGTGACCTTGGTCAAAAGAGTTACCCTGCACAGGTCCACAACGTAGGTGCCCAATGCAGGTGTCTCATGCGGGGGTGGTTGTACCTTTTAGGTCACGTGGGTGGTGTGTGCAGGTGCCTCGTGTGGGAGGGGTGCTATGCCTTCTGGGTTGTGAAGGTAAGGCATGCACCAACCTCTTGGCATGCAGTTTGTGTGCACACAGGGCCACCTGATCGAACCACCTGGGAAAACTTGCTTCTCCATACCGCAGGGGGTTGTGCCCCCGCACCCCTACTCGGTATCAATTCCAAGTTTCTGTCTTGGACCTTTGGGCCAGTCATTTTGCTACTGTCACTAACCCCATGAAAAAACTAGAGAATCACGCCACGAACTTTTCAGGCATGGTCGAGCACATTTTGTGTTACAAACACAAAATCCAATTTGCTTCTTCATCCATCATAAAGATGCATTTCTACTCAAACTCAAAAATTTTGTGTCTAAGTGAGGTTCACATCTTGAATTATTTATAAAAGTACATAAAATACATTTTGCAGTGTCAACAAACACAACATCACAGTGTTGAATAAAATTATCAAGGAAAGAAGTCAAGGTATAAAATTTGAGGTTTGTTGGAATCAATGTGGCTAACCTATTGACCCCAACAAGTTAATGTTCATTAGTTATGTTAGGGTCACAATGAAAATGAATGTGTCAATTGATATTGATTCATGGTGCCACATCCAACCTGTAATGATGGAAAACCTTTGGAAAGATATAATGGTAATGTTACAATATACTTTCTCTATTTTACCTAAAAATTATATAATGAAACATTGATTTAATTTTCATTATTCCTTACAGAGTTCGTTTATTTTAAAATATTTCCATAAGAAATTTGTCTTAATGTCCACTTTAAAAGACTATATATCCTTCCAAAATCTTCTTACCAAGTTACATATTGGGGATGCATATGGGAAAGTAAAGCTTCACCCACCAGTTAGTTATACACGCATTATAAAGAAGGAAACATGGACTTCTTTCTTCAATCATCGCAATGAGAAATCAGTTTAGGTGCATTTCAGTTGATAATATATTATTTTAAATTATTTATTTTAGCTAATTTGATTCAAAATTATTAATTTATGAAATAGTAAAAGAGTGATGAAAATAAATAATGTGCATCAAAACCAATGTACCCCTATTGTAAAGTAAGGATGGGGTATGCTTTAATAAATAAGAAATCTGAATGTATTTTAAATCAAAAATAGAATTTTTATGTGATATAAAACAATATATGATCCTTTGTTTATATTTTGATTGATGAATCAAAATCCAAATCCACTTCCATCCCACATCATGTGTTGTGGAAGGAGGCTAGTGTAAATAAGGAGGGTAAACTAGTTGATGAAAACACAAAAGCAGTAAGGGAAACATGTATAAGTATGACATAATAGTAATTAATTATTCTTTATAACAGTATTAAATAAAAATATCTATTTATGTTCATATTTTTTTATACATTTTAGACACAAGAATCAACAATGCTTGTACCAGAAAAAAAATACTTTCAGTAGCTTTAAAGCGGCCGAAACAATATGGGCACGTTAGAGGATTAGGTTTTGGAGTGTCTCCTCAAACATATTTTGAGAAGATAAAACCACATAAACATACATATAATATGGTGGAATGAATTCAGACACAAGTACACTCACTTCAAGATATTGTTGTCTGGTCTGGTTTGGCAGACCAATGTTTGATAAAGGATCAAAGCAAACTAGTGGTGGAACAAAGATCTGAACATACACCAAATGACCCCACTGGCTTTGAGGCTATTCATTCTCCCCAACTACATAACTTACCTGAGATAATCAATTTTTTCATTACTCTTTCTCCTAAATTTGAATCAAACAACTTTAGATAACTTTATATTATTGGAATTCTACAAGGTATAGTTATATGTGATTTTATTTGTCAACACCCATGCACCACATTGTTGTGATGGGTATGTTGTATAATATCCTAGAAGACAATTTGATGATATGGATATTACAACGGTCAATGATGCTATTATAACTTTCCTAGAATGGTCATATAATATTATAAAGATACATGAGGTATGTCTTTAACAAATTTTTTCATATGAAAAACCTATAACATTTGATGAAAAAAGGTCTAAAGTGAGGTATGATATTACATATGGATAAAGAGATGGGGAAATGGAAGGTCGGATTAAGAAAATCTAGCAAATTGACCAAGAAATCAAAATGACCTTCTGAGAGTACCTTCTCCCTACAAGTTCCATAGCAACATTTATTATCATTATAACTTTATGTACAGACCTCATTTAAAGATGAAAATATGTATTAAATTCTATATGAAAAAGAAATATATGGAACTTTCATGATAGACATAATTAGTCTCGAGACTATAAATGAGATTCTCAAGCATTAATGGTTTGGAATCTCAGTTGTGAATACATACATAAGGTACATTTTCATAATACATTTTTTCAAATAGTTATCTAATGTGTTTATTAGAGTGAATAACTATTCATGTTTTCTACAGGCATTTATATTACTACTATATGGAGGTAAAATTGTGCAAAGCACGACTTGGTTTCATTAATCCCTGTATCATTTCTATAGAAAAAATTACTTTGGATAAGAACGAAATTGAGAAGAAAATAGATGAGCTACTTGAAGCGTTTGAGAAAAAAATACTAGACGACAAACTCATTTTGATGCCAAAAATGCAGAGGTAAAACTCTACAATCTAATCACATAAAATATATTTTTAATTTTTTCATTACTTATTTTTGTCTGTTTAGGCAGTACTAGATTTTGATCGCAATCAATATAGATACCCCAAATATTTTTTTTTTATCCCATGAATGGATATCCAACAAACTGACCACACTTCATGTGTATTTTGAATTTTTAATACACCTCAATCAACATTTAATAGATAAAATTTGAATTATATGTTTTTGTCTGTGTTTTAATAAGAATTTTGGTATGATAGGGCTGTCACTAAATATAGTCTAAATTGTGGAATGAAGTCATGGTTTGAAATAATAAATCCTGTGAGTTACTACAAATGGAAATAGATTAAGGTATATATACAAATATTTAACTATCCAAACATGATTCAAAACAATTTACTTATTTTAGTCAATGTTTATACAGTTTCTAAAGAAAGTTAATGGAAACAATTGTGTATATTATGTTTGAAAATTTATGAGAGAGATCATAAAGCATGAAAAGACCATCTTCCCCCAATAGTTAATTTCTGAAGGTAATTACAATTTCATTAAATATATTTATTAATCATTTGTTTGTTTATATATTCTCAGTACTATCAAGATTTTAGATAACCTTTATACTCAAAAGAATAAGTAAATTTGTTTAGAGATTAGTGGGAAGAATACATGTTGTCAAAATGTTTTCAGAAAACAAATTTTGGTGATTACCTGCTATGTTTTTGATATAGTATGATTTTTGACCTTATAAATATATTTCAAGTGTTAATCATTAGTTTCATAATTCTTATATATTAATTTTTATCTATTTCTAAAAGAGAAGTATAATGGAGGAAATCAATTTTTTTAGAATCATTAACCTAAAAACAATAAAAATTTTGGGTGATCATGGAGGAAGAGGAGGAGATGGAGTCGGACACTAAGGTAGAGGAGGCAGAGGCGGAGACCGAGGTGGAGGAGGAGATGAAGCACTGGATTAAAAATAGTAAAATTATTGGCAAATGGTATAGAATACGGATCATACCAAGGTTGTGTTTGTGAACAATTTTTGAAAAATGTAAAAAAAACTTGTCACTTAAGATAAGATCCATTGTGCAAGTGTTTTAGGTGGCTTTTTGAAAAAATGTTTTTCACCACTTGTTTAAGTGATTTTATATAGGAATTTAAGTGGAGGAATTTTTTTCAGAAACAAAACAAACACCACTTATTTTTTCAAACTTATTATCATAGGATACAATTTATATTAGAACATTCCAAGTACTATCAAATATTACTTAATTGTGAGAGCAACCCATCACCAAGAACAAACTAAACAACAACAAAAAACTAGATGCATTTGTTTTCCCATGACTTCTCTACACTGCAATGAAAGGGTCTTAGTAGTGGATCCAATAGTAACTTGATAGTCATAAAACACCAATAGAATCATCAAAAAGGTATATAATCCAACTCAAATGTTTAAATTAATATGTTTTTAATCAACCACAAAATCTTGTAGGTGTATGAGAGAACTATTGGAGGAAAACCAGCATTGAGAGATCATGGTCATCAAGGAGGAACTGTATTAAAGGAAACATGACATCAAATGAAAATCATTATGAATAAATCCCTAAAAATAAAAAACCCACTTAAAATGAAATAATGAAGCACCAAAAATCCACACGAAGACCCCTTTGAAAAAAAACCTAGTAGATTGATCCAAAACCTCTAAAAAATAAATACAAAATTCCATCGACTGAATCATGAATTTTCAGAAATTAACAATGCATTGGTTTCACTTTGGTGGGTGGTAGAATTATTTGGGTTATTCTATCATCAATTAGATGCCTGATATAATATCACAAATTCTTGTGAAATCCATACAAGTAACATTCATTATGTAAAATGATCCATGTTCACAAAAATCATTAATAAAAAAACTCAACATCATTCTCAATAAAAAAATACATGAGAATAGGGATATTCCCATTTTGATGAAAAAATAATTATGATGTTATATTAGAGTTTATCATCACTTAGATTATTGTAAAGGATATACTAATCTATAGCACAATCCAAGAATAATAAATGAATGCACTAGATTTCAATGTCATTTGGATGATATAGACGGTTATACTGATGTTTAATATCATCAAAAGGGGTAAACAATTTATAATGGAGTTTAGTGTCTTTTGAAAATACACAATGGTTCACACTAAAGTTTTTTCCATCATAAAGGTAAATAGTTTATCATGGAGTTTGTACACTATATGATGGTAAAAGGGTAAGATATATTTTATTATATTCTATAAAAACTCATATGTAAATATTTATTTTAGTTCAATTAATGAATGTTTATAGATTTACACTAATGGTTAATGTTTTTTAGGAATAAATGACTTTGTCACCAAGGACGATTCACACTTGTACTATGATCATGCACTCAACAAGGATGATTCACTTTTGATGATGCAATTTTCTTTTTATTCTCTAATGCATTCAGCATTTTGGGTTATCAAATTGCAATATTGTTAGATGTCCTAGAGTGTTGAATGAACTATATGATAAAAAGACATGGTGGAATCAACCATACCTCAATGTAATACACGGTGTACCCGGTACAACTCAAATTGTGTGGTTTTAGTTTAAAATTGAAATTTTATTAATGTATTGTTTCTTATTTAGGTTTAATTTCTTTCTTTATAGTATTACTAACATAAGAATTGTTTTATTATATAGGTGGATTATTTTTCATGAGTTGGGGTGGTTTGTTCGAAGCTTCTTGTTCTCATGGGAGATTGGACTTTGAGGATGCAACTGAGATAACAACAATAAGGAAATGGGTCAACAATTTATACAACCCTCATGAAAAGGTGAATTCATACTATTTAGTTAATTTTTTCACTATTTTATCTGCTATTTTTAAGTTAATTTCCTTATCATTTTTATCTAATATGTTTTTTTGCAAAGATCTTTTGGGAAGTCATATTTTTACTTCAATCGTCTGCAACAGGCCAAAAAAGAGAGAACATGGTTCTTTTGGAAGATGTGTTTTAAGAAGGGGTTTCTTATTCCATCAAAATGGAACATTTCATTCTTTTATGGATGGGTTCAGATAGTTTAAAGAAAAAAACATCACATACTCAACCATCTACAACTCAATCTGACGCACATTGTGACTGGTATGACTTGAATGGTATGTTTTTAGTTTATATTTTACATTGTAGTTCAAAACACACATCACATACTCAAAATTGAGAAAACACATTAATGTTTTTTTTTTGATATATTAGGGAAACAATCCATAATTCATTTGTGATAGGTAGGAATCAACCACACCACAATCTGATACACAATGTGCTCAGTATGACTCAAAGTGTATGTTATCAGTTTAACATTGATATTTAAGTTCACAAAACATCACTCACTAAAAACCAAAAAAACACACTTGTATTATCTTGATAATTTAGGAAAATGATTCATAAGTAATTTTTTATGTGTAGGAATCAGTATCATGTCAAGCTGGAACACGATGTGACTAGTAGGACTCAAAGTGCGTGTTTCCATTTTAGAATGACATTTTATTAAAAAAACACAAGTGACGTACTCAAAACCAAGAAAATGAATTTGAATTGTTTTGATACTTTAGTACAACAATAAATAAGTCATTTGGGGCGTGTAGGAATTAGTCGCACCTCAATCCGACTCACGGTATGATAGGTATGACTCCAAGTGGATCTTTTTATTTAAAATTGACATTAATTTTACTAAAAAAGAAAACTAACATACTCAAAACTGAGAAAACGCATTTGGGTTATTTTGATACTTTAGAAAAATTATCTATAAGTCATTTTTGACATATAGGAATCAATCAAACTACAATCTAATACAATATGTTCCCGGTATGACTCAAAGTGTCTGTTATCAGTTTAAAATTGACATTTAATACAAAAAATTTACACACACTGAAAACTGAGAAAACACACTTGGATTTTCTTGATAATTTAGTACAATGATTCATAATTAATTTGTGATGTGTACAAATCATTTTCACATCAAAGCCACATGAAATGTGACCTGTAAGACTTAAAGTGCATGTTTTCGGTTTAAAATGGAATTTTAGTAAAAAAAACACAAGTTTCGTACTCAAAACCAAGAAAACACATTCAGATTGTTTTGATACTTTAGAAAAATGATCCATAAGTCATTTAGGATGTGTAGGAATTATTCGTACCTCAATTTGATGCACGGTGTGACCAGTATGACTTTAAGTGCATCTTTTTATTTAAAATTGACATTAATTTTAGTAAAAAGTACAACTGACATACTCAAAACCGAGTAACACATTCGAATTGTTTTGATGCTTTAGGAAAACGATTCATAAGTAATTTTTGACGTGTAGGAATTAGCCACGCCTATAAGGAACTGTCCTTAAAATATTACATAATCTTGAATTAAATGAATAATTCACATTGAGGATCTTTTCAGGTTTAGAGTTTTAGAGAATTATGACATAACTATTACATATCAATGATTACAAAGTAGAAACATCTACTAAGTTTACATATTTTCACAAAATAAAAAATCTTGAACAAAATATTCATGTCTAGTTCCATGTTTCAGACAGCATGACATTTCCTTGATCCCATCCTTGACCATATTCCACTTTATGTCCTATGAAAAAGATTTCAAAAACATGGGATGAGCATAAAAAGCTCAGTAAGGGATACACAAAGAAAGAAAACATTAGATCATCAATATATACATAACATAAGATTTTTAACATATCCCATGAAATCATAAGATTTGTGAAATACACATAGAAATCATAAAACATAAAGGTAACTTGAGGCATTCATAACATTCTTACGTAGGGAGTAACCCTCATGGTTACGTTTAGAATACCCATCATAGTATATTCCCTAAATATCTTCAGAGAAACCTTAGCATTTAACTCCTTCACGTTACCCAATGCATTGGAGATCTATCTCGGGTTCACCCACCCTTATTTTATCATAGAACCACCCGACTTCATAAACAATGCCCAAGAACCATAACATAATCGTATCACATAAAACATGCATAAAGTAAACATAACATTTCCATATTTCAATCACAAGATATCAATACAACACATGGATATAATCAAAACATTATCAAAACCATTTTAAATACCAAAATAAAAGAAAAGTAAAATATTGTATTTATTTTTCATTTAAAAATTTAAGTCTTGTAGCGGAAGCCGAAACTTAAATAATGGTCACGGCGGCAGAAAAGTCGTTGTCGCCGCATATGTAAGACAAAAACATTCCTTTTGTCATTTAGTAAAACGCTTTGTGCAAAAATATTCCTTTTGAATGAAATTTAAATTCAAAAGGGTTTATTATACAACTAATAAAAGAAGGTCGTATATAAATTGAAGTATGCCTCAATGAAAGGAGATTGAGACAAATT
The DNA here is from genome assembly GCA_963277665.1 of Viscum album. Taxonomy (NCBI): domain Eukaryota; kingdom Viridiplantae; phylum Streptophyta; class Magnoliopsida; order Santalales; family Viscaceae; genus Viscum; species Viscum album. The sequence goes on along the minus strand of OY728122.1, from coordinate 1,427,458,891 downwards.
CTCGTACAAAGACGGTATCCTTAGATTAAGGATAAATCAATTACATAATTATGTGTGAAATATATAAATACACCCAATATAAGTGGATATTAAGTGTAAAACAATCATATTTCATCCAAACATATTCATAGTATGACATAATCAAGAAGTAGAGGTTTAACCTAAAGAATTGAAATTGGGTTAAGAAGTTCCCTTACAGAAATTCGACAGCCTAACGGCGTCACTTTAAATTTCAGAAAATGAGTTGATGAGAGGTAGAAAGGGTATCTCATCACTTGGACATAAAATTTACAAAAATAATGATATTTAAGAACATATCCCAACATTAATAAGATATAAATTAAAATACCTAACAAAAAGAAGTCTTTTAAAAAGAGGAGGGTGAAAGGTTCCCTTACCGACTTGGGTAACTTTCAAAACGTACACCCCATGAAAGAAGGACTATACAACATTGATTTAAATACCCATAAACGAAAGTATATTACAAAAATAGTATAATAATGGGAAGTACATACACCACTCAAAGGAGATAGTGACATATATAGCATGAATCTCACGGGAATAAATAGTGAGATAAAAACTCCTTACCTCGTTGTAATAAATCGAGTCATATGACCAAAAGATAATAAGAACCAAATGAATCACATAATACCATGAATATAAATAGAATCATGATAATATATATCAAATTTAATTACAAAATACACCACATTCAATAAATAATTAGCGAACAATGGAAATATCACGGAATTAAAAGTGAGATAAGAAATCCCTTACCTCAAGTCCGACTTGTCTTGTTCATTTCTTTATATTCCTGAATAATAAACTTTGGTCAATTTATAATTTCTTAAGGAATTACTTTAAAGTTTATTATTCAATTCATATCACATATTATCATGTTATAATAATTAGTTAATTATGTGAGTCCATATCATACGTTTTGTTGATGTTCGGTACATGAGTCAACAATGTACTTGTTTGAAGAGAATTGTCCATGTAGTTATAAGTACATCATCTCCAGAATGGTGTTCATGATTTAAATATCATATATATCTAGTATATATTTATTTAATAATATTCCATAATTTTTGGAGATAAGAAATGAAATGTATCGTTAATGGAGACGGTAAGTCGTACGTACGCATGAACGCTACTTTCATTTTTTTGTCATATTAATGGACTTTAAAACTAAATTAGACATATATATATTATAATTACAGTATAATATATATGTTATATAGGTAACATAAATTCATTAATTATATTATTTATAAATTCCATGTTTGTAATGAACGAGTCGCATCACTTGAGGGGGTGGTAGTCCACACTTCCTCATATGACATTATCGCATTTGCACAACATGCAAAGCATAAAGGTATGTTTTAAATATAAAATACAGAAAAATATAGAGAAAATAAATATAATATATATCATATATAAATATATTTCCACCATAATGGCCACCATGAATGGTGTTAAAAGAATATTGAACAATCATAGTTTCGTGAGGCAGTAATTCGCCACCCACAGAAACAGTATGTTCTTTAACCATTAGACGGTGGTGTGTGTAAGTGTAGGTAGAATACTTATCATAACAACATCCTAGTATATTGAGGATACTTCTGTTATTATGGGATCAAATAATAAGAATATATTGGCGAGTTAAGAAGGAAAATAGAAGTAAGAAACTCGAGAGAAGACATTACCTCTAAATCGGGTAACTCTTTTTGATTTGAGTCAAAGGCTTCCTTGGAAAGACTTCTACCCAAAGTGAGGCTTCTAGGAGTAATAAAGGGATGTGGAGAGATAACATGAGCAGAGTTTGGATGAACGAATAGCTTTATAGGTGTGGGTAAGGGGGTAGAGGGGGGGCCTTTTATAAGAGGGAGGAGGGTCACTTTTGGAAAGTCTTGAAATGTTACTTTATTATAAAATGGTTTTCAGATTTTAAAGGTCCCACAATGATATATTTCGAGGATAAGGTGATAAGGGTTAGAAATCCACCCATACAATAGGTTTTAGACAAGTGTAAGTCTTAGATTTTACCTTATCTTTTCATTTTATTTAAATCGTTCATTAATGAGGTAATCACTGCATCATCATGGTGTCATAAATAAATTTATTTATTTAATGTCTAAAAATTATAAAAAAAATACCATGATGTAGGAAATGTTTTTAGATTTTCAATGACTATTTATATTCTAAGATATCATTTATGTAAACAAAATTAAAATTGTTTTACATAGGATATACAAACCTTTGTTATATTTCTCTTCATTTAAAAAAAATAATGTCATAAATGTCACTATTACACTCATGTGAATCCATGGGCCCTCAAGTTCGGTAAAAATCTTTCCATGGTTGGCCATGACTCAAAAAAGAAGATTTTTACACATTTTGGGGTCATTTTATATTATTATGATATTATTTTATTACCCTTAACTACCAGATTACTAATTAATCACGATAATTAAAGATAATTACCGTCGTTACTATTCATAATGTCCAAAAACAAAAGTGTATTAATTACATAATTTGGACCTTCTGATTCCAAATATGTAATTCATTTTACCAAATTTCAAACACAGAAATTGTAGTAATTAATTTAAAAATAATTCTCGTTGTCATGACCAAAGACGGGTTTTTAAGAAGTAAACATTTATCAAAAGATTGACTTGTTTTTACATCCAATTGAAAAGTGAAATTACTTACAATGAACAAAATTGTATTAAGTGATAAAAACATAATACAATTACACTTTAAAACCCATTAAAAGGACCATATAACTATATAATTAAATTAGATGAAAAAGTAGTTTTGAAGTAAAATGCAGTATTTTTCACTATTCATTAAAAATGAACATTTGTCAGAAAAATACCAAAAATTTATCCAAAGTAAATTTGATATTCCAAATTCAAAAATTATTTCCATTTTACCAAATTCAAAACATAGAAGTTGCATTAATTAATTTTATAATTAATTCCCGCTGTCAAAACAAATAGCGTGTTTTTATGAAACAATATCTATCAAAAGATTGACACTTGTTTATGTCCAATTTCAAAATGAAATTATTTCCAATGACCACCATTGGATTAAATGGTAAAAATATATTTCAACTAAACTTGAAACCCAATTAAAAAGATAATCTAACCATATAAATAAATTATATTAAAAGGAGGTTTTGAATTAAAATACTGCATTTTCACTATTCATTAAAAAATGAACTTTATCGGAAAAATAACAAAAATTTACACAAAGTAAATTTTTATGTCCCTATTCTAAAGAAGGATTTTATTTTGTCAAATATAACATATAAAATTGACAAAAAGTTGTTTTAAAAAGGGTTCTCCATCAAAAAGCGGTTAATCTGCCTTTTAAAGAACATTAGAATATTTATGATTAATATCGAATTATTTTCTTATTTTTAGCCTCTAACTTTTATTGGATAAATGTAAAAATATTTAACAAACATATATAATAATTTTGTAGTTATTTTTGTTCATTCTCGTCATTACAACGGCTAGGTGTTAACTACCATTTAAAATAATATTATTATATTATTAGTGTACAACGTAAGATTTCAAAGAAACCTGTTGTTGCGTATTGGGTACGTCATCGAACATAGAATCCCCTTTAAAGTAATATTAATATTTTATTCAAAAATATTAATAAATATGAAAATGTCATATTCTTTATTTACCTGGGATGTTACATCCTTCCCCCATTTTAGGAATTGCGTCCTCATAATTTTAAAATTGGGCTCGAAAACTTCATTGAAAGCCCCACATCTGAAAAGGGGTCAATAAAAATATCACTTTAAAAGAAATAAAGATAAGTAAAATGGTCACCTGAGATAACTCATACTAGGATTCCATGAAAACATGGATATGAAGGAGAAACTAAGTGTCAAGTTCTGATGGAGAGTGATAGAAAACATGATTAGGAGAAAGTAAGCAATCTGAAATCCACAAACTTGTGACGGGTAAAACTGTATTTGATTCCCTAGTAGGAAAATTTAACAGACAACATTTTTGTTTTAAGTTAATTTTCATTGAGTAATTTATTTATGATCTTAACTGAAACATAAGGAAACATACTTACTTGTCATATAGACTTTCATCTCTTACTAGATTTCTGACACAAACTCATATTTTCTCCAAAAGATGAGTATTTAGGATGACTTGTTCACATTAAGAGCGCTATAATCAAATTCTTGAGAATCACCTAATCCACAAAAGATGAACTATATATTTCCCATGTCTTTAGACCTTAACCAAACCCAAAATTGTTAGTACAGGATCAGATAATCCCCAAAAGGATAATCTTTTAAAAAAAGAAAAACTACCCTTAATCTCCAAAATTTGTCCAACAAAACCCAAGGTTCATCAAAGACCATTCAATAAATAGATGTCCCTAAAATTCTTCAAAGTAATCCAAACTAAGATTGAAACCCAAATCTATGAAGGATTTAATCACATAGTCTTCCAAGGTAAATCTTAACATTTATCTCCAAATAACATCAGTTACTCTTAAAGTCTCGTACTGAAAAGTAATTAACCTAATCACATATCCTTCATGATAGGTTAATCATTTCCCAAAAACCAACTTATTCCTTATTCATAAGATCATCTAACTAAAAAGAATTAGTTATACTAACCAGGGACTTCATGTAGTCCAGTGGTAGGCGATAAATACCAGTCGCACTTTGGTTGTGGGTTCGATTCCTGCAGCTTCGTCCGACGTGACGGGTTGCCACACGGTTTGCGTGTTGTCCCTTTTTAAAAAATACATAATTTTAAAATATTCCCAAAAAGAGATAAATTCATCAAAAATAACCATAACATATTTTAACCACAAAGGTTATCTAATAACTTTCGTTTTGCATCACAAAATGTATTAATCGGTAATTACCTCAAATTCAAGGATCATATAAACCAAAATGGTTCTTTATAACTATATCCACAAAAGAAAAGATAATAATTCCTTGAATAAAATTTTCATATATCAAACATCAGGGTTATACATACTATAAAAAGTCTTCTAATGTAATCTCATCATCAAAAGAGTCTTAATACTTTTAATAATTTCACCATCCTAAAATCTACCATAACTCTTGAATCCCTTATATGTTGACTTCTTACTCATTCAATAATCTTCATGATCCATTAACCATTAATTTCCAACTTATTCTTAAATAATTATTTCCTACAAACAAAATCATGAATCATATCCTAAGATTTCAATAATAGGAAAACATATGTTAAGAAATAATCCATACCTTTCATTGGTCATTGTCGGTTTCTTCATCCTCAATCGGAATGGTATTAGGTATTGGTAAAAAAATATTTGTACGATCTTGGTGATCCCATTCCTGAAACTTCTTCGTAGGACATGTGTTTGTATAATGACCATGCACACCACATTTAAAACATTTAATTGATCCTTCAGAAAGAACTTGTTTCCCTTTCCTAGAGTCAACTATATGCTTCCTTTTTCCATGGAAGGTTCTTGCTTTATGACCTTCATTTACACATATATAGAATATTTCTATCCCTTTGAAACATTTTCCTATGTGTTTCTTTCCACATCTTTGACACATAGGTTTTTGAACATACTTACCTTTATGATTATTACCTGAACTTCTGTAGGGATTTGTTTCTCGCATATATGATGCCTTATAAAAATCACTAAGGTTCAGGTGGTCAATCGTGACTCCAGATAGTTGGTTGAGAATAACCACAAGAGTTCTCATTGCAGCTCCCATATCATTCAGTTGCTCGTTCAGAAAACCATTACAGTTTTCTTCATATCCACTGTTACTTTGGTGCCTGCTAGATCTAGTCATTTACTAAAACCAAAAAGGTTAGTGTGAGTATATCATTAAAATCATCATATAATACTAAGATATAATTATTCATGTTATCTTAAACTCATTCACTTTATCTAAAAAAACTATGACTCTTTCTGAAATCCTAACTATTATGGTAATGTCACTTGTGCTTAAAGAATACCCTAACCTCTAAAGTTATCTAAACCGACCTTTGATACCAACTATAAGGACCCATCCATAAAACATTACATAATCTTGAATTAAATGAATAATTCACATTGAGGATCTTTTCAGGTTTAGAGTTTTAGAGAATTATGACATAACTATTACATCTCAATGATTACAAAGTAGACACACCTACTCAGTTTCCATTTTTTCACAAAATACAAACTCTTGAACAAAATAGTCATGTCTAGTTCCATGTTTTAGACAGCATGACATTTCCTTGATCCCATCCTTGACCCTATTCCACTTTATGTCCTGTGAAAAACATTTCAAAAACTTGGGATGAGCATAAAAAGCTCAGTAAGGGATACACAAAGAAAGAAAACATTAGATCATCAATATATACATAACATAAGCTTTTTAACATATCCCATGAAATCATAATATTTGTGAAATACACAAAGAAATCATAAAACATAAAGGTAACTTGAAGAATTCATAAGATTCTTACGTAGGGAGTAACCCTCATGGTTACGTTTGGAATACCCATCATAGTATATTCCCTAAATCTCTTCAGAGAAACATTAGCGTTTAACTCCTTCGCGTTACCCAATGCATTGAAGAGATATCTCGGGCTCACCCTCCCTTAGTTTATCACAGAACCACCCGACTTCATAAACAATTCCCAAGAACCATAACATAATCGTATCATATAAAACATGCATAAAGGAAACATAACATTTCCATATTTCAATCACAATATATCAATACAACACATGGATATAATCAAAACATTATCAAAACCATTTTCAATACCAAAATTAAAGAAAAGTAAAACATGGTATTTATTTTTCATTTAAAAAGTTAAGGCTTGTAGAGGAAGCTGAAACTTAAATAATGGTCATGGCGGCGGAGAAGTCGTTGTCGCCGCATATGTTAGACAAAAACATTCCTTTTGTTGTTTAGTAAAACGCTTCGTGTAAAAAGATTCCTTTTGAACGAAATTAAAAGTCAAAAGGTTTTATTATACAACTAATAAAATAAGATCGTATATAAATTGAAGTATGCCTCAACGAAAGGAGATTGAGACGAATTCCCATACAAAGATGGTATCCTTAGATTAAGGATAAATCAATTACATAATTATGTGTGACAAATATAAATACACCCAATATAATTGGATATTAAGTGTAAAACAATCATAGGTCATCCACACATATTCATAGTACAACATGATCAAGAAGTAGAGGTTTAACCCAAAGAATTGAAATTGGGTTAAGAAGTTCCCTTACAGTAATTCGACAGCCTAACAACGTCACTTTAAAATTCAGAAAATGAGTTGATGAGAGATAGAAAGTGTATATCATCACTTGGACATAAAATTTACAGTAATAAGGATATATAAGAACATATACCACCATTAAGAATATGTAAATTAAAAGACCTAACAAAAAGAAGTCTTTTAAAAAGAGGAGGGTGAAAGGTTCCCTTACCGACTTGGGTAACTTTCGAAACATACACCCCATGAAAGGACTATAAAACGTTGATGTAAATACCCATAAATGAAATTATATTACACAAATAGTAGAATAATGGGCAGTACATACACCACTCAAAGGAGATAGTGACATATATAGCATGAATCTCACGGGAATAAATAGTGAGATAAAAACCTCTTACCTCATTGTAATAAATCAAGTCATATGACCAAAAGATAATAAGAACCAAATGAATCACATAATACCATGAATATAAATAGAATCATGATAATATATATCAAATGGAAGTACACAATACATCACATTCAATAAATAATTGGCGAACAATGGAAATCTCACGGAATTAAAAGTGAGATAAGAAATCTCTTACCTCAAGTCCGACTTGTCTTGTTCGTTTCTTTATATTCCTGAATAATAAGCTTTGGTCAATTTATAATTGCTTAAGGACTTCCTTTAGATTTTATTATTCAATTCATATCACATATTATTATGTTATAATAATTAGTTAATTATGTGAGTTCATATCATACGTTTTGTCGATGTTCGGTACATCAGTCAACAATGTACTTGTTTGAAGAGAACTGTCCATGTAGTTATAAGTACATCATCTCCGGAATGGTGTTCATGATTTAAATATCATATATATCCAGTATATATGTATTTAATAATATTCCATAATGTTTGGAGATAAGAAATGAAATGTACCATTCATGGAGACGGTAAGTCGTACGTACGCATGAACGCTACTTTCATTTTTTAGTCATATTAATGGACTTTAAAACTAAATTAGGCATAGATATATTATAATTCCAGTATAATATATATGTTATATAGGTAACATAAGTTCATTAATTACATTCTTTATAAATTCCATGTTTGGCATGAACGAGTCACATCACTTGAGAGGACGGTACACTTCCTCATATGACATTATCGCATTTTCACAACATGCAAAGCATAAAGGTATGTTTTAAATATAAAATACAGAAGAATATAGAGGACATAAATATAATATATCATATATAAATATAGTTCCATCATAATGGTCACCATGAAAGGTGTTAAAAGAAGATTGAACAATCATCGTTTCGTGATGCAGTAATTCGCCACCCACAGAAACAGTATGTTCTTTAACCATTAGACGGGGGTGTGTGTAAGTGTAGGTAGAATACTTATCATAACAACATACTAGTATATTGAGGATACTGGTGTTATTATGGGATAAAATAATAAGAATATAGTGGTGAGTGAAGAAGGAAAATAAAAGAAAGAAACTCGAGAGAGGACATTACCTCTAAATTGGGTAACTCTTTTTGATTTGAGCCAAAAGCTTCCTTGGAAAGAAATCTGTCCAAAGCGAGGCTTCTAGGAGTAAGAAAGAGATGTGGAGAGATAACATGAGCAGAGGTTGGACGAGCCAAGGGCTTGAGATGTGTGGGTAAGGGGGTAGAGGTGGGGGCCTTTTATAAGAGGGAGGAGGGTCACTTTTGGAAAGTCTTGAAATGTTACTTTATTATAAAATGGTTTTCGGATTTTAAAGGTCCCACAATGATATATTTCGAGGATAAGGTGATAAGGGTTCGAAATCCACTCATCCAATAGGTTTTCGACAAGTGTAAGTCTTAGATTTTACCTTATCTTTTCATTTTATTTAAATCGTTCATTAATGAGGTAATCACTGCATCATCATGATGTCATAAATAAATTTATTTAATTAATTTCTAAAAATTATAAAAAAATACCATGATATAGGAAATCTTTTTAGCTTTCCAATGACTATTTATAGTCTAAGATATCATTTATGTAAAGAAAATTAAATTTTTTTTTTATTTAGGATATACAAACTTTTGTTATATTTCTCTTCTTTTAAAAAAAATAATGTCATAAATGTCACTATTACACCCATGTGACTCCATGGGCCCTCAAGTTTGGTAAAAAGCTTCCCATGGTCGGCCATGACTCAAACAAGAGGATTTGAACACATGTTGGGGTCATTTTATATTATTATGATATTATTTTATTACCCTTAACTACCCGATTACTAATTAATCACGATAATTAAAGATAATTATCGTCGTTAATGTTCATAATGTTCAAAAACAAGAGTCTTAATTACATAATTTGGACCTTCTGATTCCAAATATAGAATCCATTTTACCAAATTCCAAACACAGAAATTGCAGTAATTAATTTAAAAATAATTCTCGTTGTCACAACCAAAGACGGGTTTTTAAGAAGTAAAAATTTATCAAAAGATTGACTTGTTTTTACATCCAATTGAAAAGTGAAATTATTTTCAATGAACAACATTGTATTACGTGATAAAAACATAATTCAATTACACTTTAAAACCAATTAAAAGGATCATCTAACTATATAATTAAATTAGATGAAAAAGCAGTTTTGAAGTAAAATGCAGTATTTTTCACTATTCATTAAAAATGAACATTTGTCAGAAAAATACCAAAAATTTATCCAAAGTAAATTTGATATTACAAATTCAAAAATGATGTCCATTTTACCAAATTCAGAACATAGAAGTTGCATTAATTAATTTCCACTGTCAAAACCAATAGCGTGTTTTTATGAAACAATATCTATCAAAAGATTGACACATGTTTATGTCCAATTTCAAAGTGAAAAAAATTTCAATGACCATCATTGGATTAAATGGTAAAAATATATTTCAACTAAACTTTAAACCCAATTAAAAAGATAATCTAACCATATAAATAAATTATATTAAAAGGAGGTTTTGAATTAAAATACAACATTTTTACTATTCATTAAAAAATGAACTTTATCGGAAAAATAACAAAAATTTACACAAAGTAAATTTTGATGTCCCGATTCTAAAGAAGGATTTTATTTTGTCAAATATAACATATAAAATTGACAAAAAGTAGTTTTAAAAAGGGTTCGCCAACAAAAAGCGATTAATCGACCTTTTAAAGAATATTAGAATATTTATGCTTAATATCAAATTCTTTTCTTATTTTAAGCCTCTAACTTTTATTGGATAAATGTAAAAATATTTAACAAACATATATAATCATTTTGTAGTTAGTTTTGTTTATTCCTGTCATTACAACGGCTATGCGTTAACTACCATTTAAAATAATATTATTATATTATCAGTGTGCAACGTAAGATTTCAAAGAAACTCGTTGTTGCGTATTGGGTACGTCATCGAACATAACATCCCCTTTAAAGTAATATTAATATTTTATTCACAAATATTAATAAATATAAAAATGTCATATTCTTTATTTACCTGGGATGTTACAACACCTCAATCTGATACATGATGTACCCTGTATGACTCATAGTGTATGTTATCAATTTAAAATCGACATTTTAGTTCAAAAAGTGTCACTCGCTGAAAACCGAGAAAAAACATTCGAATTGTCTTGATAATTTTGGGCAATGATTCATAATTCATTTGTGACATGTAGGAATCAATCTCACATCAAACTCACACACGATGTGGCCGCTATAACTCAAAGTGTGTGTTTTCAGTTTAAAATAACATTTTAGTAAAAAACACAAGCGGCGTACTCAAAACCGAGCAAAAATATTAGGATTATTTTGATACTTTAGGATAGTGATTTATAAGTCATTGGGGACGTGTGGGAATCAACTACACCTCAATTCAACGTACGGTGTGACTGGTATGGCTCCACGTGCGTCTTTTTATTTTAAATTGGTATTAATTTTAGTAAAAAGGAAAACTGACATAATCAAAACTGAGCAAACACATTCGGATTGTTTTAATACTTTAGGAAAATGATCCAGAAGTCATTTTTGACATGTAGGAATCATTCACATCTCAATCTGATACACAATGTGCCCAATATAATTCAAAGCGTATGTTGTCAATTTAAAATTATCATTTTAGTTCAAAAAGCATCACTCACTGCAAACTGAACAAACACGCTCGGATTATCTTGATAATTTAGGACAACGATTCATAATTCATTTGTAACATGTAGAAATCGGTCTCACATCAAACTCACACACGATATGACTGATATGACTCAAAGTGCATGTTTCCAGTTTAAAATGACATTTTTATAAAAAAACACAATTGACGTACTCAAAACCGAGGAAATGCATTCAGATTGTTTTAATACTTTATGAAAATGATTCATAGGTCATTTGGGATGTGTAGGAATCATCTGCATCTCAATCTGATGCACAGTGTGACCGGTATGACTCCAAGTGCGTTTTTTCAATATATAAGTGTCATTTTAGATTAAAATGTGTATCACATCGCCAAAACCAAACAAACAAGCTTATATTGTTTTCTCATCATTCCATCTACTATTAATTAATTAATTTCTTTGTAATTTTTATCTTATGCTTATTTTGTTAATTTTCACAGAGACAATACTTGAAGATGAACAAAAAATGATGTGACGTGCAAGAATCAATCGCAACTCAATTTGATACACAATGTTCCCGGTATGACTCAAAGTTTAGTTTAAAATTAACACTTTCAATTTAATTTATTTCTTTATATTATTACTAACATAAGAATTGTTTTTTTATATTGGTATTTTATTTTACTCGAGTAGGAGTGATTTGTTTTTTTATACAAATGCGTTCTCTTTCTTTATAATAGTGTTTTTTTCTTGTATTTGTGTTGTAAATTTTATTTCATTTGAATTCTATATTTGTATCTGGTTTTTCTAATTTTTGGTGTTGTTTCTAGTGCTTCAATGTGGTGTTACAACACATTGCAGTATGCCTTGTTTTTGGTGTTGCGGTGTGGTGTAACAGCACAATGTAGTATGTCCCTTTATCAGTGTTACTAAATTCGTTGATAAATGATTATTCTGATGCTATTAAATGCCTCTTTTGTAGCAGTGGTTTATGTCTAGATAAAAAAAAAATACAATATACGATATGATTTTGGAAAATGCATGGAAGATGCAATATGAACATGGAAGAGGCATGAGAGGCAAGGGAAATTATGTATGCATACTCTGTAAATTCTGTGTGCATAATGTATAAAAATTGAAATTTCTTCAAACAAAACGTCCATTGAATTGAAAGTCTACACATAATATGCATACATCAAATGCGTACAAGAAATGCACACTGAATGACGTTAATGTAATGGATACAAGCTATGTTTAAACAAAATTTGATAGGCTAATGAGTGAAAATGATTTTATAGGAAATGCATAATGAATATGGAAAGTGGATATGATTCTATACCAGGACAACTGTGTATACAGTATTATTATACAGGGAAGGTATAGAGATTATGCCCAGTATAAATGGAACAATATGCTTAGTCTGTATACAATATGATTTTACATAAATGCGTAAAGAATATACAGAAAATAAAAAGGACAATGATATGCTACAACCGGTAGAAAAAATGGGAAATCATAGAGTTTCAAAAGGAAAGTGTATCAATAACATGTTTATCTATATTAAGACAATATTTTCATTTCATTGAATTTTGAATTTGTTATAATAGCATATTCAAGATAAAATTCAAAATACATTGAGCATGATGCAGGGCTGGGAATCTCACTTGCATCATTTAAATGCGTTCACATGGACCGATGTGATGGGATGGGGCGATGTACGCACTTTTCGCATCCCTTTCGCCGAAACGATCAATCATTGGCATATATCATGCCTCTCGATGCCTATGGCATATGATCGAAAATATATTTTTAAAAAATGTTAAAAAATTGGATTACTTTTTAATCATTTTATAAAAAACAAAAGGAGGGACCAAAATTAACATCCAATTCACCTAATTTTCGCACCGGCGTATAAATAACCCCGCGTCACCGCTGCTTCGCCCGCCGGACATTCCGACCGCTGGCTGCTTCGCCTCCCCAACCCCCAAACTTCCGTTTCTTGTCGGCCCGAGAGCCGAAGCCAACGGGAGCGTACCGCAGAGGAGGATCCGTAAAGCTCAGGAGGGATAGCGCCTTGTCTCCGCCCCGCGCCCTCTCTTTCATTCTCGCTCCTCCTTCTGCCTTTCCCTTCCGCCTCTGCGCGCCGGTTTAATCCTTTTTCTTCTTTCGTCTGGTTGGTTTTGGTGATCATCGCTGGCGCTATCCATCCTGAGTTTCATCGGTCCTTCTTGCTCTTTCCGACGACGATGGTTCAGTCTCTGTCCCGACACCCCTTCCAACCTGGATTCGGAGAATCGTTCATCGATCCAGAGTTTTATGTGTTTTTATGTATGTTTTGATAGTGGCCGTGGTGTTGGATTTTCAGGCATGGAGGACTGGGCTCAGCGGATTAGAGGAGGCTGTCGGACTGTTTTTCCCTGAACAAATGCAGGTGGGAAATACGAGCGGGGCATGGACTTCTTGATGCTCCGTTTTTAAGGTATTTCTCTCCTCTTGCAATTGAAACGCACTGGATGCTTCAATACTTGCTGTAATGGAAAGTCTGGTTTCTACGTTTGTGTTAAATTCTGTCGGTTTGTATTTTTGCTTATCTCGTTCCTCTGATTGATCACTGTATTTTTGTTGTTAATACATTGAATCATTGAAATTCTGAACCAGACGATTATCATTAGCCTTCAAATGAGGTCTTGTATTGAACAAGTCAGATTATGAATTGATCAACTGTTTTTCTTATGTATATCATCAAACTTATTGATGAATCCCGACTCCGGGGTATCTGGTGGGTTGACTAATTTCAATAATGAGGATTTATTCTACCGTTATTTTCAATGTCCCTTTATTCTTCTCCTTTATTTATGGTTTAACGCAGTTTGATCTCATTAAGACCACCGCGTGATTTTAATTGCGTTGTAAATACGTCTTACTTTTATATGTGTATGTAAAGCAATGAAAATCTCTCCAGAAAATCATCCCATTTGATGGTGCACAAAACATCTCTCGTGTTCTTGCATTTTTCCTTCATCCTTTCAATAATTTTGCTTGTGTTTTTCGTGCTGATCCGTCGTACATTTCCAACATTTGGTATCAGAGCAAGGCTGACTTGATTCACGATGCCGGGCTCTGAGCCCTCATCGCCACGACTCTCCCAGACATCATCAACACGTCCCGGAGCCCTCGTTGACGACGGTAGCGGCCCACTGATGGTACATCAGGTGGTGAAGCAAACCAAGGAATCAATGACATATATGATCCTCACGAAGACAAACTACAATGATTAGTCATTGATGATGATCGTCGTCAAGGCAACAACCCCAAAGCATGAGACACTGTCAAAACCATGCACATCAGCATTGATTGCGTACGCAAGTCCAATGCTCAGAAACTCCACAAGGAGTACGAAGATATTGCTTTTCGCAACGGCGAATCAATGGACGGCTTCGCGATGCAGCTCACCAGGTTGGTCAACCAACTCACAATCCTCTATAATTCAGAGCCTTAAGACATGGTTGTTGAGAAGTACTTGCATGTCGTCCCCTCCATGTTCTCCCAAATTGCATTTTCAATTGAGATGCTTCTTAGCATCTCAACACTCTATGTAGAGGAGGTAACGAGGAGACTCAAAGTGACAGATGACCGTTTTGAGCCTACACCCACCACCAACGCTGGAGGGAAGTTGCTCCTCACCAAGGAGTGGGTTGCATGGATGGAGGAGAGGTAGATGAGGGAGACATCCTTCACCAACTCTAAGTCCAACAATCGGCGTCGCCGAGGACCATGAGAAAAGGTTGATAGTGGTAATAGCGAAAATCAAAAGGACGACTCATGATACAACGATGCTTGTGAAGTCTCAAGGGACAAATGTCGTAAATGTAGCAAAATGGGTCATTGGGCCAAAGATTATCGCAGCAAGCTGAAAAGAGCCAAGACCCTTATAACTTAAGGTGATGCCGATGAGCCCACCCTCCTTATGGCAAAGTCATGCACCGCGGTGCCTGATTCCCCACCGCCGCAATCCCCCACCACCAATATTCTACAACCACAATACAGCCCTCTACGGGTGGTCGAGGCGAATGTCTTCGCACAACTGGATTAGGAGGAGATGCGTGATTGCGACTTCTGGTGCCTCAACATCGGTGCCACAAACCACATGACTAGGTCTCGCACTGTCTTCTCCAAGTTTGACTTTGGGATCCGTGACACCATGAAGTTTGGAGATGGCTTCGCCATTAACATCGAGGGGTGCAGGACCATTTTGCTCGCCTGGAAAACCGGCAAGCACCGCATAATCACAGGGGCGTACTTTATCCCGATGCTCACCACTGACATCATTAGCATTAGACAACTCGATGGGAATGGTTGTCAGATACTGATCAAAGTGGGCATCCTAAGGATCTGTGATCAGCAATGACGCCTACTGGCCAAGGCGAAACGCTTACCCAGACGGATGTACAAACTCAAACTCAACATTGCACAACCAGTATGCTTGTCTACAAGGGGCTCAGAGAAGACATGGTGTTGGCATGCAAGATATGACCACTTGAATTTTCAGGCTCTGCTTAAGCTCACTTAATGCGATATGGTGAGAGAGCTTCCACATACTAATCAGGTGGATCAAGTCCGTGACAGCTGGCTCGTTGGGAAGCAACGATGAGTGTCTTTCTCCAAACAAGTGAAACGTCGTGCGGAACAAATCCTCGACCTTGTCCATAGTGACATCTGTGGGCTGATCTTGCCGTCGATGCCAAGAGGGAACTGCAACTTTCTGCTACTCGTGGATGACATAAGCCGCTACATGTGGCTCAATCTACTCGCAAGCAAGGACCAGACTCTGGTGACAATCAAATGTTTTCAGGCCACGGTGAAGGTGGAGATAAGGCGCAAGCTAAAGGTCCTTTACACGGATCGTGGTGGCGAGTTCACTTCAGTGGAATTTGGTGAATACAATGTTGAGCGTGACATATAACAACTAATGACCCCTTATTCACCACAACAGAATGAGGTTGTTGAACGATGCAACCAGACAATGGTTACCATGGCTCAAAGCATGCTAAAGGCAAAAGGGTCTTCCTGGGATGTTCTAGGGTGAGGCCGTCTCCACTGTTGTCTTCATCCTCAACTGAGCACCGACACGAAGCCTTGACGGGATGATGTCGTACGAGGCCTGGCATGGAAAATTACTACTGGTGCACGTTCTCCGCACTTTTGGCTGCATTGCACATGTCAAGATTATGAAAGCTCACCTGAAGAAGCTGGATGACCGGAGTACGCCAATGATCTACATCGGGTATGAGTTCGGATCCAAGGCATACTATGTGTACGATCCTTTCAGCAAGCACGTGCATGTAACACATGGCGTTATCTTCGATGAGGTGGAGCAGTGAGACTTGTGTGATCATGATGAAAAAGGTGTGTTGAGTAGAGAGGAGCCATTCACCGTCGAACACACAACAACATGTATACCAGGGACTACAGAGAGCGATAACACTATTGGAGACCAGAGATTGTTACCCACACCCACTAGCACGCTCTCTGTAGACACTGCAACACCAGATGTGGTCAAGGTGACGCCCATTCACTCAGCCGCAATGGAGTTCACCTCACCATCATCCAACATGGAAGAAGCACTATACATCGATCATGATGACACCCCGCTTCGGTTCCGCACCATCGACAACATCATCGAGGCCACAACGCCACCTGGATTTGCACTACATGAGCTCAACCTTGGTGAGCTATATTTCACTATGACCGATGAGCCAACCTCTTTTGGAGAAGCAGAAAAACATCAGGGTTGGCGCAAGACGATTATTGAGGAGATGAAGCCGATTGAGGACAACAACACAAGGGAGCTCATCGACCTCCCCATTGGCCATTGTGTAATACCCTAGAATTCCATAATTTTTTTTTAAATTAAATGAGATTATTTTGAGACTAGACGCTGAGACGTCATGCGATTCCGAGGCCCGGAGTACCTGGAATGATCTGTCGAAAAATGTTATGTTTTAAATAGTGCACGTGAGCGATTTTCTTGAAAAAGTGGAATAACTCTTAAACGGGTGCCCAAATTAGAAATATGAGGGTGACGTTGTGTTCAGGATGGTGAGTTTACCATTGGCGCGACTTAAATTTAGTCGGCACAGACCTCCAGTGATAAAACCAAAAAATGACATAACCGTAAATAACATAATAAAATAAAATTGTTTTATTATTCAAATCCTTATAACTCACGAACAGTGACTCGGATTGAAAATATGAGACCACCGTTGAGCTCGTGAGGGTATGCTTTTCTTAGGCAGAGCCTAACATTGGCCGACACGGGTCAACAATGGAAAGTAGTTTTTGGCCGTAAATAAAATAATTAAATAAAGTTATTTTATTTTCAAATCCTCATAACTCATAAACGAAAACTCGGATTGGAAATCTGAGAGTACCATTGAGTTTGTGAGGGTATGATTCTCTTAGGTGGAGCCTAACATTGACCGGTGTAGGCCGATTGTGAAAGTTGATTTTTGGAACGTAACCGTAAATAAAATAATTTAAATAAAATTTATTTCATTTTCGAATCCTCATAACTCACAAACGGTAACTCATATTAAAAATACGAAACCACTATTGAGTTCGTAATGAGATGTTCTCCTTAAGCAGGACTTAACCTCGACATGCGTGGGTCGATAGAAAAAGTTATTTTTTTCTGACTTTTCAGAAGAAAAATAAAATAACTTAAAAAATTATTTTAATTGTTTTTTTCATCGTTGAGAAGTGGCACGTCACCACTATGGTGCAACGACGAGGCGACGATGAATCTTGTTAATGAATCTCATTACTGAGTCAACGGAACGATGCCGCAACGTAGCATAACAGAAATGTGGATTCGTGTTTTGTCAATTAATAGTCTAATAAGCAATGCAAGATTGTTGGCACAATCCTAGAATTTCTCTGAGGCTTTGGTGGGTGGCGATGACGAATGACGAAGGACAACCTCTCCAACGACAAATGCCGGCAAATTAGACGATGATGAAGACACCCTTGGAGAGCAGATTCGGGATCAGAGATCAACAGATGATGACGAATGATCATCCTCAAGCAACATCCTTTCCCAAGTAGGGATTGGAAATATGAGTGATTATTTCCCCTCGTTATCCCCTCTAAACGAAGAACGTGGATCAACCTTCTAACAAGTTGATCCACATATAGATTTTTCCTTGTGGGGTTGGGAAAAATTTGTTGTAGGTTGATAATGGGACTAAAATCTTAGTGATTTATTTATATTATTCGTGTTTCCGCTAACGAGAACAAATTCGAGCCGACACGAACAAAGTCCGGTTTGTTCAATTTGCGGGTTCGTGTGTTCTTCGTGACCGAACTCCTGAATCGACGGAAATGCGACCTCGAGGCCGTAGTAGAGATGGCGGCGACCTGAGAAGTTTGAGGGCACAAATAGTTCGAGAATCCGACCACTGGAGCAGACAGTCCCTGCACTGGGTAACTGCCAACCTCTATGGGATAGTCCCTGCACTGGCGTATGCTCTCTTTCCATATTCCCAATGGTGTATCGAGGGTCATTACACCATACTGATACTGTATCTCTAGTCTAAGAATTTCCACGTTAAATACAGAAATAAAAGTGTTTGAAACACTTATATCAAACAAAGCAAAGATAATAGTGGAGGCTACTAGAATATTACCTTGTACTATAGAAGGTACCGCAACCTGATCCTCGGGTATCGACTGTAAAGCATGAAACTGACCTGATCCACGACCCTGTGCAACAAATGGACTACCACGATCATGACTACTCTGCTAGCACTGCTGGTGACCAGGGGTCGGACTACCACGGCCACGACCTCATCCTTAGCCTGACCTGTCGGTGCTACTCCAACTCCCCGCCTGACATGGTGCAAAAGAACTTGCTCCTATAGGTGGAGAGGATGCTGATCCTTTTCCACTCGAAGCTAGTGGAAAGCTCCTGCAAAAGCGCTGAAGATGACCCATACGACCGAAAGCCCGACACTCCATAGGGTCTCTATCACACTGGGGATTCTTATGCCATGGTCTTCCACACTGATGACACACCACAGAGCTATCAAATTGGATACTCTGGCTGCCACTTCCCCGACGAAAAACCTCAACGGAACGTTTCTTGCCACCAGAAGAACTATTGGCCTGACGTGACACTGATCCTTTAAACTCGGTACCTATTCCATCCCTCAGGTTACGTTCAGTGATAAGGGCCTAATTAACTATTGCAGAAAAGGCAGGAAGACAAAAGAAATTCACCTGAGTTCAAATGAAATATTGGAGCCCATCCTCAAAACGTCTAGCACACAAAAGCTCATCACCGGCTAGAAGCGGTGCAAAGTGCTGTAAATAAGTGAAACATGCTGAATAATCCATAACTGACATAGAAACCTACTCGAGATGCATGAACTCTTTGGCTCTATCAGCTCTCAGTTCCTAAGGAAAGAACTGATTAAAGAAGGCAGTCTGGAAATCAACCCATAACATGCCCTAATGACGACCAGCCTGGGTAACCACACCCCACCAACGCTTGGACGAATCCTGAATCATATATGTATAAAGATTTAATCTCCGCTCTAGAGGTGTTTCCAGGTGCTCAAATATAGACAGCATGGCTTCTAGCCAAGACTCAGCAGCCTAAGAACCGCCATCCCCTGAAAAAGTAGAAGGATCCTGCTACTAGAACTCGCGAGGTCAGGTCAGCCATTATAGGTGCAACCCGTGGAGAAACATGCATGGACTACATCATACGTAGGAAACTATTAGGGACTTGAGAATCAGTGCTCGGATCAGTTATAGTAGGCGGTGCCTCAAGTGGCACTCCTGGAAGTAATACTGGCAGCTCAGGGCCCACCATTTCTGAAGCTTGGTTGTCCCCACCCTCCTGGAGAACGACACGAGGATGTCGTGGCAGTATTGGTCTGCAAATTCCAAGCACATGCCTTCGAACAAACATAAAAGCATAATATAACATCACTACCAGAATCAGAACATAAGAAAACTCACTACCCAAGGCATACTACCCAAACTACCTGCTTAAACGACCAAGTATCGTTAAGTGATCAAGTATAAGTTTCATGTGATTTTGCAGTTAGTTTCTAGGTTCACTCCATTACCTTTTATAAACATGACAAGGCATGATAAGGGTGTGCAACCAATTCATTTTAGATTTCAGGATTCACTTTATAATGGATAGCCATTTCTGATGAATCTGTGCCCATACACCTATCACCAGAAATGAAACCCATTTCTTTATAGTATAATGGATTGACTCGGTAAATTACTCATCCCAGCCTATGAGGGCCCATACACCTCATTAATTGAGATAGAAAATCACTCAATCATAACCAATAGTAATACATGTACATGCAACTATCACAACATCACTCAGTAATTACAGGCATATCAAGCAATGCAAGGTAGTGAAATGCACCTATATGGCATGACAATATGCATGACATGTGAATTCTAGGTGCCTATAATGATGCATGTAGCAATGCTACTTCCCCTCATGTCATCGGGTTAAGGATGAATAAAATAAGACCCTTAAACAGAGTAATAATCAACTACACCACACACCATGTGCATCACCAAATGGTGAAATAATATCAACAGTAACTGGCAAAAGCATAATAACAATTATAATTTAGGCAACTTAGTTTTTACCCCGAACATGGGTTTGCGACGCCCAAGCACTGCTTATGACCAAGTCCCAAACATTCATATTCTCCAATCTATTGTCTCTAAATAGTAAAGCAAGAAAATAAACCACCTTTGATACCACTCTGTAACGTCCGGGACCTGGATTCCACTTAACGGGTGCCCCGAGCCCAATGAGACACATGGCCTCTGGTACATCTCCCCAAACACCAGAGGCTTCTGATTAGTAGTGAGGGACTAGGGTGTGACCGTGGGGAGACTATTCCCTTATTAGCAAAGTGTAGCACAACGAAAGGAATATAAAGAATAGTAAATAGAGAAAGCAATATAATTAAACAACGGAAGCAAACTGATGCAATAGATAAATGAGAATAACAATAATTGTATCAACTAACGAAATTATGATGTAACGACATGTCACTAGAAAACTAGAAAACATGGATACAAGACAATAGGCATAATATGTTCCACAAAGTAAAAGAAACAAAGGCTACTCCAAGAATCCCGATATCTCACTCGCTCATCTACTATCAAGCTCCATCCTATCAACATGAAATCAAGTTTTGGAAGCTGTACACTTCCCTTTGTCAATCCTTGCAACCATGTAATCTACTTTGGTACCAAACAACGCCTGGAGAGGGAGTGAGATAAATCTCAGTGGGCCACCACCAACAACGTCTATAACATCCAACCCGTGTAATGGAATATAGCAGTGTGCAGACAAGAATATATAAAGTAAAGAAAGCAGTACAATGTGACTAAATACCCAAGTACCAGCTTCATCCCTCGACTGGTGTCTGAACACGTAACCTGTTCATTTATTAAGTAATTACCATTTAATGTTAATAGGTCACTTGAGGCATAGCCAACATTGACATCACCTCGTGATAGTATAAGTTGGGAAGGTCCCAAGACATAACAAGGCAACCTAAAATGATATCCAGTGATGGAGTTCCAGAGTAATAACCAAGGGAACGTAAATCTCACAAAATGCTAAATCAGTAGTATCTGAGTCTAGCTAGGGGTAAGAGTGTAATCCAAGGAGCGTAATCCAAGGCATTCCACAATAAGGCGCTTAACGAGTCCAAGGTGATTGATCAAGGTAAAATTGGGCTAAGCAAAGACAGATCCCTATGGGCTTTCACCATGGAACCTACTAGTCAATGCTGGTTCCAAGGAGTGTATCTGAGGTATCTTGTAATAATGTAAAGGACCCTACGGTAGTATACCGTGCATCCGAAGAATAGACAAGAACCAGAGTCTAGGTGGGTATCAACCTAAACAAACTGCATCCTTGAATCAGAATGGGGTTCCCGAGACCCAAGGTATTCTCCTCTCATAATCCAAGCTGACCTTGAGTCATTACATTCCTATTTAATATTGCAATCATGTAATAATTCATTTGGTTCAAGTCTTACCTTCCATCTGTGTGGATAGGTCAAGTAGAGTTGGAACCATTTATTTATTGGACCAAGCCTGGTCTTCTATTAGTGTAGGCGGGCCAAGTAGTGTTGCAACCATTTAATCAAGTCTTAATTAACCATTATGGAATATTCAATTAGATAGGTTCACTCTGATACCTTCCATTGACATGGAAAGGGGTGCTACGAACATGTAACCTTTATTCAATCTCATTTGTTAAGGCCAAATTATATACTTAGTATACTTTCCATTTCACATTTCACATTTAATAATCATTTGGAAGCACTTACCTTAGGTGGGTCAAGTGGTGAGCATACATGGTACATGACATTATGGGATTCTCATTAATAACAACTCATTTATTATGGAAAGGCTCACCTTTTGTAAGGTCAAGAAAAGGCACACCTGAATGGTGGCTCAAACGTGTCGAAACACTAAAAATCCAAATATGGAATAACCTTCGACCTGGGGCGGATCAAGTTGTGGGTGTAACTATTAACAAATAATCACACCTTTAGAAAGAGCATAACCATAAAATTCTAACAAGTATAATCATGGCATGTAAATTTAAGAAATGTCTTCCGATGAAATCGGTGGGTCCCACACGAACATTCCAGAAAACAACGAACTTTAGGGATAAGTTATAGACCACCCACCTTAGGGTTGTACGATTGTTTTCCTCTAGTATCGGGCCTTGATTTTCCTAATATTGGAGTAGATCTAAGAAAAGGTGAAAAATGCTCACACGATGATACCTAGGTCGAGAGTAAGAGAGAAGAACGACTAAAGAGGACTTGAGTACTTACCATTGTGCATCCAAGGTGAAAAAAAGAAGCTCGATCGGATGCCAGAAGAAGGAGATCTCTAGTTCCCTATATTTGGCCTTCAAAATCTCCAAATTGAGAGGAAAAAGGGGTTAATCATGTTGGTTCTCAGATTAGGAGGAATGAGGAGGATTAATATACCATTAAGGGAAAAACTGGAAATTTACCCAGAAATTTACCCTGCGCACGGTTTTTCCGCATGATTTGTCAAACCGTGCGCAAATCGTGCGAGAAGACTCTGCCTAAATGGTTTGTCCGCATGTTTGATCAAACTATGTGCTATCCATGCACGCGTACCATGAAAAAGGGGCGTTCACACGGTTAGGCTGCACGACCGTGCACTAACCGTGCGAGGTGGCTCTGTACAAAAAAACATGATCCCTATGGTTTATTCTAAACTGTGCGTAAAGTCTGTTTTCTCCAAAAAGATGGGTTCCGGGATCCGAACAATCCCTAGACACCCTCAGAACCTTTACTAACTCATTAGGCATCCATATTAGGTCCAAAGTAAAGATTTAAACCAAAAATAAAAGGATCCATACCTGAGTGAAAAACTGGGTTTTTACACCTTGTGATGGGATGATCCTTTGAGAATACTCTAAGTGAGATTATGTGACAATCGAGTTATGACCAAATGATTGAGGATTATATTCTCCCAAAATCAAGCACATTGGAGAGAGGGAATCCTACGACTGGCTATGACATGAAAGATATATGAGCGTACCTTAGTGGTTCTATAAAAAAGCGTACCTCAGTGGTTCTGTATACAAGTGTACCTTAGTGGTTTGATATATGAGCGTACCTCAGTGGTTCAACATATGAGCATACCTAAACGGTTCTGCATAGGAGCACACCTGAGTGGTTTTGCATGCGAGCGTACGCCATTGGTTCTGCATAAGAGCGTACCTCAATGGATTAGCATACGAGCATACCATAGTGGTTTTTCATACGAGGGTACCTCAGTAGTTCTGCATACGAGAGTACCTTAGTGGTTCTATATACAAGCATACCTTAGTGGTTCTGCATACGAGAATACCTAAGTGGTTCTGTATACGAGTGTACCTTAGTGGTTTTGCATACGAGCTTACCTAATTGGTTCTGTATACGAGCGTATCGTAGTGGTTATACATACGAGCGTACCTGAGTGGCTCTGCATATGTGCGTACCTTAGTGGTTTAGCATACGATCGTACCTTAGTGGTTCAACATACGTGTGTACCATAGTGGTTCAACATACGAGCGTACCTGAGTGGTTCTACATACGAGCATACCTCAGTGGTTCAGCATACGAGCATACCTCAGTGGTTCCACACATGAGCGTACCACAATGGTTCTGCATACGAGCGTACCTTAGTGGTTCTGCATACAAGTGTACCTGAGTGGTTCAGCAGATGAGCCTACCTTAGTGGTTCAACATACGAGCATACCTCAGTGGTTCTGCATACGAGCGTACCTGAGTGGTTCAGTAGACGAGCGTACCTCAGTGGTTCAGAAAACGATTAGATATTAGTAGTCCAACAGACAAGCAGACCTCAATGGCTCATTAGGTATGAGTCCCTCAACAATACATGATGATTCAGTTCTATGACTGATAAATCTTACTTTCTATACTTTGAGTTATACCTAGTGTGAGCTATCTTTGCTATGTGATTTTACTGTGTGATCTTGCCATGTGATCCTGCTTTGTGGTCTTTCCTTTGTTGTTTGGGGTTCCTATTGAGTATTGTGTTACTCACCCTTGCACGATCCTCATCCGCATGTGTCGTGTCTCGTGCAAGTGATCAACGCTTCGACAGAGACCTTGGTGGTCCAGGACTAGGCGATTCCCAGTGAGACGGGACAGACGAGACATACTTCTATGGATATTGACAACTATCCTCCACCTAACCTTCAGGTAGGGCTTGAGCAGACAGACCTTGGCATCTATACTTTTCTTTGTGGTTTTGGGCTTGTATTCTGGCCCTTTGTACTTTTCAATTGTACTGTACTTTCAGTAGTTGTCTCAGTGACAGTTTTGGTTTACTTAGTGTTTACCTTTCTGCGGTTTGAGCTTTGTTCGTGTGTACATGTTTAAAGACAAATTCCTTCCCTTTTTGGGATATTCCTATTTGGTGCTAGTCTCTATCCCCTAGCATATGGAAGGTGGGTTTGGGGTAGTCGTGACACGGGCCCTGGGGGACGGGTCGTGAGAAATTGGTATCAGAGGGAGGATGGTTATAACATAAGAACTAAGAGTCTAATTTTTTTTATGGGACAACAGTGTGAAGTGTCTCGAGTTCATCTTTCAGGTTAGGGAGTCCAGTGTTGGTGTGGTAACTAACGTATCCATACACCAGGAACCTGAATTCTGCTTTCCAACTTGGTACATGAAAACACTGGTTGCATGCGTCTTTGAGTATTTTTCTCATGATCGTTTTGAGTTTGAGTCAGTTCACCAGGTATAATCTATTAATCGTGGTTCATCTTGATACCCTTCAAGATGCCTCCACATAGACAACCAACCAAGATTCTAGTGTGTGACTATGAGGATGGTCCAGAGAGCAATGAGGCTTTGGTATATGGACTATTACCCGAGATGGTACCTTCGGGTGGTGTCCCAGCGATACCACCGCCCGTCGGTCTGCAGTTACTACCAACACTATTGGTAGAGGACACACAAGTGCCTTATATGAGTTCTAGAGATAGAGAACTTTCAGGTTCAGGGGAGAGACATATCCTCAGGCCATTGAGGAATGGCTGGAGGTGGTGACATGAGTCTTCTACTTAGTGTGAACGCCACTTGACCAAATGGAGGTTCTAGCTGTGAGCCTTCTGTAGAGCTCGATGGGGGAGATGGTGGAGTTTGACCATCCAGACACATGAGGAGGTAGACTTATGCATTTATCTATACCCCTAGATGACACTAATATCTACACCTTCATATTATATGGCTCCCACTGAGCTCTGAGAGCTGAGGTTACAATTGGAGGACTTGCAGAGGAAGGGGTTCATAAGGCCCAACGTTTCACCATGGGAAGCCCTAGTGTTATTTGCAAAGAAGGCATAAAAAAGCTTGAGGTTATGCGTGGACTTCTGGATCCTGAACCAGGTGACCGTGAAGAACAAGTATCCTCTACCAAGGATTGATGACCTCTTCGATTAGGTGAAGGGGGAGAGATGGTTCTCGAAGATAGACCTCAGATCAGGCTATTACCAGCTTCGAGTACGTGATGAGGACATCTCTAAGACGACTTTCAGATGTCACTACTGCCACTACGAGTACTTAGTGATGTTTTTTGGCATGAAGAACACCCCAAAAGTGTTCATGGGAATCATGAACAGGATCCTCCAGCTGTACTTAGACCGGTTTGTAGTGGTCTTCATTGATGACATCTTTGTGCATTCAGTGTCCGAGGAGGAGCATGCGATACACTCGAGGATGGTTCTGGACACTCTCTGAGAGCACCAACTTTATGGAAATCTCTCGAAGTGTGAGTTATGGATACTAAAGGTCCACTTAATAGGACATGTCATCTTAGAGGCTGGAGTTGCGGTGGATCCAGCAAATATTGAGGTTGTCCTTGCTTGGGAGCCACCCAAGAGCGTTAACAAGGTACGAAGTTTCCTTGGGTTGGCTGGGTACTATCAGAGATTTGTACCAAACTTCCCCAGAGCCGCAACACCCATGAAGACATTGAAAAAGAAGGGAAAACCCTTTGTGTGGAAAAAAGGATTCCATCAGCGCTTTCAGCAGCTGAGGCAGATCTTGATGAGTACTCATATCTTGAGGTTTCCAGAGGAGGGAGTCGACTACATGGTGTACTGTAATGCATCAGGAACCGGGATTAGTTGTGTCTTGATGCAAGGGAAAGTAGTGATTTCTTATGTCTTATGACAATTGAGACCTCATGAGCAGAACTATGTGGCTCATGTCCTTGAGTTGGCAACGGTAGTCTTCGCACTGAAGATGTGGAAACACTACCTTATGTGTGAATGATTTATCATCTACTCTGACCACAAGAACCTAAAATATATCTTTTCTCATAAGGATTTGAACCTAAGACAGTGACATGTGATAGAGTTCCTCTAGGACTGTGACTTAGAGATAATCTATACTCCTAAGAATGGGAATGTGGTGGAAGATGTTCTTAGCAGGAGATCGAGTTCACAGTTACTGAACGAGGCCTCAAAGTAGTTGGCCTCGCTTCAGATATCCTTTGTGGATAGAGATGAGACAACTTATCTTCAGTCGATGGTATTTTCTCCTACACTCTTACTACGAGTTAGGGAGGTGAAACTCGGAGATGCCAGTTGCGAGACTACACATGCCTAGATGTGCACAGGGCATGCCCCTAATGGATATTCGAAAGGTGGGTAACACATCATCCTTTTTAGAGGATGCAGCATTGTACCAGTGGTGTTACAGGATGAAGTATTTAGGGAGTTCCATACACACCATTTGGCGGTACATCTAGGTGTGGAAAAGATTTACCAGGACCTCTGATGTTAGTACAAGTTGCCGGGGATGAATAAGGAAGTGGTAGAGTTTGTCTGTAGATTCCTCACTTGTCAACAAGTGAAGGTTAAGCACCAAGTTCCAACAGGTTTGATACAACCCCCGAGGTACCAGATTAGAAGTGGGATGGGATATTAATTGTAGAGACCCGTATCTTGACGTACATGGACATTACATTACATTTGCGGAATAATTAGCACATAACAAAAATACACACACAAGGATCGTAATAGTTTAGTGTCTTTGGAAACTCGGAACGTAATCTTCTAATCGTGGTGAAAGATCTTCAATATCTCCCATAAAGATCTTCCCTTTTTTTTTATCTAAAACCTTTCTTTATATCCTGGGGAAAAGAAAACATAAAAGGGTGAGCTCAAATGCTCAGTAAGGGTAAACAAAAGAAATATCAATCACATCATATACATAAGAACATAGTTTTTGGAAATCTTAACCTGCAAAAGAGCTCATAATATCATATCATGGGATAAATCATAGAAGTGAAAATGAGATCCCCATAATCATAACATAAAACTTGAAACTTTGTGGCATGCACACATAATCATGGAAAATCATTTCTTGTTAGTCATGACTCATTGCCAAGACTATCTTAGTGGACAAAGTCCCTTTCTGAACCGAGTTCACTCCTCGTTTCAGTCCTGTATCACTGAACCGAAATAACCTTCCGTTCCAGCCATGTCTATCTCATGAGATATAAAATCTTTACCCAATGCATTGGAGGGAGATATAGGTCCCACCCATCTCATAATAAATCCTTTCTTATGTGTGCCACAAAATCATAAATCATACATCATTGCATAACCCATGTAATAAAAATGGGATTCTTAAACAACATGACATCATAAAACCATTCATATAAGATAAAGGAATTCATAAACATAATTCCATCACAACATAGTCAAATCAATGTAAAAATATGGATAGAAACAGAACCCTTTATTATCTTAGATGAAAAATAATTTTGATAAAACACTTGAATTGAATTCTTGAGGAAAATATCCTTTTTTCTTCAAAATCAATTTCTTTTCACAAAACATCATGCAATTTTAAAAGAAAAAGATTTTATTGAAAATAGTCATGAAATATTTTGGAGTAAGGTTTATGAAAATAAGGCTTTATAAAACCGTAAAAATCCGTTCGTGCCGTATAAGTTAAAAAAACATTCTTCGTACTTTTGTCGGAAAAGTCAAAAAGTACCTCGTATGAAAAACGACAAAAGATTCCTTTCATATCTTTTACTAAAAACTCACCGAAGGGTAAAATTGGATTTAAACAATTGTAGGTGGATGGAAATAATATTACATATTTAAGAAACATGGATGTGGATGATAAAATACACCCCAGTAAATACCAAAGTATAAACAATCTCGGATAAAAATGAGATTGTGATATTTCCCTTACCTTAGGTCCGATTTGCTTTGTATGTGTCTGAAGATCCTGTATAATGGTTTAAATAATGTTATTGACTTATTCCAGAATCATACATATTGATATGATATCATATATGGTTCACTTATGACATTATATTACCCGTTCTTTTGTAAATTCCATGTTAAAGAAGCGTTTTGGGTAAAATCGTTTCATTTATCGTAGGTGTTTTGACTTGTTGTTCTTGACATAATTATTACTTATATCATGATTTACTTCCAGAATATAAAACATGATTTATATATCATATATATTCAGTATATAAATATATAATAGATAGATAAATAAAATGAAAAACACCGTTCATGGAGACGGTAGTCCGTACGTACGCATGAACGCTGTTTTCCTTTCCTTATTGTCTTGAAATGGAAGTAAGTAGATGACATACATATATATATATATACATAAATCCAGTAGATTTATAATGTCATATATTTCATTATTATTTCTTATATATACTTTATAATCATTCTTAAATGGTTAACATGGAGAATGAATCTCATCGCGTCGTGGAGACGGTAGTCCGTACGTACGCACGAGCGATGATATCATTTCTATAAATATTGAATTGAATTGGAGTGGATTATAAAATATATCAGAATCAATATGATGTTGTAATAACTATGTATAGTTATTCTTTACACCATTATACCCATCCATGTAAGGTGGTGGTGGAAAATAGATTACACCACGGCGTGGAGACGGTATTCCGTACGTACGCACGCGCGGTGATTTCTTTTTCCGTAGGATGGATAGATGGTGAAATAGGGTTGTTTCATCAGTATATGAGTGATACTGATGTTATTACTTCATAATGAAACAACCTAAGAAGAAGAAGTGGAAGAAGAAATAAAGATGAAAGAATTGGTAACGGTAATTACCTCTTCTTTGAAGCGCCTCTTTGAGACCTCCTCTTAGGGCACTAAAATTGGTCTTTGAGGAAGACCAGAACCTCTAGGATGTTTCTAGGGAAGTGGAGAAGATATTTTGGCAGGGGTTGGCCGAGCTTGAGTGCTCAAATTGGTGTGAGGAGGAGGGGGAGGAGGTGTCCTTTTATAAGGGAGGAGAGGGGCACCTTAGGAATACCTCAAAATATTATTTTATATTAATGTCAAAATCGGTTTATAATGGTTCCAAAGGGTCTTATTTCGAAGATAAAGTGGGGTTGGGTCGAAATCCTATCAACCAATAAGATTTAGACAAGTTTAGGGTATTATTTTAACCTTATCAATTAGATTTAACTCTAAGTTAAATAATTTAACTTTTACCGTGTCTTTTTGTTTTCTTTCACTATATGGTTAATACACTTACTATAACATGCCAAACGAACCCCAAATTGTTTATTAGTAATACATATATCCTTATCTAAGTCATTTGGCCGAACCTTAGATTTTTAGGAATAAAATAACAATTAATAATATAATATTTGATTTAAAAACTATTTTGTGTCAATTTTGACACTATTTGATATATGATTTTTATGAAAGTCATAACAGAATTATATGTTCGAACCAAGTTGATTAGATCAACAATAATATATCATAGTAACCTATAAAATTAGTGGAATTCATAAAAAGTCTCAAATTACATTCATTTGAGCATTTATAACATCAATTATGTTAATATTTCCTTAAAAGGGTAATTACTGCATCATCGTTGTGTCATAAATAAATAAATTTATTTAAAGTTTAAAAATTATAAATAAAATACCATTATTTAGGAAATCTTTTTAGCTTTCTAATGAATATTTACAATCGAATTTATCTTATGTACAACCCTATATAAAAAATATTTTATTAAATAAACTTTGATTTTAACTCTTTTAACTCTTCATTGAATTAAATAATAATAAATGTCCTAATCTAATCCAAGTGGGCCTAAATGATAATATTTTACACTTAAGGTTGTTTTTGGTCGAAATAAACTTGTCCAATAGAATTAGGACATGTGTTAGGGTAATATTAATATCATTTTTACCCTTAATTACCCTATTTACTTTTAACCGTGGTAAATAAAAGTAAAAAGTTACTATTCACCAAAAATTATTTTCATCTCATTGAACCACATTTTACTTACTGACATCAACCGTGTCTCTCGGATTTTTGAAATTCCATTCACAGAAGCGGTAAAATTAAGTTTTATGAAAAATTCAGTTTTTAACTACCACTTAGTAGTTTCACTATTCATCAAAAATTGATGTTTTTCAGAACAATGCCAAAATTTCATCCTAAGCTATATTTCATATTCCGAATTCAAAAATGAATTCTATTTTACCAAATTCATAACATAAAAGTTGCATTAATTAATTTTATAATTAAATCCCGCTGTTAAAACAAATAGCGTGTTTTTAAGAAACAATATCTATCAAAAGATTGACACTTGTTTATGTCTAGTTTAAATGTGAAATTATATCCAATGACCAACATTGTATTAAATTGTAAAAATATATTCTAAATATACTTTAAAACCACTCAAATTAATAATTTATCACTATTAATTACTTCGATTGAAAAAGTTGTTTTTAACTAAAATTTAGTAATTTTCACTATTCATCAAAATATGAAAGTTATCCGAAAAGTACCAAAATTTCACCTTAGGCTAAATTCGATACTCCGAATCCAAAAATGAAGTCCATTTTGAGAGCTAAAATTTCTAAAATTTAAAAAGTGGTTATTACTATTCATAACGGCTAGTTTTAAAAATATTTTAATAGCATATCATTATTTCGTGAAACTCAGTATTACGTACTACACACGCTATCGAGGAAGGTTGCGATTGCGTGTAATGCAAGGCAAGTCAAGTATGTGTGTTGTGCAAGCTTCTTTTGGTGTAGCGTACAACATAAGACATTAAAAATAATATTTTTTCATAAAATCTCGGGGTGTTACATTCTACCCCCCTTAAAATGAATTTCGCCCTCGAAATTCGTCGGGGTTATAAATGGTTTACTATTCGAAAGTTTCTTTAATAGAAACCCACATCGTAAAAAGGAATACCAAAACTTGGCTTTAAAAACTAAAGTATGAAATGTAACGATTACCCAAATAAACTAGTCACTGGGTTTCCACATAGGTGAAAATATGGATATGAAAGAGAAATCTAACCATCATGTTCTGATGGAGAGTGGTAGAGAACATGGCTATGGAAAAGCCAGTAATCACAAATCCATAGATTTGTGATGATATAAGGTACCATCTGATTCATCAGGTATAAGATCACTAGGACAACATTTTTTGTTTTCAAGATCATTTCCCTAAAGTTGAAAATTTGAATTAGAATAAATACTTACTTTATTTTGGTACAATCTCACTGTTGTTCGTGCCTTGAACAATTTCCACTTCATCTCTTAAATAAATGAAGTTGAATTTGTTATTCTTGAAGTGTTAGCAGATCATGTGATAGAATGACTGTTCATTCCATCTGTCTCAAACAAAAGGTTAGCAAAAGTTATTAAATATACATAAGTCATTCTATAGTGAGATTAATCATATATGGTTCCTAAAATGGACTTATACTTCATATATCATACTGCTTAATATAATAAAACTAGTTTCTGCTAAACAGGGACTTCCTGTAGGCCAGTGGTAGGCGATAAAGGCCAGTCGCACTTCGGTTGTGGGTTCGATTCCCACAGCCTTGTCCGAAGCGATGGGCTGTCGCCCGTCCTGCAGGTTGTCCTTTTTATAAAACTATATTACTATAACATCCCATCAATAATATCGAAAAAACTTCTATCCTTAAACAATACTAACTTATGTCCAACATAATCCATTCCAATCTTTAGGCTTATCCATAATACTGCAGTCCATTCTCATAACATAGTGAAAACGATTACCAGAGATTTAATACCATCGTTGATCCCCATATATCATAAGATATATCTTGTTGGTCACATTCCAAACATTCAAAGGCCTTAATCTTGTACTCTCTTGAATACCCATTGAACCTTAGTGAAAACTTGAATGCAGTTAAAAGTTAACACTTTTCACATACCGAAATCCTCAAAATTCTATATACTCAAACCATGATATCACTTAGTCCTTATATCAATCATGAGCTCATGAATACTATCAAACATTTAATTTTATCCTTATCCCTTCATTATGCGCATATCATCTACATTCCAAAAATATATGAATAACCTTTCATGGATACTGGTAACATTAATCATACACTTTCAAAACACAAGGAAAGACAACAGTGTAACAATCCATAGATGTCTCTTTATTCCAAAATTACACATGATAAACATGTAATCATTCCACTACATTCTCAAACCATTGACCGAGCTTCAAAAATTCTTTCATCTCACATATCATTTGTAGTCTCTTCATCATCATCCACATAAATACTACCCATATGACCATACTGATTCTCTTCATGAGTCTTTCCCTTAGGGAATTTGTTTGCATAATGCCCGTACATTCCACATTTAAAACACTTAACCATTTTTGATGTCGTAGCAATACCATTATCCTCATCCATGGTGTTAACCGACCCTTTTCCTTTGCACTTACTTGCTTTGTGTCCTTCTTTTCCACACCCAAAGCATCTTCCAGTTCCCTTGAAACATTCTCCTTGATGCCTCTTCCCACATGATTTACATAGGGGAAATTGAACTTTCTTTCCTCTATGATCATCATGGAACTCCATCTTTCTCTTATTAGTCGAGTCAGGAAACTTACCAAATTTTACTTTATTGATCATATTGTGAGATTGCTGATTTGGCATAATAATGATGTTTGGACATCCAAATCCCATTTCATTTGGTTGCTCATGAAGAATATCATTCCATTGTCCATCATATCCTCCATTATTGTGAATCATCTTGTTTCCAGCCATTTTCTAAAACGCAAACAGAATAGTGTTAGATGCAAAAATCATAATAAAGGGGGAGTAACTTAAATATCTATCATCTTTGGTTTAATCTAATATCGTTACCATAGTTCTAGGACTATATCCTATACGTATACTTATCCTTAGGGGCATCCCTAGACATACCTTAGAAATATCTCTAGGGATCTCACTAAAGTTCTCGCATCCTAGTTTCCAAAGGTTGACTAAACCTTTCCTCTGATACCAACTGTAGAGACCCGTATCTTGACGTACATGGATATTACATTACATTTGCGGAATACTTAGCACATAACAAAAATACACACACAAGGATCGTAATAGTTTAGTGTCTTTGGAAACTCGGAACGTAATCTTCTAATCGTGGTGAAAGATCTTCAATATCTCCCATAAAGATCTTCCCTTTTTTTTTTACCTAAAACCTTTCTTTATATCCTGGGGAAAAGAAAACATAAAAGGGTGAGCTCAAATTCTCAGTAAGGGTAAACAAAAGAAATATCAATCACATCATATACATAAGAACATAGTTTTTGGAAATCTTAACCTGCAAAAGAGCTCATAATATCATATCATGGGATAAATCATAGAAGTGAAAATGAGATCCCCATAATCATAACATAAAACTTGAAACTTTGTGGCATGCACACATAATCATGGAAAATCATTTCTTGTTAGTCATGACTCATTGCCAAGACTATCTTAGTGGACAAAGTCCCTTTCTGAACCGAGTTCACTCCTCGTTTCAGTCCTGTATCATTGAACCGAAATAACCTTCCGTTCCAGCCATGTCTATCTCATGAGATATAAAATCTTTACCCAATGCATTGGAGGGAGATATAGGTCCCACCCATCTCATAATAAATCCTTTCTTATGTGTGCCACAAAATCATAAATCATACATCATTGCATAACCCATGTAATAAAAATGGGATTCTTAAACAACATGACATCATAAAACCATTCATATAAGATAAAGGAATTCATAAACATAATTCCATCACAACATAGTCAAATCAATGTAAAAATATGGATAGAAACAGAACCCTTTATTATCTTAGATGAAAAATAATTTTGATAAAACACTTGAATTGAATTCTTGAGGAAAATATCCTTTTTTCTTCAAAATCAATTTCTTTTCACAAAACATCATGCAATTTTAAAAGAAAAAGATTTTATTGAAAATAGTCATGAAATATTTTGGAGTAAGGTTTATGAAAATAAGGCTTTATAAAACCGTAAAAATCCATTCGTGCCGTATAAGTTAAAAAAACATTCTTCGTACTTTTGTCGGAAAAGTCAAAAAGTACCTCGTATGAAAAACGACAAAAGATTCCTTTCATATCTTTTACTAAAAACTCACCGAAGGGTAAAATTGGATTTAAAAAATTGTAGGTGGATGGAAATAATATTACATATTTAAGAAACATGGATGTGGATGATAAAATACACCCCAGTAAATACCAAAGTATAAACAATCTCGGATAAAAATGAGATTGTGATATTTCCCTTAACTTAGGTCCGATTTGCTTTGTATGTGTCCGAAGCTCCTGTATAATGGTTTAAATAATGTTATTGACTTATTCCAGAATCATACATATTGATATGATATCATATATGGTTCACTTATGACATTATATTACCCGTTCTTTTGTAAATTCCATGTTAAAGAAGCGTTTTGGGTAAAATCGTTTCATTTATCGTAGGTGTTTTGACTTGTTGTTCTTGACATCATTATTACTTATATCATGATTTACTTCCAGAATATAAAACATGATTTATATATCATATATATTCAGTATATAAATATATAATAGATAGATAAATAAAATGAAAAACACCGTTCATGGAGACGGTAGTCCGTACGTACGCATGAACGCTGTTTTCCTTTCCTTATTGTCTTGAAATGGAAGTAAGTAGATGACATACATATATATATATATACATAAATCCAGTAGCTTTATAATGTCATATATTTCATTATTATTTCTTATATATACTTTATAATCATTCTTAAATGGTTAACATGGAGAATGAATCTCATCGCGTCGTGGAGACGGTAGTCCGTACGTACGCACGAGCGATGATATCATTTCTATAAATATTGAATTGAATTGGAGTGGATTATAAAATATATCAGAATCAATATGATGTTGTAATAACTATGTATAGTTATTCTTTACACCATTATACCCATCCATGTAAGGTGGTGGTGGAAAATAGATTACACCACGGCGTGGAGACGGTATTCCGTACGTACGCACGCGCGGTGATTTCTTTTTCCGTAGGATGGATAGATGGTGAAATAGGGTTGTTTCATCAGTATATGAGTGATACTGATGTTATTACTTCATAATGAAACAACCTAAGAAGAATAAGTGGAAGAAGAAATAAAGATGAAAGAATTGGTAACGGTAATTACCTTTTCTTTGAAGCGCCTCTTTGAGACCTCCTCTTAGGGCACTAAAATTGGTCTTTGAGGAAGACCAGAACCTCTAGGATGTTTCTAGGGAAGTGGAGAAGAGATTTTGGCAGGGGTTGGCCGAGCTTGAGTGCTCAAATTGGTGTGAGGAGGAGGGGGAGGAGGTGTCCTTTTATAAGGGAGGAGAGGGGCACCTTAGGAATACCTCAAAATATTATTTTATATTAATGTCAAAATCGGTTTATAATGGGTCCAAAGGGTCTTATTTCGAAGCTAAAGTGGGGTTGGGTCGAAATCCTATCAACCAATAAGATTTAGACAAGTTTAGGGTATTATTTTAACCTTATCAATTAGATTTAACTCTAAGTTAAATAATTTAACTTTTACCGTGTCTTTTTGTTTTCTTTCACTATATGGTTAATACACTTACTATAACATGCCAAACGAACCCCAAATTGTTTATTAGTAATACATATATCATTATCTAAGTCATTTGGCCGAACCTTATATTTTTAGGAATAAAATAACAATTAATAATATAATATTTGATTTAAAAACTATTTTGTGTCAATTTTGACACTATTTGATATATGATTTTTGTGAAAGTCATAACAGAATTATATGTTCGAACCAAGTTGATTAGATCAACAATAATATATCATAGTAACCTAGAAAATTAGTGGAATTCATAAAAAGTCTCAAATTACATTCATTTGAGCATTTATAACATAAATTATGTTAATATTTCCTTAAAAGGGTAATTACTGCATCATCGTTGTGTCATAAATAAATAAATTTATTTAAAGTTTAAAAATTATAAATAAAATACCATTATGTAGGAAATCTTTTTAGATTTCTAATGAATATTTAAAATCGAATTTATCTTATGTACAACCCTATATAAAAAATGTTTTAGTAAATAAACTTTGATTTTAACTCTTTTAACTCTTCTTTGAATTAAATAATAATAAATGTCCTAATCTAATCCAAGTGGGCCTAAATGATAATATTTTACACTTAAGGTTGTTTTTGGTCGAAATACACTTGTCCAATAGAATTAGGACATGTGTTAGGGTAATATTAATATCATTTTTACCCTTAATTACCCTATTTACTTTTAACCGTGGTAAATAAAAGTAAAAAGTTACTATTCACCAAAAATTATTTTCATCTCATTGAACCAAATTTTACTTACTGACATCAACCGTGTCTCTCGGATTTTTGAAATTCCATTCACAGAAGCGGTAAAATTAAGTTTTATGAAAAATTCAGTTTTTTAACTACCACTTAGTAGTTTCACTATTCATCAAAAATTGATGTTTTTCAGAACAATGCCAAAATTTCATCCTAAGCTATATTTCATATTCTGAATTCAAAAATGAAGTCTATTTTACCAAATTCATAACATAAAATTTGCATTAATTAATTTTATAATTAAATCCCGCTGTTAAAACAAATAGCGTGTTTTTAAGAAACAATATCTATCAAAAGATTGACACTTGTTTATGTCTAGTTTAAATGTGAAATTATATCCAATGACCAACATTGTATTAAATTGTAAAAATATATTCTAAATATACTTTAAAACCACTCAAATTAATAATTTATCACTATTAATTACTTCGATTGAAAAAGTTGTTTTTAACTAAAATTTAGTAATTTTCACTATTCATCAAAATATGAAAGTTATCCGAAAAGTACCAAAATTTCACCTTAGGCTAAATTCGATACTCCGAATCCAAAAATGAAGTCCATTTTGAGAGCTAAAATTTCTAAAATTTAAAAAGTGGTTATTACTATTCATAACGGCTAGTTTTAATAATATTTTAATAGCATATCATTGTTTCGTGAAACTCAGTATTACGTACTACACACGCTATCGAGGAAGGTTGCGATTGCGTGTAATGCAAGGCAAGTCAAGGATGTGTGTTGTGCAAGCTTCTTTTGGTGTAGCGTACAACATAAGACATTAAAAATAATATTTTTTCATAAAATCTCGGGGTGTTACATTAATGGACTTTATGATGGTATTACCACATACATCTAGGAGGAACAATACCATCTGGGTGATTGTAGACCGACTAACCAAGTCGGCCCACTTCCTACCCATTTGAGAACAGGGTTCAGTAGAGAGATTGTGACGCTTCTACATGCATGAGATAGTTAGACTCCATGGAGTCCCATATATGATAGTCTCATATCGTGATGCATGATTTACATACCGGTTGTGTAAGGGATTGCAGGAGGTGTTTGAGACCCAGCTGCGCTTGAGCACGACCTTTCACCCATAGATAGATGGTTAGACGGAGTGAACCATACATACCTTGGAGGACATGATTCGTGCTTGTGTTCTTGATTTTGGTCACAGTTGGGCGGACCACCAACCACTGGAGGAGTTTTCATAAAATAATATCTACCACTCCACCATCGGTATGACACCATTCGAGGCATTATACAGATGACCATGTTGGTCACCATTATGCTGGACAAACCCAAGAGAGTTAGCACTCATGGATCCAGAGATGGTACAAGATACTACTGAGAAGGTGCAGGTAATCTGAGAGAAGATTATGACTGCACAGAGCCGACATAAGTCCTATGCGGATAGGCGACAAAGACCCTTGGAGTTAGAAGAGGGGGACCACGTATTTCTACGGGTCTCTCCTCGATGAGGGATACAGAGATTTGACAAGAGCGACAAGTTATCTCTGAGGTTCATCGAACCTTTTCTAATACTACATAGAGTGAGCGAGGTGGCATACCGCTTGACTCTACCACCACAGTTATAGAGGGTGCACGATGTCTTCCACATATCCCAGTTGAGGAGATACGTGCACAACCCTTCTCATGTCATCGACTATGATGAGATGGAGATTAACGACGGGGTGACATTTACGGAGTACCCGATGGAGATAGAGGATCGATAGGAGTGGATCCTTCATGGATGGTCGATTCCTATGGTGCGTGTTCATTGGCAGGATGATAATCTCTAAGAGAACATGTGGGAGAAGAAGACTCATATTTGTGCTCAGTACCCACTTTTTTTTGATTAGCCCTTGTTTTAGCTTATGAGGGTGTAAAGACCTAGGGGGGGGGGAGTAATATAATACCCTAGAATTCCATTTTTTTTGAAAATTACATTGGATTATTTAGAGACCAGACACTGAGACGTCGTGCAATTCCGAGGCCTAGAGTGACCGAAATGATCCATTGAAAAATTTTAAGTTTTAAATAGTGCGTGTGAGCGGTTTTCCTAAAAAAGTGGAATAAATCTTAAATGGGTGCCCAAATCAGAAATATGAGGTCACCGTTGTGTTCAGGATAGTGGGTTTACCCTAGGCGCGACTTAAGTTTAGTTGGTGCGGGCCTCCAGTGAGAAATCCTAAAAATGGAATAACCGTAACTAAAATAACTAAATAAAATTATTTTACTATTAAAATCCTTATAACTCATGAACGGTGACTCATATTGAAAATATGAGCCCACCATTGAGCTTGTGAGGGTATGATTTCCTTAGGCAGAGCCTAACATTGGTCGGTGCGGGTCAAGAGTTAAAAGTAGTTTTTGGTCTTAAATAAAATAATTAAATAAAGTTATTTTATTTTAAAATCCTTATAACTAATAAATGGAAACTCAGATTGGAAATCCAAGAGTACTGTTGAGTTCGTGAGGGTATGATTACCTTATACAGAGCCTAACATTGGACGGTGCGAGCCGACTATGAAAGTTGGTTTTTGGGATGTAACCATAATTAAAATAATTTAAATAAAAGTAATTTCATTTTAGAATCCTCATAAATCACAAATGGTAAATAAAATTAAAAATCTGATACCATCATTGAGTTGGTAATGAGATATTTTCCTTAATAAGGACTTAACCTCGACTGACACGGGTTGAGAAAAAAAGTTATTTTTCAGAGTTTTTTGGAAGAAAAATAAAATAACCTAAAAAGTTATTTTAATTGTTTTCTTCATCATTGAGCAGTGGCACGTCAGTACTATAGTGCAACGACGAGGAGATGATGAATCTCATTAATGAAACTCATTAATGAGTCAGTGTAACGACGCTGCAACACAACATAACATAAATGTTGATTCACGTTTCATCAATTAATAGACTAACAAGAAATGCAGGATTGTTGGCACAATCCTAGAATTGCTCTAAGGCTTTGGTGGATGGAGATGATGAACGAGGAAGGACAACCTCTCCAACGACAAACATCGGAGAATCGGACAATGGTGAAGACACCCTTGGAGAGTGAATTCGAGATCAGAGATCGATGGACGACGATGAACGATCATCCTCGAGCAATCTCCTTTCATAGGTAGGGGTCGGAAATCTATGTTATTGTTTTCCCTCCATTCTCCCCTCTAAATGGAGAATGTGGATCAAATCTCTAAAAATTTGATCTGCGGATAGATTTTTCCTTGTGGGGTTGGGAAAAATTTATTGTGGGTTGATAATGGGATTAAAATATTAGTGATTTATTTATATTCTTCATGTTTCCGCTAATAGGAACAAATCCAAGCCGACACGAAAAAGGTCGGTTTGTTCCATTTGGGCGTTCGTGTGTTATTCATGACCAAACTCCCGAATCGATGACAAGACGACCTCGAGGCTGAAGTAGGGATGGCGGCGAGCCAAGAAGTTTGAGGGCACAAATAGTTCGAGAATCGGACCACTGGAGCGGACCCGGTGGCCCACGGAAGACACCGCTGGTAGGGGCCCGCAGCAGTGGCCCCAGGCCGGAAGCGGTGCACTGGGTCGGCAAAGGTCGTAGTCAACTAGGGTCGCGGAGGTGCGACGCCGCTCGGGCGCCACAACGTGCAGCGGGCACACAGTCCTCGCTGGACCATGTGCAGAGGGGAGGCGACCAGCCTCAATTGGCTACGTGCAGAATGAATCAGACGCCAAGCAGGCATCCAGGTAGGGGGAGAACTGGCCCACCACGCGGGCTGGGCCAGTGGCACAAACCAGGGCACTGGGCGGGCCGGGCCGAGGAAGAACCGGCCCATCGATATGGGTCGGGATGGTGGGGTAAACTGGACCGTTGGGCATCCCGAGCTGCGGAAAAAATCGGCACACCAATGCTAGTCGAGCTGAATGAAACCGGGTCGCTGGGAGACCTGGCGGGATGGACCCACGACCGAACTAGCTCGGGTCAGGCAAGGCCCAATGGGCCCGGATAATGGGCCCGACCAATGGGCCCGACTAGACCTGGTCGGCCTGGACCCTACTGGGTTGGGTCGGGACGGCCAAATTGGGTTGGGTCATGTGGGACCTCCATTCCGGGTTGGTCAGGTCGGTCTGACCATGTCAGACTGGGTTTGGACGCAACCATCCCCCATTTACTAAAACGCCAATATCTTTCAGACCGAGCGTCCAATTGATGCGTCGTCCACGATGTTGGGACCCTTGTGTGACGTCCCAAACCCGGATGCCACTTAATGGGTGCCCTAAGCCCGACGGGCCACATGGACTCAAGCGCATCTCCCTAAATGATAGAGGCTGCCGACTAGCAGCGAGGGACTAGGGTGTGACTGTGGGGAGACTATGCCCTCATTCGTAGAGTGTAGCACATCAGAAGGAATATACATAATTGTAAAAGAAAAAGCAATATAATTAAAAAACAGAAGAAAACTAATGCAATAGATAAATGAGAATAATAATAACTGTATCAACCAACGAAATGATGATGTAATGACATGTCACTTGATAACTGGAAAACATGGATACAAGACAACATGCATAACATGTTCCACAAAGTAAAAGAAACAAAGGCTACTCCAAGCATTCTGAGATCCCACTCGGTCATCTTCTATCAAGCTCCATCCTATCAGCATGCAATCAAGTGTTGGAAGCTGTATGTTTCCCTTTTTCAATCCCTACAACCATGTAATATACTCTAGGTACCAAATGGTGCCCGGAGAGGGTGTGAGACAAATCTCAGTGGGCCACCACCAACAATATCTATAAAATTTGTCTCGTGTAATGGAATATAGCAGTGTGCATGAAAGAATATATAAATTAAAACAAGAATTATAATATGACTAAATACCAAAGTACCTGCTTCATCCCTCGGCTAGTGTCTGAACATGTAACTTGTTCATTTATTAAGTAATTGCCATTTAATGTTAACAGGTCACATGAGGCATAGCCAGCGCTTACTTCACCTCATGAATTATAAGTAGTGAAGGTCCCAAGATGTAATAAGGCAACCTGAAATGATATCTAGTGAGTGAGTTCTAGGGTAATAACCAAGGTAACGTAAATCTCACGGAATGCTAAATCAGTAGTATATGAGTCTAGATAGGGGTAAGAGTGTAATCTAAGGCATTCCACAAATAAGGTGCCTATCGATTATAAGGTGACCAACCAAGGTAAAATAGGGATAAGCAAAGACAGGGCCCTATGGGATTTCACCATGGAACCTACTAGTTAATACTGGATCCAAGGAGTGTATTCGAGGTATCCTGTAATAATGTAAAGGACCCTAGGTAGTATATCGGGCATTTGAGGAATAGAAAAGAACCAGAGTCTAGGTGGGTATCAACCTAAGCAAACCATATCCTAGAATCAGAATGGGGTTCCCGAGACCCAAGGTATTCTCCTCTCAGAATCCAAGGTGAGCTCGAGTCAGTCCATTCCTATTTGATATTCTAATCATGTAATAATTCATTTGGTTCATGTATTTACTTCCATTAGTGTGGATAGGTC
This sequence comes from Viscum album, assembly GCA_963277665.1. Lineage (NCBI taxonomy): Eukaryota > Viridiplantae > Streptophyta > Magnoliopsida > Santalales > Viscaceae > Viscum > Viscum album. The sequence goes on along the minus strand of OY728122.1, from coordinate 1,427,415,659 downwards.
AAGTAGAGTTGCAACCATTTATTTATTGGTCCAAGCCTTTTCTTCCATTAGTGTGGATATTCCAAGTAGCATTGCAAATATTTAATGAAGTCTTAATTAACCATTACGGGATATTCAATTAGAGAGGTTCATTCTGATACCTTCCATTAACATGGAAATGGGTGCTACAAACATGTAACCTTTATTCAATCTCATTTGTTAAGGCCAAGTTATATACTTAGTATACTTTCCATTTCACATTCCACATTTAATAATCATTTGGAAGCACTTACCATAGGCGGGTTAAGTGGTGAGCATACATGGTACATGCCATTATGCGATTCTGATTAATAACAATTCATTTATTATGGAAAGTCTCACCTTTATGAAGGTCAAGCAAAGGCACACCTGAACAGTGGCTCAAACATGCTGAAACACTAAAAACCCAAATATGGCATAACCTTTGACATGGGGCGGATTGAGTTGTGGGTGTAACCGCTAACAACTAATCACATATTTAGAAAGAGCATAACCATAAAATTCTAACAAGTATAATCATGGCATGTAAATTTAAGAAATGGCTTCCTATGAAATCGGTGGGTCACACATGAACATCCCATTAACAACGAACTATAGGGATAAGTTATAGACCACCCACCTTAGGGTTGTACGATTGCTCTCCTCCGATATCAGACCTTGAATTTCCTCATATCAGAGTAGATCTAAGAAAAGGTGAAAAATGATCACATGATGATACCTAGGTTGAGAGCAAGAGAAAGAAGAATTACTAAACAGGACTTAAGTATTTACGGTTGCACATCCAATGTGATGAACAGAAGATCGATCATATGCCAGACGAAGGAGATCTCTTGATCCCTAGCTTTGGCCTTCAAAAACTCCAAATTGAGAGGAAAAAGGGGTTAATCCTGCCGGTTCTTGGATTATGAGGAAGGAGGAGGATTAATATATCATTAAGGAAAAAAAATAGAAATTTACCTAGAAAATTAGCACGTGTACAGTTTGTCAAACCATGCACAAACATGCGAGACGGCTCTCCCCGAACAGTTTAGCCGCACGGTTTGATCAAACCATGTGCAAGCTATGCACAGGTACCTAGGAAAAAGGGAATTCACACGGTTAGGTCACATGACCACGGGCCAACCGTGTGATGTGGCTCTATCCTAGAAAACATGATCTGCCCAGTTTTCCAAACCGTGCGGAATTCCGCATGGTTTACTCTAAACCTTGCGCAAAGTCTGTTTTCTCCAAAAAGATGGGTTTCAGGCTTCAAACAAGCCCCAGACACCCTAAAAACCTTTACTAACTCATTAGGAATCCATATTAGGTACAAAGTAATGATTTAATCCAAAAATTAAAGGATCCATTCCCGAGTGAAAAATCGAGTTCTTATAGCTTGCGACAAGACAATCCTTTGAGAATACTCTAAGTGAGATTCCGTAACATTAGAGTTATGACCAATGGCTTGAGGAGTAGATTCTCTAAGAATCAACCCCACTGGGGAGCGAGAATACTATGGCTGGCTATGACATGAATGATATACGAGCATACCTTAGTGGTTCTGCATACGAGCGTACCTCAGTGGTTCTGCATACGAGCATACCTTAGTGGTTCAGCATACAAGCGTACCTCAGTGGTTCAACATACGAGTGTACCTGAGTGGTTTTTTCATACGAGCGTACCTAAGTGGTTCTGCATACGAGCGTACCTCAATGGTTTTTCATAAGAGCATACCTCAGTGGTTCAACATACGAGTGTACCTTAGTAGTTTTTCATATGAGGGTACCTTAGTGGTTCTGCATATGAGCGTACCTTAGTGGTTTTGTATACGAGCGTACCTTAGTGGTTCTACAGAGAATACCTGAGTGGTTTTGCATACGATCATACCTGAGTGACTCTGTATACAAGCGTACCTCAGTGGGTCATCATATGAGCGTACCTTAGTGGTTCAACATATGTTCTTACCTTAGTGGTTCAATATACAAGCGTACCTAAGTGGTTCTGCATACGAGTGTACCTCAGTGGTTCGGCATACGATCATTCCTCAGTGGTTCCGCATACGAGCGTATCTCAGTGGTTCTGCATACGAGAGTACCTCTATGGTTCGGCATATGAGCGTACCTTAGTGGTTCTGCATATGAGCATACCTGATTGGTTCATCATACGATCATACCTCAGTGGTTCAGCATACAAGCATACCTCAATGGTTTTGCATACGAGCATACCTGAGTGGTTCAACAGATGAGCGTACCTCAGTGGTTTAGAAAACGAGCGGATCTTAGTAGTACATAAGACGATCGGACCTTAGTGGCTCATTAGGGATGAGTCCCTCAACAGTACAAGATGATTCAACCCTATGATTGATAAATTTTACTTTCTATACTTTGAGTTATACCTGGTGTGAGCTGTCTTTGTTGTGTGATTTTGATGTGTGATCTTGCTGTGTGCTCATGCTTTGTGGTCTTTCCTTTGTGGTTTGGTGTCCCTATTGAGTATTGTGTTACTCACCCCTACGTGAGCCTCACCCACACGTGTCGTGTCTCATGTAGGTGATTGATGCTTCGACAGAGACTTTGGTGGTCCAGGACTAGGTGGTGCCTAGTGAGATGGGACAGATGGGATGTACTTCTATGGATATTGACAAATTTCCTCCACCTACCCTTCAGGTAGGGCTTGAGAAGGAAGACCTTGGAAGCTGTACTTTTCTTTGTGGTTTTTGGCTTATATTTTGGCCCCTTGTACTTTTCATTTGTACTGTACTTTTAGTTGTTTCATTAGTGAGAGTTGTGGTTTACTTAGTGGTTACCTTTCCACCATTTGAGATTTGTGTGCGTGTACAAGTTTAAAGGAAAATGTCTTCCCTTTTTGGGATATGCTTATTCTGTGCTAGTCTCCATCCCCTGGCCTATGTAAGGCGAGCTTGGGGTAGTCACGACACGGGCCCTGGGGGACGGGTCATGATACATCATCTAATTGGGCTCAAGTGGGTCTTCAAGGTGAAGTGCAATGATCATGGAATGGTATAAAATAGAACGATGATGCTCGTTGCAAAGGGATACGTCCAGCAATAGGGGATAGACTTTGATGAGGTCTTTTCCCCTGTTGCACACATGGAATCAATGCAGATCCTCATCGTTGTGGCAGTGCAAGAAGGGTAGGAGGTCCATAACATGAATTTCAAATTAGCATTCCTGAATGGAGACCTCAAAGAGGAGGTATATGTTAAGCAACCACCTGGATTCATCATCGAATACCACGAGCACATGGTGATCCAGCTCTGGAAAGAACTTTATGGACTCCTCTAAGAACCAAGAGCGTGAAACACCAAGCTCAATGCCAGCCATCTAACGCTTGGGTTTCAAAAGTGTGACTCTGATCATACTGTGTATACTCATGGAAAATACATATCTTATATGATCATCAGGGTGTACATAGACAACTTTCATCACCAGCACTGACATCACCATCATCATTATTTTCATGGCTGAGATGAAGAAGCTATTTTGGATGAATGACTTTGGATTTCTCTTCTACTACCTTGGTATTGAAGTGAACCAAGGTACAAGAGACATTTCTCTATGTCAATAATACTATGCAACTAAGCTATTGGATAAGAGTGACATGGAATAGTGCAACCCCTTTAAAGTTCCATGGAGGTCTTCCTGAAACTAAGAAAGTCTAGCACCTACCCAATGGTTGATGCCACTCAGTATCGGGTCATCATCGACACCCTCTGGTACATAGTGCATACACATCCAGACATTACCTATGTCATAGGTTACATAATCCGGTTTATGGAGGAACCACATGAAGATCACTTGGCCATAATCAAGCACCTATTGCACTTTATTGTTGGGACACACAACTATGGTGTCTGCAGCACAAGGAAGGTAAATAGTCAGTCGATCCTGTTGGGATTTAGAGATAACGACATGACCAGTTATGTTGACAACTGCAAGAGAACCAATGGGCTATTCTTTTCCCTTGTATACAATCCCATCAGTTGTAAATCATAGAAGCAAAAGGTGGCAGTGTTGTCTTCATGTGAAGTGGAGTACATTGTTTCAATGACTGCGGCATGCTAGGGCATCTGGTTGGCCCAATTGTTAGGAGAATTTCTCTACTCAGACCTCTGTGCGTTGATGCTCAAAGTGGACAAAAAATCCACCATTTCCTTAAGCAAGAACCCCATCTTTCATAACCAGAGAAAGCACATAGACACCCAATTCCATTTCATTCGGGAGTGCGTTGATGGAGGAAAAATCATTCTCGATCACACTTGCACTGAGTAGCTTGCGGAAATTCTCACGAAGTTACTTGGGTGCTCCAGGTTTCAAGAGATGCATGTGAAGATTGGCGTAGTTGATATCTAGTGAACGCAACAGAAATTGGGTGGGGGGGGGGGGGTTTATTGTTGAATAATTTCATTAATGGGGATTTATTCCACCATTATTTTCCCTCCCCCATTATTCTTCTTCCTCATTTATGGTTCAATATAGTTTGACCTCATTAAGTCTGCTGCATGGTTTTAATTGCATTGTAAATACGTATTACTGTTATGTGTGTATATAAAGCAATGGAAAACTCTCCTAAAAAGAATCCCACTTGGTGGTGTGTAAAACATCTCCCATGATCTCGCATTTTTTACTTCATCCTTCCAATACTTTCACTTGTGTTTTTCATATTGATCAGTCAAACATTTCCAACATGGTCTAGATATGTTCCCTAGGGCGAGTGACTATTTTTTTTATTTTAAAAAATGATAGATCTTTATTGTACTAAATACATGGCCAACTATCGAGGATGTTATGTGATAAATCCATTATCTATACTAAGAGGATTAAATGTGCACATGTTTCAATTTCCTACCTCCCTGAACATGTGTCTCTATTTCCCATCCCCGTTTTCTGCTTCTTCCATTCCCACGACCTTCACGATTCTGCGATGCCCTACGACCCTCTGCATCTCCCGACCTCTGCTTCCCACCCCTACCTCCATGACCCTACCACCAATTCTATCCCTTCCATTATGCTATGGATTCCCTCTCTCCATTGGTTTTCCAATCTCTAGCATCGACTCCCTTTTGATTCTCTAAACCCTAGAATTTTCTCCTGACTTCCTCATCCTCCCTGCATCCTCCATTCTCCATTTCCAATTTCTTTTCCTCTTCATCCCCTTCATCTGTCATCTTCCATCGACTCCACCAAAAAACCCTATACCCACTACTCAAATTCTTTTTTTCACTCTTCTTACCTATAATTTAATCAATTTTTATTTCTATAGTTTTCGTTCCTATATTTTCCAATTTCTATTTTTGTGTTTTCCATGGAATGGATTTCTAATCAACCAACTTAGTTATACACAAAAAACCCTTTCCGATCTGAAAAAATCCATTCTCAATCTGAATCTTCATGTTTATCCACAAAACCTATTCATCTCTAATCATTACCCGGGAATCTTGACATACCATTTCATCCATTTCCAATTGATGATATCCGTGCTCTCTCAATCCTCATGCTGAAACCCTTGGCAATCTTCTATCTCCAATTTAGGTAATCCATTTTTTGATTTTCTAGTAGAGGCCATGTCACGACCCTCTCCCTTCAAAGTGTATCACCTCAACCTAGGAGACACTAAGATTGGTTCCCCAATCCAGTTTTCCATAAGACCTCAATCGTGCCTCCTTGTATGCCAGAGGTTTCTGGCTAGCAACCAGGGTCCAATGATGGTACGGTGGGAAGACTATACCCTCATGATCAGAGCATCACAATGGTATCATATTGATAAAACAACAAAATAAAAAAATAAGTAACAAATCAACATATAATAATATAAATAGTTGAATAAGAATATGGACAACATCAACTATACAATTATACATGCAGGTCCAGATGATGCTACATAATCTATGGAAATAAACATACAACAGGAGATAAAATACATAAATAAGGAAAACGAACAAAGTACCCAAGGGATACCCACATGAGCATACTGAGATCTAGCTTAGTCCTGTGCTCCTAAGCTCCCAGGTACAAACGAACACCACAACCATAACCGATAAACCTGAACTTGCAACCATGAAGCCGGTTTGAGTACCCCAACACAATGGAGGTCCAAAAAGAGTGTGAGATAAACTTAGTAGGCCACCAACAATGGTGTCTAAAGAATAATCCAGTATATGAATATAAAGTATAACAATGAACACATATAATAGATAAAGTAATAAATGAATAAATAAATAACCAACTCAGGTTCAGGTTCCCCAAGGACACCTGACTGACCATACTTGCTTCGACCTAAGACGAAATGTATCTTCAAACCTACCATCATGTATATATATGCATACGTTAGACAATAATTTTCACATATATACATGCACCAACATTGACACATGGCTTCGTGTCCAAATGTCCATATAAGGGGATCATATATCAAATAGGGGTGCCATACTGATGAGCATAATAAAAGGGACGCCATGCCCAAAGGTCTTAATGAAATCTGTGTCATGGTTGACAATGAATAAAATGTAACTACATAAAATCAAAGCATCAGCTAATACATATTTTAGATATATAATGTATCATGTATCTGAACTACAAGGACCAAGATCCAAGGCCATTAACCAATGAAATCATCTTCAATTCCATAAAGCGCATCTATAGAAAACTCGGTAAAGTATCAGACCTACAAGGGCCAGGTCCCAAGGTGACTTACTAGGGTGACCTAATATCCTGAGATATATGTGTATATAGGAGTCACAGGTTCCATACCTCGACCTACCTCATCAGTTCCATACCTTAAGTAATCATACCTAAGGACCTTAGGTGTCACGAACCAGCCCGGGTACCCTGGTACCCGATAACCGAGCCAGCCCTGACATAGCCCAAAGGGCGTTCCTGATCCCCACGGGTCGGAGACTAGCACCTGGCATAAAAAAATGCAAGTGGGAATGATTTTTACACCAAAAATGCAGAAGAAAAGAAACAAGACAGTATGCATAACAAAAAGAAACTCCACTGGGAGTAATGTACTAGAATACAAAGAGGCATAAAAAGCCCAATGTACTACAACCCAAGTACTGAAAAAAAGGAAAACAACCCCAAGGTCCCTAAGGACACAAATCACCAAGACCAAAGATCAACAGCTGGATCTACCTCCAAGAGATTCCTTCCCTTTGCTCGAACCTGGAAGAATAAAGTCTACAAACACCCAAAGGCAAAAGTAGGGTGTGAGCCTAAGCCTAGTAAGATACCACCAAAGATTCCATAATAGATGAAAAATATAGATTATCCAAATAAAATCTTTCAATTTTCAAATAAACAGGTTTGGAAATTCAAAATCATATTTTAACAAAACATGCTATACATTTTCAAATGATGGAAATAAATATTTTAAGCAATGATTTTACAAATGATGGAATATTCTAAAACAATGTCTTAAATAAAACATTTATATAAAATAGTTTATATAAATTCAGAAGGCATGTAAAGTAGTTCAAAATCATTGGCATACATTTATATCTAAAATATAAATAAGGAAGTGAGAAACATGGTCATCTACCAAAAGGTATGATAGTATTAACCAGTTGTAGGATTCCACACTCTCTAAGTGAACTCAGAAAAATGTGTATACACACGTCCCTATGTCACTGGCCAAAGGAGACTCGTCACCAACCCATCGGGGATGTGACCTGCCACAAGTATGTTTTAGAAAGTTGTCATAGCGTAGAGTGTATCCAAATAACTCACTAACTACCTAAGGATTGCATGCGCTCTTACGTGATGGGAAAACTATTTTAAGAATGCTTAAAAATACGATCAATCCCATTCTTCCATTTCAAATGGTCCAATTTCTTTCCATTTAAAACCAAAACAGGTTTTATTCAAAAACGTTCATTTTTTCACAAGATAAAACCAATGGGTTTCTATGAAATCATTTTAAACCATTTTTACTAGTTTGAAATCCAATCAAAACTAATTCCATCATCACAAAATTTATTTCCATAATTAAATTCAACAATTTAATTGAAATCATTTCCATCAAATCCACAATTTAAATTAAACAATTTAAATTATAAAATTTCCATGAACACACCCAAGTCAATGGAATTGGGGGTTTTCCAAATTTTCATGCCAAAACCATTTCAAATACCTTGATTCACTGGAATTGACTTTTTATAAATTTAATTGAAAGAAAATTTGAGCAATTGAATTTAAATCAACAATTGAAATAAATCAAGAAAAATAAGGATAATCAATTTGTCTAATCAGAATGGAACCACATACCTTGATTTATTGATGGGAGTTAGCCCAATGAGAAACCCCAAAAACCGAGAAGCACTACGTCGTCGATCAAGTTCTGGATCTAAATCCTTAAAACCAAAAAAAAGATCAATGGCATCAAGATCATGTAAAAATAGATCTAGATCCACAATCCTAGATCTAGATCTCATCTCATAGGTTTAAATCCATGGAAAACGGTGGAAATCTCCCATGCAAAGATCAAGGAAAGATAGAGGAAAGAACGGGAGAAGTAATAGGTTGAAATCCACTTACCAGGAGGAGAGTGGATCCTCTATCCGAGCCTTCAATATGGAAGAAAGAAGTTCGGATCACCATGGAATCTCTCTGGGAGGCTTTAGAAACACCTAGAATGTTTCAAGCCCTATCCAAGGTTGGAAATATGGAAGTCCTGGGGGTTCAGGTGGTTTTAAGAAGGATTTTCAGAATTAAAAAAAACCGCACACATGGTTTCCTGGACAGAGGTGCATGGTCAGGCAAACTGTGCACCAACCGTGTGGAACCCACTATCCAGGTTTGCAAGGTTGGCACAGTTTGATCGCACGGTCTGTCAAACTGTGTGCAAACCGTGCGGACCTCTCTGTCCAGTTCTGCATGGTTGGCACGGTTTGTCAAACCGTGAACAAACCGTGCACAACTCACTTTCCTTTAGTTTTCCTTAAAAGTTCACCCAAACGTACCCCAAGTCACTACTACAAAACAGAGGTACTTAGAAACATCAAAAGTACCTGAAAATGTAACGTGATGTTACAACCTCCCCACCATAAGATATTTCTGTCCCCAGAAAGCCTATGAAGAAACCTCCACGTCAAAAATATGAGGCCACTGCTCTCTCATTAGTGCCTCCATTTCCCACATCTCATGAGAATCAGAACCATACTTCCATAGTACTCAGACCATAGGTATCGTTCTCCCATGAAGTAACTTGGTCTCAGAATCAACAACCCTGACTGGTCGTTCAGTCATAGATATATCTGGTTCAATCTCAAGATCACTCCAGCTCAAAACATGAGATGGATCAAAGAGACACTTTCGCAGCTGCAATACATGAAACACGTTATGTATCGACGTCAGCTGTGGTGGTAGAGATAGATGGTAAGCAACTTTCCCTACATGACCAAAAACCTCGAAAGGTCCCACAAAACGAGAAGAAATATTCCCTTTCCTCCCATGCCGTCGATGACCTAATCGGGGTGAAACTTTCAAGGAAACTTGGTCACCAACTGAGAACTCTAAAGGTCTATGGCGATGATCAGCATAAGACTTTTACCAAATCTGTGCTGTCAACATTCTCTGATGAATCAACTTGATCTTAGCTGTCGTCTCTTGGACCAAACTCAGTCCTACCAAGGAACTTTCTCCAATCTCCGACCAACATAAAGGAGATTTACAAGGACGACCATACAATGCCTCAAAAGGAGCCATTTTGATCGCAGACTGATAACTGTTATAAGAAAACTCAACTAGCCCTAGATGATCATCCCAAAACCCACCAAAGTTGAGAACACATGCACGGAGCATGTACTCAAGGATCTAAATATCTCTCTCCATCTGGCCATCTGATTGTGGATGGTAGGTCATGCTCAAACAGACCTGAGATCCCAGTGCCTCCTGAAGGCCTCTCCAAAAGAGAGAAGTAAACCGAGGATCCCTATCAGAGACTATAGTAGACGGAACTCCGTGGAAATGAACAATTTCTTTCATATAGATATTTCCCAACCCCTCAACTTTTTTTGTATCTCGAATAGGTATAAATTGAGCTGACTTGGTCAGCTTGTCGATCACAACCCATATCGTGTTATTCTTCCTCTGGGTTTGAGGTAACCCAACCACAAAGTCCATAGAGATTTCATCCCACTTCCATGTAGGGTCTGGAAGTGGTTGAAGAAAACCTGAAGGTTTATGGTGCTCGGATTTCACCTGCTGGCATGTATAACAATGAGATACAAACTCAAAAATGTCTCATCTCATACCTGAACTGTCGCCGCATGTCATAGAAAATCTTCGTGGTTCCTGGGTGCACATCCCACTGAGAGTTATTGAAATCCCCCATCACATCCTTCCATGTCGATGACGACACAATGTAATGGTTTCGATAACACAGAACACCCTCTTTGGAGAACGACCACTGGGTGTCAGTCTCCCCACCATAAAGAGAGTCCCTAATGCCATGGAATTCATCATCCAATTGTTGTTCCTGAATAACTAACTCGAGAAGAGAATATGTCAACTGGACACTAGCTAAAGAAACTTCATTCCCCTTCCACTGAACTCCAATATGCAACTGAGCAAAAAGAGCCATCAAAATCCACTCTTCTGAAGATTATTTCACATCCTGTGATGGAAGTTTCCTGATTAATGCATCTGCACCTAAATTCCCTTTTCCTGGGGTATAGGCAATTTCAAAGTCGAAAGATTGCTGGTACTCCACCCAACGCCTTTGGCGGAGATTCAAATATTTTTGAGAGAAGATATAACTCAAGCTATTGTGGTATGAATACACAGTAAACCTTTCTCCATAAAGGTAATGTCTCTAACACTTAAGTGAGTGAATTACAGCTGCAAGTTCAAGGTCATGGGTAGGATAGTTCTTCTCGTGAGTCTTAAGTTGACGAGATCTATAGGAAACAACATGATTACCTTGCATAAGGACACATCCAAAACCTGAACCCAATGCATCACAGAAGACCACGTAACCTATCCCAGCCTCAGGAAGAGTTAACACTGGCGCAATAGTCAAAAGACGCTTTAGATCAACAAAAGAACTCTGACATTTATCATTCTAGGAAAACTTCACTCCCTTTAGAGTCATAGCAGTCGTTGGAGAAGCTAACTTTGAGAAGTCTTTATCAAATCGGCGATAATATCCTACTAAGCCCAAGAAGCTCCGAGTCTTGAAAACATTTCGTGGTTGTTCCCAAGTCATAATAGCCTTAACCTTCTCAGGATCAACTGATATTCCTTGTTCTGACACGACATGTCCCAATAATTTCAATTCCTGAATCCAGAAATTGCACTTTGAAAGCTTGGCATAAAGTTGGTGATTCTTTAAAAGACTCAGAACTGTTCTCAGATGATGCACATGATCCTCCTCATACTTGGAGTAGACAAGAATTTCATCCACAATGACCACCACAAAAGTATCTAGATACTCAAGGAAAACCTTGTTCATCAAATCCATGAAAACTGCATGATCATTTATTAGGACGAAGGGCATAACAAGGTACTCATAATGGCCATACCTACTTCGAAAAGCGGTCTTATGAATGTCAGATTATTTTATCCTCAACTGATGGTAACCAGATAGAAGATAAATTTTTGAAAACCACTTTTCCCCTTTCAATTAATCAAACAAATCATCAATTCGTGTTAATGGATATTTTTTCTTTATCGTAACTCAATTGATCTTTTGATAATCAACACATAAGCGAAGAGAACCATCAGCCTTCTTGGCGAAGAGAACTGGTGCTTCCCAAGGTGACACACTCGGGCGTATAAATCCTTTCTCAAGAAGATCTTATAACTGAGACTTCAGTTCTTTTAGTTCAGCTGGAGCCATTCAGTAATAGGGAATAGAAACCGGATGAGTACCAGGAATTAAGTCAATAGAAAAATAAACCTCCCTTACTGGTGGAAAACCAAAGAAGTCAGAAGAAAACACATCGGGAAACTCAGTGACGACTGAAGGAAGATCACCACACATTGAATCTATCTCTAGATCAAAAGCAAACACTGATATAATTTTCCCCAACTCTGGATAAGAGGGTCCGGTTCTGCTTGACCTTGGGTCCTATTCTCCTTGAAAAACAAGAGGCACACCATTGGGTGTAGTAAGGTAGAACCGTTGAAGATAAAAATCAATCCGGGATTTATTGGCAATGAGAAAATCCATCCCAAATATGACGTCAAAATATTTCATGTCGAGAATCGAAAAAACTCCAAGAAAGATAAAAATCTGATAGAGAGAAGACACAAGCGGGACTATGAAGACCCTTCTCTCTCTTTGTACCAAGGGGTATAGTAATATCCATCACACAAGATAAAAGCTCCATAGGTAGATTAAGCAAATTAACAATATGGGTTGAAATAAATGAGTGAGATGCACCATTATCAAAAAGAGTGTTCACTAAATATAAAGCTATAGTAATGGTACCTCTCACAGTTGTAGGACCTGTATCAGCTACCTCTGGAGACTCTTCCACTGCATGAAGAAGCTTCGTTCCGGATGCCTATGGCTGGAACCCTTTTGTACGTGAAGCATTTGATTGCCCCACAGTTTTTGGAGGTGCTGATGATCCTGTTCCACTAAGTGGAGTAGAGAAGTGATAGAAGAATCTCTATAAGTTCCCTTAATGTCCACAGGAGCTATAGTTCTTGAGTGCCTCAGTGCAAACCCTCTTAGAATTTCCTTCCAATCTAAGCCCTCATGTTTCTTTTTCGTCACTATCATGTCCCACCATCTTCTTCCTAGTCCTACCAACAAAAAAGGTTGCACACTTCACCTTGATCACATCAGGTGTCTCCAAGAACCCAAACAGACGTTCAATCTTACTCAATCATTCCTCAGCATGTTGAGAATTAGTGGAGCCTTTGAAAACCGGTGGTTTTTGGTAAAATAACTCTTCAGAAATTTTTTGATGAGCACCCCCCAGGTTCCACAGCTAGAGCCTAAAAGGGGATTTAGAGGTGGTGCCTATCCCAGAGCTTGGATAGTGCACACAATCACCTTAACTGGGCTTGGTTCCACTAGAGGATTTGCTCACATATGTTCAATAGTAGCCCCTTCCTGGATCCGATTCGCACGTCTTCTCAGAGGTATGATGTTACACAACATCATCAGACAAAAAGGAAGACATTAGATAATGATCGTATATAACAATGAGGGAAACATGATACTGACTGGTAGAACATACATGATTTGGATTTCACTCTATCCAAATCAAAATAGGAAAATACTAGAACTAATCCACAAGTCACCTTTCCCTAAACACCCCTGGTGACTTAAGGTTCATTGTGGTGAGAGCTAGCCAGGAACTCAATCACAACTACCTCCCAAGTCCCGACAAGAATACTCAAATGCATACTGTCATGAGGGAATGATGCTTAAACTCTTTTGATACCATTTTTTCATGAACCAGCCCGGGTACCCTGGTAACTCGATAACCGAGCCGGCCTTGACATACCCCGAAGGGAATTCCTGATCCCCACAGGTCGACAACTAGCACCTGACATCACATAACATGCAAGTGGGAATGATTTTTCCACAAACAATGTAGAGTAAAAGAAACAAGATAGTATGCATAACAAAAAGAAACTCCACTAGGAGTAATGTACTAGAATACAAAGAGGCATAAAAAGCCCAAAGTACTACAACCCAAGTACTAAAAAAAGGAAAACATCCCCAATGTCTCTAAGGACACAACTCACCAAGACCAAAGATCAACAGCTGGATCCACCTCCAAGAGATCCCTTCCCTTTGCTCGAACCTAGAAGAAGAAAGTCTACAAACACCCGAAGGCAAAATTTGGGTGTGAGCCTAATCCCAGTATGATACCACTAAAGATTCCATAACAGATGCCAAATATAGATTATCCAAATAAAATCTTTCAATTTTCAAATAAATAGGTTTGGCAATTCAAAAGCATATTTTAAAAAAACATGCTATACATTTTCAAATGATGGAAATAAATATTTTAAGCAATGATTTTACAAATGATGGAATATTTCTAAAACAATGGATTAAATAAAACATTTATATAAAATAATTTATATAAATTCAGTAGGCATTTAAAGAAGTTCAAAAGCATTGGCATACATTTATATCTCAAATATAAATAAACAAGAGAGCAAGATGGTCATCTTCCAAAAGGTACGATAGTATTAACCAGTTATAGGATTCCGCACTCTCTATGAGAACTCATAAAAATGTGTATACAGACATCCCTATGACACTAGCCAATGGAGACTCATCACCAACCCATCGGGGATGTGACCCGCCGTAAGTATGTTTTAGAATTTTGTCATAGTGTAGAGTGTATCCAAATAACTCACTAACTACCCAAGGATTTCATGCGCTCTTACATGATGGATGAAGTATTTTAAGAATTCTTAAAAATACGACCAATCCCATTCTTCCATTTCAAATGTTCCAATTTCTTTCCATTTAAAACCAAAACATGTTTTATTAAAAAACATGCCTTTTTCATAAGATAAAACCAATGGGTTTCTATCAAATCATTTTAATCCATTTTCACTAGTTTGAAATCCAATCAACACTAATTCCATCATCACACAATTTATTTCCACAATTAAATTCAATAATTTAATTTAAATCATTTCCATCAAATCCAAAATTTAAATTAAACAATTTAAATCAGAAAATTTCCATGAACACACCCAAGTCAATGGAATTGGGGTTTTCCAAATTTTCATTCCAAAACCATTTAAAATACCTTGATTCACTGGAATCAAATTTTTATCAATTTAATTGAAAGTAAATTTGAGAAATTGAATTTAAATCAAAAATTGAAATAAATAAAGAAAAACAAGGATAATCAATTTGGATAATCAGAATGGAACCACCAATCTCGATTTATTGATGGGAGTTAGCCCAATAAGAAACCCCAAAAACTGAGTAGCACAACGTCATCGATCAAGTTCTGGATCTAAATCCTTAAAACAAAAAAATAGATCAATGGAATCAAGATCTTGTAAAACTAGATCTAGATCCACAATCATAGATATTGATCTCAACTCATAGGTTTAAATCCACGGAAAACAGTGGAAATATCCCATGAAAATATCAAGAAAAGATAGAGGAAATAACATGAGAAGTAACAGGTTGAAATCCACTTACCAGGAGGAGAGCGGATCCTCAATCTGAGCCTTCAATCTCGAAGGAAGAAGTTCAGATCACCTTGGAATCTCTCTGAGAGGATTTGGAAACACCTAGAATGTTTCAAGACCAAGCCAAGATCAGAAATATGGAAGTACTGGGGGTTTTGGTGGTTGTAAGAAGGATTTTTGAAATAAAAAAAAACTCTACGCACGGTTTCCTGGACAGAGGCGCACGGTCAGGAAATCCGTGCACCAACCATGCAGAACCCACTGTCCAGGTTTTCAAGGTTGGCACAGTTTGGTCGCATGGTCTGTCAAACCATACGAAAACCATGTGGACCTCTCTATCCAGTTCTGTATGGTTGGCACAGTTTGGTTGCACGGTTTTTCAAACCATGCGTAAACCGTGCACAACTCACCATCCTTTAGTTTTCCTTAAAAGTTCACCCAAATTAACCCCAAGTCACTACTCCAAAAAAGAGGTACTTAGAAACATCAAAAGTACCTGAAAACGTAATGTGATGTTACAGTAGGTGCCATGCCTCAATCCCCTAGTCGATTCCATACCATCAAACAATAGGTTCCGTAACTTTATAATAATTCAGTGTCATACCGTGATGTCCAACATTAATCATTTTATAAATGAGTTAAATAACATGTTACTTTCCACACATTTTACCAATTAAACAATTCATAATAAATTCATAAACAACTCAATTATGAGTGATACACAAAGGAGGGCCATGTTAGTGTATATTCCCTTTACAATTTAATTAACAAATTATACCAGGCATATAATAAGAAAAAAGGTCCAAGTGAACTGTCCATAGGCAGTTAACACCATACATGAAAAAGGTATAAAATAGGCCATGATAACATGCATGATATGCAAAACATCAAGTTCATTCACTTATCCCATGACTTAAACTCATGATCACTTAAAGGTCACATGACATTTTATTACAATTCACTATATATTTAATTAAAGGATCTTTAAAATAGGAATTAGGAAACAACCCCTTAGGAGATAGTTTGGTCATTAGTGGAATCATATAGTGGAGTGTCATGTCCTTATAAATTCCAATTAATTCCATTAGAATAACCTATTTACATGTAGAAGATAGTGCACTTCTACAGGTGGTTTTATTAGATAACAAATACTCAATTTATAAGAAATTTTAAGAACACATCGAAAGGGGTGGTCAACGTTGAGGCGAACAACCTCCAATGATACAATTAAATAGTAATATACATTTAGTTCAAGGCATTAGGTTATACATCTATAATTTTACATTTTAGAGGTGTCTCATAGAAAGTCTGGTGAGCGGTACAAAAACATAAATTATAAATGAGTGAGACCCTAAGGGAAAAGATATAGACCACATACCTTGTTCTTAGGATGGTCCACTCATCCAAAACCAATCTTTGATTTGATCTAGTTTGAGATAAAATGAATAAATGGAAAAATGACCTGAAAATAGGGTGAATTAGATCACACAAAGATAACTCCAATGATGGAGAGATAAAAAAGGGAGCAAGAGGAGTGAATCACTTACCAAGCATCTTCAATTAAGACAGAAAAACTCAAATCAGAGGCCGTATGGATAAGGTATCTCAAAGACTACCTTGGAGGGAAGAGGATCCCAAGTAAGAGAGATAGAGAGGTGCCGTGCATGTAGAGGAGGAGAAAAAGGAGGAGGATATTTAAACAATATAAGGGAAAATCATCATTCCCCAAACTTTTAAAATCCTGATGGTTTGGCCGCATGGTTTGACAAACCGTATGCCAACCATGCGCACCCTACCACCAAAGAGACATTCCCTTCACATGGCTAGCTACACAGTCTGGAAAAACCATGCACCGCCTATGCGGTGTCCATTTTCCAAGTGACAGACCCCCCAACATAGCTAGTCAAATGGTTTGAAAAACCATGTGCAATTCATGTGGTGGCTACTATCCACCCAGACACACCCCACACAATTTAACACACCATGTTTAATACCCGTTCACCTGCTGCAGCCTCTCATGAAAGCTGGTTTCCGAAACCTGATGCTCTCAAAACTCATCTAGGCTTCCGAGACACCTTTTAGGCCTAAAACCACATCTAAAAACAACACTTTTACGTGTTCCCAGGCTCAAATTTACATTCTAAAACTCAATTTAAGAATTAACCCATCCACCAAAAGGAAAATTTTCAAATTCCTTTGGAAACAATTTCCTGGTCCAAAACATTGGATGTTACAATCTCCCCGCCTTAAAACCTCTCAACCTGGAGAAGCCTTGAGGAAAAAATAAAAATAACCCCTGACCTACTCGGGTCATGAAGTTTCTTTTAAATAGATGCATTGTGTGTCCACCACCCAATGCACGACCAAGTATCACCTTAAGCATGTGGTACATAAGTTATAGGAACTCTATTCAATGCTTGAATTCAAAACTAAAACATTGATATGATGATTAGCCTAGTCCATCACACTAGAGATATTATCATATCATCATCTCTTTAAAGATATGGCCTGTGGTTCTCCCCACCATAGGTTCTAGCATTCAAAAGCCAATTCCGAGTCATGATATCTCCAAAATTGAGATTTTTTATTTAAACATTCCCCTAGAATTATAACGATTCTCTTAGAATGATCCTTAGCTTAAATGAACAGTTGAATTCCAATTGACCTCATTATCCAATTTTATTTGGCTATTCACGAAAACCTTGACTAAATTACATTTCACTCACCTCATCCCTATGACGTGCCATGGAAAAAGTCCTCACTAATCATATTTAACATAACCAAAGGAAAAAAAGATGATCCAAGACTGAATAAATATTTTAAAAATGCTTATCTTAGACGAATGACATATCTCAACCCGAAACACAACACCTTATCCTAAGGCACCTTGTGTTTACTTCAAACATGTCCACCGAAGCTTGAATGATAGTCTAAGGTAACCTCATAATCATCCATCGGAGTCCAAGGAGCTCATCCTAGGTAGTACATACTCTGTTACTTAAAATTGAGGCGTCAGTACATAGTCAAGATGTCCACGCATCAGAATACCAACTGATCCCAACATTAGTCAAGTAAAAGAACTGTCTGGTGTCTATGAGCCCATCCAAGGTGTTCCTACTTAGGAACCCAAGTATCACTTAGGGATTTCCATGCCTCTAAAAAAACCACGCTTCAACAACATAACTCCAATGGAGTTTATTTATTGAACACAGAGGGAATTTTTAATTAACTCAGTGTATAACCAACACTCTCTCAACATATACTAGATGATATCAATATTGGAGACATGATCTTCACTAATACAAGAGTACACTATGAGGATAATTTTTTTTTCATAAAGACCTGAGACACTCCCCTCACACAAGAATGAGTTCCCAACATAGTTTCAAACCTATCATGTCAAACTACATATAGAAAGGCCAGTCGAATCTCTAAAGATGTCTTCTTTTTGAAGAGCTCAACTTCACCTATTGACACATTATCAACCTGACCACAATGAATTTACCACCCTTGGAATCCTATGATCACTTATACAAAACCATCAAAGTACATCCCCAACGAATTATGTTTTAAAAGGTTATGTACTCAATCAACCATTTAATCATCATGTTGCCTTGCAAGAAACAACATATTTCAAAACATACTAGCCTGAAGGAAATTTAAAAGAAAATATAACCATATTTGAATTTTCCTTTAACAGTTTAAATCTCTATACTTGGAAGGAAATGCTATACCTTTGAAATGATGCTCCCACCTTAAGAGTGTCTTAGTCATCACTTATTGAAAAAAAACTCATTCCATGGAAGATGCTCCACCGACCACTGACTGTGAGTACTGGATGTGGCCAACACGCTTTTACCAAGTGCTAAAACAAGATAAAATGACAACTAACTACTTAAAAGTGCACTAAGTTGGGTTTACTTTAGATGTATGTGTGACACTCCTCTGGAGTTATGTTCACGCACACCATAACATCAAGCATAAAATCCAAAACAAATTGACCAACATGTCAAAACACCCAATCCTCTTAGAACATCTTCCAAAGCATTGGGATGAGTCATATTTCCTTTAATGATCAATTCACTCTACCTCAGAGATGAACCACAATTAAATCATAACAGCTCAAGAATTAAACGATTACCACTAAAATAATATGATTCACCATACCATTTCATCAGCCTAATGGGTTTGACATGTATCGACATGTTCTACCCTAAAAAGGAAGAAGGGTCACATGACCTACTAAGTGGCTGACCATGCCATGGGTGTGTCTAACCCGCTTAAAACCAAGCATTACACAATGTTCACATCCCTAAAAAGGGTAAAATTATTCCATGACCACATGTATGACTGCGTTTCATATTAGAAATGGGGATTATTACTTAGAAAAAATGGAACCCAAATGATACCACTCATCTGAAACGATTCACCAACATTTAGCAAGGTTGTAATGACCCATAATTTCAACGAAGGTAAAAATAATTAGTTTTTCAATTTGAATATATTAAATGACCCTAATAATGATGTATAATCAAGTCTCAGAGGTCATGGGTGCGTCTGGTGCTCATTCAGAGGCCGAAGATCTGAAAAAGGAAAAACAAACAGGGCCACATGGTTTATCTACAACCATGTGACCCAAGGCGCATGGCCGTGTGGCTAGTTGCAAACATGGGATAGAGCCATTATGCACATTTTGCGCACAATTAGTCAAACTGCGTGCCTAACCATGCAATGTACCTTAATTAGTAGTGAACTAAGCACGGTTTGCATATAGTTTGGCCAAACCATACAGCCAAATTGTGCACCTTGATATTTTGGGGTGAAATGACCATTTTACCCCTCACTTAAGATAAAAACTTATTTTTATTTTCTTCTTATTCTCCCTCCAACATCCATCCATGGTTATTCTCCTATTTTGAGCTAAAAAAACCTTAAGCTAGGCTTTGAAGCAGCTCCTATTTCTGGTGCTTGTTCTTCGATCTGTCAGAAGCATTGGATCCATCTTGATAAGCTCCCCTAGTCTCTCAAATTCTACCAATGTTTATATTTCCATCTATTGCGGTATTTAGGTGTTGGCTAATTTTACCTATTTTTAGGACATTGGACCATTTGTCAGATCTCTTCTAACCTTCTTCAAATCTGAGGCTGATATTGAGCTAGGAGTCATCTATGACCTTGAAGTAGGTGGTGATGTTGTTTTCCCATTAATTTTTGGTGTTTCGTAACTATACTTTTGTGCTGTATACTGACATTTGCTAAGCATATCTTTTATATTTATTCCTTCATGTATAATTGAACCTTTCATCTTGATACATGTATATTGATCCTTGTTTGGTGGGTTAGATCTTGTACATACCTTATATGGTCATCCCATGTGTGTGCCAAGTAGAATTGTCCATTATTTCCAATTGGTTCAAAAGCTCGAAAATCCTCTTAGTATTCAACTTGAATTTTAAATGAATTTTCCCTTGAGTCATGGGTATTAAATGAAACCTAAAGCACCACTTATATGTTTGACCCTCTTGCAGTTATAATTTACCAAGTGGGAAATTTTTTTAATGATCATGTCATCCTTTAAATGACCCTTGAGATTTATAAGTAGCGTTTCCATATTTTAAAGGAATTGAATGAGTTGAATGGAATTGATCACATGGCTTGACCTAAGAATGATATGTTTCCTTAACTTTAATGAATCAATATGGTTTTAAATGGAATGACCCCATGGGATGGTAAGACCATGCTCCTTGCTTATACTTATATAAATTCTCATTGAGAATGAAAATACTTTAATTAGAAATGAACTTGGCTAATGAAATGCATAAGAAGTTATACCTTCTGTATTATATTATGAATGATTATGACTTATATATATATATGGGATATATAAAATAAATGGATGGGAGGTAGTTACCTGTTCTAGTTATACTTATCATATGCCTTTATAGAGGCTCTGTACGATGATAAGGGGTGTTGAGTTGGGAGGGAAATAATGCTCCTTTACATTGGGTGTTGAGCATGACATCTCGCACCAGTGATACTATATGGGAATTGGGTTTTATGTGCCACATACCATGATTAAAGTGTTTCCATGGTGGATCACTCACCATATCAACTGTTGTTGCATGACGTCTCTCACTATTCTTGGGATGTTGGGCATGTCTATTGCATCATCTTTTAAGATAGTTAGACCAGTCATGGATGTTTGAGTTATGCCCTGATCTAGACAGCACTAGTATTCTAGGAATATGGACACTTACATCCACATGTAATTGGTTCATATAGGGGTATGTAATATATAATTATACTATATATATTACTACTATATATATATATACAGTTCAGACTTCTATTCCATCCATGGGCTAAAGCAGGTAGAACCACCATGGGTCCTATAGGAACCTGAGCAAGATGGTTATTTATTTCAGCTTTGTTTTACTATTCTTATTTCACATGCACACTTTTTAGTAATGAGCACTACTCATATTACACATAGAAACTATTGGTGATGGCCTACTGAGATATTTATCTCACACCCTACTCATGCTACCTTTGGTACCCAAGATGATTATCTATTTTCAGATATTGATAAGGGAAACGGACCTTCTATAAGTTGTTGATTTTCTTAACTAGTTGGAGCTTATGAGAAGAGGATTAGGTAGAGTCTTGAGATGCTTATAGAGCTATTCTGTCTTTTTATCTTTTTGTACTACTATATAACATGCTTGTATCAACTGGTTTCTTTTTATATTATAACATTCCATACATCATGTATAAAACACTACCATAGAGGATTTTTATTATTATTAGTTGTTCAACTTATTATCTTTCACTCTTTACTTTTTTAGTTATATGTTTACGCTTCCATAGTTTATTGATTTTGTCTGTTTATATTATGATTCTTCTATTGATTGTATTTGATTGTATCCATTGTGCTACTCTGTATTGAGGGTATAGTCTACCCACTCTATCACCTCTACACCATCGCGACTAGTCAGAAACCTTTGGCATACAGGGAGGCGTACTTAAGGCCATGTGACCCACCAGTTCGGGGCACAATTTTAGTGGACCCTAGGTCAGGATGTTACAAAGTTGTATCAGATGAGTTTCATTTCTTACTTTACTATTTGGAGACAATATATTGGATATTAGGAACACTTGTAACTTGGCCATAAGCTATGCTTGAGCATTGTAGACCCATGTTCAGGGTAAAGGATGAGTTTCCTGAATTAAAATTGTTATTATGGTTTTTCCTATTACTGTTGATGTTACTTCACCATTAGGGGACACACATGTTATGTTGTGGTTATTCTTATTGTTATGACTGAGGATTTATTTCATCCTTGGCCTGATGATATGAGGTCATGGATAATTGTTACATGCATCATTATTAGGCACTCTAGGACAAATATGCCATGCATTTTTTCATGCCACATTTAGTTTTAGTATGAATTTTCCTATTTCATATTTATCATGCCTTATATATATATATTGAACTGTGCTGAAACTTATTGAAGGTATTGGAAAACATAATTGACACTTAAATTGACTACCTTAACCTAATAGTGTTTTTAGGAATGGGTTAAGGTAGACACCTTAAGTATTCATTTATGGCACATTGAGCTATGGACTATCAGTCACATGAGATGGAATTTTTTTGTGGTGTGGGTTAAGTGGATTCCATATTTAGTTCATAAAGAGTATGAGCCCTTATGGATTGGAAATGGAAAACTATTTAATTCAACCATATAAAGTGATTGAATATTTGAAAAGAATAAATTCAAAATGAATATGATTCCCCTTTTGAAGTAGTCATATTATATATGTCTAACACAAAGACTTAGACCCGAACTCGACCTTAGTAGTGGGTAGTGGGGTATATATTTTACATTATTATAGCCTGTTATGGTCACTTCTACCATCTGGACCTAGTTTATAAAGTAGGAATATAGGCATGGTTGTTTCTATAGGAAGGATTTATATCTATCATAGTTTCTTATCTGTAGTTTTTATACTTACATAAATATTTTATGAGGCATTTGTTGGGTATAATGGTGTCATGCCGCCACAATGTCCTCCAGTCACATGCCCCGAAGGCGATGACGACTATGTCCCTGAGGTGGCAGTCCTTGAGCCACTAGTGATTCATCATGTAGATCCACTTGTGACTCCTCTTCTTGTTCTAGACATGGGCACTGAAACCTAGTTTTGAGAGGGTTTTCTAAATATTATTCAGAACATGCAAGGTGTCATTTGACCTGCCCTAAGTATAGAAGAGTTTAATTATGAGTTTCAAAAAAAACATCCTCCCAACATTTCAAGGGATGGCATACCTCATTCTAAATATTCTTGTATCAAAGATATCTTATCTATATTCAAGAATATGGAGATTCCTCTAGAGTGTAGGGTCAAGCTTATGGCATATATGCTTTGTGAATCAGCCAATCAGTGGTAGGGCGTCATCACCTAGGAAGAACAGTATAGAGTCATGGTCTGGGATAACTTCTAGACCATATTTTATGACTACTTCTTTCCCCATACACTGAGGGCTAACATAGCTAGAGAGTTCATGAACTTTCAGCATGGGAGAATCTTAGTTATGGAACACTCTTCCCTTTTCATAGAGTTGTAACAATTTTCTACTTCTCTAGACACTATTGATATTATAACTATTAGTCGATTCAATTATGGGCTAGTTTATGCCATCCGTTCATAGGTCAACAAGTTTAGGTTGACTACCATTCCAGAAATCATCAACCAAGAGCTAATTATAAAGCAGAACTTGAGGGATTCTGAAGGTATGAATCGGTGTGGTTTGACACCTAGAGCTATCAGTGGTTCATCTTCTGCACGAAAGAAGTGTTTTGAGGATAATCATGGAGGTAGTAGGATTCATGATCCTCATGTAAATATATTTCCTATCTTCCATCAGTGTGGGACACCATGACACATCAAGTTTCAGCGTCTAAAGGATCCAGTTGAGTGCAGAGGTTGTGTAAGGATAGGGCATATCCAGTACTTCAGCAAGACTTTTCCTTGAGTTCCCAATGAGAGAGGATCTAAACCTACTCCTCAATCAGGGGTAGGGCCAATAGGAACATGCTAGGCAAGCAATTGGAATGCCACCATTAGATCAGGCCGAGGTAGCGGTCAAGGCATAGGTAGTCATGCTTATGATTCTTAGTGCCAACAGAGTGAGCTTACTCAAGGAAGTCAGACAATGACTCAGGGATAAAATATAGGCCAGTTACATGAAATCCAACCTACACCAAAGTACCAGAGTGCTGAACCTTCTATAGTTCTAGGTACTATTCTAGTTTCCTCCAATTTAGTGTCTACTTTATTTGACACATGCATGTCTTGATCGTTTATATATGAGATTATAATGGGAAATTTGGGACTTTTGATTGAACACTATCATGGTGTTATGATGCTAGACACACCTATAGGTATCCATTCAGATGGACTTTCCTATTATAAGGATTTCCCCCTTGAGATAGGTAGTTACCTTTTTGTATGGAATCATTACATTCTAGACATGATGGGCTTTGATGTAATAATCGGGATGGATTGGATTTTTCCCTAACATATTGACTTATATCATCAGAGGGTGATGTTTACATCACCAAAGGGCATTAGGTATGTGTATAGGGGAGAATAGGATGTCAGTGTGACACGGGAAGGACCTGAGTAGCGGTGGTTGGGTAATGTAACAACTCAGATCACCAATATTTTCCTCAACAACCAGGGTTTACAACCCACTAGTTTTCCTCCTATAGTGGAGAATTTAATATATTCATTTTCAGATGAATTATATGGTCTACCTCCGACATGAGAGGTAGATTTTACTATTGATATTGTGCCAAGCATAACACCAGTGAGAATCCATCCTTATAGGATGAAACCTAAGGAGATATTGGAACTCAAGAAACACTCAGAGGATCTGGAGGCTAAAGGATTTATACTCCCCAACACTTATCCTTAGGTTTCACTTGTTCTTTTTATAATAAGGTAGATGGTAACCTTAGGCTCTATGTGGATTACCATCATTTTAATCTTCTTATGATTAAGAATCAATATGAACTACCTAGAATATATGACCTATTTGATCATATATGAGGATAAAATGTGTTTTCAAAGATATATCTGAGGCTGGGATATCATCAGGTGCATTTTAGGACTTCATACATACCTCACATAGCCTTCAGGAGTAGGTATGGTCTCTATGAGTACCTGGTTATGACATTTGGACTCACGAATGCACCTACAGTCTTTATGGATCTTATAAATCTAATTTTCCACTCACATATGAATTCATTTTTGGTTATCTTTATTGATGATATATTAGTGTATTCACAATCAAAACATGACCATTCATACCATCTTTATATCACAATGAATAAAATGAAATAGCACTGAATCTATGCTAAGATTAGTAAATTCCACTTTGGGATTGACAAAGTCCACTTACTAGGTCAAATTATCTTGGAGTTAAGAGTTTAAGTAGACCCAGAGAAAGTGAGAGCTGTACTTTTATAAAAACATCCCAAGAAAATCTTTGACATTCAGAGTTTCTTATGGATTTTCAACTATTATAGATGCTTCATCCAGGATTTCTCATTCCTTTCAACACCACTTACGGTCTTGAAAAACAAGGGTTTGAAATTCATATGACCATATGATTTTGAATCATCCTTTTAGGAGCTAAAGGGTCATTTGAATTCAACACTAGTACTGATTCTTCCAAAGCTAGGTAGAAACTATACTATATACTATGATGGATCAGGTATTGGTCTTGGAGCTATTCTAATGTAGGATGAGAATGTTATTGTGTATGGGTCTTGTTAGCATAGAACTCATGACAAGAATTACCCGACACACAATCTCAAGCTCGTTGTTGTTGTGAATGCCTTAAGTTGTTGGAGATACTATCTTATTGGCGATCATTTTGTGGAATTCATAAATCACAAGATCCTCAAGTATATCTTTACATAGCGGGATCTCAATCTTAGGTAGCACAGGTGAGTTGAGTACCTATAGTCATTTGATTTTTGAGCTTGCCTACATGTCTGGGAAGGGAAATTCAGTGGCTGATGCTCTAAGCTAGAAGACTCAGACATAGGTGGTTCAGGAATCCAATAGAGAATTGAAGCTTATAGACTTATTCTCATAGATGCACATTGAGGTTTAAGAGGACCATGGTCAGACTATCCTCTCAGCCTTAGTAGTGACTTCTACTCTTCAGGAATGGGTGAGAATGAGACAACTATCTGATCCTAAAGGCCTTGTACTAAGGGAATGTGTATTGGATTAAGATACATCTTCAGGTTGGACCGTGGATGGGGATGATACCTTATTGTTCCATGGGTGTGTATGGGTACCATTAGAAATCAGAGAGGAGATGATGTGGGAATTCCATGCCATAGTTTGAGCGGTTCACCCTAATGTCACCAAAATGTATCGATAACTAGGAGGCCAATATTGGTGGCCTGGTATAAAATGGGAGGTTTTCAGCTTCATCACTTGGTGTTCCACCTGTTATTAGTGAAGGAAAAAAATTAGCGACCATCAGGGCTTCTACATCCATTGTCCATTCCTAAGTGGAAATGAGACAATGTTTTGATGGATTTCATGACTAGTCTACCCAGATGACCTCATGGAAATGACATAGTGTGGGTTTTTGTTGATTATTTGATGAAGTTCTCACCCTTATTACCTATATTAGAGACCTTCTTGGTAAATGAGATAGTAATTCTATATTTCAAAGAGGTTTTACATCTTCATGGAGCTCCATATTCTATCATTTTTGATGGAGACACTCATTTCACATCATAGTTTTAGAAGAGGGTAGAGAATTCCTTAGGTAAATAGGTGCTACTAAGTATGACCTATCACCCATAGATCGATGGATAGACAGAACATACTATTCAGGTTTTAGAGGAAATTCTCTGTGCATGTGTCCTTAACTTTGGGGGTTCCTAGGAGAAACACATCCCCCTATAAAAGTTTTCTTATAACAACATCTTTCAGGATACCATAGAGATGGATCCCCATGAATACTTATATAGTAGGACCTTCTTCTCACCTATATGCTGGCTAGAGGGTGGGGAAACATCTATGCTTAGACCACGTCTCATGTAAGAGACTAAAAAGTAGGTCCAGCTGATCAGAAAGTGCATGTTGATAGCTTAGTCTAGATAATAGTCATATGCCAACAGATGCTGATGATCTCTTGAGTTTGAGGTTAGAGACCGTGTTTTCTTGTGAGTCTCACCTAAATTAGGGAATAAACATATTAAGAAGCAGGTTAATCTCTCACTGAGATTCATTGGCCCCTTTGAGGTTGTGAAATGGATTGGACTAGTGGCTTAACAGTTATCACTTCCTTAGAGATACTGGTCCATGCATGATGTCTTTCATGTGTCTCAATTTATCTGGTACTATCCAAACCCATCGTATGTATTTCATCCTGATGAGGTTGAGTTGGATATAGATGCTTCCTTCGAGGAGTATCTAATGTGCATAGTGGATTGGAGCATGAAGACACCCTGAGGTAGGTTTGTTCCTTTAGTATGGGTGATATGGAAGCACAACTAAGTACAAGATAAGACTTGGGAGTGGGAAGTTGAAATACATTCTCATTGGTCGTAACTCTTCATTGACAGCAACTCTTTACCATCAAAAGGACAACTCGGGCATGATTTGCTTTAAGGAGGGGATTTTATAATGACCCATCTTTTCAATGAAAGTATGAATCATTAGTTTTTGAATTTTAATATCTCAAACGACCCTAATAATGATGTCTAATCAAATCAAAGAGGTCACATGTGCGTTTAGGGATTGTTCAGAGCCCTGAGATCTGGAAAGGGAAAAATATACCAGGCCACACAGTTTGTCTACAACCATGCGACCTAGGATGGACGACCATGAAACTAGTTGTAGAAATAGGATAGATCCATTCTTCATGGTTAGTTAAACTATGTTCCTAAATGTGTGGTGTTCCCCAAGTAGTAGTGAACTGAGCATACTTTGTGCATGGTTTGGCCAAACCATGTGGCCAAACCATGTGCTTTGATATTTTTGGGTAAAATGACCATTCTACCCCTCAATAAAGTTAAAACTTTATTTCCCTTTTCTTATTCTCCCTTTAGTGGTCATCCTTGGTTCTTATCCTCTTTTGGGATAAAAAAAACCTAAAACTAGGATTTGAAGTAGTTTGTCCATTTAGTTTCTATTCTTCAATTCGTCAGAATCATTGGATTTATCTCAGTAAGCTCCCCTAGTCTCTCAACACTAATAAAAGTTTATATTTCCATCCATTGTGCAATTTAGGTGTTGGCTCATTTTCTCTATTTTTAGGGAATTGGACCATTTCTCAGATATCTTCAACCTACTTCGAATTTAAGGTTGATATTGAGTAAGGAGTCATCTATGGCATTGTGGTAGGTGGTGAAGTTGTTTTTGAGGCAAGTTTTGATGTTTTGTAATGATGTTTTTGTTCCACATGCTGACCTTTTCCAAGAATCTATTTATATTGATTCCTTCATGCCTAATTGACCCTTACATCTTGATACAGTTCTATTGATCCTTTTTCGTGGGTTAGAGATTGTATATGACTTATATGGCCACCCCATGGGTGTGCCAAGTAGAATTTCCCATTATGGACAATTGGATCAAAATCCTAGAACTCCTCTTAGTGTTCATATTTACTTTTAAACTAAGTTTCCCTTGATTCATTGGTATTTAATGAAACCTAAAGCACCTATTAGGTGTTTGGCCTTCTTACAATTGGAATTTCCCAAGTGGGAAATTGCCTCAATGATCATGTTATCCTCTAAATGTCCCTTGAGCTTTATAAGTGATGTTTTCATGTTTTAAATGAATTGAATGAGTTAAATTGAATTGATAAAATGTTCCAGATTAAGAACAGTAGGTTTCCTTAACTTTAATGAATCAATTTGGTTTTAAATTGAATGATATCATGGTATGGTAAAAAAATTCCCCTTATTTATAATTATATGAATTCTCATTGAGAATGACAATGATTTAATTAGAAATAAACTTGGAAAATGAATTTCATAAGAGGTTATGCATTATGTATTATATTATTAATGATTAATCCATATATATATATATGGGATATATGAAAGAAATGGATGGGAGGTAATGCCCCATGCTAGTTATACCTATAATATGCCTTTATAGAGGCTATGTACGATGGTAAGGGGTGTTGATCCAGGAGGGAAATCAGGATCCATTACATCGGGTGTTGAGCACGATGACTCCCACTAGTGATACTATATAGGAATTGGTATTTATGTT
Source organism: Viscum album (assembly GCA_963277665.1). Classification (NCBI taxonomy): domain Eukaryota; kingdom Viridiplantae; phylum Streptophyta; class Magnoliopsida; order Santalales; family Viscaceae; genus Viscum; species Viscum album. The sequence goes on along the minus strand of OY728122.1, from coordinate 1,427,386,197 downwards.
CAATGTACCATGATTAGATTCTTTCTATGACATCTCACTCGCCATAATGAGTGTTGTTTCATGGCATCTCTCACTCTTCTTGGGATGCATCACATATACCCTATTACATGAGATTTTAAGATCGTTAGACTGGTCATGGATGTCTAAATTATTCCCCAGTATATCAAGAACTATTATTCCAGGTATATGGCCACTTACATATGTACACACTTGGTTCATATAGGTGGAACAACTAGAAAAAAAAGACTATTTCCATAGTTCAAAACCATGTCAATAGGCCCCAAAATCATGGTTGTAACCTATGACCACGGTTTTGGACAATCGTGGCTGCTATCGTCGTGGCAGTAGGTCACCGCCTATTGCCACAGTTTTGAAAACCGAGGCAATAGGCCTCAAAATTTTCCATCATGGCGGTTGACCTATAGCCATGGTTTTATCCGTGGCAATAACCTTGGAAAACTATTGCAATAACCTAAATAAAAAATGTGCCCACCGAGTTTCAATCCTTGCCCTCAGGTTTACCAACCCGTGATGCTCACCACTACACTGCTGAACGCTTCACGTATATATATATATATTATGATATATATTAATAAAAACCATGGAAATATCTACAAAACTATGGAAGTAGGCCTTCCTACCAAAAATTTTGCAGTAATGTTTTCCCTATGGAAGCGCGGGAACCCTATAGCCACAATTTTGGAAAATCGTGGCTATAAGCCTTCAAAAAATGGCCTATTGCCATAGTTTTGAAAACCGTGGATATATGAAATATAACCATGGATATAGGTCATATAACCGTGGATATAGCCACCTATATCCACGATTTTAAAACTGTGGCTATAGGTCCGTGGCAATAGCTTTATTTTCTAGTAGTATGGATGCAATATATAATTATACTATATATATATATTACTACTATATATATAGTAATGATTTAGAATTCTATTCTAGCCATGAGATGAAGCAGGTAGACTATCCAGGTGTCCTATAGGAACCTAAGCAGGCTATTTATTTATTTCATCTTTATTTTAATTTTATTATTATACCTGCACATTGTTTAGTTATGAGAACTACTCAGATTACAAATTAACAACATTGGTGGTGGCCTACTGAGTTTTTTATATCACACCCTACTTGGGCTTCCTTTGGTACCTGAGAGGATTATCTATCTACAGGTATTGATAAGGCCAAAGGCCCTACTATAGGTTGTTGATTTTCTTACCTAGTTGGATCTTATGAGTAGAGGATCGGGAAGAGGTTTGAGATGCTTATGGACCTATTCTGTCTTTTTTGTATTTTTGTACTACTATATAGCATGATTGTATCTACTTGTTTCTTTTTGTATTACAACATTCCACGCATCGTGCATCAGAAACTTCCATAGAGTCTTTTGAATATTATCATTTGTTCAGTTTAATATCTTCCACTGCTTATTTATTTACCAGTTTACACTTCCACAGTTTATCAATTGTGTTTGTTTATATTATTATTCCATTGCTGATTGTATTTTATTGTATCCACTATACTAATCTTACATGAGGGTATAATTTCCCCACTGTACCACCTTTACACCCTCGCTTCTAGTCGACAACCTCTGGTGTACGAGGAGGTGCGCTTGAGGCCATGTGACCCAGCGGCTCAGGGCACGAGTTAAGTAGACCCTAGGTCGGGATGTTAAATCTCAAATTATCACATGACCACTCATATGACTGAGTGTCATTTTAGAAACTAGGATTCATACCCAGGAAAAATGGCACCCAAACAGAACCACTCATTTGAATTAATTAACCAACATTTAGTAAGGTTTTTCAATGTTTTGCGGGCTTTGCCTACTTCAGGATAACCCCATACAAAACTAGAAAGCATTGACCCTAAAAGGAGATTACAACTGATGATTCTCTATGACCTATCACATATACTTTATGTTTAAGCTATAAAATAAGAAGACTATGGGAAACACTCTTGTTTCCATTCCAAGGCAAGCTTAGGGAAACATTTAAACTACCCTTACATGAGGGCTAAAGCTAAGAACCACTTTAAGGCTTTATTTCAAGGCTCAATTTTAAAGATTATCAATCTCTAGTATTTGAAAGGAATCTATACTTGGAAATTTATCTAGTTAACACCATAAGGAACACATGAAATTTATATCAAACTTCCTTTTTAACATTGTTTATTTAACTAAACTCCTGCTATAAATAGGAATTTTATATTCCAAAATCCATTTTATTTTTTCACCAGGTTCTTAAAAATGGGATCAGTTAAAGAAAATGTCAATTCCAATATATAAAAGGAAACACCCTTTATGTTTTAATTGAAATATTAATTAACTAACACCTCATATAAGTAGGACTCAAAAACAGATAACGGTTTTATTATAATTAAGGAGAGGATTGGTCAAGTAAGATGATACCATATGACTATATGTAAATCCATATAATCAGCTATGAAAAATTTAAATAATCATCCCTATATAACATAACCATACCCCCATGGGGATAAGTACTAAGGAATAATAAAGTAAAAGCGACCTACAAGGGTATCATTAAGAAAAAATAAAGGTGGCCTACAAGGGTCCCATAAAGTCATATGATATCAAATTTTAAAACACCCTTAATGGGTTTATATGATATGAATTTAGCACCATGGCCAACCAACTTAGGTTTTGTTAGTTCTTTCTCATAATTCAAGCCCCACCTACTTGGGTTGAGTCATATAAAATGTCTGTAATCAACCGATTAATTTAAGGTCAAAATTTAATAGATTTTATATTTATACCATGATATCAAGGGATATCAACCTAATATATGAGATTTAAATTATATGGATTACCATTTCCCAATTTATAAAGCACCCATAAACTTTATAGATTACAAATTGGCTCCCATTTAATCATAAACAGTATGTTTTAGCCCATCCAACTAGTGGTTCATGGCTCAAACATGTCATGATTGGTTCATTAAGGTGAAACCATCAATCTATATGAGAAAACTCCATTTATATTGATTCAGACACTTTAACAAGCAAGTGTATATCAAAATTATAATAAGGCATGCTATCACAAGCAATAAGGAATACACAAATATATATAAGAAACCAAAAAAGAATGGTATATAAGAAAAGCATTCTAGATAATCACCTAAACATGGTATATGGATAAGTATGTTAAAAATAACACAATAATTATAGAAACATGATATATAGAAAAGCATGCTAAATAATCCATGAAATCATGACATAACAATCAAGGCCCAAATCACTATATCAGGAAGTCTAAGAATGAAACCTACATGGCATGACATATGCATGACATGTGAATCTATATGTGCCTATAATGAGGAATGTAATACTAATTATTTTCCATATCAATCCAATGGTAAAATAATGAAAATATAATAAGTCAATAACTATAGAAAGTTCATCATTCACTCAAGGTGAGATCATAATCAACTGTAATAACAAAAAACAGGAACAACAATCCCATACATGGACACTCGGTCTTTTCCCCATGTGTTGGGTGATCACTCATAGACACAACTATTTACTAGGTGCTAACACATTCCTATTATCCTATCTACTAACCCAAAATAGTAAGAAAAAGGAAAGAAAATAGCTCTGATACCACTTGTATCACCCTAACCTGGGAACCACTTAGAACGTTTCCCTGAGCCTATTTTCTACTAGGCCTAAAGCATTCCTCCTTGTACATCTGAGGATTTCAACTAGCAGTGAAGGTCCAATGATGGTATTGTGGAGATACTATACCCTCATGATTAGAGCAGCACAATAATATCTTATAGATAAACCAACAGAAGAAACATATAAATAACAGAGCAACAGATAATAATATAAATAACTAAATAAGAATGTGACCAACATAAACTATAAAATTCTACATGCATGTACAGATGATGCTACATAATCTACGACAACAAACATAAAACATGTGATACAATACAATAAAGTACATCAATAAAGAAAATGAACAAAATCCCCAAGATATATACACATGAGAATCCTGATCTACAACTTAGTCCTCTACTCCTAAGATCCAAGGTACAAATGACCAACATAAGCATAACTCATAAACTTGAACCTACAACGATAAGGTTTGTTTGGTACCCCAGTGCATTGGTGTCCCAAATAGGGTGTGAGATAAATTCAATAGGCCACCACCAAAGTTGTCTAAAGCATAATCCAGCCTATGAATTTAAAGTACATCAGTGTGAAGATATAATAGATAAATAAATAAATAAATAAATAAATAAATAAAAAACCAAGTTGGGAACAGGTTCCCTAACGACACATGGCCGACCATACATGCTTCGGCCTAAGAAGGAATGTCTCTACACACCAACCATCATGTATATATATATTCATACATCAAAAAATAATTTTCATAGATATACATGCACCAGCATGGGCCTGTGGCTTCATGCACAAGAATCCACATAAGGGGATCAAATATCAAATAGGGTGTCATAGCCATGAGCATAATAAAAGGGATTCCATACCCAAATGTCTCAATGAAATCTTGGTCAAGGTAGACAATAAATAAAACGTAACTACATAAAAGTAAATAATCAACTACGACATACACCAGATATATCATGTATCATGTATTAAAACAATAAGGTCTAGGACCTAAGGCCATTGAGCATTGATTTCCTCTTTGAGTCCACAAAGTGAATCCATAGAAAAATGAACATAGTATCTGACATACAAAGGCCAGGTCCCAAGGTGGATAATGAGGGAGACCTAATATCCCAAGATATACATGTATATGGGATTCATAGGTTCCATGCCTTGACCCCCCTCATCGGTAGAATAACGTAAGTAATCATGCACACGGGTCCCAGGTGACATACCTCGATCTCCTATTCAGTTCCATACGATCAAACAATAGGTTCCATACCTTTATAAGAAGTTGGATCTATACTGATATGTCTAACATCAAGCATTTTATAAATGATTCAAAGGCTATGTTAGTATCCATTACTTTTACCTATTAAACAATTCATAATAAATTCATAAAAAAACTCACTTATGAGTGATACATAAAGGAGGTCCATGTTAGTGTCCATTCCCTTTATAGTTTAATCAAAAAATTATGCTAGGAATCTAATAATGAAAAAAGGTCTTGGTGAACTGTCCATAGGTAGCTAACACCATACATGAAAAAGGTTTTAAATAGGCCCTGGTAACATGCATACCACACAAAAAATCAAGTTCATTCACTCAGATCATGGATTAAATTCATGATCACTTAAAGGTCACGTGAAATGGTATTACCATTCACTATATATTTAATTAAAGGATCTATCAAATAGGAATAAGGCCACAACCACTTAGGATATGGTTTTTTCATTAGGGTAATCATATAGCAAAGTTTAAATTCCTTAAAAATTTCAATTAATTCCATTAGAACAACCTATTTACATTTAAATGATAGTAAACCTCTTCAGGTGGTTTTATAAGAAAAAAATACTTGATTTTTAATACATTTTAAGAAAACACTGAAAGGGGTTGTCAATGTTGAGGTGAGAAACCTACAACAGTACAATTAAATGATAATATCCATTTATTTCAATGCATTAGGTTCCATATCCTGAATTTGACATTTTAGAGGCGTCGCACGAAAGGTCTGTCGAGAAAAAAAATTATGTAAATTATAAAAGAGTGATACCTTAAGGGAAAAGATATAGACCACCTACCTCATTATTATTATTGTATACTCATCCAAAAATGAGCTCTAATTTGAGTTATTTTGATAGAAAATGAAGAAATAGAAAAACAATATGAAAATATGGAGAATTAGATCACACAAAGATAGTTCTGATGAAGGAAAGATAAATAGAAAAATGAAACAAGATAAGTGAAGAACTTACTAGGAGGCTTCCATTACATGGGATGGCACTTGAATTAGAGGCCAAATGGATGAAGTAGATCAAAGCCTAATGTGGAGGGAAAATGAGCTTGAATGGGAGAGGGAGAGGTGTTGTGTGTGTAGAGGAGAATAAATTGGAGGATTAAATTTAAAGAAGGGTTTTTTTTTTATTTTCCCACTTTTAAAATCTATATGTTTTGGCCACACAGTTTGGAAAACCATGTGCCGACTATGCAGACCCTACTTCCCAAGGAAAGGTCCTTCACACAGATAGCCACACAGTTTGAAAAACCATTCATAGCCCATGTGGTGTCCATTATAAAAGTGACAAAACCCTCATATGACTATCCATATAGTTTGAAAAATCATTCACAACTCGTTCAAATGGATACTGTCCACCCATACACACCCCACACAGTTTGACAAACCATGCACTGTACCCGTGTGCCTACTATACACTCTACCAAAATGTGTTTTTTAATAATGATGCTCCCAAAAATAATCTAGGATTCGAAGACACCTTTTAAACCTAAAACCACATAAAAAAACTTTTAAGTCTTCCAAGTATTAGATTTACATTCAGAAGGTCAATATAAGAATTGAATCTTCCACCTAAAGGAAAATTTCAAATTTCTTTGGAAATTTTTACCTGGTCCAAAACAAGATATGTTATAAAAATACACCTCTCTTGGGATGATAGTGAGAGAAGATATATAATTATGCCCAAAATTTTACTCCAATAGGCCATTAATGGAAAACTAGTGTAATGACCTGAAAAATGTATTTCTTTTATTTATAGATCTCTTTCTTTCCAATAACTTTTTATTATGTTTTACAATATAAGCACATAGAATGAATTTTTATTTCAAGAAAATATCATAAATAATGCATAAATTTGGGCTATTACAACTATGAACAAAAATGGGATATACACATTAAATAATAGCTTTTATTAATAAAATATATGTTTAATTAAAGATGAATTTGATAAATTGATTTTTCAGGTAAAAATTGTAATTTTTAAAAAAGACATAAATTTTTATAATAAACTTAGTTCTTTTGAATAATATTTATTTTAATGAAACATTCTATTAAAAACACTCTTATTTAAATATAAATGTTTAAATACTTTTATTATGTTCTAAGAAATTTTTAAGTGTTAGAAATTTGACGATGACTTATAACCTGCTATTTTTTTTAATAAATAAGGATTTTTATATTTAAAAGTTAAAATTATAATATTTATAGAATTATTTGGATAAAATAAACATAATTTTTTATATCATCACTTTGAAATTATGTTAGGATGAATTTATAAGAATTTTCTAAAATACTTTCTTTTTTTGTGAATAGTAAAAATACAGTTTGAGGTTTTCGGTATGTTTAATGACTTCATAATTGTGTAATAATGATATAATAATTAATTAAACCCAATACATGATCTAAAATATTTAATTTTATTAATATTAACTATTTTAATGGATTTTAATCAATTTACAAACTTATAAATGACTTTCCAAGGTCTAAAATAGAAACTTTGATTTTCAAAACATTACCTTGTGGAAACTTTAATTTTCCATGAAAAAAGAAGTAATAAAAAATTATTATAGGTTATTTTGGGTTAAAATAACATAAAATGTGACCAAAATATCTAACCATGGGAAAAACTATGGGAAAGCCATTGTTTTTTCATTTTCCACAACCTAGATTTCTTAGGCCTATATTTGGAAATTATTAAACAAATACTACACTTATGCTATAAATAAACACCCATTTATCCATTTAATTTCACTCACAATATATCCTCTATGAAGTTTTGGTGTTTTTATCTCCCAAGGAGTCCTCTCAAGGTGTCCTTAAGCCCCAAGGTTCTATTCCTCAAGATCGAGGAGTAACTCTTCAAGGTAAGAGAATTATCCTTCTTTTTCACTTCAATTCAAGAATTTTTTTATATGTATTCTAAATGTCATCATTAAACTCTTTTATTAACATTTTTGATATTATAATTATTTGAAAATTATAATTTATCAACATGATACCATTGTCCCCTTTCATTTTACCCCTTTCCAAAACCATGTTTTATACCTGTCATGCTAACGAATTTACTCCTAAAAATATCTCTCTATACTTAAGAAATTATCTTTTATTATCATTTTGTGAATACCAAAAACCTATTTCCTTTATAGGGGTATTAAACTATATATAAAAATTATTTATTTTATTTAGGGATTAACATACATAAAACCCACATTCCCTTTCTGTGGGTTAAAAACGACATAATAATCATGTCTTTAAGCACTTTTGAAATGCCATGATTTTGATAAGAAACTCATTATTTATTCTCCATGGGATATTTATTAAATGTTTGATTATGATATATGTGGATCAAATTAATTAATAAATATTAAGGGTTCACCCTGATAGGGATCCAATGCATTGGGTAAAAAATTTAATCTCTAGAGATGACATGTTTTACGATGCCTTAGTGAATAACCTCAGTAATTATGATTTATGAAACCTTTGGGATGGAACTTGGTGATAGACTTATTAATGTAATATTTTTATGTTATTTAAACATTTACATGTTATAAATTCATGTTCTATATTTTATTATATTCCTCATATTTATATGATCATGTTTTTTATATGCCTCTTACTCACATGCTAAGTGTTTCTTTTATTTATCCCCTTGAAGGGATTTATGATCACCCCTTTATTTGATGTATTTCTATAGGATATGAGATGCAATGAGATGAATTAGGATTTAATAAAAAAATTAGTATCCCAAAATAATTTATTAAGTTTTATTTTTATTTTATCCTTATATAATTCATGTAATATGTACTTAATTTCGAAGACACTAAACCCAAAAGATCTTCCGATTTGTTAAATGTGTATTATGAAATGAAAATATTTATATAATAAAATGGTGGGATTACATATTTGGTATCAGAGGATGTTTTAGTTATTTGTGGGAATTAGGAATATAAATCCTTAGTATGAACCCTAGATAAAAGTTTAAATATAAGAAAACATACCGGTATTTTGGTGAAGTATTAAGTAAGTTGTTTCTAAGAAAAGAAATCCATGTTTGGATATGAACAAGTGGTTGTGTAATTGAAACAAATTTATGTAGGGGTAACACCCAAAAACACTGCTTTGAGCTAGAATCAAATGGGAACTGGTGCATGATAATGAGCCTTTCTGCACTCCTGGTTTGACACTCTTGGGGGATATTCTTTGGTTAATCATGAGATTATACAAACCATTATGAAGGATATAACGATAATGAACATTTTTTATTAATATTGAAGAATATCATCCTAGAAAACTGATATTAGAAAATTTTAAGATTATTATTTCCTTTATAATTTTTATCATAATAATCCTAATAGTAACAAATTTCTCACTTCAATTTTCTCCTTCAAGAAAAAAATGTAGGAAATAGAAGGACTCATGCAAATAATGGATGTAATAGACAATGTGATGAAAACCTTCCCAATATGGGGGGAGCTAAATAAAGGCATATCATGTCTATAACAAACTAGTTATCATGTATTATGATTATCATCTAGAATATAGATGATTTTCCACACATAAAAACAAATCAAAAATTTCTAAGACAAAATTTATTTAAGGGGGGAAGAATATAATGACCTAAAAAATGTACTTTTATTTATGGATCTCTTTCCTCCCAATAAATTTTTATTAAATTTTACAATAGAAACACATAGAATGAACTTTTATTTCATTAAGACATCATAAATAGTGCATAAATTTGGACTAGTACAACTATGGACAATAATGGTATATACACATTAAAGAATATTTTTTTAATAAAATACATGTTTAACTAAAGAAAAATTTGATAAATTGATTTTTCAAACACAAATTTTACTTTTCAAAAAAGATATAAATTGTTATAATAAAATAATTTATTCTTAATAATATTTATTTTAATGAAATAGTATGTTAAAAATACTACTATTTAAATATAAATGATAAAATAATTTTATTATGTCATGGGAATTTTTAAGTGTCAAAAATTTGACTATGCCTTACAACTCACTATTTTTTAATAAATAAGGATTTTTATATTTAAAAGTTAAAATTATAATATTTTGAAAATTATTTTGATAAAATAAACATAAATTTTGAAATTATCACATTGAAATTACGTTAAGTAGAATTTATGATAATTTTCTAAAATACTTTTTTTTTCGTGAATAGTAAAGATACAGTTTTTGGTTTTCAATATGTTTAATGACTTAATAATTGAGTCATAATTATGTAATAATTAATTAACTACAATACATGACCTAAAATTTGTTATTTTATTAATATTAAGTATTTTAATGGATTTTAATCAATTTCCAAACCTATAAATGTCTTTTTAAAGTCTAAAATAAAAACTTTGATTTTCAAAAAATTATCTCCTGGAAAATTTAATTTTATATGAAAAAAGAAGTAATAAATAATGGTTCTAAGTTATTTTAGGTTAAAATAACTTAAAATTTTACCCAAATTTCCAAAACCATGGTTAAAAACCACGGGTAAGCCAATGGTTTTTCATTTTCCACATCCTAGATTTCAAAGGCCTATATATGGAAATTATTAAACAAATCCTACAATTTTTTTTGTAAATATTCACCCATTTATCCATTTAATATCACTCAAAATACATAATATATGAATTACTTGTGGTTTTACCTCCCAAGGAATCATCCCAAGGTGTCCTCAATCCTCTAAGGTTCCATTCCTCAAGATCTCCGAGTAACTCTTCAAGGTAAGGGAATTATCCTTCTTTTCTCTTCAATTCAAGAACCTTTTTTATATATATTCTAAATGTTTTGGTTACTATATTTTATTAACCTTTTTGATCAAGAAATTACAACCAAATTATGTTTTATCAATGATATACAATTTCCCCTCTCATAGTACCCTTTTCTAAAACCACATTTTATACCCATCATGCTGCCGAATTTACTCTTCAAAATTTCTCTCTCTACTAAAAAATTATCTTTTATTTTCTTTTTTATGAATACCCAAACCACTTATTTTTCTAGGGGTAATCACCTATATGTGATAATTATTTATTTGATATGGGTATTATCATACATGAAACCCACATTCCCTTTCCATGGGTTAAAAATGACATAATGATCATTTCTTTAAGCACTTTTGAAACACTATGATTTTGATAAGAAAGACATTATTTATTCCCAAAAGGATATTTATTAAATTATTTATTATGATACATGTGGATCAAATTAATTGAAACATATGACGGGTGCACCCTAATATCACTACAATGCATTGGGTAAATAATTTTATCTCTAGAGACGACATATTTTATGATGACTCGGTGAATAACCCCGCTAATTATGATTTATGAAACCTTGGGGATGGAACTTGGTGATATACTAATGAATGTACTATTTTTATGTCATATCCACATTTATATGTTATTAATTCATGTTCTATATTTTATTATATGCCTCATATTCATATAATCATGGCTTTTTTATATTCCTCTTTCTCACATAATATATGTTTCTTTTATTTATTCCCTTGCTGGGATTTATGATCACCCCTTTATTTTATGTTTTTCCCTAGGATATGAGATGAAATGAGATAAATTAGGATGTAATAACAAAGGAGTCTCCCAAAAGAATTTATTCATTTTTATTTTTATGTCATCCTTATGTAATTCATGCAATATGTACCTAATTTCCAAGACACTAAACCCAAAAGATCTTCTAATTTGTTAAATGTGTATTATGAAATGAAAATAGTTATGTAATAAAATGGATGGATTACATAACTATCATTGAGGGTGTAACATACACATATATGTGATACATTGACTTATAATATTTTAAAATCAAGAGATAAGATGATAATAATCACCAAACAACCCCTTCTCATAAAAAAATAAGAAACAATACCAATAAATGATATCAAAGCAATGAAATATAATTGATACAACTAAAAACACTTAAAAAGACCCTAATCTATGAATAGGAAGATCCAAAATCTCCTAAAAAACTTCTCAAACTAGTAATGTTCAGCCTGATCACCAATCATCTCCTACTAACATGAAAAACAGTTTATACATTTGGTGACAAAAATATGTATAATTAATAGGATCCTCCCTATAATTAACCTCTCATAAAAAAATATGAAAGAAGCATACTAAAGACCATTGAGTAAATAAATTAAACCAAATCATCACCTAAACATGTTTACTATTATTTTATTATCCTCACCAAGACTATCTATCATCAAGTATCACATACAAAAGATCATATAATATAATAACAAAAGATGGTAGTAGAGTCCCACTTCTCCATTGGTTTTCTACTCTGTACCAACGTTGCACATCTTGAGCTATATCTCACTAATATTAATCCTGCCCAAAGACACCTAGAATAAATTAATATATCATTCATCTCGTGTATTAAATAATCTCATCATCCTACCAACATCTCCAAATAGTAACCAAGTTATTTATGGGAGCCACCACAACCCGTATGTCCTGTATTATACCTCAATCCATCGTATAACATACACATCATAACTATAATAATCATTAGGATGATATATTTTGAGATGTGGTGAAATTACCACAAGTCATTACATCCCACTACACACATATATGGGGAAATATAAACATCATGCATACCAGCACATAATCCATCGGGAGAAGAAAGAAAAATCAGAGGGGGTAGTCAGTCATCCATTCCTTGAAAAAATGTATGTTTTCCTTCTAGAGTCCATGGGGTGTTATTTTACCTACCAAAATGGTGGGGGTAGCATATGGAATAAAAAACCTACATGATATATATAAGGATAAAAACTATACTATAGAAAACTACCCAACCTTAGACTCATCCTCTGCCAACGCCGCATAGGACTCCCGACAACCATTACTAAGGCCTAGGAATCAAAAAACAACAAGAATAAAACTCAACATTAATTAATTATCCATTAATTAATACCATTCTATTTTATCTTCCAAGATTAACATTTTAATCTTCTAAGCCAAGTCCTGTTGAAATTATTAATTTTTTTCCTGTATTCTCAAGTATGTCATCATCATAAAGTAAGCATCAAGAACCAACACTATTCTTTCATTAATTTTTTTAATAATTTCATAAACTTTTGGATACTATAAGAATCATACCAAACTACCATATAAAATATTCACTTTTAGTGTATGACATCAAATTTCTTCCAACAGTTGGAAAATGATTATAAAAATTACAACCATACATCATGCCATTAAACAAGAAGATTTATTATCAAGAAAGCATCCTAACTTTCTTCACAACAATAAAAAGAAAACCCAGCTTTAACCCATTCTATCAGTCCTGGTTTCATCCCCAACACCACTTCACATAGTAACATATCTGGAATTCCATTCCAAAAATCATTATCAAAACTGTCACCTCATGCCACCATCACAACCTCAAGTATCCCCACCCATAACATCAGTATAATCAACACCCCGTTCCACCATAACAGTCTTGGGAATCCCTTCAAATTATTTCAACTACACAAGGTTAATATTCAATCACATAAAGTCTCTAAATCCATTGATCATAAATAAATATTTAAATATATTATTCCAGACATAATTTCAAGGAAAACATGAACAAAAAAACATGGAATTATACCCTTTATCAATTAACTATGGGAAAACTAGGCCCAAAAGAAATGATTTAAGAAATATTTAAATTCTCATTACCATATTTAATTATCCAATTAATTTGACAATTAATCTCATAAGCTTTATCCTTATACATTTCTAAGGCTACATATTATTTATTTAATCTAGCATTCCTCCTTAAGCTGCCTTTTCATTTATCAAAAACCTCGATGATTATTATTTCAACATACCTATTTCATTATAACAAATAATTACCTTATTTAAGTTGTTATTTAATATCCAATAATATTACCAACCATTCTTAACAACTATAAAAAAAGATAACACACTATCTAGTAAATCTCTGAGGTAAAAAAATATATCTCATAAGTATGTGATCACACATCCCAAATATTTCAAACATGTATATAAATATTTCCACATGTGATAATATCTATTTGAATCTTCTGATAAATAGAATTATTGAATAATTCTCATCAAAATTATTTAATCATTTTACCACTGTAGTATACCATTATTTTCTTCTTTCTCTTGAATAATTTATAAAATAATTTTCTTTAATTGAGACATGAAAATACTTATTTTCTCTTTATTCCAATGATATTATATATTATCAAACACTATTATCTACCGCATGCAATAAATCATTAATCAATATTATTGATATTATTATCAAAAATATATATTTGAAGAAGAAATTTCTTGATTCTAAGATAACTTTATTTATCCACCATATTTAATATTATTTATAATTAAATTCTATAAATGAAAAATTTGTAGGATAACTATTTTTTTCAAGCAGTTAAACTTCTATTCCATTGATTTAAATAATAAATTAATGAAATTCAAGTATTAATAGAGGAAAAAAATCTACCACAAAGATTAGTATTCCATTTAAAATTATGTAATTTAAAATATTTCATGAAAAAAATTACACAGCATGTAATTTATACTCCTATATATAATTTCTATGTTATCACATATTCATTCCCAATGCGATTACTTTCAAAATTATTATTTGATTATGGTTAACTACTTCCCTCCAAATAGAGGAGTCTAATGCTTGTTAATTTCACATTTTCACAGCATGAAAAAGGATAATTCATGGATCCCCTAACTCTTGGAAGCCTCCCATACTGCAGCATCAAAACAAAGGGGAGTGGAAGTAGGTATGCATAAAGACTAGAATCAAGAGAAGCATTAGATAATTTGTAGAGGATTTCACAAAACTCAAATGTCAGGGTTTTGGGTCACTAAAACTCAAGATAAACAAGGAATAAATCAAACAAGAAAAAAGTCATTTTTAACATTCATAGATATACCTCCTCATACATTCCATCAAATTTCAAGGTGGAAATTCATTTTGTATTAAATCCTTATTAAAAAAAATTCCATAAAAGTCTCATTTAAATATTAAAAATTTAAATAAGGTTAAAGATCCCATTAAAAAATCTCAACTAAGACAAAAAATACTGATTTCGATATTAAATTTCTTCATTTACATTAAAAATGTGTTATAGGAGGTTTGGTGAAAGAAAAATCGGTTTTTGGAAATTTCTACTACTCACACACAATACCTATGAATTGAGTAATGGTAATATGGTTTTACCCTTATACAGATAACTAACCTTAAACAAGAAGAATAAATATAAAGAAACCTTTATGTAGTGAATTACTACACTTACATGGGTAATAAAAATATTGATCCACCCTTACGCAAGACTTGGATTACCCTTATGTGAGATGAGGAAATATGAAGCTAACTTTATGTCACATAGTACTAACTTTATTCATCCTTTGAAAAATCATACATACCTATATCTAGTGCTTGAACCACCCTTCCATAAATATAGAGGTATCTTTACACAATAGATAGGATTAAAAACTTACCTCTATAAAAGCCTTAAAAATAGAGAATAACCCTAACACAACAGATTCATTTACCCTTATGTGATAAAAGTCTAAGCTACCATCATGCGAAAAACACCTTATACGTAAATTTAATTTCATTTACCTTTATGTAGTGTCCAAAATCTAAGGTTACCATTAAGTAACATTTGGAAACTCCTTTTTACCTTTACGTTACAAGGAGAAAAATGGGACTACCCTTATATAGCTTATGGAAAGAAACTAGTACCTTTACACACACCTTTAAAAATAGGTTCCACCCTTATGTAGAAGCATGTTCATGAATATGGGTAAGAATAACCTTAAAAATATTTAATTTCTATTTTAAAAAACTTACAAATAAATAGTAAAATGATTTATTATAACTTCCAAACTCCCAAAAACACTTAAAAAATATTAGAATCACTTTAAAACTTCCAAATTAATTTCCCAAATAAAATTTTAATACATTTAAATTAATTCCCTGATTTGTAAAAATATTTTAAAACTACTTTACAAATTACAAAATCATTTTAAAACAACTTCTAAAATTTATGAAACCACTATCAAACCATAGGATACCCGAGAACAATAAAGTAAGGTATTTTGAAAATCTAGACCCTTATATTAGATACCTATCAAACAATTATCATCACCATGTATTAAAAAAAACCGGGAGGGAGAGGAAAAGAATAAGGAAGAATTTAACAACCCTGTGAGATACCTCCCAAGGATCTCACTATATTTGGAACACAAAAATCCATTAGGGGAACAAAGTGTATAATAACAGAACACTTTTAAAAAATCTCTTGGGGGGGTACCTATCAATTAGGAATAAGGACATTTATAAAACTTTACATCAATGGGAGAATCAATCTCACATATCAACATGATATTAAATAATTCATCCTAAAAAAATCAAACGTTATACAACTTTGGAATTTAGGTCACACATCTATGACTCTCATTCTAAGTAAGGTTATATCTAAGGCAACATAGATTTCTGTAAAAAATATAGTAATAAATTCATATCAATCATGAAACATTATAGAAGGAAACACCTTAAGAAAATCTATTCACATTGAATTAAATAGAAATCATAAAACATAATTTTTATTTATCATGATAGTAGACTTAATCTGTAACATTCATAATATATCTTTCTTAAAATTTTATGAGAAAGAGAAGATTATCATTCTTTCATAACAACTTATTTAAAAATTTAGATACACTAATTACAATATTTCATTAAGTAATTATTTTTAAGGAGTTAAAAATGTAAATATGTTTTCATAAATATTTTTTATCTCTATAAATGTATCAAAAAAGTTCATATTTAAACTCATTAAATTTCAAAACATGATGATAAAAACTTTTGACCAATTATCTCATGTTTATAATCTGGAAGGTTAAGATATCTTCAAATGAAAACCCTTTTAAATATTTCTTTATAACAAGGTATTTATAAAAATATTCTTTGAGAAATCAATTTCAATACATTTTCAAAATTACATGTAAAATACATACAAGTTTCATGGAATAATTGCAATTGTTTATTTAAGAAAACTTTTTGTCACAAAATAATTTTTTTCAAGAGGGTATCACTAAATATTTTTATACAACAAGAAGAGAAACTTCAAGGATGACATACTCAATGTAATATTTTCCCAAAAATTTCATATTTAGCATGAGTTTCATGATAACTCTTGTACATAGTCAAGTTACACGCTTTTATCAATTTTTTTATTTAACTAATACAAATCTACTATGATATTTAGAAAATTAATATTAATACACATAACTAACAAAACTTTGATCACTCAAATTTAACATATAAAATGAATTACAAACAAAGAATGGGGTTTAAACTATACTTTCACGACCTGTCCCCTGGGGCCTATGCCGTGACTACCCCAAGCCTGCCTTCCATAGGCCAGAGGTTAGCGACTAGCACCGAAAGGCATTTCCCTAAAATGAGAAGGCATTTCCTCAAACCTGTACCAACACATAGTCCAAGAGCACAAAAATAAGCAACCATGAAGTAAACTATAGTAGTAAAAAGTGTGTACTGAAAGTAAAGGGGACAAAATACAAGGCCAACTGAAAGATACAACTAGAACAAAAAGCAACTCCTAAGATCTTCCACCATGGATCCTACCTGAAGGGTAGGTACAAATCATCTCTAAAGATCTCCACATCAACCAATCACCTCCGTTTACCACCTGGTCCTCACTCCTGAAGTCTCTACAAAGCTGTTTGTCATCTACACAAGACACAACAAGGTGCGAGCGAAGCCCATGCAGGGGTGAGTATAACAATACCCAATAGGGACCCCAAGACCCCCGAAGGTCTCTCATAATTCTTCAAAGGAAAACCACAAAGCATGATCTCAATCAAAAATCACAAATCAAAATACTCAACTCAAACTAGGTATACAGCTCAGAGTTCAGGAATAAAGATGATTAGTCTTAAGATATATCATTTTATTCTATTAGGAAGTTTCCATAACTTAACCATAAATAATTTTCTCCATTATCAATCCATACAGGGTTGTATGTCGCTGATCCTCGATGGGACACTCTAAGGATGGTCCTTGTCGGGTCGCACATTGCTGATCCACACAGGGTCGCTAGAATGATGATCCATGCAAGGTCGCTAGAATGCTGATCCACACAGGGTTGCTATGATGTTGATCTATACAGGGTCACTATGATGCTGATTCACATAGGTTTTCTTTTATTCTGATCCATGTAGGGTTTCTATGATGCTGATCCACACATGGTCTATATGATGCTGATCCACACAGGGTCTCTCTTCAATTGACAGTCAGCAATAGGATTCCCCACACTCGGTGCACTTGAGTTCCATAGTATCTTATCCTCAAGATATTTGTCATGCCTCAATTGCCACGATGTTCCACAAAGGAGTAACCCAAAGGACCTCCATGTCGTAAGGGTCCCAACGCGATAGATGGTGCGTAAATCGGACGCCCGGTCTCTGAGTTATAGTCATTTTAGTGCCGAGGGCCCGGTTGAATTCAGGTTCGATCCTACCCATCCATACTCCAAAATTCTCTAAAACTCATGTGGAGTATATCAAAATGATAGTCTCGTTCCAAGGATTCCAATTTCATAGACGGTTTGTTAAATGGACTTCGGGTTTGTGAGATACGGCCTTTTAAGCATATTTGGGCCGAAATGGGTCCGGGTTCGGTCTAACCCGGTTTGAGCCGACCCAAATTGGTTTGGGCCGACCCGACCTAGTCTGGGTCCGACCCGGGTCCGGCCCGACCTAGTCTGGGTCTGAACCGGGTCCAGCCCAGTGGGCTGCAGACTGGCCCGAACCACCTTGGATGGGCACAGCCCGCCGAGCTGTCCAGCCTGCTAGCTGGCGCGACACCTAGCTGGGTGTCCCATGTAGGGGGTGTCACTCCGCCTTCCCAAATGGACCAAGGGTTCGTTCAATTTTCTGCAACGACGATGCCATGTAGTGTCGCCTCTCTATCAGTGGGACCCACGGGGTGTGGGTCCCCTTCTCCTCCACCGTGTCCTCCTCACCGCAGCACGCGATGGCGCACTACCTTCCGCCAATGCGGCCGGCTGAGAGTTGACCACTGCCTTCTGTCACTGCGGCCGGCTGATGCTGGCCGCCGCCGCCGCCGATCGTCGGCGCTGCACTGACGGAACTTTTTCGGGCCACCAGGTGAGCTCCGGTGGTCATTTTTTTTCTTTCAAACGTGCCTACGAGCCTCCCGAGATACTACTGTCACTGTGTGACTTTTGGATTCATGTTTCTGTCATGTTCAAACTTCTTCCATGAAGAATGCGAAAAAACCAAAGCGACATAGGGTCCGAGCCTTGTTTGTTTAGCTCGCGCCCTCCGCGTTTGCATCATATCAAGTGGAGTTAAATAACACATCACATAAATATGATAAACCCCATTCAATCTTTTCCCTCAACGACTATCCACAGTTTCATACGAATCGCAGATCAACTCGTTTTGGTTGATCTGCCTTGGTCATGTTTTTCAAGAATGAGGAATTGACTAAAGAGATTACTTGAATTTAATAACAACCCCTACCTCAGAATAAAATGTGATGTCATGGTTGTGGAAGAATAATACACAATCAATGAAGCTTCCAGCATTCATCGATCTTTGATCGATTCCTTTAATGTTGTCTTCTAAGCTTCCGTTCTTCATCGGTGAAAGACGCTGCCACACTTCGTCAGTGGTTCCTTACTTCTATGTCAAAATCCCAATCCCGAGCCTCATTTCAATAGAGGGGGAATGATGATTAATGCAAAGAGAGATTAATGAGTTTAATTAATTAATGAACCTCTTAACTCTCGATGTTGTAGTTAAAAAAACAAATAGTCCATCCATTAAATGGATTGACAACTCAGCGGTCCCGCCACCACCACTCTACCGTTGGTAGAAAAAAATAAAATAACAATTTTATGTTATTTTATTATTCTTTAAAAATTCCGCAAAACTAACATTTTCACTCGACCTACTACAATCTGATTTAAACCTCCCTTAAGAGAATCCCAACACTATGGATTCAATGGTGCCCTCATATTTTTAATCTGAGCACCAATTCAAAAGATAGAAAACTCCACTACATGTTTACCGAATATACCTTAAAAAAGTTCAAAAATCCGTTATGAGCACACCGGTCCACAGAATCAAGAACCGTCAATTTTCATAGAATCATAATAATCCCAAATATTTTAAAAAAATTATATGTAATTTTCGGATCTTTACATTCTCCCCACCTTAGGGATTTTCATCCCCAAAAGCTACAACAAAACTAGGGAAGAAAATGGGGGTACTAAGCACGTATCTGAGCCTCCTGCTCCCATGTGCTCTCCTGAAGATTCCCATACTACCAATGAACTCACACTAGAAGAATTGAACATCCACAAAGGACCCGCTCCTGTCGATCCTCTATCTCTATCAGGAACTCTACAAATGTCGCCCCATCGTCGATGTCCAGCTCACCCCAGTCGATAACGTGCAATGGATCATACATGTACCTCCTCAGCTAAAACACATGGAAAATATTATGCACCCGGTGCATCTATTGGGGAAGAGATAGATGGTACACCACCTCACCTACTATGCTGAGGATTTGGAAAGGTCTGATGAACCTCAAAGATATCTTGTCGCCCCTACCAAACCTCCATAATCCTCATCGGGGTGATACCCGTAGGAAGACATGATCTCCCTCCTCAAACTACAAGGGTCTATGTTTCCTATCGATATAAGAATTCTACAGGCTTTGTGCAGTCACCATCCTTTCCTAGATCATATGTACCTTCTCTGTGGTAGTCTGTACCAACTCTGGACCCATAAGTCCTGACTCCCATAGGCATGTCCATCATAGTGGCGATCTACAAGGTCTCCCGTACAAGGCCTCAAATGGAGCCATGATGATGTTGGAGTGATAAATCTTTTTGTAAGAGAACTCCAATAGTGGTAAGTGGTCCTCAAAACTGCGGCCAAAATCAAGGACACAAGTACAAAGCATGTCCTTGGCTGTCTGTATGGTCCGCTCCATCTGACCATCTGTCTAAGGATGGAGGGAAGTTCTCAAACATTGGTGAGTCCTGAATTCATCCTATAATCCATTCCACAAGAGGGATGTAAAATGAGTGTCATGATTGGATAAGATCTTCGATGGCACCCTGTGAATCTGTAAAATCTTCTATAGGTAGAGACATCCCAAGGTCTCTACTAATACCTTCTCTTGGATGGGTAGGAAGTTGGCCGACTTGGTGAGTCAGTCAATGATCATCCAGATGGAATCATGGACCCTGGTTATACGTGGTAGCCCTATCATGAAGTACATGGAGATACCATCCCACTTCCACTCAGGTACCTTTAGTGGCTGAGCTAAGCCTGCAAGTACTTGATGCTCGACCTTCACTTGCTGAAAAGTAAGGCATCATGATACAAAATCCACCACTTCTTTCTTCATACATGGCAACCAGTACTGATGCCAAAGGTCCTGATACATCTTATCTAATCTAGGATGTACTGCTAAGGGGGATGTTTGGAACTCCCTCAACACCTACTATCGTAGTATCACTAGCACCATGGTGCATCCTCTGAAGAGGATGACGTGCTCCCCACCTTTAGAAAATCCATCAAGAGCCTTTCCTGAGGATATATGAGCACATTGGGCCTTGTAGTGAATGTCCCCAAGATGTGCCTCCCTAACTCACTGAAGGAGTTGGGGAGTAACTGTCATTGACTAGAGGTATGTTTCTCCATAACTATCTACAAAGGATAACTACGACACGACTAGCTACTCTGTCGCCTCACTCAGCTAATGCAGACCGAAACTCATATTGAGTGTGTCTGCCCCCATGTTCCCCTTCTAAGGAGTATAGACTATCTCAAAGTCATATTCCTGGTGGAACTTTATCCATTGTCACTATCTCAGGTTCAGGTCATTCTATGAGAAGATATACCTGAGACTCTTGTGATCAGAGTAAACAGTAAACCGTTCACCCATCAAGTAGTGCTGCCACATCATTAGCACCAAGACCACTGCCAATAACTCCAGGTCATGGGTAGCATAGTTCTTCTGGTGCTGTCTCAACTTCCATGATCCCTAGGAAATCACTGCTCGCTCCTACATTAGGACACAACCTAATCCGGTTCTTGATGTGTTGTAGTAGACTATATAACCAACGCCCTACTCTGGTAGCCTCAAGATGGGGGCACTCGTCAGTCTCTGCCTTAGCTCCTGAAAACTCTACTGGCATCTCTCTGTACACATGAAGGGTTTCCCCTTCTTCATAAAGGCTGAAAAGGGTGTAACAACTCTTGAAAAGTCAGGTATAAATCTCTGGTAGTACCCAACCAATCCCAGGAAACTCCACACCTCAGCCACACTTTTGGGTGGATCCCAAGAAAGAACTGCCTCTATATTTGCTAGATCCACTAAAACTCTAGCCTCCAAGATAACATTCCCCAGGAAGTGGACCTCCCATATCCAGAACTAGCACTTTTAGAGGTTTCCATAAAGCTGGTGCCCTCAGAGTGTATCCAGAACTATCTATAGGTGTGTGGCATGCTCCTCCTCTAACACCAAGAATATCAAGATGTATTCAATGAATAATAACAAGAAACGATCAAGGTAATACTGAGTGATCCTGTTCATGAGCCCCATGAACACTACTAGAGCGTTGGTTATGCCGAAGGGTATTACCAAGAACTCATAGTGGTTATACCGACATCTGAAGGCTGTCTTTGGTACGTACTCATCACGCACTCTGAGCTAATGATAGAATAATATGAGGTCTATCTTCGAAAACCATTGAGCTCCCTTTAGCTAGTCAAAGGGATCATCAATCCTCAGCATAGGACACTTATTCTTCATGGTCACCTGGTTTAGGCACTGATAGTCCACACAAAGCCTCAGATTCCCATCTTCCTTCTTGGCGAAAAAAATCAAGGATGCCCAAGGAGAAATACTGGGCCTTATTAACCCCTTCCTCTACAATTCCTCCAACTGTACCCACAACTCACGAAGCTTCGTGGGAGACATATGATATAATGGTGTAGATATCAGTGCTGTACCAGGTTATAGGTCGATATAGAAGTCTCCCTCTCTATGAGGAGGTAGTCCTGGAATATCATCAGGAAAAACATCAGTATACTGGTCCACCACTACAAGATAACTCGACCTACTCACGTCAACTACTCCGAGGGAAAGTTTATCCAACTATTGTGTGATCATCTTCACCCTTATCCAAGAAAGTCCATACCATACTATAAAGGTTCAATTCTCACCGGTGAAGGAAAAACTGATCCCAACCTCACAGACACACCACACTTTGCGCCTAAAACAGTCAACAAGAGCATAGACCATGGATAACCAGTTCATAACCAAGATGACATTGTAAGGGCTCAATACTGATACTAGGATATCCTAGCCAAAGATCATGCCTCCAGAGTAATCTCGCTCTGCTGAAACTAGTGTGTAATTGTCGAATCCACTCCCATAAGAGTCTCTAATCTTAAGGATTAAGACATTGGCTCTATCGAAGTCTCTGAGGTCCGAACAAGAGCTGTGGAAATGAAAGAGTGACTGGAACCCATGTCTATAAGTACTACAGCTTGGGTGGATTAGACATAGATCATACCTCAAATCATCTCTGGAGAACCATGGTTGTAGGCCTCAGCTAACTAAGGTTGAACTTGTACATGTTCTCCTACTCCCTAAGGTTGGGGTGGAACACTTAGAGGTGGTGGTGGTAGAACCTAAAATCACCTCTCACCGCCTGCTGCACTACCTACTCCTTTGCTACGTCTGCTATCCTATGGACCTCCTCGATCGAATATTTCCCAATGCATCAGTGGTATCTTGACCATATGTTGATCATCAGTTTGATGGGTAGGGTAGTCAGGAGCCATGTGGCCTTGACCGTCGCATGTGAAGCACAATCTGCTCCTCTACTGGCCTGCTCTACCTCGTGAGCTCTGCACCTCCGAACCTTCATCCTGGGGTTGTCCTCTAGAAGGTCTGGCCCTCTTGGACCTCTATGTCATTTTTCTACTACCTACTGCAGATGACTCAGCTATCCATCATCTGGTGGTGGCTCTCACCGTTGGTGCCTGATCAGCTAAGAATCTCTCCACTAATAATGCTCACTCGATCACTCTATCCTGCATTGGGATATTGAGCGATATCATCGATGCTCTGATCTCCCATCGAAGACCTTTCTCAAAGGTATAGGCCCTAAAGAAAGGGTCCCATACCATATCGGTGGAGTAGCGCAAGAGGTCAGTGAATCTCTTCGAGTACTGTGCCAATCTGAGGCTACCCTATTATAAGTGTAGAAGCTCCTGAATACGAACAGAGTGTAGTGTCGCTAGAAATAACTCTTCCCTGAAGAGGATCTCGAAGTCCATCCAGGTGAGGGTCACCTCTTCATGTAACTGGAGAGTCAGGATCCACCATCTCCCTACTGTTCCTTGGAAGAGGCTATCATCTAGGATCACCATATGATCTTTTAGTGTCCCAACTTGGTGAAAAACTCATGCCAAAGCTTCCATCCAGTCCTCATCTTCCTGGGGATATGTATCAGATTGAAACCTCAATGGCCTCTGTCACTGGAACTCGTGCAACGTGCGCAGTCTACGTGCACCATCCACCAGTGGGGCTGGTGGCAACTCTTGCCTAATGGATGGTTCTGCTGCTGGTGCACTATCTGATGGTTATATCGCTATAATAGGGTCCTTCACTGAAGCCTCATCACTCGATGGGCCATCATCGTGTACTATCTTTAGAATTCTCGAAGGTTTTTTACATGGTGGAATCCTGAAAAGAAATAGGTGCTCCATGGTCAATAAGTTATACCTGGTGATCTGACTCAAAAGAGGTCAAAAGTAAAACATTTCCAAAACACACACAATCTATGTTTTCATGCACGAAGTCAGAAATAAAAATTCAGGGTCCTGGTGTATGGATACGCCGGCCACCACACCAACACTGGACTCCCCGAACTAAAAACCACACTCAAAACACTTAATACTATTGCTCCATTGGAAAGATCAAAGTTCTAGTTCTTCGATAGAACCGACTCCCCTGATACCACTTTGTCACGACCCGTCCCCCGGGGCCTATCCCGTGACTACCCCAAGCCCACCTTCCATAGGCCAGGGGTTGGAGACTAACACCAGAAGGCATTTCCCTAAAATGGGAAGGCATTTCCTCAAACCTGTACCGTCACATAGTCTAAGAACACAACACGAAGCAACCACAAAGTAAAATTGCAGTCGTAAAAAGTGTGTACTGAAAGTAAAGGGGCTAGAATACAATCCCAAATGAAAGACACAACTACAACAGAAAACAACTCTAGAGATATCCCACCATGTATCCTACTTAAAGGGTAGGTATAACTCATCTCCAAATATCTC
The DNA here is from genome assembly GCA_963277665.1 of Viscum album. NCBI lineage: Eukaryota > Viridiplantae > Streptophyta > Magnoliopsida > Santalales > Viscaceae > Viscum > Viscum album. The sequence goes on along the minus strand of OY728122.1, from coordinate 1,427,360,815 downwards.
TAGGTCAACCAGTCACCTCTGTGTACCACCTGGTCCTGGCTCCTGAAGTCTCAGCAAATCTGCTTGTTGTCTGTACAAGACACAACAAGGGACGGGCGAAGCCCGTTCAGGGGTGAGTATAAAAATACCCAATAAGGATCCTGAGACCCCCAAAGGTCTCTCAGAATTCCACCAAGTAAAACCAAAAAGCATGATATTGATCAAAAAGCACAAAGAAAAAGACTCAGATCAAATGAAGTATACAAATCAGAGTTCAAGAATGATTAGTATTAAGATATATCATTTTATTTAATTAGGAACTTTCCAAAACTGAACCATGAAGAAGTTGTTCCATTTATGATCCACATAGGGTTGTATGTCGCTGATCCTTGACAGGCTGCTCTAAGGTTGGTCCTCATTGGGTCGTGCACTACTGATCCACACATGGTCGCTATGATGCTGATCCACACAGGGTCGCTCTTCAATTGACCGCCAACCATAGGATTCCCCGCACTCAGTGTGCTTGAGTTCTATAGTATATTCTCCTAAAGATATTGGTCATGCCTCAACTTCCACAACATTCCACAAAAGAGTAACCCAAAGGACCTCCATGTCATAAAGGTCCCAACACGATAGACGGTGTGTCAATTAGATGCCCAATCTGTGAGTTATTGGCATTTTAGTGCCAAGGGTCTGGTTGGATTCGAGTTCGATTCAACTTGGACATACTCCAACTTTATCCAAAACTTAGGTGGAGTATCCCAAAAGGACCATCTCGTTCTAAGGATTCCAACGCCATAGATGGTTCATCAAATGGACGTCTGGTTTGTGAGATACGACCTTTTAAGCGTATCTAGGCCGAAATGGGTCCGGGTCCAGTCCGACCCAGCCTGACCCGAACCAATAGAGCGGTGGGCTCAGACCGCTGTGCCATGAACTGGCCCAACCCACCTTGGTTGGGCGCGACCTGTCAGGCGGTCCAGCCCGTTAGCTAGTGCGGTACCCAGTTGGGTGGCCCACGCGGGGGTGTCGCTCCCCCTTCCCAAATGGACCAAGGGTCAGTTTAGTTTTTTGCGATGGTGGCACCACGTGACAATGCCTCTCTGTTAGTGGGACCCACAGGGCGCGAGTCCCCTTTTACTCCACCACGGCTTTGAAACCATGACCTCCTCACTGCGGCGCGTGATGGCGCACCGCCTTCTACCAACATGGCCCATCGAGGGCCGACTGCCACCTACTGCCACCGTAGCTGGCCAATGCTGGTTGCCGGAACTGCTGCACTGGTGTGGTGCCGACAGAACTTCCCTGGGCCACCAGGTGAGCTCTGGTGGTCCGTTTTCCCTTCCAAACGTGCCTACGGGCCTCCCGGGATGCTGTCGTCACTACGTGACTTCTGAATTCATGTTTCCGTCAAGTTCTAACTTCTCCCATGAAGAACACAACAAAAACAGAAGTAGTGGAGGTTCTGGGCCTTGTTCGTTTGGCCCGCACCCTCCGTGTTAGCATCATATCAATCAGAGGTAAATAATACATCACATAAATATGATAAACCCCATTCAATATTTTCCCACAATGAATACCTGCAGTTTCATACAAGTTGTGGATCAACTTATTTTGGTTGATATGTGTTCATCATATTTTTCAAGAATGAGGAATTGAATCAATAAATCACTTGAATTTAATGACAACCCCTACCTCATAATTGTAGGTGATGTCATGGTTGTGGAAGAAGAATCCATGGTTGATGAAGCCGCTGACGTTCGTCGATCTCTTGTCAATTCCTCCAATGTTGCCATCCAAGCTTTCTTTATTCGTCAGTGGAAGACACCGGGGCACTTTGTCAGAGGTTCCTCACTTCCATGTCAAAAAACCAAGCCTGAGCCTCTTTTAAATAGAGGGGAAATGATGATTAATGCAATGAAAGATTAATAAGGTTCATTAATGAATGATCCTCTTAACTCTCAAAGGTGTGGTTACGAAAATAAAGAGTCAATCCATTAAATGGCTTGATAACATAGCGATCCCACCACTGCCACTCAACCGTTGGTATAAAAAAAATAAAATAAAAATTTTATGTTATTTTATTATTCTTTAAAAATTCAGCAAAACTAACTTTTTCACCCGACTTACTACGGTCGAAGTTAAGCCTCCCTTAAGCAAATCCCGGCGCTGTGGATTCAACAGTGCCCTTATATTTTTAATCCGAGCACCGGTCTAAAAGATAGAAAACACCACTATACGTTTACTGAACTTACCTTAAAAAAAGTTCAAAAATATATTCCAGGCACACCGGGCCTCAGAATCAAGCGTTATCAATTTTCTCAGACTCGTAATAATCCCCAATAATTAAAAAAAATATAGAATTTCCAGGTCTTTACATATACAATTTCTCCATCTTTAAATTTTTTCCATGTTTTGTTAACAAAACTTTATTTACCCCGCAATAGTATCACTTTAATAAATATATATAGTAAACATGAAGGTCTATGTGTGAGATCACATAGGTGCCTAAAATCCTGTTTCCTAGTTGGTATCCCTTATTTACAGCACATACTAAGCTCAGATAAGACTATTTCCCTACCAACCCATGTATCCTCACCAGTTCCTAACTCCAAACTCCATCATATCTCTCAACCATCACCTTTGATTCCACTCTTTCAAGACCCCTCCTCCTAAAGGTACCCTCCTAGGTAGGCAATGATATAAGAGAGATAATGATGCCTAAATCCTACCTGTAGTAGGCCATGGGTTGGAAACTATCACCAAGGGTATAACATACACATAGATGGGATGCATTACAGTATACGATTTAAAAAGTAATAGATAAGATGAGAAAATGAATCAAATAACTCATGCTAATAACAAAATGATAAGTAATCCCAATAAATGATATGAAAGTAATGAAATAAAACTGATACAACTAAAAACCCTAAAAAGATCCTTGGGACTGACCACAAAGCTCCATCACCTCCCAAACATCTCCTTGAATTAGTAATATCCATATCCATCACCAACCAGCTCTTTCTGGCTTGAAAAATATATATATATATTCATAGGGTGAGAATAACATGTATACTCAGTAGGATTCTCCTTGAATACTCTCATGAAAAATGTGATTGAATCATATTAAATCCTAATGAGAAATGAAATGAAACCAAATTGTCACCTAAAAAGTTTTACCATTCTTTTCCCATCCTATCTGTGGATATCTCTCACCAAGTATCACATATAAGAGATCATATAATATAATAATAAAATAGGGTACCCTGCTACCGCTTCCCCATTGGTTTGCTACTCTTCCCCAATGCCACACGTCCATATCCATATCTCTCCAAAAGTAAGCCAACCCGAAGATACCTATGATAAAGTAATATATCATGTACCCCATGCATCACATAATCTCACTATCCTATCCAAATCTCCAAATAGTAACAGAGTTGCTTCTAGGAGACACTATAACCCTTATGTCCTGTATTATACCTCAACCCATCACATCGTATACACAACATTCCAATAATAACCATTAGGATACTATAATCTAAGATACATGTGTGTGAAATAACAAAAACCCATTAAAACCCTCTATGTACATATATGAGGAAATATAACGACCATGCATACCAATATATAATCTATTGGGATAAGAGAGCAGGGTCCGAGGGGGTTGTTAGCCACCTATTCCTCACTAACCTAGATATTGGGGAAAACACCCTACCAGAGTCCACTGGGTTTCAGTCTCCCTACCGACATGAGTGGGGTAGCATATGAAATAGAAAAACATACATGATATATATAAGGCTCACCAACACACTATAAGTATCTAACTGTCCATAGAATCGTCTGCCGCTAACATCACAAAGGATTCCCGACTGCCATTGCTAAGGCCTAGGTATAAAAAACATATAAACATCAAGATCAACATTAATTAATTAATTATCTATTAAATTATCTTGTTCAATTTAATTTTCAAATATTTACATTTAATCTTATGATCCATGTGTCGATGCCACTATTAATTATTTTATTTTATTCTCAAGTATGTCATCATTTTAAAGAAAACATCAATAACCAATCTCTCTCTTTTATTAATTAATTTATCATTTCATAAATTTCCAAGTAATCTTAGAATAAACCCAATTTACCACATAAAATATGCACTCATATTGAATAGTATCAAATAAATTTTTTTAGTTGGAAACTGATTATAAAAATAACAACTGGCCATCAGGACATTTAAAATACCGATTCATTATGAAGTAAACATTGATTTTTTATGCACAACAACAATGAGCATGCCCAGATTCAATCTATTTTATCAATCCTAATGACATACCAGACACCAATGTATATAATAACACATCCAACATCCCATGAAATTATCATAATAAATACCATCACCTCGTTCCACCATCACTAGATCAGGCATCCCTACCCATTATTCCAACCGCACAAGATTAATATTCAATCACATCAAGGATCTAAGTCCATAGTACAAAAATACACATTTAAATGGATTATTACACACATAATTTCAAGGAAAACATAGAAAAAACATAGAATTCTAGCCTTTATCAAACAATTATGGTCTCACCATACCCAAAAATAACGTTTTAAGAAATCATTAAATTATCATTACCTATGTTAATTATATGATTAATTTAACAATTAATCTCAACATCTATAGACTTATAAATTTAAAAGGATAAATATTATTTACTTAATCTGGTGTTTCACCTTAATCTACATTTTCATTTATCAAAAATCTCAATGATTATTATTTCAAGGTGCCTCTTTCATTATAAAAAAGAATTAACAACTTTATGTTGTTATTTAATATCCAATAATATCAACCATGCTTAAAAAATATAAAAATAGATATCACACCATCTTGTAAATATTAGTTGCAAAAAAATATATATATCAAAATCTTGCGATTACACATCCCAAATATTTCAAACATGTATATAAATATTTACACATATTATAATCTCCATTTAAATTTTCTGATAATGATTATTATCAAATAATTCTCATCAATATTATTTAAGAAGTTCATCACCATAATATACCATTATTTTCTTCTCTCTCTTGAATAATTTATAGAATAATAGTCTTTAATAAAAAACATGAATGTACTTATTTCCTCTTTCTTTTGATAATCTTAAAAATTATCAAACATTATCATCTAGTGCATTTAATAAATTATTAATCACTATTTTTTAAATTATTACCAATAAAATTTATTTGAAGAAGCAATGTTCAAATTATAAGATAATTTCATTTATCAACCACATGTAATATTATTTGTAATTAAATTATGGAAATTAAACAATAATAGGATAAGCATTTTTTATAAGTAGTAACCTTAAATTCTATACTTTGAAATAGTACATTAATGAAATTCTAGTATTAATAACGATAACTATTCTAATATATAAATCATTCTTCCATTTAACCTTATGAAATTAATAAAATTTCATGATTATAATTACCTAACGTATAATTTATCATCCTCTTTTATAGTTTCCACATTATCACATATTCATTCCTAATGATTTTTTTTAGTTTTTATCTAATTATAGTTAATCGCATCCATATAAATAGATGAGTCTAAAGAATGTTAATTTCACTTACAATATTAAAAAGGGGAATTAATGATCCCATACCTCTTTAAAGACTCCCATGTTATAACATTAAAATATAGGAGAGATGAAGAGGGAATCCACATAGTCTATAAGAAAGAGGCACCTCATAAAATTTGTAGAAGACTTTATAAAAGTCAAACATTAGGGTTTTGGCTCACACGAAATTAAATGAATCAATGAGGAACTAAAACAAAGGAAATAAAATTATTTTAACCTTAATAGATACCCATACTTGGATACTCTATCAAATTTCCATGAAAAAAAACATTTTTTATTAAATCGTAACTAAACTCAATTCCATAAAAGTTTCATTTACATATTCCAAATTTAATGAAGGTCAAAGATTGCATTGAAAACTTTTAACCAAGACAAAAATACCAATTTCCATATTAAATTCATTCATTAATTTTAAAAAAAGGTTATAGGAGTTTCTAAAAAAAATTGGGCGTTTAGGAAATTTCTTCCACCTGGACATGACACCCTAGGAGTGTGTAAGGTTAACATGAATTTACCCTTTCATGGATGGATACCCTTATGAAATAAGAATAAATATAAATATTAATTTACATAGCAGAGGAATACCTTTATGTGTTTAAGGAAAATATTAAGCTACCCTTATGAAATAATTGTCTTACCCTTATGTGAACTAAAGAAATATGAAGCTACAATTATGATATAGAGGACTACATTTACAAAACCATTAGAAACTAAAACTTACCTATACGCAGTTCTCGAACCACCTTTATATAACTAAAAAGTTTCCTCTATAAATAGAATTGGATTACCAGATTATCTTTATGCCGTGCTTAAAAATAGGTATGGACACTTACACATCCCATCCATTTAACCTTACTCAATGGGAGTGCATGGTACCTTTATACAGTGACCACCTTTCGCATAAAAGTGATTTCATTTACATTTACACAGTAACTAAAATCCATGGTTACCCTCATGTAACCTTTGGGAACTCCTATTTAACTTTATGTAAATTTGGAAAAAGGGTATTTTAATTACACATATCATAGAAAGCAACCATTACCTTTAAAAAACCCTTTAAAAATAGGTTTCACCCTTACATAGAATAATGTTCTCATGTAAGGGTAAAAATAACCTTAAAAATATTTAATTTCTATTTTAAAAAATTTATAAAAAAATAATAAAAGGATTTATTATCACTTTCAAAATCCTAAAAAAAAAATCTTAAATATTATAATAACTTTAAAACTTTCAAAGTTAATTTCCCAAATATAATTTTAATACTTTTAAATTGCTTCCTTAATTTTTAAATACATTTCAAAACAAATTTACAAATTAAAAAATCATTTTAAAATAAATTTTAAAAGTTATGAAACCACTCTATAACCACTGTACACCCTATAACAATAATGTAAGGGCTCATGAAAATCTGTACCCTTATAAACCATCTATATTTTAGGCTATATTTTTCTCATCAGTCAAACACCTCTGGTAAATTTCAACCTCTCAGTGTAGTTTACTGTGATGTTGTATCTTCCATTTGTTTTCTCTCCATTTCATTTCACATAATCCTTTCCTTAAAATTTCGTCCAACATCTCCTTTGTAATAATTTAACTATATTGGTTCCTTTATCTAATTTTAAAAAATTGATTCTAATTCAAACCATCTCTATGCACAGAGTTATCTATATATGATGTCAAATTTATTTTAGATATAGATATGTTTTTCTCCTTATTAAATCAAGTATTTAAAATGATATTTCTTTCTAATTCATTTATTATATTTTTTCAATAAATTTATAATTTTTGTAAAGAATTATCTTGAGAATATCAAATTGGATCCCTTACATTAGGTAATACCTACACTTTATGTACCAATTCCATTTATTCTTCATTTCAAACTTATCCTTTGACTAAAGGTAGTGAGTTGTTTTTTTCATGAATTATTTCTAATTGACACTTTGTATTGTAGATATAATATTATGACCTTATATATAGATATTCTTAGGCTTCATGTTTCTTGGTTATGTTATTAGGAATCGTAACATTCTTGTGGTCTTTTAATTGTTTATTCACTGGTGTTTAGTATTTTTTATATTTTTATGGTTGCATGTTTGTCCTATTTTTATATTAATTTTAATAGAGGTTTGACTATTTCCCCTTATATGTTATTTTATATAATAGTTTTATGATGCTTAAATCACAACATACTATTTCTAACCATTCATATAAATTCCTCTTTGATAAATTATGGTTTTGTGTTTTTTATTTTCTCAAAAATTAAAATTTAATTAACTACTTACAATTTCAAGTTTATGGTTTTCTATACTAATTTTATTTCTAGGAAAATAAATCCACTGATATTCTATATATCAGATAAAGTTGTTTTTAAATTTCATACCTTATCATATATAATTTATGAATACTCTTTCTACCAACCTATTATTTACTTACAATAGTTTTTTTCTAAATGAATTAATTTAATATACTAACATTGTAGTACATTTACCTTATATTATTATTCTACCCATATAATATTATGATAAATATTTCATAAAAACATTTCAAATAAAAATTCATATGGTAGAACGATCAAATCCATTAACTATACTAAGAGGTGTGCTTCCATGTACACATGTCTCCATTTCCTACCTCCTAGAACATGTTTCATTATTTTTATCTCTAATTCATGATTATTACATTACCTGACCTTGGTGAATCCATGATTCCATGATGCTCTGTGAAACTGCACACCTCTCTTCTTCCTACACCTCACCTCCAATACCCTACCTCTGCTCCCATCCTTTCCATCATGATATAAATTCCCCCTGTTGATTCTCCAAACCCTAGCATACTCTCCCCTGTTGATTCTCAAAACCTTACCATATTCTCTTAACTTCTTACACATCATCTCTTCCAGAATTTTTTATTTCTAGTTTCTTCCATCCTTACCATCTTCCCCACTCACCAAAGCCATCCTCTTCCTACCCTTTTATCTTACCTCTTCCATTGGATCCATAAAAAACCCTATCCTCATTACTCAAACAATTTTATCACACTCTTCTTCCATATAAATTAATTAATTTTTGTTTCTCTAGTTTCCATTCCTATATTTTTTTATTTCTATCTTGGTATTGTCTGTAGAATGAATTTTCATTCGAACAACATAGGTATACATGAAAAAACCCTTTCCGATATACAAAAAATCCATTCTCAATGTGAATATTCCTATTTATCCATGAAACCTATTCCTCTCTGATCATTCCCCTAGGCAACTTGAAAAAACATTTCCTCTATTTACAAATGATTTTATACAAATTCTTTCAATCCTTATTCCAAAACCCTTAGCGATCTACCATATATAGTTGAGGTAATCCATTTTTTGATTCTTCAGAGTTGAGTCAATCTCTATTTAAGGCCATATATTTCTCATTATTCAAACAAATATGGTTATTTTCAACCTATTAGTGTAGTTTAATATGATGTTTTATATTCCATTTCATTTCTCTCCATTCCATTTCACATCATATTTTCCTTTAAATTTCATCTACCTCCCTCATTAAAAATAATTGAACTAGCTTGGTTACCCAACCTAATTTGGAAAAATTAATTCCAATTAAAATAATTAATATGCATGAAGTGATCTATATATCAGGTAATCACAACATTTTAGGCACCAATTCCATTCTTTATTCATTTTAAAATTATCCTTTACCTAATGGCAGTGAATTATTTTTTTCTTTGTGTATTTTTTTGAATGATCATTTGTATCGTAGATATACTATTATAAAATCATATATAGATCTTATTGTGCTTCATGCTTCTAGGTGATATTATTAAGAATGATAACTTTATTGGTGTATTTTTATTGTTTGTTCACTCATGTTTAGTATTTTTTATATTTTATGGTCACCTATTTTCCCTATTTTTATTTTAATGTTAATAGAGGTTTGACTATTTCTCCTTGTACATTATTTCAATTAATGTTTTTATGATTCTTAAATCACTGTATAATATTTCCAACCATTAATATAAATTCCTCTTTGATAAATTACGGTTTTATGTTTTTTTTATTTTCTTTCAAAATGGAATTGAATTAACTACTTAAAATTTCATGTTTATGATTTTATATACTAATTTTATATCTAAAAATATATTGTTTGATATTAAATATGTTAAGTAAAGTTTTTTTTAAATTTTATACCTTGTCATATTTAATTTATGTATACTCTTTCTACCTACCTATTCTTTATTTAAAATAGTTTTTACTTAAATAATCAGTTTCATCTCTTCTATTAATTTAATGTACTAACACTATTATTAAATTTAAAATATTTTATTATTGTTCCCATAACATATAATGAAAAAATGTCATGAAAAACTTTCAACTGAAAATACATCTCTAAGGAAGCACAACCATATTAAAGAATATCAGTGTCGTAAAAATTAACCACTAATTATACAGGTTTGTAAATATTTAGTTATATTATTGAGATATATTTCAATTTATTTTTAATATATCATTTAAATCTATATATTCAATAAATTTAACAATTTGTTTTGGTATTTTTTGATTTTTATCTATAATACAAATATACTAAATGCTATCCATGTGGTTGCAAATTCATAAATTTATTTATTCTTAAATAATTCAAATCAATTGCCATTATTAATTTTACACATTCATGGTTTGTTTAGTTACTTTAATTTCTATTTAAATTTTAAAATATTTGTCAAGGTACACTCTATTTTATGTTTAAGCGGCATTTTTTTGGGTTTGAGTGGCGTTTGAGGTGATTTTGTGGTTCTTCTAAAGAACTTGGGATGAATGCTCTCTATAGGTTCGTGTTCATGACGCAAATCTTATATACACGACATGAATTACATCTAGGTAGAATCCCTGATTTTCATTTAGGATTTGAAAACCATTAATTATGTGAAAATATTCATCATATCATGAATGGGGGTTTTGGGATTTAATTTTGAGGAACTGCTTTTTTCAGTGTATCATCCATTCTAAAAATTCACAACATGAATTTCAAATTCATGGTGTGAGTTATTTTTTTCTAGTAAATTATGTGTGATGAGAAAATTAATCCTTTATCATTCACTTTAATCCTATCTTCCTAAAACCATAATCATTATCTTAGTGATTTTTGGTGAGTTGAGTACTTCAAGCTTCTCCAACTAGTGCTTTGATCCCCATGTTAATTGGTTGCTCCTCTTTTGGCAAGTGTGATCAATATCTTATAATTTTATTCATTTCACTTGGAATTGGTAGTGGTGTTTAGATTTTTTTTCTAGGACCTATTTATCTTATGATGATTCTTCTCTAATCAATTTTAGATCCCTTGTGATATTTTCTTCTGGAGGATGGTTCTCGTGTTGGTAGTGGTGTGGCATATGATAATATTAAGGTATGTGTCGGTATAACTTCTCCACTGAACCATTTTATTTTTGAAAATATATTATATTATTTAATAATAAATGTTATAGACTCCATTGATTTTTCTTTCATTCCTTTCCCTCTAGTGTGTATGGATCCTTTCATGGTTTTTGTGTGACCCGAGTTTGTGGTTAGTGGTTCCGTCTCTAGCCTGTGTTCTATAAACCGTCGATGCTCCTGATTTTCTAAATGGTTTTCTAAATAAATTTGAATGATACTTGAAATTATATTTATTTGTGTGTAAAAGGGTTTTTTGAGAAAATATGGGTTTCCACTCATTTTGGTAAAATAAATGTGTTTTTCAAAGTGTTGTGAAATGGTTTATGAAACTGGTTTTTAAAGCATGTTTTTGATGTATAAAGTTTGGTTTGGAATTTTTTGTGAATTGTTAAATCCCTTTAAAATTGATTTTATATATTTCATACATGGGAGCCTTGGGTAATTATGTGAAAGGTATATTATTAGTCCCAATCCATTGGTATTATTAGGAGGTTCAATTTCTAGGGTACTCCTTGGTTCCGTGAACATAGATATATTGTCTCCAAGAACATGATTAAAAATGTTGGGGGTTCAATTTCTTGGTTTTTCCTATATTCCCTAGACTTTGATACATGAAATCTATGGATTTAGTGTACACTTGTCATTATTTATTGATTTAGGTATGAGTGACCTAGTTATCATGAACTTTTTTTAATCCTTGGGGTGTTTTCCTTTATGTGCTATATTTGTGTTTCTTAGTTTGATATGAGATGATACATTATTTAATTGATGTAAATTGTTTTTGGAATTATTATTTGAAAATTATTTACCTAGTTATGTGACAGCTTTGGAAAAATGGGAACTATTTACCATGATTTTTGTATAAAACTATTTACCTTCTTATCATGACTTTTTTTCTCAGTTTGAGAATATTGAGATTATTATATAGATACTTGATATGGAACACCTGGGTGGGATAATAATGAGCCTGTATATCTCACACCCTACACAATCCCTTAGGGGTGTGTATACATTATTTTATCTGATATGTGAAAGGGAAAGACACTGCAGTGAGGAAGAAAGGTTTATGTTCATTTGGGTATGGGTAGCTGGTGGTGAGATGGTGGGATGTTGTCCACATTCCACATGGATTAGTATTTACTATTCTTGGTTTTCCTTAGTTATTTTATGGACATGTACCTTGGTTTTTTTTCTTACTACCTTGGGTTGTATTACTACCATTTTCACTCTTTGGTAATAGAATATTTCTTTTATGGTTATATATATATATATATATATTCCTTGTCTCTTATTTCAAGTTGAGAAAATCATTCCCTCTAGTTGTTGTTGGATTCATGGGTTCTAGTTACCAGCCCATGGGGATTGGGAATTCCTTTTGTGTCTTTCCACAGTCTATTTTAAATCCTATTTGGATAGGTTTTCTGGGCTGGGTTATGAAAATTTTGTATCAAATGGAGGTGATTGTACTTGGGAAGTTGGTAGATAGAAGATATGATTTTTATTATTTTAGGGGTAGGTTGTAGTGAGTTCCTAGATAGATCTTATCATGGAGAGCCATATGTCATCATGGGATTTTGGGACATGTTTCTCTTATGTTGAGTTCTAACCATTATCCCAGTTTTTTCTTATGATATTTGTTTTTAAAATGATATTTTCCTATCGTTTTATATTTTTCTTTTATTTTTTATTTTTATAAAATATGCCTCAAAGATGTGTTACACAGGTTTCTTAAGAGGGTTCAATGGGAGATGTACCTCAAGGGAATCCTCCTCTAGATTAGAATATTTTAGAGTTTATAATATGATTACCACAGACCATAATGTACCACGAGTTTAGAACCAAGATATTGAGGTGAAACCATGATATATAGGATACATTGATCGATTGTGAGAGTTCCTACATGAGAATCACCCATCCTTTAATGGTATGAATGAACCCCAAGAGGTAGAGGAATATTTTGAAATTATTGATTAGTTCTATATATTCCTAGATATACCTGAGTCTATTAAGGTGAAATGCACATCATTTATGCTCGAGGGTCCTAGTAAGCGGTGGATGGATTCTATGGTATAAGAAAACTAGAATGTGGGATTAGATTAGAAGGGTTTCTAGAGCCTATTCTTTCAGTAATTATTTTTAGAGTCTCTGATGATAGAGAATTCCCAAGAGTTTCTCTATTTACAGTAAGGAGAGAACTATGTGTCAGAGAACACCAAATATTTTATAGTGATGGTTCATTTTTCTCTAGATACAGTGATGAACAATCAGCTAAAAGCTTATAAATACCTATAGTGTTTGTGAACATAAATCTGATCACAATTATATATAATAATTTTTTTCAACTATGTGGATAAAGTTGATAGATCCATGATGGAAAAACTAGATATGGTGGGAAATATTGACTTCTGTCTCTCTTATCTTCTACCTAATGGAAGTTTTAGTGGAGCATATGTAAATAATAGAAATTGACATGATAATCGGATGGGTGGTGGAGGTGGTTCTCACTAATGGTCCTTATTTGCACCATTAGCAATATGCAGTAGTGTTCCTCTGACTTTCTATACGTGTGTAAAAGTAGAGAACAATCAATGTCCTTTTCCAACACCTGTGAGGATTTTCAATGCCGATGGCTGCAAAGACCATCTATAGAGGATCTTCCATGATTTTTCTATACCCCATTATTGTAAGGACTTAGAATCAAAAGGAATTTATAGTGTAGTTATAATATTAAAATCCACAATGCTTCATCTATAGGCCTCATGGGTGAAGTAAATTAATGTAGTGGATGAGTTTCCAGAGGGAGATGTTGTAGGCCTAACTAAAGTGAGAAGTACCATCTTTTTTGCATATTTTATAGATATTGATCTATTTGATAAAAGTTACTTGCACTCATTTATATTTTTCTATTTTATTGATTTGATTTCACTTCCAAAAGAGCACTTATCCTTTGTTATAGAGCTAGAAACACTACTTGGAAACTGGAAGGAGCATGGGTTTTGTTTCCCGATGAGTTCTCTATTGATAACTGACATGGATTTTGTCTAGGGTTTCTTGGTTCTTGTTTTTTAGTTGTTTGATGTCATCATCATGATGGATTGGCTAGTTAATCATCATGATAAGATCAATTATTATAATTAGTGTGTTTCGTCATTTTCCACTAATGGGAGTTATCAATTGTTCTAGGGTGAGTGGGACCCATGGTCTGATCTTGCGAGACCTTCCTACTAAGATCTTATGATTTTTTTTCCTGCCATTACAATTGAGCCTAATGATGTTCCCCCTTGTTGATTTTTCCTTGATTTTTTGTTACTTCACTGATGTTTTCCCAGAGGACTTCTCCGGTATTCCTCCAGAGAGGGAGGTAGATTTCTTAATTAATTTAGATCAGGGTATGCAAATGATTTCTTTACCCGCTTATCATATAGAACCCTATGAGTCGATGGAGTTCAATGGCCAGTAGGGTTACTTTCTTGAGAATGGATTTTTTAATCCAAGTGTTCTTCTATGGGTGTCCCCATACTCTTTTCCAAGAAAGTTGACAGTTCATTGTGTCTCTATGTAAACTACCTAATATTGAAATAGGTGACTATCCTTTACCCCATGTGGATTACCTATTCAATCAATTAAAGGTGGAAAGGTGGTTTTCAAAATCGATCTTTAGTAAAGGTTTCACTAGCTCAGAGTTAGAGAGTCAGATATCCCAAAGAATACTTTCAGGAGTCGTTATGAACATTATGAATATCTTTTAATTACTTTTTTCCTTAATAATTCTCTTGAATTGTTTTTGGACTTAATGTAACAAATATTCCATCAGTATCTTGACACCTTTTTCATGGTGTTTTTAAATTATATCCTAGTTTATTCAAGATATGACCATGATCATGAGAACCATCTCAAATTAGTTCTAGAATTCTCAAGGTGTCACCACATTTCTAGGAAACTTTAAAAATGAAATTTATGGATCCAAGAAGTGAAGTTATTGGGGAATTATATTTCGAAACATTGACCTTAAGTCAATGTTGAGATGGTGAAGAGGATATTGTCATGAGAATAACCATGGAACGTCTTTGAGATATAATGATTCCTAGGTCTATCTAGATACTATTAGTGGTTTTTAAAGGATTTTTAAAAGTTATCATCACATTTGACTATTATTACCAATAAAAAAGTGAAATTTAATTATTATTAAAAAATTTAGACTTATTTTGATGAATTAAAATGGATTCTGACATAATATTGTATTTTTTATCTTTCCTAATATCAGTAACTAGTATGTAGTATACTATGATTCTTTTGGTTCTAGTATAGCTTGTGTGATTATACAAGATGATCATGTCATGTCCTATAAATCTCATCAGTCTTACCCACTAGAGAAACAAATACCCCACTATTTATTTGAATCATTATTCTTTTATGCTTGCGCTTAAGTGTTAGTGATGATATCTTTTTGGGGAGAGGTTATAATCATAAGGGTCTGAGTTTTATCTTTTCTTAGAAGGACCCAAACCTTAGATAGAGGTGGTGGGTTGAATATCTCCATATGTTCAACTTCAACATTTCCTATACCTTGGGGAATGGGAATGTTGTTGCTGATTCCCTCAATAGTAAATTTCCAGAACAAACTCTCTTGGAATTTAAGGGGGGAGTGGAACATTATGGTTCTTTTTGATTATTTTCATTTGGATGCATAGATGGATGATTCAGGTATGGTTTTTACCAGTGCCCAGTTATCATTATATCTCCTTGAGTTTATTCTGTAGGGACAGTAGTAGGATAATGAGTTCATGCGAATCAGGGAAACCTTATATAGTGGGGATATCATTTCTGAATGGTATCTCTATTCTGATGGTATTATCTACTTTGGACATTAGTTTTTCATCCCATCATATTTGAGGAGTTTAGTATTTCTTTATTTCCATAATTCTTTATGGTCTATTCACCCTAGCACTATAAATTTTTATTATGACATGAGATTTCATTTCTGGTGATCGGGTATAAAGCACAACACTATTGATTACATGTCTTCATATTACAACTTCTAGTTGATAAAGTTAGAGAACCTGATACCTTTTAGTATTCTATAACCTCTTTCAGTGCTAGTTTGGAAATAGGAAGAGGTTTACATGGACTTCATTGTGGGATTACCATAGAATCCCTAAGGAAAGAATGCTATCTACGTGGTGCTAGATTGGTTGAAAAAATCATCTCTTTTTATTCTGATCAGGGATACCACTATGGTTGGAGATATGAGTAAGCTCTACCTATAAGATATTTTTAGGTTTCATGGGGCCCATTATGCCATTATCTTTGATAGAGATCCTAGGTTTAATTCCAGATTTTGGAAGAGTCTCCAAGAGGAGGTGGGGACTCAGGTCATATTGAGTACAAATTACCATGCGTAGACGAATGGCCAGAAGTAAAATTATATATAGATTTTGGAGGATATCATCCATACCTACATCAAGTATTTAAGTGGATTATGGGAAACCATTTGGGAGTGGTATAATTTTCTTATAATAACAGTTGCCAGTCATCAATCAGAATTTCTCCGTTCAAGGTACTGTATGGTTACTAGTGTAGGTTACATATTTGTTGGGGAGAGGTGGGAAAAACCTCTATCATGGGACCGAGTCTCATTATTGAGATATTGGTGAGTATTTAGATATATGTTAATTCCTGGTTACTAATTAGCATCAATATAAATCATATGAATATTTTTTATGCTACACTTTAGATTTTTATGTTAGTGACTGAGTTTTCTTGAATGTTTCATCTCGGTAAGGTCACTATTGGATCAATAAATAGGGTAATATTACTCTAATAAACATTACAACATTTGAGATCATTGAGTAGTTCAGATAGTATTCTTATCAATTTGTGTTACTGGATCAATTGATATGTATACATGATGTTTTCCACATATCTCATCTTAAGAAGTTCCACCATGATCTATCCCATGTTTTGGGTTAGGAGGAGATTAAGTTGGATCTAGATATTTATATTGTGAAGAAACTAGTATAGATCATCGATTATCATATGAAAGTATTTCATGGGAAGTTTATTCCATTGGTTAAAGTGTTATGGTGGCACACATAAAATTCTCATGAGACATGTGAGTGCGAATCTTCGATGATGGAGTGGTGGCCTCACCCATTCCAAGAGTATCCTTCTTCAACAAAACTTTATGAGGAAATAAATTCCTATGATAGGTATAATTGTAATATCCTAGTTAAGGTATGTATTATTTTAGGTTTAAGAGGATATTTTTTGAGTTTTAGTGGTGTTTAAAGTGATCTGGGTTTTTTTATGAAGGACTTGGGATGAAGGTTGGATAAAGGATCTAGTTTACACCATGAATCATATATTCAAGATATGAATGAATTCTTATTAGAAGCCAATATTTTAGTTCAATATGTTAAAACTTTTAATTATGTGAAAATTTTATTTATGTTTTTAATAGTCATTTTTTGATTTTAAGTCGAGTCTATGTGTTTTTCAGTATATGGTCCATTCCAAAAGTTCACATTGTGAATTTGTAATTCACACAATGAATTATGTTTATTATGGATAATTATATGTTTTGGGTGCTCAAATAATTTCTCATTAGCCTTAATTATATCTTCCTCATATCCTATGTCCACTCTAGGTGATTTTGGGTGAATCCCAATCATCCGGGACTCTCCAATTGGTGATTTGATCTTAGAGATGGCTAGTTTCTCCTTCTTTGTTAAGTGTGATTGTTTTATTATTATTTTTTGTATTTATATTGGTATTTTTAGAGGTGTTGGGATATATTTCCATGATCTATTGATCATGTGACGATTCTTCTTTAATCTCTTCTAGGTCCCTTGTGTGATTGTCTTCTAGAGGTTGATTCTCATATTGGTAGTGGGGAAAAATATGATAATCGTGAGGTATGTGTTGATCTAACTTCTCCACCACCCTTTTGTTTTGGAAAAATTGATTCTAATATGTGAGAATCAATATTATTCCCTCCATTTATTTTTATTATATTCCATTCCTTCTAGTATGTGGATCCCACTTTGGTTCTCGTACGTCAAGAGTTTAAGGTATGTGGTTCCGTCTCTATCCTGTGCTCTATAAACCCTTGATGCCCTTGTTTTTATAAATGGGTTTATAAATTAATTATAATGAATATTTCAATTATTTCATGTATGTACAAAATGGTTTTTGAGAAATTATGGGTTTAACCTTATTTTAGTAAAAGAAATGTGTTTTTCAAAGCATTGTGAAATAGATTGTGAAATTGGTTTTCAAAGATTTTTTTTGATGAATAAAGGGATGTTTTGAATTATTTTTGAAATGTGAAATCCCTTTGAAATTTATTTGATATATTCCACACATGGGAACCATGGGTGTATAGGTGGAAGGTGTAGTATTGGGCCTTTTACATTTTTATTGTAATGGGGGTTCACTTTTTTGAGTGCTCCTCTAATCCTAGACTATAGATATATTGGCTCTAGGAACTTGATTGACATTGTAGGGGAATCACTTTATGGGGTGTTCCTTTATTCCCTAGACTTTAATGCATGGGCTCTAGGTATTTGAGTTCGCACTAGTCATGATTGATTTATTGAGGTATAAGTGACCAAGGTAGCTCAATGTTATGTTATCCTTGGGGTGTTTTCCTTTATGTGTTGTCTTTGTACTACTTGGTTTGATATGAGATGATAAATTCTTTGATTAATATAGATGGTTATTATAATTATGATTTCAAACTATTTTACCAATTTTTGTGAAATATTTGGAAAAGGGGAACTATTTACCATGATTTTGATATAAAACTGTTTAACTTGTCATCATGCCTTGTTTTTATTTAGTTTGATATTATTAGGATTATTATACCCGGACTTGATATGGAACAATTGGGTGGAATCCTACTAATCATGTTTATCTCACACCCTATATACTCTCCCAAGGGTGTCTAGACCATATTTTATTTGATGCTAGAAAGGGAAAAGTTTCATAGTGGAGAGGTGAGGTTTTTGTAAGTTGGGATAGGTAAATAGTGCTGATATGGTGGTCCATTGCCGGAATGTCACATGGAGTAATAGTTTTTAGCCTTGGTTGTCCTTATAGGTTTTTATATGGATGTGTATCTTGGTTTTTTATCTTGCTACCTTGGGATGTATCACTACCGTTTTCCTTTGTTTTTGACATAATTACTTAATGGTTATATATATATATATGCAATGTATCTTGTTTCAGGTTGGGAAAATAGTTCCCTTTGATTTTTGGTTGATCCTTGGGTGATAATATTCAATATTTGGGGATCCGAAATGCCCTTCGGGTCTTGCCACAATCTATTTTAGAGCCTGTTTAGATGAGTTTTTTGGGTCCAGTCATGATATAAATACACTTATATAATATCATTTATATGTTATAAATAACTAACTATTTGATTACTAAACATGTATAATGTTTGTGATTCCCATTATTGGAATCCACACAATGAATATAAGGGCGAATGAAAAAAATATTCCAAGGTGTATATATTATAATAATTTCATTTTTAATTTATATAATTTCTTTCAAATATTTTTTTCTATATTTTTTAGGTTCTGTCAGACCTCCTACTATCACCTTCCATCAATTTTCTAGAAATATTAATGAAAAATCTAATTTAGTCACCACAATAGGTAGAATTATAATTTTCATGTTTAACTCTCTTTTTCACACTTATAAATTCCTTCTATTAAATTATGATTTTGTATTATATATTATATAATAGAATTAAATTCATATCATGTATCTGGAATCACTCCTTTTCTTGATATAATTCAAAATAAGGTTTTATTTTAGTACTTGATAAGCCATGTCACATTTTTTATAAGGATTTATAGTGGGAAGACTAAAGTAAATAAAATCATAATAAGGAAAGATTAGAAATAAAGAGGGGGGTATTTTTTTCTTATAATGGTTATTAGGTTGTGCTGGATTAAAGAATAATTGAATGTTGAAAGTAGTAGGGACCTAAAGGAATCTTATCTAGGTATTTTCTATAACCATATACATTTACTTGTTTTTTATATTTTTTATTTACTTTTCTTAATTTACTCATATGTGTTTCAAAAAGGAAAATATGGGTATTAAGATGATTTTATAATTTTATAATGACATTTACAACATTATTTAAATATTTTTATCATCTTATCATAAATAATTGAAGCTATAGATTATTTTAAGTCTTAGATTATACCATCTTGTTAGAGAAATTAAAATTATTTATGCCTTTTATGATTTCTTTTCATATTGATTTTCTTTATTTCCATTCATTTATTTATAACTGACTTTGTTAAGATTGAAATAGTCATTTTTTGTTTAAATTTTTAGTTAAGATGGTATCCCATGGGTAGAACAATGAATGGTTGTTAAACCATCAATGATGTGCCAAACAATATACTAAGTTTCTATAAATGTATAATTCACTTTAAATCAATGAACCTTTTGTTTCTATACATGTACAATTCATTTATATGAATGATATTTTAGTTTACTTCAATTTCAGTGTAGCCATTATTCAATAATTTTTTATTTGTATGATAATGTTGTATAAAAATTATTCAGTATAATTTATATCTATACATTTATAATTCACTTTTAATTTATTAATATTGTAAAAAAAACAAATATTTATCTTCCGTTATATCAACATCATTTTTATTGTTGTTAAAAAAGGATTGAAAAATAAAAATAACTTTTTTAAACGTGTTATAATGTAATGAAATTACATAATAAACCTCTTCTATAGTTTCAATTTTCCATTATTATTTCATCAGAGTAATTATTTCACTAAATAATGAAAATGTTTTCATTTTTTAGTATTATTTATTAATTAGTTTCTTTAGTTTTTCTGAAATAATATTTGAATGTGTCAAATATGGAAATTTTATTAATCCAAAATATTTTTTGGTATAAAATTACACCATATATGTCTGGTAAATTTTCACTATGAACATTGTCATTACACATTAAATAAGCAATAATGAAATAATATTTTTTAACCGTTCTAAATTTTCAATTTTAGTGTCATTTGATTATTTTTAGTAGTTCAATTTAAAATGATATAAAATGAGATGTATTCACCATTCCTGTAGTTTTATATTATATTTATATATATTATAAAAATTCTATTTTACGTAGTTTCTCTTGTTTTTATCAGGAAAAAATTATGGAGGCCCAAAGAAGTTAAGACCCAATTTAAAAAACAGGTGAAATAATTATTCCATGCATTTACTTTTTTCTGAATTCATGTGAAATAATTTTTTGAATTCATTTACTTTAGTGAAGACTTTGCATTAGTGGTCATGATATGTGAACATGTCTTCATGGGGAATAACGATGGTGACATCTATGGATCACTACATTCTTAGTTATAAGTGATTCATATATTACACATGAAAATATATTTATATGATGATGAATCATTCCAGTAGAGGGTTTCAAGTTCCTATAGAGAGGTAAAAGTTCATTATGTAGGCTCACATTCTATATTTATATGATGTATAATCATATTATATATTTACTTTTTATTATACTATTTTTATATATTTATAATGTATATTCTGGTATATCATAATGTATTTTCATATTAAAATTGGTATAATGTTTTTTTATATTTCTTATTCATCCTATATAAATTGTATATTTTATATAGCATTATAATCATATTGGGATGGTCTTTCACCCTTGTAAGTTTTTTAAAAGAAATTTAAATACATGGGATGTTGATTTTAGTGTTTATAATCCATATTATAAATATTATTTTAGTTTTTTTAATTCATAATATGTTATATATTCACATTGATGAATATCATAATATTATTTTAATCCTGGCCAAATCATTAAAAATAAATCACATATAAATTTTAATTTCCAAGACATTTCCATGGAAGAGAGATTTCATATATGATTAATAAGGATTCACAATAAGTTTATGGCTCATATAAGTTTTTACTATAGTTTAATTTTATAATTTAAATATATCTAAAATTCAAGATAGGAGGATTACCATTATAATAATTTTAGGTATACTGCTACTTAAAATTATATCATGCACATTATACACCACTACATTATACTGACTTGATATATTTCATATTATTTACATCTTAAAGTTTGTTGTCTCTTTATATTTGCTTACAATTTCAGGAATTTGGTTTTCTAATGGCCAATTAACTTCTTATTATTTATGACCGCTTTTTCAATAATTACATGCACTATTTATATAAAAGGTTTATTTCTTTATTATTACTCTACACACACACACTACCCCCCACATATATATATATATATCATTTACAAATACAATTCATTAACTAATTTAGTGAAATGTTTACTTTTTATCTGCTATTATCTATTATTGATCATCGACAAGTCATTTATATATACTATTTCGGAATGTTATATGTTTTTTTTCATACCAATGTTTTCATATATTGTTTTGAATTTACCATATATCTTCCACTATTTTGTTCCATATAGCAAAACCAAACCATCTATGTATGTTAGATATTAAAGATATTTCATGTATTACCATAGATATTCATGTATTAATTGCTTACCTTAATCATATCTTCCCTTAAACATATATATCATTTTCATCTATAAATATATATTTTGTTATTTTGTTTCAGTATATACTATGTCCCATGAAAATATAAGTTTATATACTTATAATTTATATTTCTTAGTTATTATACTATTTGGGAACTATCTCTAAGATTGGGACTTGGATGACTAAAAATAATAATTGGCATGACTCAGGATTATATAAGAATTTTTAATCATGTTTTATATTAACTTTGGATTTATAAAATTCATCTACAAATAGATTTATAGGCCTAAATCTTAATGAATTCTATGTATTGAAGTAAATTGAGGTGGATTCTTACTCATACTAAAATAGTCAGTTTCATGGATTTTTTTGGTTTGAGTATGATTTAATTTTTTCTAATTTTTTTCATTATTTTTAACATGGTTCACTTATAATAAACAAAAATTTATATATCTATTTATATATCTATTTTATATATCTTCTATAGTGTTATTTGAGGTATTGGGATTACTTTTCATCAACTAATGTAGTAGCCTTATTTTTTAGTCTTGATAGAGTTTATGATCACTCGAAATGATTATGAACGGTTGATAACTCAATTGATTATAAACTATATAATTTAGTTAAAATAAATTGAATTATGATTTCCATCACCTCTCACATTTTGGTTAAATACAATTTTATTTTTAGTGAAATTTACCTCATGATTTTTATAATGAAATATTTCTAGAAAGAGAATTAGTCACAAGTGACTTCAATCATATCACATCAACATTTAACGTGATTCGAAAATAGTTGACTTCATTGATTTACTCACTATCTTGAATACATTGAACTATTATCATTTGATATATTCAATTTTTTTTGTGAAATGTAATGGATCTCTATTTAAATATCTGATTATGTTTTGTTTTATTTATTGAATATTTTTACTCTTTTATTTATTTCTCTTCCTATATGTCATCTCTATATAGGTTTTATTAGTTAAATATTAATTTTCATTGATGTACTCACTATCTTGTCCCATGTAATTTCATGGGTAGAGGTATTAGTACTAATAATGATGAGATAATTGTCTATTAAATTTATTGTATCATGTATTATATTATTTATTAGAGGAGAATTTTTTTTACTATGTTCATTTTGTGTTGTCTTTTAGGGAAATTTATTATATAATTATTAACATTGAATTATATTTTAGTGATATATATGTTTCACTATCTTCACACTACTTTAGATTCATCCATAGTAAACACTCTAAAAAGGTTTTTTAGTGCTATCGAGTGATGATAAGAAAATCATCTTAAAAAACCACTATCTCAATTAGCACTAACAAAAGTGCTTATAATGACCAACATTATTAACACTAAAACTAAAGCACTGATAAAGAGAGCCTTTATTAGGGATTTTTTTTTCAATGATAAAGGGTGATTTTATTAGTACTTTTCTTAATGATGATAAATGGTTAATTTGTTATTTCAATTTTTGAGCACTAATAAAAGTCATAAAATATTTTTTAAAATTATTTATTTATCAGGGAGCATTGAAATCCCTATCTATCAGTGCTTCCAAACCACCTTTGTTAGTGCTATGTGCACCCCCTCCCATACTCACCCCTCTTTGTCAGAACATTCCCTATAACCCAATACCCTTTATTGTCACTTCCACTACACTTTATAAGTGCTATCATGAAATCATCAACCCAGATCATGCCTAGATTCGAACCTGGGACCTGAACCTTCATTACCCAACACCCTTAACATTTCTCCATTAAGATTTATTTAATATTTTATGATATATTTATTTATATATATATATACATAAATATATTTTATTTATATATTTATTCATATAATTATATACATTTATATAATTATTTTTAAATACTTTTTTAAATTATGTTTATATATATCAACATATAATTGTATATTTACATATAATTTTTTTATAATTTTTTGAATAAATATTTGATATAAATACATTTATATAATATATTAATATAATATATTTAAATAAAATCATCTTTTTAACATTTATATACATTTATATTATATATTTAATGATAATTCTCTATTTATAAAATTACATTTATATGATATATTTACACAATATCAATGCACACATACGAATGTATACACCCATATATTTACACACACACACACATAAAAATTTATATTTTCCACATACATGCACACACACATATATTTATATTTCACACACACAAAGACATGCACATATTTATATTTACATACTATATACATAGACATATATTTATATATTTATCTATACAATTCATATTACCATAGTTTATAATATATATATGTAATGATAAATATATATATAATTATAATAATTAAAAAATAATATTAAAAATAAATATATATTGTATTTATATAACTATATATTTATTGTCATATAAATCATATTTAATAATATATAAATATGTATATATAAGATATATATTCAAGGTAACCTTTATGTGTGTGTATTTATTTACATATATTAGAATATAGATATAAATATTTTTTAATGGCACAAACATATTTGTATATAAACTTAATATCATATATACAATTGTATATATCTCTATGTGTGTGTATTTGTATTAATTCATTTTTATAAGGTAAATAAAATAAATAAATTTTCATTTTAATTAAAATGAATAATAAATATTTATTTCTATTTGTTTTATATATTTAAACATAATTTTTTTTATGTAAATGTGTTTAAATATTTATTTATATAATTTATTTGTTATATGTATATATATGAAAAAATGTATATATTTAATTAAAAATAAAACTAAAATATGAAAAAATTTAAAATTTTAACACCATAATATCCATAGGAAAATAATACATGGTAATGAATTCCGTATCCATCAAAAAAATACAAGAATACTCCCTTAACTGAGGTCGGAATCCCATCGAATGTTAAAAAATCAGGGTATTCTAAAAAAACTCAGTTTTAAAGGTCTTTTTGGCCTTTTCAACCTTGAAAAAATGATTACTAGGGATTCTATTAATAACTATCCTACAAATATTTTCTCAATCTTCGATTTGATATATTCTAGAGCACAAATAGACACCAAGATCAAAATTTATGACTGTTTGAAGTTTAAGTCACATTTTATACTTATTTTAGACCATTCATTAATTTATTGAATTTTTCTATAATAGAATTTTTACTAAATGAATATCACTCAATAATAATTATCAATTTTTTAATTAATATTATATTATAATTATTTTATAAACCATTTCCCACTAAATATGTGATATATTAAGTGTAATTAAATATTTATTATTATATAAAACATATTTAATACAATATATTATATTTATATCAATATAAAAATATTTATATATCAATATATGGTTTTGATAATACTTAAACTCTTTTTTTATGAAATAAACCTTTTATCAATGTTAAAAAAGTGTCTATTATAACAACTTTGACCCCAGTATCCTAGAGATGGTTGTTACTTTATTACATTGTCACTAGATATAAGCGATCGTTTCCTGAGGGATTGAATTGTTTAATGGAATTGAAAAACTCGATACAAGATTGAATCTCACATTACATTTGAAAACATATAATAAAAAATAGTATTTTATTAGAGAAAATTATTATTACTTCTAACATATCTTTATATATAAATCACAGTACACTCTTTGACATCATTGGAAATAAAACAAAATAGAAGTGTGAGCTCATATGCTTAGTAAGGGAATGCGTACAACTGAATCTATCATAGAATAAATAAGACACAAAAATTTGGGCCTACGAGATATGTAATGGGCTACATGCCTACTGGGACTTTGGGCTATGTAATGGGTCTCCCTCTACCCAGCTAAAAGAGGTCTTTGCTTTGATTTAATAATAAAATGAGGCTTCAGACCCAAACTTTAAAAAAAATAAGACACTAATAATATGATATAAATAAATGATGATAAAATAAGTCTATATAATTAATCACATGATCTTGAAGAATATCCATGGACAACATAAATATTAAAATAATCACATGGGCATCAATAATTAATTTCATAATGATGAAATGTATAATGCCAGACATCATAAACTTACCGTTGAGGCACTGTGCCAAGATATATTGTATAAATGGTTAAGGACTATTAAAAATATCCAACTTGTTTTGTCTCATGAGGCCCATTGATTCATTGAGGGGCTATGTAATTTTGGGCCACACCCACCACTTAATAAGTCCAATACATTCATCATAGGAATAAATAATACAAATTAATCCACATGCCTTAATAACTAATAACTATCAGTATTGGAAGAACTGGAATAAAGAATTTTAATACGTTCCTTAGTAAAAATTATCATAATCTATCTAGAGAAATATTGTGGATGGTATCATTAGATTATATTATAAATAAATAAAAATACAAATCAAATGATTTTGATATATATGAAAATACTTATAAAATATCACGAGAACATTTCTTAAGGATAACAACGTTTTCATTTTGAAATCACTTATTTAAAATAAAAAAATTTACAAAATATTATGAAAAAAAATTTCTTTGTAACTTCTAAATTAAGCATACAAGGAAATATTAGTCATGATGTTGTGAAAATTTGTTCATTTAATAAGCATTAAAATGAAGATTTTGTTCACACCTTTAGAAAAAAGTGCTTCATTCGGGAAATGAAGAGAAGATTAATTTTAAACCATTTATATGTAGTCAAACATGGGTAAAAATGAATTTATTCAATCATTGTATAATATTAAAATCTTTCTTTAAACCATTTTAAAGAAATTATGGACATGAAAGAAAATATTCCCAAAAGACAGAAAAACATAGCCGGGTTTCCTTAAAAACATTATTTCATAATTTTAAGTACTTAGAGAGAGAAAAATAAAATAAAATATTTTAATTTATATAAATAATCATATGAGAATAAAATTTAAGGGTTTTAATATAAAAATATCATATAATAATTCACTATAAACATAAACATAAACAATCTTTAAAAAGATGACATTGTAAAATAAACCCTTACCTCAGCCCCAAATTTCTTTTTATGTGATTTTATCCACCTATATAATAAATTACAATTTATTATAATTATTTTGAAAAACTATATACATAATTATAATATAATATATGATCCACTCATATCATTTTGACACCCATTTATTAACAATACTTTATTAAAATGGTAGTTTCTGAGTGCTTAATGTTCTATTTTCCATTTAAGTTTTGGTTTAGTATTATTGGTACTTTTATAGTGCTCATAGTTACATAATATCCAAAATTTTAGTCATGATATAAATATCATATATATTCATTTATAAATATTTATAATTATCCTTTAAATTTGGACATGAAAAATGAATCACATTGCTTCGTGGAAGTGACAGTCCACACACACGCATGGGTGACGTTATCATTTTATAATGAGTGGAAGGGTAAGAAGGTAAAGGAAATATTATATATAAAAATTAAATTTATTTCATAAATATCATATATATTTATTATTTATATCTTTATAACTATATAATTAATGTGGTGATGAAAAATGATCTAGACTGCCACATGGAGATGATAAGTCGTATGTACGCACCAGTAATGTTTTCATTTTCCCTAGGATGAAAATGAGATGAATATGGTTTGCGCCTCTGGTATAATAAAATTTAATTGTATATAATATATTTATTTCATTATATTCTCTATATTATATAATATTTTAAGGTTGTAGAATATGAAACAAAATGAAAACACTCAATTAAAAGTTATACCTCCTCTTCAGAAACCACCTTTGGATTACAACTTAATCCTTCTAGTTTGGCCCTTTAATGAGGCTTGATCCTATAGGTAATGGGGAGTAAATTTAGAAAGGAATTTTGGAAGGCATTGGTCTATCAATGTGGGTCAATATGTGTCAATAAGAGAGTAGAATTTGTTCCCTTTTAAAAGTGACAAAAATGAAACACTTGAAATTACTTATATGATTTTAATAATATAAAGTATTTTACTTTTAAAAGTGGATAAAAAATTTTCAATGGTTTTAATTTGATAATTTAAAAGTATAAATATAACTATAAAATTATTTTTAAACAATTTTAATATCCCAAACTACCATTATCTCTTAGTTTAACCCCTAGTAAACATATTTTAAATCCAACCATGGTGACAAATTTTTACTCTTTTTTACTATTCATTATGAACAAAAATTTAGTTGAAATTATTAAATCATATTAATTTTTATGATTAAAAATATTTAATCCATTTAAAAATATTAAATTTTTATAAGTGGTATAAATTAACTTTAATATAAGTTCACAAAATGCAATGAAAAACATTTTTAGAAATTTTTTTGTTTTATGATTAAAAATTATTTTAAAGAAAAATATAGTATAATGTTGATACCAATGGACTTAATTGGATTATGTTAAATAAAATTATTCTAATTTTTATTTAAAACTAAAAAAACCTAAATTAACCATGAAATTAATTGATTAAAAGAAAATAATAAAAAACTGTTTTTATTTGGACAAAAAACCACTTAGACTTCTAAAATGTTATACATATATTTATAAGTTCATAATTATATTTTTATATTAATTATATTAATTATTTAATATATCTTTGTTATATAAATTTTTTCATGATCTTTAAGGTTATTATTGTAGAATAATGTCATAAAAGTGATAGTTTTTCTAAAATCACTATTTTTCACTATTCACCCAAAAATCAGCTATTTCTAAAAAATCTAAAAAAGTCACCCTAAGATAGTTTTTACATGATGTATTAAAAAATGAAATTAATTTCCTCAAATTAAATTTCTGAAAATTTATAATTTAGGTTTTAATCACATTCTTGCATAAAACAATGTGTATTGTGTTATTGTTTCTTTAAAAAGAAAAGCTTAATATATTTGACGCCTAGATGTTACATTATTTCCTCCAAATATTTCGGCCTCAAAATTTAAATAATTTCACATAATTTATAGATTTGGTTACCATTCATTATAACTTATTCAGGTTCTAATGTCACCTCTTCTATATTACGATTTCTCCAAAGTACCTTTACCAAACGAGTCATCCAATTTCTCAACACTTATTATCTAGTGTCCAAAATCTAGATAGTCTATTTATAGTAAGATAGTTCAGGTTCTAATTATATTTATTTAGGGGTGAGAACATGTGTTGGGACTGAAATATACTTCCTTAATAAATAGATATGGAACACAATATTAACTTTAGAGAGGGTATGTGGAATTTCCAAATGGTAAGCTCCATCTCTAATTCTTTATATATTTTCAAAAGCCCTAATAGACCTGGGATATAATTTTAATTTCTTTCCAATACTTATAGTAACTTTCCATGTATATACCTTTTAAAATTATTATCTCCCACTTGTAATTCCATATCCTTTATTCATTTATCAGTATAGATCTTTTTCCTGATTTGATTTGTCTTAATATGATTATGAATAGTCATCATTTTTGTTGTTGTCTCATCCATGATATCTAGGATTAAAATATCACTTTCACTAACTTTTTCCCAACAAGTTTGAGTATGAATCCTCTTAGTGTAGAATGCTTTATATAACACTATTTGAATACATGAATGAAAGTTATTTTTATATGTGAATTCCATTAGAGGTAATTACTAATACCGTATAACATTAAATTAAAATGAGAAAAAACTCAACATATATTCTAATGTATAAATAGTCTTTTTAGACTAACCATTAGTTTGAGGATGATAGGAGGTGCTCAAATGTAGCTCGATATTAATAGACTTCTGAAGACTCTTATAGAATTTCAATATAAATTGAATATCACAATTAGATACAATTGAATGATATGTACCACAAAGTCTAAAAAATTCATTAATATAGATCCATGTTAGGAAATCAAGATATAGATCTTCTGTTATAGTGAGGAAATGTGAAAACCTTTTAAGGAGATCAATAATAACCTGTATGACATTATTCATTTTAGGAGTCTTTGTAAATCCAGTGAAAAAGTCGACAATAAAATCATCTTATATTCACATAGGAATAGGTAGATATTTTATGACTCCATTGGTATGTTGTCTAATTCCTTTACACATTTAAAAACCAATCATCTTGATACATAGTCTACCATTTCCCATTTTATATTTTTATAATAAAAAATTTCCTTCAAATCCCAATACATTTTAGTGGTTCCAAGGCGTATAGAAAAATTTGATCTATGATATTCATTTAATAATTATATCATAAACTCTAGTATAGATAGAACACATAACCTCCTTATAAATTTCTGAACACCATATTCATAAACAAAGTTATCCGGTTTCCTATCAGTAACAAATGTAATTTTTCTTTGTGCACTGTTATCATTGAGATGATAACTTTTGATCTTTTTCAATAAGGTTGTTTTGGTAATAATTTATATAAGGAGTGATTTTTCCCTTCCCTAATAATTCCCATATCCATATTTACCAAATCCCTAAAAAAATAATCCATTTTTAACCCTTATCTTAGTTAAAAATCCATGATAATTCCTATTTAATGCATTAAATAACTTAATATTCTTCCTAGGGTGGTAGTGTATTAATAAATTATAATCATTGAGTATCTCTAGCCATCAAATTTACCTCATATTTTGATCTTTCTAGGAAAATATGTATTTTAAATTCTTATGAGCTGTATATATCTCACATTTTTACCTTATAGATAATACCTCTATATCATCAAGGAAAAAATTAATATTTCTAATTCAAGATCATTGGTTAAATAGTTCTGTTCATGGATCTTTAACTACCTTGATTCATAGGAAATAACTTTATCATTATATATAAGGAAACATAAAAATACTTTCTTCAATTTGTTACCATATATCACAAATCCATCCCCTCTTTATGGTAGTGTTAATATTGGAACATTGATCAACCTCCAATTTAATTCTTAAAAATTTTCATTAAATTCTTATATCTATAAGAACTTAACCCATTTTCATATTAAATAGGTTTACAAGTTTACTAATTGGTATTTTGTTTTGAAAAAATCACCAATACTAACCTACTAACCCAAAGAAACTATATACCTTAGTTAAATTTGTTGGTGTAGGATATTATTTCACTAGATTTGTCTTTGATGGATCAACTGATATTCTATCCTTATAGATAATATATACAAGAAAAGAAACTTCAAGAAGATTGATTTTACACTTTATAAATTTTCTATTTAACTAATTTTCTTTAAGAGACTCAATAATGATTCATAAATGAATCTTATTTTCTTTATAACATTGGATTATACCAAAATATAATCAATAAATACCACAATTAAATTATAAAGATATTCCTTGAACACTCTATTTATCAGATCCATAAAAATATATGGTACATTATTCAATATAAAGGGCATTACCTGAAACTCATAATGGCTATACCTCATATGAAATTATGTCTTTAGAATATTTTTCTTCCATAATCACAATTAATGATACCCGAAATGAAGATCAATCTTTGAAAAACGTTGAAATCTTTGAAGTTGATCAAATAATTCATTATTATGAGGTGATGGATACTTTTTCTTTATGGTAATATAATTTATTTCCCAAAAATCAATGCTTATCCTCATAATCTCATCCTTATGTTTCAAAAATAGAATAAAATATCCCCAAGGTTAAACACTTGTGCATATAAATCCCTTATAAAAAACAGTCGTAGTTTTTTAATTCCACTAGATCCACTATGAACATTATGTAACAAGTCTTAGATATAAGTTTCACATTAGGGAAGAGTTCAATAAAAAACTCAACTTCACACTTAAGTGTATGTATTAGTAGTTATTTAAGAAGAACATCAATTTAATCTTATATAATAAAAACATATTTGATCATAGGGTTACCTTTCTCGTACATAAGTTGTATTTGCTATTTTTCTCCCAAAATTATGTAAAGGGGAGATACTAGGGGTGGATCTAGGCATGATTTATATGATGAAGTCTATTTCCTAAAGATAAGTAATTCCATATATTCATCACAAATCATGATATAATTATCTTGAAAATAAGTTTTTGTATTATAATTTTAAATCTAATCCATACCTTGAATTATATCAAACTCTACCATAGGTATAATAATTAAATTTGTGAATAGGGTACATCCATACATCATAATGGGGATTAAATAAAATATATTTATTAGGATAATATATCCTAAAAGTTTCTTGGTTGACAACTCCCTTCTTAGTGTGATAGAAAAACATTTAATTTTATTGCAAAACATGGAATATATTAAAGAGTTCATGGATCCATAATCAAATAAATCATTAGCTAACTTTGAATATATGATCAAAGTACCCACCATCACATTTCTAAGAACTTAAAATTTTTCTGGAGTAACTATATAATATTGGAATTCTGCCCTTAGCCTATTCTATATTTATTTCCCTTTATGTTTTGGGTATTGGTTTTCATAGTTACACATCTCATTATAGTTAACTCACATTACTTTGATGGATTCTACCTTTCCCTTTCATTATTAAGCATGATGTCCTTTCTCTTCACACTTGAATCAAAATCTTATTCCCTTAAAGCATGTACCAGGGGTTTCCCTCAATATGAATCACATGTTGGAGACTCCCCATAATCTTCTTCCCCTAATACATTTTTTACTTAATGAGGTACTTAACCATCCTCTTCTTCTCCTTTTTTCCTTTGATTTCATAAGACATGGATAATTATTTCTCTATCTTGATAACACAAGATGTTATAGCCTCATATGATGAGAATGTTTTAGATACCGGTTCCCTTTGAAGTATTGTCTTTATACCATAAAATAAATGATCAATCTTAATATTTATATTATGTATGAAGTCCAAAACATTCCTTACTAATCTTGTAAAGTTGGATTTATACTTAAAAATATTTTCACTTACTTTTTCCTTAGACTCAGGAATTATCTCTCTATACCCGCTCATTGTTCGTGAGGAAAATATTTTTCCAATAAAAGTAACTTAAAATACTTCCACTCCATTCTCACTATTTCTCCTAAATCCTTAGTGTTTTGAATAAATGAACACTATTGATTCACATCATCTATGATTAGATAAACTTCCATGAAAACCTTCTATTTTTCATTACTTTCCAATGTGAGATATATCTTTTCTAGGGAACTTATATATTGTTCCAATACTAATGGATTTTTGGATCTATTGAATGATGGATTATTTTTTTCACAGGAAATGGTTTGACATCATTACAACTCATTGTGTATCATTAATATTCTTTATACGAGCAAGGTTATTGGTCAGAATTTGATTTATATTCCCCAATATAGTTATCATTTGTTCAGATCCCACTCCATCTCCATATTCATTATATTTTCCATAATGGAAATCCCTACATAGAATATTTTTATTGATAAAATTTCCATTACTTCCACTAGGAACCATTTATAAACCATTTAATACAATATATTAGATCATAACATTATAAATCATAATGTATAATCTTGAAATAGGTGAAAAACATAACATAAATTGAAAATTTATGCTGAGATAATGTTAGAATAATTGTACTAGTGTCATTGGGAATATACTAAATCATAAAAATATTTTCAAATATTTCATAATGGTTTATAAAGAGAATATGAATCCACCAAATTGTATCCCCTAGGAGTGGCTAGCTAGGTGTGTAGCCTTAGGATAACTCATCAAGCACGAATGAAAATTGATTTAATACTCAATACACTATTTTCATAGTTTCTACACCAAGGTGAATCCATGTCATAGCCACATAAACATTCCATGACACAAACAAAGATATATTTTATAGGAAAACCATACAATATTTACTTTATCAATGCTTCATGATATCTACCTATACTAAGACTTATCACCAAAATATATCATAGGGTTTTGTTATCTAATATATATTTCAATAAAACTAGTTCTTAAGGGTCCTAATATACTTACTATGATATCAACTATAACAACCCTAAAACTAGTTGCCTAGATATGATGGTTACATTATTACATTGGTACTAGACACAAGAGATCAAATCCCTAGGTAATAAGTAGTTTAGTAGTCTTAAAAAACTAGATACATACTTTAATATCACATTATATTTAAAAACATAAAATAAAACACAATATTTTCTTTGATAGAATTATTATTCCCTCTAAAATATCCATAAATATCAATCAAAATATACTACCTGGTATTCTGGGGAAAGGAAACAAAATAAAAGTTTGAGCTCAGATTCTTAGTAAGGGAAGGTGTACAACAGAAGCAATCATAGAATAAATATGCAATAAATAATATGGAATAAACATATGATTATAAAATAATTCCATATAAATTATCACATTATATTGAAACATATACATGGATAAAATAAATATCCAAATAATCACATGGACATCAATTATTGATTTCATAATGATGGAATACATAATTTCGAACATCTCAAACTCACTGTTGATAACTCATGCGAAGAAAACATACAGAAATGGGCAATGACTATGAAAAATACCCAACTAATCTTGTCTCATGATACCTACTGATGAATCAATTATATATTTATTTATTGGCCCCACCCACCACTTAATAAGTTAAATTCATTCATTATATGAATAAATAATAAAACTTAGTCAACATTCCTTAATAATAAATAACTATCAATATCGGAAGAACTATCATACAAAATTTTAATACTTTACCTAGTTAAAATTATTATAAGATATTTGGATAAATATAGTGGATTCTATCATTATAGTATGTCCTTAATAGTATGTTATATTTATTAAAGGATGTTGACATATATGAAAATATTTTTAAAATATCACAAGAACATTTCATGTTTAAAATACCATTTTCATTATGAAATCATTTATTTAAAATATTTTTTTTCCAAAATATTATAAAATAATTTTCTTTGAAAATAATCATAGAAACTTTTCAAGTAATATTCAAAGAAAATATTTTTCAAGATGGTGGGAAAATTTCTTTGTACGATAAGCATTAAAAAATTATTATATTACCACCTTTGATAAAAAGTGCATAATTTGGGAAATAACAATAAGATTAATTTTAAAACTTTTTATAGATATTTAAATATGTTTAAATATGAAATTAACTAATAAATGGAGAAGAGTAAAAAAATTCTTGAAAATATTTTAAAGAAAATATATACATGGAAGAAAAGATTCCTCACCAACTAAGAAAACAAAGTTGATTTTCCTTAAAAACATTATTTCATATTTTTAAGTACTTAGAGAGAGAAAAATTAAAGTAAAAATTATAATTTTTATAAAAAAATAAAGGAGAATAACATTTATGGGGTTTAATATAGAAATATCATATAATTACAACAATGGAAACTTAAAAATAAACAATCCTGAAAAATGATGAGATTGTGAAAAAAAACCTTACATCTGGTCTGAATTGATTTATAGCCTCCTATATAATAAATTTAAATTTTTTATAACTATATAAAAAATCATATACATAGTTAGAATATTTTATATTATCCACTTATAACATTTCTACAACCATTTATCAATAATTGTTTATTAAAATTTTCATTCAAGAGTGTTTATTGTTTCAATTTTCATGTAAGTTCCGGTTTGGTAGTTTCGGTACTTCCATATTGAACATGATTAAATCATATAAACAATGTTTATAATGATATAAATATCATATATATTAATTATATATATATAGAATTATCTTTGAAAGTTATACATGAAAAATGAATCACATCGCTTCGTAGAGGGGGCATTTCACATGTACACGCACATGAAATTATTATTTTTTAATGAGTGGAAGGGTAAGAAATTAAATAAAATATTATATTTAAATAATAATAATAATTTCATTAAAATCATATATATTCATTATTTCCATATCTATAACCATACAAGTAAAGTGGTGGTAAAAAAAATTACACCACTACGTGGAGATGGTAAGTTGTAGACACATGCAAGAAATGTTTTCCTTTTCCCTAGGATTTAGAGGAGATTAATATGGGTTTTTACACCTAAATAATAAAATTTAATTATATTTAAGATAATTATTATATTATTTTATCATGGTTATATAAAATTTTAATAAGGAAGAAGAGGAAATAATATGAAAACACTCTCTTAAAAATTATAACTCTTCTTTGGAAAACCCCCTTTGGTTTACACCTTAATCCATATTGGTTGGTAAGTTGATAGAATAGATGCACTAGGTTATGGGGAGTAATTTTTTCTAGGTATATTTGTTTTTAAATTTCAATATAATTGACTCATGATGTGTGAATAAGAGATAAGAAGTTGTTCCCTTTTACAAGTGAGGGAAATGACATACTTGGAATTACTTAAAATATTTTGAAAATATAAAATCATTTTCTTGTGAAATTGGGAAAAAATTGTAAAATATTATAAGTTTATAAGGTTAAATTTGAAATCCAAACAACCAATGAGGTTTATACAAGTTTAATTTTCATTCACACCCGTATCTCATAGTTTAACCCCTTGGTAAACCCGTTTAAACCCTAACTGAGGTAACAATTTTTTACTATTAATTATGCCCAAAATTAAGTTAAAACTATTAAATAATTTTAGTTATTGTTATTAAAAATATTAATCTATTTAATAATATGAATTTGTATAATATTCCGAAAATAATTTTAATATAAGTGTGCAAAATGCAACGAAAATAGTTTTAAGAAAAATATTTATTTTAAGATTAAAAATGATTTTAAAGAAAAATAAAGTATAATTTTGATCCCAAAAGAATTAAATTGATTATTTTAAATAAAATAAACCTTATTTTTCTTTAAAAAAAATTAAAAACTAAAATGAACCATTTAAATACATGATTAATAGAAAATAATGAAAAATATTTTGTATTTGGTTAAAATTATTACGAACATTTCTAAAATGTTTAGCATATATTTTTAAGTTCAACATGAAATTTTTATATGAATTATATTAATTATTAATTATATATTTGTTATATAATTTTTTTTCATCATCTTTAAAGTTATTCTTATATCATTATAATGTCATAAAAGTGATAGTTTCTATAAAATCAGTATCTTCCACCATTCACAAAAAAATCAAGTATTTTTGAAAAATTTAAAATAATCACCCAAAGAAACTTTTGATCTGATGAATTAAAATATGTAATTTATTTCATAAAATTTAGTTTATAAAATTTTATAATTTATGTTTTATTCATATTTTTGAATAAAACTATGTGTATTACTGTATTGTTTTTTTATAAAGTAAAGCTTACTATAATTGAAGTTTATATGTTACACTAATAAATTACACCCTTTATGAGCACTGATTTTGTTTGATAAATGTGAAATTTATAAGTTCTAAAAAAAGAACTAGATAATGGGTGTTTTTATCAGATTTTTATTTAGCGCTAATAAAGACACCCCCTTTATTAGAGCTTTTTAATATTGATAAAGAGTAGTGCTTAATATCATGCATTTTATAGCAGTGTCATATATAGATCCCAAACTAAATATTTATAATGATATTATTAAAATGTTTTGGTTATTTATTTTAATTTATAATGTGATTATTAAGATGTTTATAATTTTCAAAAATGGGAATTAATAATGTCACGATTCGATCTTGTTAGAATATTTTTTGGATTAACAGTGAGATCAGTAAAGTCATATATTATCCATTTTTTTTATTTCTATAGGGGTGACCATAAAATTATATTTATTATATTTTTTATTAATTCATTCCATTTAATATATATATTTCAATTCATATCACCTCTATATTCCTTCCATTAAATCAATATGTATCAATTCGATACCCCATTAGTATTCAGAAACCATCACCATCATGGAAGTTACATATCATAAATCATTTATAAATATTTTGAAGGGATATATGTCACAAATATTTTTTTGTCATCATTATCATTTCATTAAATCCAGATAAATATTACATATCAATTTTAACCTAAAAATTACACTCTACTTTTTTAGAAAATCTTTGCATAGATATTATAGATATAGTGATCTCAAAATATTCATGGATGTCTTATATTATCAATCATATATAATGAGTTTTAAGGGATATATGTCACAAATATATTTTTATCATCGTTCTCATGTCATTAAATCTTGATTGATCTCAAATATCAATTGTAAAATGATAATTACACTCCTCTTACAGAGATGATATTCACATACATATTCTGGATATAATGATATCAAAATAATCATAGAAGTCTTATATTATCACCATTCATGTGTCTTAAAAATTTATTTTAACATGATAATTAAACTTCATTCACTTAATATTCACATTCATCCAAAAGTGATGAGGAAATAACGATTTGAACAATCTTAACTCCGACACATACATTACAGATTTATATGAACCAATTTTCAATGATGAATTTTTATCCAAAATCATCCACTTATATTCAAATTTTTAGACAATAATGAGGAAGCATATATTTTCATTACCTTTTTACTATAAAATTCAATGATTTAATTCCTATAATTTCATTGATTTTGAATAATTATCATATTTTTAAGTTTTATAATTAATTTGGATATTAATATAAAAATTGATTAATTATTGATTATTAATTATTTTTATTCATTTATCATATTAAGTATAAATCCATACATTTTGGAATATTTTAATTTCATTTTAAATTGATAATTTGGATATTTTTATTATTTTAGATAATTATAGAATTAATTTTGAAGTAATAATATTAATTATTTTTTGTTTATTTTTTAGGTGATGAAGAATTTGACTAAGTGTTGGTATGTGTAAAAGTTATTCTAAACCAGATGAGTAAAATAAGCTAAGTCTTAACACAAAGAAGATGTAAAAAATATAATATGAAATAGTAATTTTGAATATGTGTTCATAGATTTTCTGTATAAGGTGATGCATAAAGGTTTTTGGACAATACATAAAAGTAACCATGAAACTGATACCAATATATAAGAATAATTTCTATACATACGAGGGATTAAAGTAATCACTACCAATGTGAATATATCATCCTTTTTAAAATTTAAAGAACTAGAAGGCCATGCTATGATGATACTGAAAATTCAAGGCTTCCTCTCTTTTAGAGGTGCCCACATTGTATAAACCATTTTTGGGGGAATAAATGATCCAAAGATGATAAACCTTTGAAAGCCATGCCATGACCAAAGCCCTTCCATGTCGTGACACATCTAAAGAAAAATGTAGATATTGGAATGATTTTAAATATTTTAGCCATTAAAATACTTTTATTTATTCTTGTATATGAAGTCTATGGGGGAACATTTTCACTTGAGAAGAAATAAGCATCATTGGATAAGGAATATGAAGAAAAACATATAACTACTATGTGGATAAATAATAGTGTCAATCCCAGGCATGTGTAGAATCCACTGCTACAATCACCACCTATAATAAAGTGGAAAACCTATCTGGATGTTTACTGATGTGAAGGAAGTTTCCCTATACACTCATCAATATTGCTTAAGCTTGTTGTAACCTACTTCCTAACTAAAATATTAATCTATACTATAAAATAGATTCAGTGCCAACTAAAATAGTTAACCAATAGTTAGGGTTTTCTATATAATATTATCTATGATTTTAATTTATTCTTCTCCTCCCCTATCTCTCTCTCTCATTATAATCTATTTTTTGTTATTCCACTATGGCTTCCTTATCTCTAGAGTAATAAAGAACTAACTCAAACTATTGTTCCAAGGATAGTAACATTGTTATCTAGAGTTTATGAGATTTTCATCCTTGTATTATTATAAGAATTTCAATTGTGGTTAAATAGATTTTTCACATAGTTTCCTTGATTTCCTTGATAATTTTTTCTTCTTCCTTATTTAACTTTCCTCTTTCCATTCACAATTTAAGTTATTCATATTTTGGAGTTTGGATTTGGTAGTGTTTTTCAACAAAGAGGTATCCTAGTTGAATTTATGATTAGACTGTCCTATATGAAGAGGGTCTTTTTGTAAGGTAATTACCATTAAAACAAGAGGGTTTATAGTGAGAGGTTTTGATCTCTTCATTGAATATGGTAATGAGAATTTTATTTTAAATAAATATAATATCATCATTGTCAACCTATATGAGAATCAACGACCCTTTAACTTTTTCTTACTAACTTCATTGCATTATTATTTTTATTTTATTTTGTATTTATGTATTACATGCATTTATAACCCCCAATATTTTAGGTTTTATGTTGAAATTATAGTATATTTTAAATATAAATTGTGATAATAGAAATTTAGCATTTTTTAGTGGCCTCATAGAGAGATTTTCATTAGGTCATTCCATTATAGTGAGTACTTTGGGAAATAATAAAATTATTTTGTTGATATTCACAAAAAATAACTCCCATAAATTTAGAGTCATTTTTAGGGAGGAAAAAACACTTACATTGATTTTTTTATAAAAAAAACAAATTTTAAGAAAAAATATAACATTATTTAATATATTTCTCTTAATTTTTTTATTAAAAGATAGATCTTTATAGTGACTATTATTACGGATGATATGCCAATTAAATTAATGAGTTTTTTAATGAATAATCTTCAAGGATTCAAGGGAAATAAAATTTTAAAATTATTGAAGAAGTGAGTAATAAAATTGATATTTTTATCAATTTCAGGAAGGATATCAAATTTTTGAGATTAGAATAGCAACCAAAACAAGTTAAAGAATAAGTAAAGATTCTACCAACCACATTTCAAGTATAATAGCCCAAAAAGAATATAATGAAACTAGTTGAAGATATTTTATTTTATCTCTCTAAAACAATTATATTATAGTATCTTTAATATCACATGTCAAATGATACACAAATCGTAGATCAACACATTTTGGATAATTATTGGGTTAAATTTGTGGAAATTGAAATTATAAGTGATCCTAAAATAAAAAAAATAACATTTATAAATTTTTATAACCTTAAAAGAAGATATAATTGGAGTATAGTAATTTGTGGAAGAGATGTAGAAGATTGGCTACTTCCTCCATCCATGAAAATCAACCTCAAAGAGGAATTGAGCATAGAATAAATTATTCAAATTTAGCCAATAAAAATAGATACTACTTTATTGAAGTAATTTTTATCTAATTATTGAGAATAATTTATCATTTATATGAATTTTAAGATTTTTACAACACATGGATTGCCTTATTGGATGAAAAAGAAGAAAAATGCACCTGATGAGGAGTTCCCTATGTATTTTCCTAAAAAAATATTATTACAAGCTGTCTTACTTGAAGGGGAATATTTTTGTATTGATTCATCTATACTTAATTCTGTTGAACTTGATAATTTCACTATAATTCCATTCGGTGAAACTTCTAATATTGTTTCATTTGAGAAAGATCCTAAAGTTAAAGGGGATGGTAATTAAGAATTTGATGAAGTAAACGAGGAACCATCCTTTATCCTTACCCACCATACAAGTTTTACCTCATTTTTGTGGGGGAAAACTCACAATACACTTTAAAAGGGACCTTTTAGAGGAAATTGAAGATGGAAAGTATTGAAAATTTTTTTGGTGGATTTTTATCAAGAAACCACATCCACCATTAGCTTAGGGATAAACAAATGTAACTTCCCAACTAGGGGTAGTAAAAAAACTAGTATACACTTAGAAGATCCAAAAAAAGTTTTATCCCCTTTTCCTATTCATTTATCTTTCATTTTTTTATTTTTATTTCAATAAAGTACTGATGTTTTGTTTTATATTAATTATTGGTTAAAAGTTCTAATATTCTAAAAGCATAACTCAAGGACTCCACTTCCAAATAAACACTATTTGTATCTCTACTTCTATTTAGTTTTGATTCTATATTATTTTTAATATGTTTGAGAATAAATGAGGGGTATATGAAACTCAATGTGGGGTATAGGGACTATTCTTATAATATTGCATCTTTTTTTTCTATTTTTTTTTAAATTTTTGGCATGTTTTTAGGATCTTTTGAGCTTAATTGAATATTATGGAAAATTCAAACCGTGTTAGTATTTTTGTTTCACTACTTGATTTTAAGTTTATTAAATTTAAATGAATTCTAAAATATATTTTATTTCATGATTTATAATATTTCCATTTAATGAATTTTGATAGAATGTGATATCTATGTGAACTATTGTAGATAAATTTTTAATCTTTCCAAATTGATAGGTTTTTAAAACTTTTTCACATATTCATTCCATTTCTCTTTTTCTTAAGGGTATTAAGTCATGTTTTTATATACAAAACGTTTTGTTTTTTTTTTCAATATATTATAGTTCATGGATTGTGTGAAATATGATTTAGGAATCATTTTAGAATTCCCATTTTTCATTTAAATTGTATTTCGGGCCACTCTAATATTTGAAATTTATTAATCCATAGAATACATGAAATACCTTTTAAGGTTACCAAATCGAATGCCTTAATCTAATTTAAACATACTATAGAATTAAGTGCGCTATTATTGTTAAAATAAAGTATGGGTGATGGATTTTTCTATTTTTTTATACTTATATAAAAGAAACAGTTTTGGGAGCTAATTGAAAGGTGTTGCATTTTTACTATATTTTTTGGGAGAAAAATCAAGCTAGGATTATTTTAGGAGGGAAAAATACTCTCTAAAGTGAGTAAAGAGAGATTACAAAAAAAATTTAAGATAAAAATTTTCCACTTCCGTTAAAATATTAAAAATACTATGATTTGTTTTATAATTCAGATCTAAAATAAAATAAAATAATGCTGATGATACATAAGGGAAGATGGAAGAAAATTCTTCTGTAAGGATTTTAAAAGGGTTAATTTCCATTAATAATCATGAGGTGTTTATAGGAAAATATTTTCAATTAGAATGAGTGAGGATACATTTTTGAGTGTAAATTATTATCATTCATTTTACTTTAGAAACAAAGCCTCCTAATTCTACCTCTGAGCTTTTAAAATTTAATATAAGAACTTAGACTTTAAAAATTACATAGTTTTTAGTTTTTTTGAAAATAATTCACTTTATTTTATTTATAAAGACATTTTAGGTTTATATTTTTAGAAAATTATATCATTAAAATTATATAACAAAACCACACATTAAAAATTGGCAACTTCCACTTAGTGTCCACTTTTTACAGAATATTATACTTTTAAAACAAAACACATTTTCTTTTAATGAAAAATATTCATGACAGTCAAAATGATTTATTCTTTGTTCTAACACATCCTTAAACCTGATAGAAAATATTTAAAATCATGGGATGAGGATAATGACC
The DNA here is from genome assembly GCA_963277665.1 of Viscum album. NCBI lineage: Eukaryota > Viridiplantae > Streptophyta > Magnoliopsida > Santalales > Viscaceae > Viscum > Viscum album. The sequence continues at coordinate 1,427,316,919 of OY728122.1, read as the reverse complement.
ACATTAAGGGATGCGATGGAAAGAAATACTTTAAACCAATGAAAAACTTGAAAACCCATAAAATGTTTAACTTTTTAACATTATTCTTTGTGCATATATAAGGAAATCACATCCTCTTGGGGAAACACTTTTTTGTCAAATAAAACCATTAAAACCCATATTAAGCAAATCAAAAACCTTTTTGGTATTTTAGAGAATTATATTCATAACTCACATTCACTCATGTTGGAAATAACTAGATCCTTATTTAATATATAGGAGAAAAAACCTCATTTTACTCCCTCCTTCTTGACTTTGAAGACAAAGAACATCACCCGATGTATTAAAGCTATATCAGACTCACCCATCATCTAAGATGTATCAGGATCTTCTATCATATAAACAGTATCAAGATAACCTATCATCGTCTATAATGATCAATTAATATATCATTTTTTTAATCTTTCACCTTTTCATCATAAATCCATTGAAAAACTCTTTTGATCCCACATGTAAAACACATTCAGATACCAAAATACCCTTTTCATTTAAAATTCGTTTTTTTAAAAAACTATAAAATCCTAGAACAATGGAAAAATTATTTTCTTTAATAAATCATGTAATTTTATAAAGTAATCCTAATAATGAATAGTGGACATGACAATGGTAAAAGGTGGCCAATATGTATATGTCAAAATATAAAATTCCTTTTTTCCTTTTGTAAAGAAAGTCAAAATGGTCTGCATGAAATATGAAAAAAAATTCCTTTTGAAAATATTTGAAAGAAACGACAAATTTTTTTTCATTTATAATTTATTTGTGTCAATATAAATATATACATAAAATTATTATAATAATATGGACATGGAGTTAAAGTATTTATAAAATATATCTTTAAAACATTTAAAAAGAGGTTTTAAGGTAAAATGTCTCTTATCTCGAGTCTAATTCGTCATGTAAAATATTTATCTTAAAAAATAATAAAATTATTTTAATTATTTACTTAATTAATAAACATTTAAATTTTATTACCGCTTTTATTATATTTATTATTATGTTATATTTAATCACTTAATCGAATAAGTTTACTTTGGATATTTTGAGGATGTTTAGTTTGTAACCTCAAAATAACATCGATATGTTGACCATGGTCAAAGGGTTCATGTTTACATAATCTATAGAATCTTAATAATTTTATACATAAAATATTTCTATATTATTTTTATCCTTATAACCATCCATTTTATATGGTTATGTAAAATGAATCACATCACTTCATGGATGTGGTAATCCACACGTACACACGAACGATGTTGTCATTTGTCAATGGATGGAAGGGTAAAAAAATTGATGATATATTATCCTTTTATAATGATAATTATGTTATTAATATCATATATATAAATTAAATCCATCATTATAACCAACCATGAGAGGCATCGATAGAAAATGAATTATATCGGTTTGCAAGACGGTAGAAGGCATGTACACATAAACACTGGTTTCATTTCCCATTTGATAGAGAAAGAGATGAATAAAGGGTTACAACATAAAGATACTAAAATTTAATTATATGTTATATAATGATGTTATTATTTAATAATTGTTATGAGAGGTTTGAAGGATGTAAAAGGAAAAAAGAATACATTCAGTTAATAACTATATCTCCTCTTTAGACAATATCCTTAAGTTAATAATTAAATCATTATTAGGATGATATTATGATCAATTCAGGATCTCTATAAAATTGGTAGATATTTTTGTGAGATATTTGAGCTATTATTTTCTGAAATATAGTTCAAAAAATGTGTGAGTAAGAGGAGAGGGATGATGTCCTTTTATAAGTGAAGGGAAGACCATACTTGGAATTACTTAAAGTATTAAATAAATATAAATTAATTTGCATGTTAACGTAGAAAAAATTGATATATTTTAAATATAAGATAATTATTAGTCTGAATCATCTAATATAATAAAAATTAGACATGTTTATGTGATGTTTTAACCCTGATATCTTAGTTTTATCCCCGTTATCCCTTTTGACGATTACCAAGATATCAAATTTTTTTGCTCTTCAGGGGTCAAGAAAGTAACTATAAATTTAAAATTAACACATAAGTGGAAAATGGTTGATATAAAATACCATATACCATTTACCTGTACAAGTATAATTTTTTTATGAATTTTAAATCATTTAATAAAATATTATTTAGCAAAATATATCATTAAAGTTATTTTTGAGACTATTCACATAGTTTGAACTTAAAAACATCAATATAGTAATGGATTTGAAATATAAAATTTTAAAACATCATTAATATGTTATATTAATCTTAAATATTCTTTTAATACAATAATTAATCAAAATTATATTAATTTTAATGTTTTTAAAATCATTTCTTCAAATTACTGGAACTTATGCAGTGCCGGTGTTGTGTAAGAATTTAGGGTAATTATTTCATAAATAAAAATTTAAGATAAATTACCCTAATAAAAAAATTCATTTTTTAAATAAGCATTTAGAACTAAATATCACATCTTTTTATCCCTATGAAAAAATATAGGAGATATTAAAATAAATACAATAACTTTTTTTTATTTTTTCTTCACTTAAAATAATATTAAGGTCATTATTAAAGGAACGCGAAAATAAATTGCCACATTTTGTAATTTTGGATGAATATGGGTGAAAAAACCCAAGAAAGGAAATAAATGCATGTGTTTTGATGATTTTAAAGTCTTTTGCAATAGTTTTAATATTGTTTTACATGTTTACCCTTACCACGGTGACAATATTTTCTCCAAGGTTACTATTCTTAATTACCTAAAATAAAAGGGCCCTCTTTTCCAAATTTGAACCTCCTAATTAAATATATAGATTAAATTTTATAAAATTAAATTCTTATAAGTAGAATAAATTAATGTCAAAATAAACCTGGAAAACACAACAAAAATGGTTTTCGAGAAAAATTCCCTTTTAAGTATAAAAATGTTTTTATACCAAAATTGCATCCTAGTATTTTATTCACTACCTAAATAAACATGGATATTTTTACTTCATAGGATTTTGTGATTCTTATGTCACTTTTTCAACCATATGGTTTTTCCACCAAACCATAATGTGAAATATAACCTTATTCACAACACCATCTCTCAATGATCAAGGAAATGAATTGGTTGTTCCTAATAAGAAATATTATCTTCCAACTATACTACTTCAGGGATCAAAACCTGAGATGCATACGAAATGTATTTACTTAATAATTAAACATGAAAAACTCCATGTACTTAGGATAAAATTAGAGTAAAGGCCACTTATTAAGAAACTGATGCAAACTTCTCCAAAATTTCATAGCGTCTAATGAACCATGGACGTAACTTTTCCTTTATATCAAAACGCCGAACATTTTTCCATGGAGATACAGTATCGAAAACAGGACCACCTAAATAGAATGAAATTTAATTCCTATGGTTATCTTTATAACCATTTTAACTAATCTAAGATGAACTTATATGATGATAAACCATATTTACCTTTCCAATTATCTCTTTTACCAACTCTGGTCCCAACATCTTCATTTCACTTACTTTATCCCAATAAGTTGGAGTTTGACATCAGTTTTCATATAATGCCTCAAAAGGTGTCATCTGTATAGTGGAATGAAAACTTTTATTATAAGAAAACTCAACTAATAAAGGATTTCGATCCCAACTTACATTGTAGTCCATTGAACAAGCTCTAATCATATCTTCTAGTGTTTGAATCATTCACTAAGACTAAACATCATATTGAGTATGAAACGGTGTAAAAAAAATTTAATTATGTACCCAATTACCTATGGAGTTATTTCCAAAAATTATAAGGAAGAATAGGATCACAATATACTATAATGGAGAGAGGAACTCTATGAAACCTAACTGTCTCCTTAATATACAATCAAGAAAGAAGATCCAAAGATGTAGTATCTCTAAATGAAAGAAAATGTGTACATTTATTTAATACATCAAACAAACCCAAATGGTACTATTACCTCAAGATTTCATTGGAAATACCACTACAAAATCAACAGATATATTTTCCCATTTCCACTATAGCACTATCAAAGACTGAACAATCCATATTGGTAATTGTTGTTTGGATTTAACCGATTGATGAGTTAAAAATTTCCTGGTAAAATCTAAAATATATTTATTCATTCCATCCAAAAATTAATACTCTAAAAGGACTTTATACATATTATTACTACCAAGATTAATATGAAACATAGATCTTTGAGATTTACTCAACTGGGAGATAACTAGCTCCCAAAATATTTTTCCAAATCTCAAAACACCTTCCTTGTTAATGTTAAATTCATGAAACTTACTATTCTTTAGTAGTTTCAACTTTTCTTACAAATAATGGAATTCCTTCTGAGATTTCATAATTATGTCTAAAAATGATGAATGTAATGACACCTAGAAAAAAATAGATGAATTTCTTATATAAACTATTTCAAGGACATCACTAATTAAATAATTAACTAATGGATAACTTTTCAAATATATCTTGGTTAATGATGAATTATATTTTTCAATAAAAGAATAATCTATATTTTTTCTTTTTCTAGATGGTAAAGAATCATGAAATCATAATCTTTTATTAGTTATATCCATCCTATCTACCTCATGTTCAACTCGGTTTGAGTGAATATATACTTCATACTTTTATGATTAGTATATTTTCCCAATTTACTCAATATAAACTATGTCTCTAGTTTTTTGTAGAAAAATCATATAAAGTATTTCTAGATAATTTATAAGATAATTTATCTCATGAGGTTTCAATTTATGTGAGGCATAAGAAATTGCTCGATCATTCTACATTGTAACACAACTATTTTCCTTCAAATAATCATTTTCATAGATTAAAAATTCACCATTTCTAGAAGGTAGTGATAAAACTAAAGAATTCACCAATATTCTTTTTAGTTATTGGAAACATTTATGACACTCTTTTATGAAAATAAGTTTAAATATATTTTAAGTAAACATAGTTATTATAATAGATAATAGAATTTTTTTTCTTCAATAGACCACCAGTAGTAATCTATTAATAAAAAAACTATTAATATCTATGATATTTATATGTATTTTCCATTATTTTGTAATTTTAGTTTTAGGAGGGTAAATAGTTATACCATATTTATAAATAATATTCCAATGGAATGGAATTAGTTGTAACCAAAATTCAACTTTACTAAAATTTCCTTATAACATATTTTATTTCAATGTTTTCAAAATAATACTTTGGGGTATTTCATATTGCTAATTATTTTTAGAATATGCCAAAATATAATCAGTAAAAAAACCATAAACTTTTAAAAATGGTCATGGATAAATCTATTCATAAAATCCTTGAATATATCTAGTTTATTAGATAAACCAAAGGGTATAAACATACACTCATAATACCAATATCTTCTCTCAAACACTATCTTGAAAATAAATTCCTCTGATACCCTCAACTGATGGTATCCTAACCTGATATCAATCTTCTTAAAATACCAGAATCCCTGGATCTGATTAAGCAAATCATCGATTTTTGGCAAAGGATACTTGTTCTTAACAATGATTCTATTCAAGGATCTAAAATCATTGAAAAGGATCATTGAACCATATTTCATTTTAAAATATTAAATAGGATCACCCCATGGTGAAGTTATAGGATGAATAAAATATTTATAAATCAATTTATATAATTTATTTTTCAATTACAAAAGTTTTACTTAATCCATTCAATAATGGGTTTTTGAAATTGAATTAAAATCAAGCACCAATTCAATAATAAAATAAACCTCCATATAAATAATAACACTAGGAAAATCATTTAGAAATAAATCTATATATTTATTCACTAATGATAGATCACTAATTTTAATAATTTATTTATTTTCAACAATATGAGCTAGGAAACTTTCACTATCACCTATAATTAATTTTTCATCTTCTTTATATGTTATCAAAGGTATGAAATCGTATAATATAATTTTTTTGATCTATAATTTATCTTAGCATGAAAAAATGAAATATAACCCATACCCAGAATAATATAAAACTATAATATGGGAAGTTTAATAAGATTCATAGGAAAAACCAACCCATATAAAACATTAGTAAGATTCCTATAAGTCTTGTTTTATTTAATACATCCACCAGGAGTTTCTACTAAAAGTTTTATCTTATTTTTATGAGGTGATATCCCCATTTTACATTAAAATTTATTAGATATAAAGTAATTCAATGGTCTAGAGTCAAACAAGGCATTATCTTAAATCAAAAAAACAAGTAACATACCTTTCACCACTTTAATAAGTGCCCCAACATCAACTGTAGTAGTATAAAATGATTTTGCACACCTTTTTATTTTGATCATGATGATTTCCATCAAGAGTAACTAACTTTAGACACATTTTTTCATAATGATGCAACTTGTTGCAATTTAAACATATATCTATTGGTTAAAAATCTAGTATCCCATTCTTAGATTGATCATGACTCATTTCTTTATAGTAAGGAGCCATATAACTAAACATTCCACACCATTAACTATCTCCAAATCCTATCAAAAATTCCATACAATTTATTTTACTATATTTGGAATAAGTTAGTGAATTACTGCTAGATTTCTTAGTTTACTGTATCTCCATTTTTTTCCACCATGATCGCTTCTTACAATTGTCATTATAAGGCACATAAGAGTTAGAAAAATTAATATTAAATTTATCATAAAACAAAAAATATTCTCATAAATTTTAAATTACCATGTGGCCAATGATATTTGTAAACTTGGTTTCAATCCTGAGTAAAATCTATTAATTTTAATATCATGATCCCAAATACAATTCGGTGTATACCTGGTTAATATTGTAAAATTTAATTCATAAGTGAATACTAAATCCTCATCCATTTTCTTCAATTAAAATATTTTTTTATCCATTCTGAGTTGAATTTTCTAAGGTAAATATTTTTTCTAGGAAAATATTCTTAAATGTATCCCATTCCCTGATATCAAGATCATCACTCTCTTTGATATTCTTAACCAATGACCACTACTGATCAAATCCACCTTCAAAATGATAAATAACAAGGATTATATTTTTGACTTTATAGACATCCAATGACTTTGAATATCTTTTCCATAGAATTAATCCATCCTTTAGCTACCACTAGATCTAAGGTTCCACTGAAAGTCGGAGGGTGATGTTTTGTAAAATGATCTACAATAGACATACTTCTCTATGATAAATATAGTTAATATATGACATGGATGACATCACCATTTATATATTGAGTTAACTAATCTATCACTACATTATACTAATAAGTTACAATTCCAACCATTCTCGACTACTAATTTATAAGGATATTGTACTCTTGATACCTTCCTACTTTAGCTTCCATATTACTTCTTCAAAAAACAATTATGAATAGAAATAGATTAGATTAAGTAACATAGTAATCATAAATTTCTATATCATGTCAACCAAAACATAAATTATAATCTATCAAGGGTATTATATTAATATTATATTAACCTCTATTACTATCTAAACATTCCCTTTGATATAAAATATAAGGACCCATCCTTACAAAAGTAAATAATCTTGAGTTTGCAAACAAAAATTCGCAATATTTCATTCCTTAATAACTTTTTATTTTATATTTTTAGAGAATTTGATCATTAAAATTGCAAAAAAAAACCACCATATTAAAAGTGGTCACTTCAACTCAGTGCCCATTTTCCCCATAATACAAAACTTTTAAAATGATTCACATTTTCTTTTCAGGAAAAATATTTATGAATTTAAACTTGATTTTCAATTGTTTCCCACTCATCCTTAAACCATGTGTTTTTTTTGAAATATTTTGGATAAGCACAAAAATATCAGTAAGGGATATAGAGGAAAAAAATCCATTAGTCATGAAAAAAATATGAAAACTTATAAAATGCTTACCTTTTACACATTATTCTTTTATCATATAAAATAAATCATATCTACATGGGGAAAATAATTTTTTTTCTCAAAGAAAACCTTTTAAACCCATAACATGTTATTTGAAACCCTTATAGGAATTTTAGATTATTATATTCATAACACACATTCACTCATGTAAAAAATAACTATATATTAGTTAAATACATATAAAAAACTAACTCAGTTAACTCCCTCCTTCTTTCATATGAATACCAGGAACATTACCCAATGCATTGGAAAATTTGATCAGGATCACCCATCACATATGTTGTATCAGGCTCTTCCATCATATTAGTTTTATTAGGTTATACCGTCATCATTTATAATTTTAAAGTACCATATCATAAACAATACATTTTTAATCTTTAATATTTTCATCATCAATCCCTTGAAAAACTCTTTTGAACCCAAATTTAAAACACTTTCAGATATCGGAATACTATTTCCTTTTTAAATTTTTTTTTTAAAAAGTAAAAATTCCCTAAAAAAATGGAAAACAACTTTAATTGAAAAGCATGTAATATTTTAAAGGAATCTATATAAATAATTATGTATATAATATAAGGAAAATATCGTAAATCTATATACATTAAAATAGAACATTCCTTTAACCTTTTGTAAAGAATTCCAAAATGTTCTATATGAATTATATAAACAGATTCTCTTTGAAAACCTTGGAAAGAAATTAATAAAAATACTTTATAATTTATTTATTTCAATATAAATATATCCAAGATATTTTTTTAAGAATATTCCCATAAAAGGAAAATATTTAAAAAATTAATCTTTAAATTTATTAAAATGAGGATTTAAGGTAAAGTGTCACTTACATCGAGTCTGAATCATCACATAAATTTTTTAGATTCATTAATAATAAAATTATGTTAATTATTTAATTTATTAATAGCCATTCCATTTTTTTATTCGTTTTATTTTTTTATTACCTTGTTATATCAAACCACTTGATCAATTAATTTTACTTTAAATGTTTTGAGGATGATTGATTTATAGACCAAAAATAAAAGCATTACACTAACTGTGGTCAAAGGGTTCATGGTTTGATAATATCTAGAATCTGAATCATGTTATAATTTTTATATTAAATTATTAGTTCCATCCTTATAACTATCCATGTGAGGCGGTAATGTTAAACAAATCACATCACTTCACAGAGGTGGTAATCCACACATATGCATGGATGACGTTATCATTTTCAATAGATAGAAGGGTATGAAAATAGAAAATATATTATATTTATAGAATGTTAAGTGTTTTAAGAATATAATATATATTCATTAAATCCATAATTATAACTAATCATGAGAGGTGGTGTGGGAAAATTAATTACATCGGTTCGTGAGGTAGTAGTCTGCATGTATGCACGAATGATGGTATCATTTCCCATTTTATAGAGAAGTAGTTGAAAAATAGTTATAAAATAAACATAAAAACATTTTAGTATATTCTATATAATAATGTTACTATATCACAATGTTTAGGATAGTTTATTAGGAGGTAAAAGAATAAATAAAAATAAAACACTCATTTAATAACTATACCTTATCTTCAGACAATCCCCTTAGGTTTATATGTAAATCCTTCATAGAATGGAATTATGATAAACCCAATACCTATAGGATGTGGGTAGGGATGTTGGGGTGATATTTGGTTAGTGATTTTATGAGATATATTTATCCAAAGGTGTTAGGAAGAGAGGAGGGGTGCTGTCCTTTTATAAATGAAGGGAGGGGAACCCTTATAATTACTTAAAGTATTAAAATAATCTAAATTATTATTTTTATTTTAAAGTGGAACAAAATTGATTTATTTAGAAAACAGGATTATTATGGTTAAAAATCGTATAATAAAATAAAATTTAGACAAGTTTAATAATTTTTAACCTTTATATCTTTGTTTTAACCCCCATTAACCCTTTTGACTACTACCGTGATATCAAAAGTTTTTACTCTTTAGGGGTCAAAAAAGTTTCAATAAAAGGAAAAGTGACCCATATGTTTAAAATTATTGATATAATCAACCACATCACATTAAAATGTCCCAACAAATGTTTTTATGAATTTTAAATTATTTAATAAAATATTATTTAACATAAGACACCATTAATGCAATTTTCTAGACTATTCACATAGTTTGACTTTAAATTTATAAATATTGTATTTTAATTAAAATATAAAATTTTAACACACCATTAATATGTTATATTTATCTTTAAAACTCATGGATTATATTAAATCATAAAAATTGTTTAACTTTTAATTTTTTTAGAGATATTTACTTGATTTTTTCAATTACTTGAACACACGCTGTGTTCATGTTGAGTAAGTATTTAGGGTAATTATTCTATTACTAAAAATTAAAAATAAATTAAAAAGATAAAAAAATTCATTAAAATTTATAATAAACATGTATTAATAAACATAACCACTTTTTATACTTATGAAAAATATTATATATATTAAAACAAAGAGTGTGAAATTTTGTATTTATTTTTTAATTAAAATAATATTAAGGTCATTATCAAAGGAAAGAGAAATTAAATTTTAAAATTTTCAATTTAGGATGATTAAGGCTTAAATAACACATTAAGTAAAATAAATTAACGTTTTTCATGATTTTAAAGTCTTATCCTATAATTTTTGTCATGTTTTACCCGATTTACCCTTACCATGGTGATAATATTTTTACCAAGGTTACTATTCATAATGACTAATAATAAAATGGAGTTGCTTACCAAATTTAAACCTCATGATTCTAAATATTTAACCTATTTTTTCAAATTAAATTTCTATAAGTGGTATAAATTACTTTTAAAATAAACCCATAAAACACGATGAAAAATAATTTTCAAGAAAAATTCCTTTTTTATGTATAGAAATGTTTTTTTGAAAAATTGAAGTGTAATTTTGATTCCAATGAAATTTATTGGATTATTTTTAATAAAAAGGAAATAATTAAATTTTATAACCTCTCTGAAATATAATTTTATGTTGTAAATAATTGAAATTAAAAGACAATTCTCTTAAAAATCACTATTTTCTACTATTCACCCCAAAATCATCATTTTCAGAAAATTTAAAAAAATTCACTCTAAAAAATTTAAACTTTATGATTTCAAGAATGAAGTTAATTTTTTTCATATTAAAATTCTAAAATTTAGAAATTATTCTTTTAAATAAAACTATATAACACATGAAAATTAATTTAATAAGAATGAAACTATTTCCTTTTAGATTGGAAAATTACATAATATTATTATAATGAATATATCTATATAAAATCTGAAAATATTAATAAGGAATGAAATAAATTTATTATTTACATTACTTGGGTTTTCACATTTAAACCCTCCAACCCTAACCCAAAAACAACACATGTTAAATCACTCATGACTAGAATTTTTATGACACTGTGAAGTAAAACTTGCACATGGGGATTAATAGGAGATTTAATGTAATTTTAAAATATATTTTGGAATTAATTTTTTAAAATATATATAGGAGGAATGACATTTCTTATAGTTTTTAAATTAAGTAAAAATACTAAATGCACCATGAAAAATCTGATTTTACCTTAATATTAAATGATTTATCATGTGTACAAATGGATAAGCACAAAGTATTAATAAAGCACACATTTTATTTACTTTAATGGTGTAATTAAATGATTTAATCCCCAAAATATCATTAATTTAGGGTAATTATCATGATTTTATTTTTTGTTAATAAGTTGAATTTTTTTGATGAAATTGACTTAATTCTTGATTATTGATTATTTTTATTCATTATGGGTATTTATTGAAAATATGTACATTTTGGAAGTATTTAATTTCATTTTAAATTAGTTATTTTAATTTTTTTAATGTTATAGTGAATTTAAAAATTAATTTTGAAGGAAAAACTTAAAAATGTGTTTTGTTGATTTTTTAGATGATGGAGAATTTGGATAATAGTTTATATACGTAAAGGTAATTTTGGAAGATGCAAAAGTAACATTTGATAATGTCTGGAAATATGTATAAGTCACTATGATTTTTCATAAAAGTAACTTCGAGTAGCTATTTGGAAAATCATGACTAAGGAAATATATGCATAAAAGTAAATTCCAGCATTCATAAAAGTCATTTTTTAGCTAATGAGAAAAATTTATAAATTCTTAGCATGTGTAAATGTAAATAGTGTGGTACATAAGAGTTATTTTGACTTTGTGCTCAAAAATAATTTAAGTATATGGGGATATGTAAGGGTTACTGGACAATATGTAGAAGTACCCCACAACCTATACTGATACATAATATTCATTAACTTATTAACAAGGGATCAAATTTTAGTGTGTAATTCATTGCCAACATGAAAGTCTCATTCTTTATAAAATATGAAGAACCGGAAGACCAAATCGTGGAAGTTTAGATACAATGTGATGTGTTCCAAGGAGATTTAATGCATTTTCCATTTCAGAATTTTCTATTCCTTATCAATCAAAATCATTATATTGGGGAATAAAATGATTTGAAGGTGAGAATCCTTTAAGATCTATTTTGTAACATGAACCCTTTTACGACTTAACACATATAAAAATTGTTATAAAACATGGAATTTGACCATTAAAAATATTTAATTCAACCATTTTTATTAAGTATTTGATAATATTTCCACATGGGAATGATTAATGATCATGGGATAGAGAATATGAAGAAAACCATGATAATTATAAATGGGGAAATAAAACAACTGACCGCATGAATGTATGGAAGTCACCGCCATTTTAACCACCTAGATGAAAGAGGAAGACCCACCTTAACATGTTATATATGTAAATTATGTTTCCATATGAACTCATTGATAATGATCTATATTATTGTGCCCTATTTCCTATTTGAGTTACTATTCCCTCCACCGTAAAAGATATTTGGTTCTGACTGATGTTGTTATGGTTTTCTCTATAATAGTTTCTATGTTTTTAACATATTTTCTTCTTTATATTTCTATTATACTATTATATTTCATGTTATTACACTCTGAATTCCTTATATTTGTGGTTATAGATAACTAACATTATTTATTATTCAAAGGAAAGTTATAATGTTGCATTGATTTTCTTCTCTTCATTGTTTTCTTGTTGTCTTATTCTAAAAAATTTCAATAGTGATTAAATTGATTTCTTGCATGGTTGTTTTGATTTCCTTTTAATGATATTGTTCTTCCTTATAAATCTTTTCACCACCCTTTCACTATTTAAGTCATTCATATGGTGGAATTTGGATTTGGTATTGCTGCTCAGTAAAGTGGTCACCTAGTTTAATATAGGAAGAGGTTGTCCTATATGTAGTGGATCTTAGTGTATTGTTACTACCATTTAGATGGTATGGTGTAGAGTGATAGGTTTTTATCTATAAATTGAATAAGATAAAAGGAATTCTATTTTAAAGTACTACGATATCACTACTATGAACTCCCAAGAGTGGAAACTTCTCTTTCTTTCCTCCTTCACTAGTAAACAAAGTGTTTATAACATCAGCCTTTTCACATTGATTATTCATTACCAATGTTAAAAAGGAATTTATATTTATTTATCACATCATTCATTATATAACCAACATGATAACGAGGTTTACATGCTTTTCACATCAGTTATTATTTAACCGACATGAAAAAGTTGAGTATGCTGCTTTATCACATCGGTTACATAATAAATGACATGATAAAGTTTCTTTATCATGTCACTTATTATCTAAAAGTCATTATAAATCAATTTTCATTTATTTTATAACATTGTTTATATGATAACCTATGTGAAAACCAGATTTATCATTCCTTTCATTATGTATTCAACATTATATAACATTGAAAATTTTATAAATCCTTGGGTTGAATCATTTTAGTGTTATTATCTCTCATAAAAGTCAACTCATTTCTCTCACGTGGAATCCCAACCCTTGTTTATTTAATCTAGTGGACTCAAATATTGGTTTTCCATCTTCATAAATCTTTATTGTTACGTCAGCCTCATTATTGCACATTTATTCTGCTCCACTCTCAAGTATGTCTCGCACATCAATCCTCTCTTTTGGTCATTCAATGGTAATGACTACCTAAATTTCGTTTTTTCCTATTCCATGTACTCAAATATCACATTACCATCTTCTTAAACCCTCATATTTTTTCAGTCTCATCATTTCAAATTCGAATATATATTTTCTCATCTCAAATCTCACTTTACCATATTCATATACCTTAATTGTACATTGATTTAAGTGGAAATGTGTATGGATTGCATTACATATTAATGTTGTGTTGTTTATATTAAATGGAAAGGCATTTTCTCCAAATTGTTTCATATATGTTTATACTATATCCAATCTTAAATTTCTGCATTGAATCTCAAAATGTCGATTGTTTGGATTTTTTTAAACCATTCATTATTTATTTACACTACTATATATATAGATGAATTTAAATTAGTTTTATAAAATTATTAGTGATTTAGTAATCTTGAAATTTAATATATACATACATTTCAATTTGCCTATAATTCAATATACAATATGTTATAACTAGTGTATATGCATATTGACACTTTTCTGTTGATGTGATCATATTATTACCTTGAAAAAGCATATATTAAATAATTCATCTACATATTATGAGTTACTATCAATATAATGTTAAAATAATTGGAGAATAAACAATAGGAATCATCAATTGGTTCTTTTATATATTATTGTTATATTATGATAGATATATTTTCATGGAATTACATATGCCTCACATGGTATTCACACTAAAAGCATTTTTCTCCCCATAAATTTGGATTTTTGTTATATTAAAAGAAGTAGACTATAGTATTTAAAATGTGAGTTATTAGTATGTTACCTTAAAATAAAACTTATTGTTATAGAATACATAGTATATAATATTCTTTTTATAATTATCATAATACACTAGACATAAGCAATATATAATATTAAATATGTATATATATATGCACCACATTAAAAATTTATCATTGTGTTGTTTGAACTCTACTATAAAGTTATATTATAGTATGAATTAATGTTTCAACTAATAATTTTTATATTTTTCATGAAAAAAAATTATTAGAAAATTAATTGATAAATATACTAATCAAAATGGAAAATTCACACAGGATTTAAATTATTTTCAATAATATTCAATTTCAAATTTCATCTAATTTCATTTTGAAGAAAATAAAAAATGATAGAACCGTTTAACTATATTTTCTTTTATAAATTAATTTAATACATTTATTTTTATGATTTACCATTTATATTTAAAACTATTGTCCATTATTTTTTATAATTTATAACTATAATTTTCAAATATAAATACATTTTTTTTATATTTTAAAATTGTGTTACTTTAAAATTATGGAATCTTTGATATAAATTTAAAATTGGGTTATCTTGAAAATATATATATTTTTTATATTCCTTATAGATAATAATGAGTCAAAGTTGGATTGAAAAACATTTAATAAGTGAGGAATATGAGGAAGAATTTGATGTTTTTTTTAAAATTTTCTAAAAAATATGTTTAAAACAATGACATGTTTTTCTATCCATGACTGAAATTTTTAAACATGAAGACATCAAAAAGTATAGAGGTCAAAGATCATTTATTTTTTCTTGGTTTTAATCAAATTTATATCCCTTATATTTGGCATGGTGAAACTAGAATTTTTTTACATCTCTAGATAACGATTCATTGCAAGATGATAAGTCTGATCAAATTGATGAAATGATTCATGATATTAAATTAGAGTAAATTGAGAAAGAATCTATAATTGATCATCTATATGATGATTTTAAAAAACCATTGCATCTGGGTTGTACATAATTTACAGTTTTATCAATATTGATAATAGTGATTAACTTGAAGAAGAAACATGGATGGAGTGACAATAGTTTTATAGAGTTGCTACAATTTTTGATAGATGTTCTTCCTAAAGACAATGATCTTCCAGATTCACATTATAATCAGAAAAAAATTATATACCTGATGAGAATAGGGTAAAAAAAATTACATGCCTACCTGAATGTGTTTGTGGTATATGGGAAGGAATACCAATTTATTTTTGGGTTTTCTTAATGTTTTATGTCATGACATAAGCTGTAATAAAAATCAAAGGCTGATTTAGGAGTTACAGAGACCCCTACATAGGAATTTTGGCATATTCCAACAATTCATCACTTGAAACGTTTTTTTTTGAAAATTGACATGTTAAAAAAGGTTAAGATGGCATGAATATGAGAAGATATGTAATGAAAATTATGACATCTAACTAATTTTCCAAAGTGGAAGAAAATTGATCACCGATTTCCTACATTTTGAAATGAATCTAAAAATCTTAGAGTTAAACTATGCACAAGTGGAATGTATCCATATTGAAGCCTTAATACTACACATAGTTCATGGCCTATTTTATTAGTAATTTAAAACTTATATCCTAAATTTTTATGAATAAAAAATATGTAATGTTGAGGTTAATGATCTCTGGACCAAAACAACCCAAAAATTATATTGACATTTTCTTATCACCATTAATTGATGATTTGAAACTGTTATAGGAGGAAGGTGTAAGGGTGTCTGATTCTTATAAAATGGAATATTTTTAACTACATGAAATGTCTATATTCACAATAAATGACTTCATAATATATGAAATTTTTTCTGGATACAGTGTTAAAGGGTATAAAACTTATCTAATTTTTGAATAACATAATTCATATTATCAACCGAATCATGGGAGAAAAACAATATAAATAGGTCATCAAATGTTTTGGTCTATGTATAATTCTTATTGAAGATATATATGGAGATTTAATAGATTACATGAATTTTATATTTCTCAAAAACCTTTATCAACTAATCTATATTTTTAGAGGGTGAAAAACATTGATGTGACATTTGGAAAGACACAAAATATAATAATTATAGAAATATTTTGAAGAAAAAATCAATATTTTTTGAGCTACCATATTGGAGATATATTGTGGTCAAACATAAAATTGATTTCATTATTGTGGAGAAGAATATTTATGATATCTTGATTGGAATGTTTTTAAATATTAAAGGAAAGACTAAAGATGGGTTGAATTTAATTCTGGACTTACTCTCTATGGGAATACATTTGGAGTTGTCTCGCACTCATTATGGAAGGTGAAAATTCCTGATCTAGGATTTTCATACATTATCCAAGAGGGAGATAATTATATTTTTTCAATGTCTACATAATACTGAAGTGACATAGGGTTATTCTTCAAATGTAAAAAATTTGCATCTTTAAAGGATTTGAAGTTGATAAGTATGTAATCTCATGGTTGTCACATCATGATGAAATGAATCCTACTAATTGAATTTCCTATAATATTTCCCATCCATGTCAGAATGACTATTATAAAGGTGTGTTATTTTTTCAATTCAATTTTTAATAAGGCGATTGATTTAAATTCTTTGAACACTTTGGATAATTAATCAATTTTTATACTTTTTCAATTGGAAATGCATTTTCCTCCATCTTTTCTTGATATCATGGTGAATTTAATAGTTTACTTGGTGCAAGAAATAAACATTTACAGACCTGTATATCTATGTTGGATGTATCCTTTTGAATGTTATTTGATGATATTGAAGGGGTATGTTAAGAATCCCTATCAACCTGAAGTGTCCATTACTGAGAAGTGTATTTCTATGGAAGTTGTAATATTTTTTACAATCTATTTGTCTACAGTGGAACACATTGGTTTTCTGACATCTCTCCATGAAAAAGTTAATTTGGGATGAAAGGGGATCTATGTCTTGAAAGTAAAATTATTGACAGGTGAACAGATACTGAAGTTAAATTTATACATATTGAATAATATAGATAATTATCTTTCATATATAAAATTTCATATTAAGGTGTTGAAACAATGTTATCCAAAAAAGAAATATATGTGGTTTTGGAATGATCATGAAAAAACATTCTTACCATGGTTTAAAGTGACCGCTCTTGGTAGATCAGATGCATCAAAAACATTAATATGGTTAGTGGGAGGTCAAAATTTAAATTATATAACATGGTCCAGGTATGAAATTAATGGATATACATTTCATATGAAAGATCAAAACAATAGAAGTGTAGTTCAAAGCTATATTCTCTTCATATTCTCAAAATCAATGCATTTTTTTAGTAACAAATACAAAAACCCAATATCCCCATCCAATATATATTATGGAGTAATTTAAGAAATATGGGATGTTGGTTACATTAAATTTCAAGTTTCAAAATTTAACTGAAATTGGTTTATCAGTAACAACAGTGTCAGTCACGATAAATTTGGAATGACAGTAGTTAATCTGAATAAATTGGAATACATAGATAATCCTTTTATCATGAAAACACATGGATTTTTTTTTATATTCTTGATCAATCTGATATGCAGTGGTCAATTGTTTTACCAAAAATAAAAAAATATGGTTGTGATGATAAAATTGATGAAGATAATGATTTATTTGAGATCCATACTTCCATGGAATAATTAAAAAATAATATTGATGAGAACATCATATACATGGTTTGTTCTATACGGAATGATCATGATGAAGGAATTTATAAAAACAATCCTTTTGTATATTCCTAATATTATAGGTAACATATATAATTTTTGGTTTACTTTTTTAAATTTCATAAATTTTTAGATATTTTAATTTGTTTTTCTTTATTAAAACATATATTATAACTAATAAGTTAAATTGTTTGTTTATATTAGTTTGTGTTTGTTTAGTTTACAATGTTTAACCATATGAAACTTATATATTTATTTAATTTATTGAAAACCAATTATTTTACATTTAATTTGTTAAATAAAAAAAAATATATTGTATAATATTATATTAAAACAATTATTTTGGTGTAAATATTATTTATCATTTTGGATAATTTTTACTATTAACAAACCATTTTTAGATTTTTATTAATTCATTTATGTCATTTCATCTCTCAATAACAATATTAGAATTTTATTAAACTATAAAATTTTTAATAAAAATGTGTTAATTTTAGTTTATTTTACATTTTTTTATAATTGTTCATTTTTTATTTACAATTGTATGTAATAGTTGGATTTGTATATTTTTTGGTATTAATTGTAGTTTCTTTGATTTTTAGTATAATGACAGATAAATTATATGATCTACCACATACTTCTGGTGATGATTATACTCATACCTATGGGGAAGAACATAAAAATTCTCTTCTTGATGAGCCTCCTTATCCTTCTTTCCACGAGATATCTACTTCCACAGGGAGGGGGGGGAGTTCGAGGTTGGTAAACATGACACCACACATTTACAAAAATTATTTGTTTATCATAGCCAGGACTAGAGTATACCGGTATAATTTTATTATAATGATATTCAAAGAGGTCCAAATTTAAAACAATTCAATACTTTTGTAGTAGTGTAGGATAAAGTCAAAGTTATTATTTTTTTGATGATTAGTGAAGTGTTGAAAAAGTGAAATTATCACACTTGTGGGAGATCTTTTTGGTAAGACCATTTTTTATTATTTTACATATCTTTCAATGTTCATTATAGTATATGTTTTACCCCTTGTTTTTTGATAACATATGATATACCTAATACTGGAGAAGTTAGGATGAAATTTTTATAATTGGATACTCGGAGATAGAGGGATTTTAATTCATACCTCACATCACAATTCATTTTTGGGATAAACTACATCATAATACATGTGATATATATCCATTTATAGATGAATATATATGAAAGTGGTTTTTTGAAAGTAGATGACAAGAATCTTTTTTGGTAAGTGCAATGTTACCTTTTATTAGTTTTTTTTATATTAATGACCATGTTAATGATTTATTTATTACTAATTCTTAATTTATAGAAATCAAGGAGATATCATCAGGAGATCCAATCTAGAAACATATACCATTATACATTATCTTAGGGGGGGTATATGTTATAGGAAGAACAAATGATTGTAAAAAAACTTCAAAATTTGAGAGTTGAGTCTGTAGGGTCTATAGATGTTGCCCCTCCATCCCCCCACTAGACATGAAAAATAGAAGAGGTCTTGGATGGAAAAAAAGAAAAATATCTTATAGAAGAGTCAAGGGTTGTAGCTTAGATGATTGTAAGATGTTAAATTTATTTATTTATTTAAGTTAAATCAACTCTTTATATATTATTATTAATTATAGATTTTTTTGAATATTATATAATGGATTATCTTGAGGAGTAGGGCACACATGGGGTCTTTATAGATGAGGGTAAAAAGCATATTTTAGCTACCAAATTGGGAAAGCCTAAACACCCAGGTCACATATGAGGATACTTGGAAGGTGTATAGATAAAAAACAATTTCCACATTTGGAAGCTTCTTCAATGGAGGATATTTATAAAAAGGATTCTTCTGAGGTTTAAGTTCAAGATATTCATGTGACGATGGAGAAGGTGATAAAAGCTTCGGTACAATTGATGTTTGTAATCATAAAAAGAAAATTTCAGCTTGTTGATCCGACTCAAACACCTCAACCAGTAGATCCCACTCCTCTAACTCCTCCAACTCATATATATCCACCTGCAAACCCACTCCTTCTAATCCTACCCCTATACCCTCCTCCATATATTTCCGGTTATTTTGAGTTATATATTGATGATACCTTCATATTATTGCATAGGGGATGAAATTTTATATTAGTGATACCATTCACTATAAACATATATAGATACAGAATCATAGGTTCACTATACAAGATATTATAGATAGATCAAAAAAATATCATTTCATACAGATGGGATGAGTACCGTTGGACAAAGTATCAACCATTTTTTAGTTTTTCCATCTAGAATTTTATAAAATACTACCATAGAGGCATGTATATATTTTATCTTTTATTTAATTTTTCTGTTATTATTGTTTTAATATTTTAAATTTATATATTTATCTATGTTTTTACAAGAATAATTTAAATGTGAAAAATTAATTTATAGAGAACAAAAAATATAGTGTTATGACTTGAAATAAAAATTATACTAGTCTTGATAAATTTTCAACATATTAAAATTTGTTATTGGATGTATATAATATTCTAATTGAAGATAATATTTGAGTATGTGAAATGAATTTTTTCCTTTTTAAAAGTGATATCATGGATATTATAGTTGGAGGTCAGCTGGTCATCAACAGGATGATTTTTTTCCATATAATTCGATTTTTTTATTTAATTTATTAAAAATTTATAATTATGTTTATTTTATATTAGGTATATTTATAAAATTTTTATAGATCATGAAAATATAGACGTAAATGGGTTTATGTACCCATGATTTATTTCAGCTATATCTAGGACAATGATCAATGCAGGAAGAATAATTTATATTCCTGAACAATTTCATAAGAGTGTAATTATTCAGTGTTGGATGGTTCCATATCTTCAAGAGTATGAAACATATTTCTCCCAAAGTGTTATATTTCCATTAAAATAATAAAAAATCATATTAAATTTTCTTATATATTAGTGGCCATTGGATGTTGGGTGTTTTTTTCCAAGAGAGAAGACAC
This sequence comes from Viscum album, assembly GCA_963277665.1. Lineage (NCBI taxonomy): Eukaryota > Viridiplantae > Streptophyta > Magnoliopsida > Santalales > Viscaceae > Viscum > Viscum album. The sequence goes on along the minus strand of OY728122.1, from coordinate 1,427,295,311 downwards.
TGTACTAGCTATGCTCTATCCATGGTGAAGTGAGAGAAAATTTGAAAAATATATTGAACCAGTAAGTTTTAATATTTTAATACTTTTTTATATTATAATTAATAACATTTATTTTATTCATATTATTTTCAAATAGAGAATGGAATTTATTTATAGATAAGATATGAAATAAGGACACCAAGATCAAATTTTTTCAAGCTAAGGTGAATTTTCATCTATAATTACTAAATTTTGGACATGTTACTTAAAAATGTTAGTTTATATAAAAATTTATCGTGAAAAACATTGTTATCAATAAGAAGGTGTAAAATAATGTGGATATTATGTTTTAATATTTATGTATTAAATAATTTCAACTGATATAGTTATGAAGTTCCATAAGGTTATATTTTTTTATAATGTTTTCCTTAATATTTAATTTGTTTTATTTAAAATAAAAGTTAAAGTTTTTCCTTATTATTTGTATTTTTTTGATGAACCATGACCATATAGTGCACATGTATTGAGATAATTAAAAATTGAATGGGAAAATAATTTTACAGGTTTTATTGATTTTTAGTTTATCTGTAAAATATATTGTAAATTAGGAAGTTCAATTGTAAGTGTCTTTTGCTGGATGTTTTTCTATTTTTTCTTCCTCCTATTCTACTAGTTTTTTGATCTTGTATGTTGTGGAGAGGAGGAATCAAAATTAAATTATTAATTTTTTTCATGTCTGTTATTGGATGACTGATGTGAAAAATAAATTATCCTAGTTTTTTCATTTCAGTTATCCAATAGCCAACATGAAAAATATTTTACCATGTTAATTAGTTTAAAAATTTGACAAGGTAAAATTATATTCACATCAACTATTAAATATCCAACATAAAAAACCCAAGGTATTTTTTTACATTAGTTATCCAATAATAGACATAAAAAAGAATTATAGATGCATTTTTCACGTCGGTTATTTAAGAACTAACATGAAAAAATCTAAATAGATTTATTTAAAATGTAAGTTTTAATTAAATGATATTAGAAAATTATTGACAATGTCACCTAATAACCAATGTGAAAAAGTAAATAAAACTGACATGAAAAAGCATTTATACACTATTTTTATTACTAACATTTTTTTTCACTTTTATTTTCCTTTGTATTTATTTAATAAATGATTTTATTACCCCCACATTTTTTTGTTTACTATTTTATTTTTAGTATATTTTAAATATAAATAGTGATAGTTGAAATTTAGTCTTTGTGAGTGGCCTCCTTGAGAGATCGAACTTTTTTATTCCACTATAGTTAATGCTTATGTAAATAAAAAATTTATTGAGTTGGGATTCATGAAAAATCCCTCCTATAAAATACATAACATGTTTCATCAAAAAAATTTATAAAGAGATCAAAACAGTTTTAGAATCATACTTGTTTTGGCACAAATCCTCACTAATATGATCCAAAATTCATGCAAATATTCTATAGAAATATATATAATGATGAGTTCCATGACACCCATGCTGATCATTTAATTTCTTAATGGATTTTAAGTGGTATAATAAACCATCAATAATTTCATTATAATTAAACTTCACTGTAATTGTATTAATATTATGTATTCCATGAATTCAATTTTAGAAAAAACACACCCAAAATTAATTATAACGTTATTTACTATCATATATATTAAATAATAATTTCATTTAATATTAAATAGTTAATTAACCACGAAGAATGAAGAATAAGAGATATAATATAACTAGTTAGAGTTTGATATTTTGTTTATAGAATTTGAATTACTTTCAGATTATTATAAATTATTTACAAATTATGAATAAAAACCAAGTATTGATTAATTAAAATTAATTATATTAAGGTTTATAATTACATACCATAATTTCCATGATATACCACAAATCTTTTTCCATCATTTTTTGTTCACTTATCTTAAGTCAAATCATTCACCACACAATGGGGAAATCAATATATTCCATTAAATTAGAATTGAAGATAGATATTTGAATTGTGTAATGTTAAAATAATAACCTTTTATATGACAACTATCAACCTCTCTTATCAATATTTAATGAATAATTGACCATTCATAACATGAAACCACTCTTATAAAATATCCACCATAATAAATTTGAACTTTCAAATTAAAATTCCTCTTAAATCCCATAAAGGGTTTTTATGTTGAATGGTCTATTTTGTAGAAACATGTCATCAAATGGGAGTTTTGTGGGGTATCACTGGAGTTCCAATAGTGGGATATATTGGAAAATAATCTAGAATCCCTTCAACTAGGTTCTTGAACAATTCCAAGCTACGTAAGCTATGTGACCTCAGAAATACCTCTTCATATGTCAGAGGAATTTGACTAGTATTGATGGTTTATCAATATTTTATCAAAACTATACCCTCTATCATATAATAATAAATCAAAATGGAAGTAATAATAAACTATCATCCACTCTAAACACCATAATATGGATATTAAATTTATAATGCTACCATAAAATACATAACACACCCTATATCAAGATTTCAATAAACATTAGTGTAATAAAAGATATAAATTCAAAACTAGATAGATAAATGGGTATATCATATACAATTTAGTCAAAAAGGAACAAAAAGGATAGGGATATAAAGAAAATTAGGTTTGAGTCTCTACCTGGTCTAATCTACCTTTCTAATAATGCAACCTGATCGACTATCCATTGATGGAACATTGTGTAATGTCCCTCCCTAACCTGACTATATTACCAAGGTGAAACTTCCCATAGCCTCAACTATGATCCCTAGTCACCAGAGTTTGGAAACTAGCATATAGGGTTTAAGAATGTTTATTGGGATGATATTTACCCTCTAATGGACCATCAGAAAAAAATATTAGAATAAACACAAAATAATATTAATTTTCAAAACTAATATAAAAATACTCAATATGTAATAATAATATCCAACAAATGAAAAATGAGGGGTATTATCCAAAACAAAGTTTCATCACATGAAAAATAAAACTAAAATGTAAATTAAAACAAAGTGTGGATATCCATCCACACAATTCCAAATGAAAATGTATACAGATTCACAATGTCTCTTGACATCGCCTACCATGTTATAAGGCTTATTTCATTTACCATAAACATCATTCACATATTTTTCATACACATGAGTTGTATATGAGAGATAAGTGGGAATAAATGTTGAAAAGAAATCACTACAACCCTAAAAAAACGTTGGAGTTTAAATGTAATAATATATACACAGTGAGAAGCATAAATTGATAAGACAAAATCCTTTCTATTATTCAAATAAACTATTAAGTGTTAGTTATGAAAACTTAATAGTAATATATATACTTAAACCAATGATTTTATACCTCTAATTTCGTGTTTCAAAAAAATTAGACAAACACATGGATTAAATCATCTCATATGCCAAACTCAAGGTATCTCATGTAATCCAAATACTAACTTAAGGCTTAGTCAAAAAATGGATCTCATATCACTTTTTTTATTTATTATCCTAGACTAAGGCTCACTTTAAGTGTCAAAATTCATGGAACATTTCAAAATATAAAAAATAGAGGAAAATATCCCAAATAAAGCTTTATTTTCATCCCAACATATCAAAATTTCATCACCAACTTACCCAAAACAATCACCTCATTTATCATTCAAGAACACATGCTTGTTTCCTTAACTTGAAACTCATATTCATAAATAAATCCATTATCTCTAGAAATAATATTTCATAAAAAATCCAAAATTTTAGTATCTTGAACATTATTTTTAGTCATATCATGATTATAAATCCATTTCAATTCTTACTAATCAGTTTTCCTCAATAAAACTCATATTAAAAAAAATCCGTACACCACTTTACATCACTAAAAAACTATAGAAAACATAAAAAAACCCTATATTTTATTCTCTAGTTTTCATTTGGGTGTTTATCCCTTTAAATAATATATATTTTCATTAAGGTATACTCACCAAAATAGAAGAAATAAAATTAAAAAACTTATAACATTAATAAATTTTTCCCAATAATAAAGTAAAATTCATATTCTCAATACATGAATTTATATAGTAGTGAACAAACCTTTAACACCAAAAACTAACAAAAAAACAGTAATACTCTCTATTACTTCCTTAAAATTTAATCCACCATTATCATTTACATCAAATTCAAAATTTATTTAATCATATTATTAATTTTTTTTTCATTTTATACATGTGATTTCATAATTACATCACCAAAAAACTCTTATAAAATATATAAAAGACATAAAAATTTATGGAAAATTATTTTACAACATTAAAAATTATTTTCTATATCAAATATATCACAAGAATTATTAAATAAAAATAGAGGTGGAAAACTATTATTGAATCACATTATTAAGCTCCAATGAATTCATGAAGTCACATAACCCACACTCATGGAAAAATCCATGTAAGTAATAGAGGCTCAATTCCTCCATTAATATAATGAAATCTCAAAATAATTAGGAAAGAAGTATAAATAAATAATTAAAATGTGATCAAAACTAAACCTCACTTACTTATAATATAACTATATGGTTATTGAAACTCGTATAAAGATGAATCCAATGTATCTTAAAGACCATGATTTCGACAAGAAATAAATAAGAAACCACCACTATAAGTTGGGGGTGAAGGGAATAGTTTAATGGTGAATAAATTTATAAGAGTAGCCTCTAAAATGAAGAAAATGGGAGATTTAATCCAATTCCCTTGATATTTTAATGATGAAAATAGCCCAATTTTAAACCAAACCTATAAATTCTACATGGTACTTAGTCTATGGCCACTGAGTACCCTGTTTTCAACCTAGGTAACCCCCTCCCCTCCATTATCAATTAGGTACCTGGTACTGAACAAAAGGAACCTAGTGGTACCGGTTAGTTTAATTCCAGAATGGTCTACTTGTGAGCTCCATTAAATTATCTACCCTTTACCCTAATCCAAAAAAAAACTAACTCAAATTATGATTAAAATAAATTCAAAATAATTCATGAAACAAACTGGCCGGGGTCAACCCGATATGTCACCTGACCAAACTGGCCATAAGGCCTAGAGAATATTCTCAATTTCCATAGGATGAAGATAATAAACAAGGTAATAAGACCAATTGGGAATTATTTCACCCTCAGAATCAAAATAACCATATCTTATATTCCACCCAAAAATCTGACATGAACCATCTGTATATTAGATACCCATTCACAAAAATAAATAGTTTCATTAATTTTGAAATAAATAAATAGAGTATAACACAATAAAAGTAATCAAAACAACTCATAAACCAAATCATCACATAATTTGAATGTAAAATGATAATAAATATCCCCTATGTGATATAAATAAAAATATGCTTTAGACTGATAAGGCCGATACATAATCATCCCAAAAAATAAAACTAAAACTGAAAAACTACCAACCCTCTTCACTTGACCCATATTCACCCACCACATCCCATACTATCCATCACTAGACCAACTAGAACATAAATCAATAAAGATATCACAACTTGGAAACATAAATATAAATTTAATAGCTAAAACACACATTGGTGTGTATAAAGGGTGTGCCATAAGAAGCCCCCGTAGAATTTCACCAATGATTTTGTGAAATTACATTAAAAATACAGTTCATTAATGATAGGTTTAAATATAAATAAAAAATATATTTTTCATAAATATAAAAAAACAAATATTATTTCAATTCCCTTTTATAAATCCTTCACCCATTTTTAAGAAAAAAATGGTGGAGTAAACCACCAATATATAACCATTTAAAACCTTAAGAAATGATTCTTTAATATTTTCAATACCAAACCAATTCATTACCTGCTTGTCTAATATTCTTAGAAAATTACACATATAAAACAAACCCTTTTATTTATTTAATGTACTATATTCAAATCTTCTTTTTAAATCACTTTAGATAGATATTCTAAATTGAAATAATATAAATAAAACATTGCATAATAAGGCACCATATCATTAATGGAAAAAGGTAAGAAAATAACTATAATTACACAATGATTCCATATAATCCAATAAAACTAGAAGATATAATAAAACAAAAGATGTGAGTCCCCTATAATACCATAAAAAATCACTAGTAATCATGGAAAAATAACTTGTTCCAAGGGTGATATGGTCCTAGAAAATACCAAATAGGAGACCAATATTTGGCCTATTTTTCATCCAAAATAACACAATACCCCTAAATTTCCCACATTGAGTTCATCGTGGAAACTCTATTAACCAGGGAGAAGTATACAATGGGGGAAAATAGGTATCATGTGAGATAAATAGTGTAGAAAAAATATATACCTTTCTATTAGACTAGGTTTAACAATAAAGAACTCATTTGTTGGTGGGAAACAAATGTATCACATAATTAACACATCAATCTACAATAGTAACATAATCATAAATCTCATCTTAGCTCCAACACCCTCAAAATAAACATACCTTATCACATCATACATATATAAAATAATATATATAACAACCCCATGGGGGCCATAGTCCATATTATTCGTAATATAAACTAAGGGGAACACTTGAGAGTATCAAACTCATCATGAAAAGATATTTTATAAAGTAAAAAACATTCCCTTTTAAAAACTGACTTAGAATTCTCATAACTTTTACACCATTTGAAAACCTATAATAAAACATTATTTAAAACCACCCCAAGTAAAAACAAACTTTTAACCTTTCCATACTAAAATGGGGTCAAATACCATTCATTATCATATTTGTTTAAAATAAGACTCTTAGAAATTTCACAAACACTTTTTATTCAAAAAATCACTTTTGAAACTAGAAAACTATTGAAATATTCATTATTCTTTGTTTAAAAAACACTTTAAATACTTTTAATCCACCATGGTTATCACATATAGGTATAATTTGAAAAATGAGGGATTTAGATAAAATCGATCAATTAATGATATATCAATTAAATAAAATGAACAAAAACACTTACCATATTACAAGTGGATGAAAAGTCACCATCAATGGAAAAAGTGTAAATGAGTTGGGAGATGGATTCACAAGTCCCTAAATTTGAATCAGCAAAAACCCTATTTTTTCCCATTATAAACCCTAGGGTATATGGAGGAATATTAATAGTAAAGAAAATGGGTGTAAAGGGAATGGTGAGGAGAGGAAAAAGGGAAAAAGAAGATTTTAACTCAAAAATATACTTAGAGTTGGTAGTGGAGAAGCTTGAAACCCAGGTGGAAGGAGTGGGACCCCCAATATCTCCATGTGTTGAAATAATTAAAGGGGGAGAAAATGGGGGTCCAAACCCCTTAATAATCACATGGGACAAAAATTCACTAAATTTAAAACTGGGTAGAGAAACTCTACAGTGTGGTCCTATAAACCATGGCATAATGCCCCATACCCAAAAACAACCACGATATATCCCACTCATCCATGGTATATGTAACCTCAATTTAGAAAATCCAAAATCCTAATGCCTTGACCATTATGACATGCCCATTCACCTCCATAGTGCAAAAACCATCCGAATAAGTTCCACAATGTAACCTCTCTAGGTCATGGAATAACGCACCCCAATTGAGAAAAATTGGGGACCCCTGACCCTAATTTACCATGGTGGATTCTTCATACTCCACTGCATGGTTGACCTCACCTGAAAACTTAACACTAGAGAAACATGACCCGATGTGGCATGAAATACCTTTTATAAAACAACCACAAATTCCCCAAAAAACTCTACTGAAAAAACTAATATTTTCCATATCATGGCAACTCCATCCATGACATTGACTACTGTATATCAAAGTTATAGAACTCAAAGAGTATCCAAGGAGACCTGAAATGAAGAATAAGCTTAAATTTACCTTAATAACTAAAAATTATATCATACTTAATATCACAATGACATGGGGGTGTCAGAAATCTCCCCACCATGCCAATTTCTTACCCGAAAACATTTTCCATAAAAGTATAAAGTGAAGTAAATAAAAACATAACACCACCATATGATAGGAGGTGGTTGGGTGGGAAAAAAACTATAGAAAATCACAATGAAAAGATCTGCAAAACGTAAAAAATATCCTCAAAATTAATTGGATAACTTCACAAACATCCCCAAATATCTCCAAGTGAAACCCATTCATGATCAAGATATATATGAACTAATAATAATATAGATTTACTATAATTATCCTAACAATTTATAATTCATATAATATGGAGAGACATACTGTAACGTCCCTATTCCGGGTGCCTCCCAAATGTGCCCCGTACTCGGTTGGTCACATGGACTCAAGCACATTTCCTCGAACGCAAGAGGATACCGACTAGCAGCGGGGGCCTTGAATGTGATAGTGGGGAAACTATGACCTCATTGGTAGAGTAACACAATGGAATAACAACAATATACAACAATATAAGTAGTAATACCATACCAAGTAAGTAAACAGTGGAATACTAAAAGTAAATAAACAACTGGAGCACATATATAAATGATGCACATCACATATGCCTCGGAAAATACCCAAACAAGTCACAATTATGGAAATAAAATACTAAACCAAAGTATTAAAAATAGTAAATAACTGCAATAGTATAATACGGCTCCGCTTGGTCCCATGCTCTCTAGATCCTCCACAATCAAGTACCTGATGTAGAAGGGTTCTTACCCTTATCTATACCTGAAACCATATAATCTATTTGGGGTCCAAAAGCATTACCCCAATAGGGTGTGAGATGAATCATAGTAGTTAACCACCACAAGGTCTGTGCCTAACTATCAGTGAGTATATTTGATAGGTAATAATGGAAATGTAGCAAAGAAAATAGAAGTACACAAAAGTATCCAAATTCTACAGTTTCAATTTACATTCATTATTATTTAAATGTCCATCAATTAATCAAGTATCACAACAGGTATCTCAAAAGACTGTTTAATATGACTAAATCCAAGTTTGTTCTTTGGCTTGGTAGACATGTCATAAACATTCAATATTTATGTTAACCCTCTAGGTAGCTCACAAATTATAACCCATCTTTCCAAGTAATGGAATAAAAAGGAAAAGACACTATGAGGAAGCTCCCACCATCAATTCCCCCTGTGGCCTTTCCAAAATAACTACAGAGTCTCTAGGAAGCCACTCAACATCAATTCCCCCTGTGGTATCATAACTTAAACAATAGAAAATCTAAGGGAGAACTCACCGTCAATCCCCCATGTGGTCTTGTAGCGTGAAATATAACAGACACTATATGGAAACACTCAATGTAAGTTCCCCCCGTTATAACGACCCAAACTTTACATACATTGTTAATACTTCAAAATTGAAGCACACTTATTACAACATATGACAAAACCACAAAGGACCGTATAGGTATAGTGTCTTTAGAAACTGGGAAACATAAACAACTGGTTCATAAATCTTCTACAGTGTCTCCCATTTATTTCATCATATCTAGAGTCCCTTTTAGCATATTCTACTTAATATCCATCTTCCTGACCTGGGGAAAAGAAAACATAAAAGGGTGAGCTCAAATGCTCAGCAAGGGAAAATAAAGGAAATAAAAATCATATCATATCTTTTTGAAAATCAAAACCTGCAAAAGAGATCATAATATCTTAACATGGAATAAATCATAGAAGTGAAAATGAGATCCCCATAATCATAACATAAAACTTGAAACTTTGTGGCATGCACACATAATCATGGAAAATCATTTCTTGTTAGTCATGACTCATCGCCAAGACTATCTTAGTGGACAAAGTCCCTTTCTGAACCGAGTTCACTCCTCGTTTCAGTCCTGTATCACTGAACCGAAATAACCTTCCGTTCCAGCCATGTCTATCTCATGAGATATAAAATCTTTACCCAATGCATTGGAGGGAGATATAGGTCCCACCCATCTTATAATGAATCCTTTCTTATGTGTGCCACATAATCATAAAACATACATCATCGCATAACACATGAAACAAAAATGGGATTCTTGAAACATCATGACATCATAAATCAATTCATATAAGATAAAGGAATTCATAAAAATAATTCCATCACAACATGATCAAATCAATGTAATAATAGGGATAAAAACAGAACCCTTTATTATCTTATATGGAAAATAATTTTGAAAATCACTTGAACTCCATTCTTGAGGAAAATATCCTTTCTTCTTCAAAAACATTTTTCCTTTCATAACATGTCATATAACTTTAAAATAAAAGAAGTTGATTAAAAATAAACTTGAAAACTTGTAAATGAATCTTCTTGGAAATAATGTTTTAAAAATCCATTCATGCCGTATAAGTTAAAAAAAACATTCTTCGTACTTTTGTCGGAAAAGTCAAAAAGTACCTCGTACGGAAAAACGACAAAAGATTCCTTTCATATTCTTTACTAAAAACTCACCTAAGGGTAAAATTGGATTTAAACTATTGCAAGTGGATGGAAACAATATTTCATATTGAGGGAACATGGATGTGGATGATAAAATACACCCCAATAATACTTACGAATAAACAATCTCGGATAAAAATGAGATTGTGATATTTCCCTTACCTTAGGTCCGATTTGCTTTTTTCGTGTCCGAAGCTCCTGTATAATGGTTTAAATAATGTTATTGACTTATTCCAGAATCATACATATTGATATGAGATCATATATGGTCATATTATTAGCTTCTTGTTAGTAATATTTCATTGTTACTTGTTACTCGGGTCTTTATAACTTTTTGTTCTTATGCGTGTTTTGTCGAATAAATTCTTATTCTTATCTTTAGGTTATAGATAATTCATTTCCAGAATGGTATTAGTGTAGTATATACCATATTAATTCATTCAATTCATTTATATAATTATTATTAAATGAAGATCATGTAGAACGAGTCGCATCACATCGTGGAGACGGTATTCCGTACGTACGCACGAGTGATGATATCGTTCCTATGATCGTGGAATTGTATTGGAGTATATATATATTATTTCAGTATCAATATTACTTCATAATAATCATATGTAGTTACTCATTACACCATTATACCCATCCTTGTAAGGTGATGGTGGAAAATAGATTACACCACGGCGTGGAGACGGTATTCCGTACGTACGCACGCGCGGTGATTTCATTTTTCCGTAGGATGGATAGAAGGTGAATTAGGGTTGTTTCATATTTATAATAACATATCAGTATGTAAGTAATACTGATTTTATTACTTTATCATGAAACAACTAAAGAAGAAGAAGTTGAAGAAGAAAGAAATTGAAAAGATCGGTAATGGATATTACCTCTTCTTTGGAACGCCTCTTTGAATCCTCCACTTAAGGAACTAAGATTGGTCTTTGGAGAAGACCAGGACCTCTAGGATTATTCTAGGGAAGTGGAGAGGAGAAAATGGCAGGGGTTGGCCGAGCTTGAGTGCTCAATTTGGTGTGAGGAGGAGGGGGAGGAGGTGCCCTTTTATAAGGGAGGAGAGGGGCACCTTAGGAATATCTCAAAATATTATTTTATATTAAAGTCAAAATCGGTTTATAATGGTTCCAAAGGGTCTTATTTAGAAGATAAAGTGGGGAAGGGTCGAAATCCTATCAACCAATAGGATTTATACAAGTTTAGGGTATTATTTTAACCTTATCAATTAGATTTAACTCTAAGTTAAATAATTTAACTTTTACCATGTCTTTTTGTTTTCTTTCACTATATGGTTAATACACTTACTATAACATGCCAAACGAACCCCAAATTTTTTATTATTAAAATATATATCCTTATCTAAGTCATTTGGCCGAACCTTAGATTTTTAGGAATAAAATAACAATTAATAATATAATATTTGATTTAAAAACTATTTTGTGTCAATTTTGACACTATTTGATATATGATTTTTGTGAAAGTCATAAAAGAATTATATGTTCAAACCAAGTTAATTAAATCAACATTAATATATCATAGTAACCTATAAAATTAGTTGAATTCATAAAAAGTCTCAAATTACATTTATTTTGGTGTTTATAACATCAATTATGTCAATATTTCATTAATAAGATAATTACTGCATCATCTTTGTGTCATAAATAAATTACATTATTTGATGTCTAAAAATTACAAATAAAATATCATCATGTAGGAAATCTTTTTAGATTTCTAATGAATATTTACAATCGAATTTATCTTATGTATAACCCCATATTAAAAATTATTTACTTATTAAACCTTGATTTTAACTATTTTAACCCTTCTTTAAATAAATTAATGATAAATGTCCTAATCTAATCCAAGTGGGCCTAAATGGTCATATTTTATTCCTAAGTTTGTTTTTGGTCGAATTAAACTTGTCCAATAGAATTAGGACATGTGTTAGGGTAATATTAATATCATATTTACCCTTAGTTACCCTATTTACTATTAACCGCGGTAAAAATCGTAAAAAGTTACTATTCACCAAAAAATTATTTTCATCTCATTGAACCACATTTTAGTCCTTGATATTAACAGTGTCTCTCGGATTTTCGAAATTCCATTCACAGAAGCGGTAAAATTAAGTTTTATGCAAAATTCAGTTTTTAACCTACCACTTAGTGGTTTCACTATTCATCAAAAATTGGAAGTTTTCAGAAAAATACCAAAATTTCACCCTAGGCTAATTTCGATATTCTGAGTCCAAAAATGAAGTCCATTTTGAAAAATAAAATTTATAAAATTTCAAAAAGTGGTTATTACTATTCATAACGGCTAGTTTTAATAGCATATTGTTGTTTAGTGAAACTCGGTATTGCGTACGACGCAAGCTATCGAGGAAGGTCGCGATTGCGTGTAAAGAAAGTCAAGCAGGTGTTGCGTAGAAAGAGATTCCTTTGATAATTTATATAACATAAAAGTCTCGGGTGTTACATTCTACCCCCCTTAAAAGAATTTCGCCCTCGAAATTCATCACTTTGTAACAAACAGATGAGGATACTTCTCCCTCATCATATCCTCAAGCTCCCATGTAGCTTCTTCAAGTTGGTGGTTCCTACATAAAACTTTCACCAAGCGAGTGGTCTTGTTTCGTAGGACTTTTTCGCTACGATCCAGAATCTCTATCGGCTGTTCTTCATAAGAAAGATCTTGCTCCAGCGGTACAACTTCTGAGCTGAGTACATGTGAAGGATCTGGTATGTACTTTCTCAGGAGAGATACATGGAACACATCGTGAACTTGAGAGAGATTCGGTGGAAGCGTCAATCGGTAAGCTACCTTCCCAACACGATCCAGTATTTCAAAAGGACCGATATATCTAGGGCTCAACTTCCCCTTCTTCCCAAATCTCATAACCCTCTTCCAGGGAGATATTCGTAAGAACACTTTATCGCCCACTTCAAACTCTAGGTCTTTTCTTCGGTTGTCGGCATAACTTTTCTATCGACTCTGAGCTGCTCTTATGTGTTGTTGAATAGATCTGACCTTTTCTGCCATTTCATCAACGAGATCAGGTCCTAATAGATTTCTTTCCCCAACTTCATCCCAGCAAGTTGGAGTCCTGCATTTCTTTCCATAGAGAGCTTCATAAGGAGCCATCTGAATACTGGAGTGAAAGTTATTATTATAAGAAAATTCCACCAAAGGTAGGTGTTGATCCCAACCTCCTTTGAAATCCATAGAGCATGCTCTCAACATATCTTCTAGGGTTTGAATTGTTCTCTCAGACTGACCGTCTGTCTGGGGATGATAAGCAGTGCTGAAACTCAACTCTGTATCCAGAGTATGCTGAAGACTTCGCCAGAACTTCGAGGTAAATCTCGGATCCCGATCAGATATAATAGAAAGTGGTACTCCATGTAATCTTACCACTTCCTTTACATATATCCTGGCAAGCTGATCTAGAGAGAAATCCTCTCTAATAGGAATGAAGTGTGCAGACTTTGTAAGACGATCAACTATGACCCAGATAGCATTATTTCCTTTGGATGTTTTAGGAAGTCCTGTGACAAAGTCCATAGTGATGTTTTCCCATTTCCATTCGGGTATGGGTAATGGTTGTAACATCCCCTTAGACTTCTGTCTCTCAGCTTTAACTTGTTGACAAACCAAGCATCGAGAGACATATTCAGCAACATCTCTTTTCATGCCATCCCACCAGAAGTACTCTTTCAGGTCCCTATACATCTTCGTGCTTCCAGGATGAATAGAGAATGAAGAACTATGAGCCTCATCCAGAAGCTCCTGCTTTAATTCAGGGATGGGAGGAACACAAACCCGATTCCTGAACTTTATTATCCCATCACAATCAAGGTTGAATTCAGGAACATTTCTCACCTTCTTTTGTAACTCGACATCTTCTTTCTGTGCCTCTTTAATCTTCACATGTATAGATGGTTGAACATTCATTTGAGAAAGATAAGATTTTTCCCCTTCCATTATAATTCCAAGATCCATCCTTTGTAAATCCATAAATATTGGATCTTTTGTGATCCTCATCATGGATAAACTAGCATGGTCTTGTCGACTTAATGCATCTGCCACCTTGTTTGCTTTCCCAGGGTGGTAATGGATTGAGCAGTCATAATCCTTAATCAGTTCCAACCATCTTCTTTGACGCATATTCAACTCCTTTTGTGTGAAAATATACTTGTAAACTTTTATGATCAGTATAAATATCACACCTTTCACCATAAAGGTAATGCCTCCAAATCTTTAATGCAAAGATTACCGCAGCCAACTCCAAATCATGTGTTGGGTAATTTTGCTCATGGATTTTCAACTGTCGTGAGGCATAAGCTATCACCATATCATTTTGCATAAGAACACACCCCAATCCCTTCTTGGATGCATCACTGTAGATCACAAACCTTTCTCCACTACAAGGCAGTGTGAGCACAGGTGCACTGGATAACCTTCTTTTCAACTCCTTGAAATTCTCTTCACATTCCTCTGTCCAGACAAACTTAACTCCTTTCCGAGTCAACTTGGTGAGTGGATTAGATAATCGTGAAAAATCTTTTACAAAACGTTGATAATATCCAGCCAAACCAAGAAAACTTCGGATCTCAGTTACTGTTGTTGGTCTCGACCATCTTTCGATAACCTCTGTTTTTGCTGGATCCACAGATATCCCCTCTTTTGAGATTATGTGACCAAGAAATGCAACTTTTTGAAGCCAAAATTCACACTTGGTAAATTTGGCATAAAGCTTCTCCTTTCTCAGGGTCTTCAATATAATTCTCAAGTGATCTTCATGCTATTCCTTTCTCTTTGAATAGACAAGAATATCGTCTATAAAGACTACCACAAATTGATCAAGATAGTCTCTAAAGACTCTATTCATTAGATCCATGAAGATAGCAGGGGCATTAGTAAGACCAAATGGCATCACTATAAATTCATAGTGTCCATACCTTGTACGGAAAGCCGTCTTTGGTATATCCTCCCTTTTGACCCTTAATTGATGATACCCTGAACGAAGATCAATCTTGGAAAAGTATTGAGCTCCGCGTAGTTGGTCAAATAAGTCATCAATGCGTGGGAGAGGATATTTGTTCTTGATAGTGATCTTGTTAAGTTCTCGATAATCAATGCAGAGTCTCATTGATCCATCTTTCTTCTTAACAAATAGAACAGGTGCTCCCCAAGGTGACGCACTAGGGCGTATGAATCCCTTATCAAGATTCTCTTGGAGTTGCTTCTTCAATTCCTGCAACTCAATTGGGGCCATTCTATAAGGTGTCTTTGAAATTGGCAAAGCGCCCGGTATGAGTTCTATTGAAAACTCAACTTCACGATTTGGTGGAAGACCCGGTAATTCCTCTGGAAAGACATCATCAAACTCCCGTACGATAGGCATATTCTTAATCGTGAGTTTCTCACCAACCATTTGAGATAAATAACCTTCATTTAGTGGAATCAATACCCATAAGATGGAAGAAATTTCCACTGGAAGGTTATGTTCATCCTTGCATTGATAGACGATCGTAGATTGATCTGGAATATGAAATGTGACTTCCCTTCTTTGGCAATTGATATGAGCTCCATGTAGAGAGAGCCAATCCATGCCAAGAATCACATCAAATTCCACTAAAGGAAGGATCACAAGATTTGCAGGAAGCACTTTCCCACAAACCTCGATCGGAGAAGAATTATAAACTTTTGATGCGATTGATGTGCCATTAGGTGTTGTCACGGCTAACTCAACATCTAATTGTTGAGGTAATACGGTGATACCCTTAGAAAAGTCTTCAGAAATAAAAGAGTGGGTGGATCCAGAATCAAATAAAACATTTGCTACTTTAGAGTGGATGGTAAGTGTACCTTTCACCACTTCGTTATCGTACTCCACATCGCTGATAGAAATTGCATGTGACTTTCCTTTGTCTTTAGCCTTAAGATTTTGTTGACGTCGACCATCATCATCAACCCTTGGATTTGGGCATTGATTGGCATAATGCCCCATCTCCTTGCACTTGAAACATTGAAGTGTAGTAGGTTCATTTTGTGTATCCCTTCCTTTGTTTGCATCATTAGACATCTTCTTCCCATTATCACGGCATTCAAATGCCCGATGACCTTCCTTTCCACATTTAAAACATTTACTTGTCCCTTTAAGACAACTCCCTCCATGTTTCTTTCCACACTTTGAGCATAATGGAAAGTTCATCTTCTTTTCAGTGTGCTCTTTAGAGTTTCCTTTGAATTCCATCTTCCTCTTCTTATCAAACCCATGTGACTGATGGGTTACTCCAATCTCCATCTCGACTTTGAGAGCACATCGAACGATTTCCTCGTAGCTATTGAAGTCCCTTATGGATAACGCCCTTCGAAGACTTGGTTTTAAGCCACTAAAGAATCGATCGATCTTACTCTCAGGTTGGATAATAATACCAGAAGCGTACCTTGCAAGTCTTGTAAAATTTGCTTCATAGGTACTAACAGATTCATCATCCCTTTGCTTCAGTTCAAGAAACTCTTTCTCCATCTTTGTTCGGAGAATACGAGGGAAGTACTTATTGAAAAATAAGTTCTTGAACTCGTCCCATTCCATAGACTCAATTTCATCCCTTTGCCTCGTATTCTTAACAAGATTCCACCATTGATCAGCATCTCCTTCCAAACGGTACACTGCTAGGATGACTTTATCATGCTCAGAACATTGAAGAACTGAAAATATCTTTTCAGTAGTACTAATCCATTGTTCAGCAACTAATGGATCAGTAGACCCGCTGAAAGAAGGTGGACGCTGCCTCATGAAGGATTCAACAGAATTTTGCTCCCTCCTTTGCTCGTTTGGAAATCCTGCATGATTCATAGCTTGAGAAAGTTGTGTGAGCATGGCTACAAGATTTTTCATTCCATCTCCCATATCGTTTGGTTGCTCAGGGGGACAATCATTGCATTTCCCATCGCATTCCGCATTAACACGGTTCCTTCGGGTTCCAGCCATTGACTAAAACCAAGAAGAATAGTGTGAGCAACACTAATTATAATAGGAAACCACATAATTCAAGAATAAAATTTTCATGCTTATGGTCTTATCCTAGGTTATTCAAGGCCATTTCTAAAACACTAAGATTGTGTACTATGCTTAGACTTATTCTTAGGGTTCTTACTAAGGCTTTCACATCCTAGTTTCCAAAGGTTGACTATACCTTTCCTCTGATACCAACTATAACGACCCAAACTTTACATAAATTGTTAATACTTCAAAATTGAAGCACACTTATTACAACATATGACAAAACCACAAAGGACCGTATAGGTATAGTGTCTTTAGAAACTGGGAAACATAAACAACTGGTTCATAAATCTTCTACAGTGTCTCCCATTTATTTCATCATATCTAGAGTCCCTTTTAGCATATTCTACTTAATATCCATCTTCCTGACCTGGGGAAAAGAAAACATAAAAGGGTGAGCTCAAATGCTCAGCAAGGGCAAATAAAGGAAATAAAAATCATATCATATCTTTTTGAAAATCAAAACCTGCAAAAGAGATCATAATATCTTAACATGGAATAAATCATAGAAGTGAAAATGAGATCCCCATAATCATAACATAAAACTTGAAACTTTGTGGCATGCACACATAATCATGGAAAATCATTTCTTGTTAGTCATGACTCATCGCCAAGACTATCTTAGTGGACAAAGTCCCTTTCTGAACCGAGTTCACTCCTCGTTTCAGTCCTGTATCACTGAACCGAAATAACCTTCCGTTCCAGCCATGTCTATCTCATGAGATATAAAATCTTTACCCAATGCATTGGAGGGAGATATAGGTCCCACCCATCTTATAATGAATCCTTTCTTATGTGTTCCACATAATCATAAAACATACATCATCGCATAACACATGAAACAAAAATGGGATTCTTGAAACATCATGACATCATAAATCAATTCATATAAGATAAAGGAATTCATAAAAATAATTCCATCACAACATGATCAAATCAATGTAATAATAGGTATAAAAACAGAACCCTTTATTATCTTAGATGGAAAATAATTTTGAAAATCACTTGAACTCCATTCTTGAGGAAAATATCCTTTCTTCTTCAAAAACATTTTTCCTTTCATAACATGTCATATAACTTTAAAATAAAAGAAGTTGATTAAAAATAAACTTGAAAACTTGTAAAGGAAGCTTCTTGGAAATAATGTTTTAAAAATCCATTCATTCCGTATAAGTTAAAAAAAACATTCTTCGTACTTTTGTCGGAAAAGTCAAAAAGTACCTCGTACGGAAAAACGACAAAAGATTCCTTTCATATTCTTTACTAAAAACTCACCTAAGGGTAAAATTGGATTTAAACTATTGTAAGTGGATGGAAACAATATTTCATATTGAGGGAACATGGATGTGGATGATAAAATACACCCCAATAATACTTACGAATAAACAATCTCGGATAAAAATGAGATTGTGATATTTCCCTTACCTTAGGTCCGATTTGCTTTTTTCGTGTCCGAAGCTCCTGTATAATGGTTTAAATAATGTTATTGACTTATTCCAGAATCATACATATTGATATGAGATCATATATGGTCATATTATTAGCTTCTTGTTAGTAATATTTCATTGTTACTTGTTACTCGGGTCTTTATAACTTTTTGTTCTTATGCGTGTTTTGTCGAATAAATTCTTATTCTTATCTTTAGGTTATAGATAATTCATTTCCAGAATGGTATTAGTGTAGTATATACCATATTAATTCATTCAATTCATTTATATAATTATTATGAAATGAAGATCATGTAGAACGAGTCGCATCATATCGTGGAGACGGTATTCCGTACGTACGCACGAGTGATGATATCGTTCCTATGATCGTGGAATTGTATTAGAGTATATATATATTATTTCAGTATCAATATTACTTCATAATAATCATATGTAGTTACTCATTACACCATTATACCCATCCTTGTAAGGTGATGGTGGAAAATAGATTACACCACGGCGTGGAGACGGTATTCCGTACGTACGCACGCACGGTGATTTCATTTTTCCGTAGGATGGATAGAAGGTGAATTAGGGTTGTTTCATATTTATAATAACATATCAGTATGTAAGTAATACTGATGTTATTACTTTATCATGAAACAACTAAATAAGAAGAAGTTGAAGAAGAAAGAAATTGAAAAGATCGGTAATGGATATTACCTCTTCTTTGGAACGCCTCTTTGAATCCTCCACTTAAGGAACTAAGATTGGTCTTTGGAGAAGACCAGGACCTCTAGGATTATTCTAGGGAAGTGGAGAGGAGAAAATGGCAGGGGTTGGCCGAGCTTGAGTGCTCAATTTGGTGTGAGGAGGAGGGGGAGGAGGTGCCCTTTTATAAGGGAGGAGAGGGGCACCTTAGGAATATCTCAAAATATTATTTTATATTAAAGTCAAAATCGGTTTATAATGGTTCCAAAGGGTCTTATTTCGAAGATAAAGTGGGGAAGGGTCGAAATCCTATCAACCAATAGGATTTATACAAGTTTAGGGTATTATTTTAACCTTATCAATTAGATTTAACTCTAAGTTAAATAATTTAACTTTTACCATGTCTTTTTGTTTTCTTTCACTATATGGTTAATACACTTACTATAACATGCCAAACGAACCCCAAATTTTTTATTATTAAAATATATATCCTTATCTAAGTCATTTGGCCGAACCTTAGATTTTTAGGAATAAAATAACAATTAATAATATAATATTTGATTTAAAAACTATTTTGTGTCAATTTTGACACTATTTGATATATGATTTTTGTGAAAGTCATAAAAGAATTATATGTTCAAAACAAGTTGATTAAATCAACATTAATATATCATAGTAACCTATAAAATTAGTTGAATTCATAAAAAGTCTCAAATTACATTTATTTTGGTGTTTATAACATCAATTATGTCAATATTTCATTAATAAGATAATTACTGCATCATCTTTGTGTCATAAATAAATTACATTATTTGATGTCTAAAAATTACAAATAAAATATCATCATGTAGGAAATCTTTTTATCTTTCTAATGAATATTTACAATCGAATTTATCTTATGTATAACCCCATATTAAAAATGATTTACTTATTGAACCTTGATTTTAACTATTTTAACCCTTCTTTAAATAAATTAATGATAAATGTCCTAATCTAATCCAAGTGGGCCTAAATGGTCATATTTTATTCCTAAGTTTGTTTTTGGTCGAATTACACTTGTCCAATAGAATTAGGACATGTGTTAGGGTAATATTAATCTCATATTTACCCTTAGTTACGCTATTTACTATTAACCGCGGTAAAAATCGTAAAAAGTTACTATTCACCAAAAAATTATTTTCATCTCATTGAACCACATTTTAGTCCTTGATATTAACCGTGTCTCTCGGATTTTCGAAATTCCATTCACAGAAGCGGTAAAATTAAGTTTTATGCAAAATTCAGTTTTTAACCTACCACTTAGTGGTTTCACTATTCATCAAAAATTGAAAGTTTTCAGAAAAATACCAAAATTTCACCCTAGGCTAATTTCGATATTCTGAGTCCAAAAATGAAGTCCATTTTGAAAAATAAAATTTATAATATTTCAAAAAGTGGTTATTACTATTCATAACGGCTAGTTTTAATAGCATATTGTTGTTTAGTGAAACTCGGTATTGCGTACGACGCAAGCTATCGAGGAAGGTCGCGATTGCGTGTAAAGCAAGTCAAGTAGGTGTTGCGTAGAAAAAGATTCCTTTGATAATTTATATAACATAAAAGTCTCGGGTGTTACACCCGTGGTCTCGTAGCGTGAAATATAACAAACACTCTGAGGAAGAACTCAACATTAATTCCCATGGTGGTCTAACTACACTAGATTCTCATAGCCCTATGCAATTAAATCATGCATAAACGATATCAAGAAGACCAAATTAATCTCAACTACTACACGACTAAACAATTACAATGCATATCACAAGCATTTAACAAGTAGTAAAGTCAAATAGTTCCATCTTATCTAGAAAGGAAAGGAAGCAAGGTATGCCTCATATGCAACCTGGACCAAATGTCCCTAAACATTCAAACAAGGAAACACAGTCATGAGGTGTTTCTTAAATATGAAATTTCATATAATATCATATCAACAAACCCTTAATCCAACAATAAATCTAAGGAATATAAAATAGGGTTCAATTTCCTAAACACGAAATACCCAAAACATGGGTCATGGGTACTTTGTCATATAAAACTCAAAGACAAATAATGAAAGGAATGAAAACACCTAACTTGACATTATACAATGAACATTCTCGAACATCAGCCCTTGAATCGGCATAGAACGATGAGATCTACAAAAACATAAAAAATGTTCAACCTTGAATAACTTTAGAGAGAGAAGAAATAAGGAAGATATGATCTAAGAGAAGGAAGGACTCCCTAGTGGGATTCCAATGTACCCATCGGAGATCGAATCAGATAATAGATGACAGATCGGTGGCTCAGAGAAGAATCAGCCTTATGTCGCTCTCTGGTTCAAGATACGAGAAGAAGAAGATTTTTTGGGGGATTAGACGTGACCCTGATCTGATTTATCGAATAAAATAAAAATTAAATGGAATTTTTTTTTAATTTACATGCCATCTACATGCCTCAACCATCCCACACTTTAGGAGGTCACCAGGTTAACAAACACGACCATGTCTCAGCCATTACATGACCAGTGCACGACTACCCGCAATAACCTGGTACATAGTGTGTACTCCCAAGTACACGGTCTGTACGTCTAAAATTTCCAAAAAACTCCCCCTTTTCTCAAAAACACCTAAAATCAAGATCCATACCAGAAATTATGACCTATGTTCTTACAAACCCCCCTTTAAAGAAATTTATCCTTGAATTTTTCAAACAAGGTGGCAAATAAGGATCCTCAAATAGCTCCAGCCACTGCGTTCGCACATCAGTTTCCCTCTCCCAAGTCTTGTCCTGCACTTGGTCGTGCTTTCACAACACCCATATAATAGGAACATACCAGCCACAGAGAACCTTCACATTGTGATAAAAAACCTGAATAGGATGGTCCTCAAATGATACATCCACCTCCAACTCAACATCCTCGGGTTGAAAAACGTGAGAATGTTTTGAGAAGTAACACCATAGCTGAGAAATGTTGAAGATGTCGCACATAGCCCGATACCTTTGAGGTAACTGCAACTGATAAGCAACCATCCCAACTCTCTCCCAAACCTCAAACAACCCAACATATCTCAGTGAAAGATTTCCCTATCTCATAATCCTTTGGTGTCCCAACCTCAGTGTGACACGTAAGAAAACCTAATCTCCAAAATCAAACTCGATAGGTCATCTCTGTTGATCAACATAATACTTCTACCAAGATTGTGCAATATCCATATGCTTCCGAATCAACTCCACCTGCTCAGTGGTATCTTAGATAAGATGAGTTCCTAGCATGATCGCCTCTCCTATATCTAGCCAACATAGGGGTGATTGGAATGACCTACCATTCAAAGCCTCATAAGGTGACATATGAATATTTCCCTGAATAATATTATTGTACAAAAACTCCACCAGAGGTATCTGTTTCTCCCAAGAACCTCCAAAATCTAGGATTCATGCTCAAAGCATGTACTCCAGCACCTGAATCGTGTGCTTGGACTGACCATCTGTCTGGGGATGGTAAGTTGTACTCAAAAGTACTTGTGTACCCAAATACCTTTGTGGTCCCTACCAGACATGAGAAGTAAAATGGGAATCTCTGTCTAAAACGATAGAGCACAAAACCCCATGTAAACGTACAATCTCTAGGATGTACAACCTTCCAAGCTCATCAACAATAAAGGTCTCTTTAATCAGTAAGAAGTGTGAAACCTTCGTGAGTCTGTCAATGAAAACCCAAACTGCATCATTCCCTTGAGGCGATCTCGATAAACCTATCATGAAATCCATCACGACATCATCCCACATCCACTAGGGAATGGGTAACTGTAATAAAAGCCCTACTAGTTGCTGAGACTTGGCCATCACCTGCAGAAATGTGGAACAACTCATCACAAAACCAGCAAAATCCCTCTTCATACCTGGCCACCAATACTAAAGGTGTATATCTTGATACATCTTGTTTACCCCAGGATGAACTTCCCAAATTAAGGAATGAAAATCCTACAAAAGATCCTCGTGTATGTTTGCTGACACCCATATGTATCCATGGAAATGCAAGATCTCATCCTCACATACGGTCCATCCAGGAGTAGGGTCCTCGCCTGACACACACTCCCATAGGAATAGGCCTTTGGAGTCTGATAACTTCCTCATTCATAGCCGATCTAGTAGAGTAGAGGTAACAACTACAAAAGAAAGAAAAGTCTACCCCTATCTATCATGAACCTCCAAATGCATCTCAGAGAACAGTTCCATAAGCTGCCACTAACTTCTGGCTTCCTGAACTACCTGTATCTGAGTCCTCTCGATCAACGCATCCGGCACTACGTTGCCTTTCCCAAGTGTGTATGAAAGTTGAATTTAAAAAGACTAAAGGTACTCAACCCACCTTCATCGTCTCAAATTTAGATCATGTTGAGTAAAGATATAGTTGAGACTTTTTTGGTAAGGGTATACCAAAAAATTCTTTCCCAAAAGATAATGTCTCTAATAGCATAAAGCATGAACAACTATAGCTAACTCGAGATCGTTTGTCACGACCCGCCCTCGGGGCCCGTGCCGTGACTACCCCAAGCCCGCCTTCCATAGGCCAGGGGCTGGAGACTAGCACCAAGGTGTAAATCCCAGTAAAAAGGGAAGGCATTGCCTTTGAAAAGTAAACAAACACCACAGAGTGAGCAAGCGGAAAGTAAACACTAAGTGAAAACAGAGTACAACTGAAAGTGCGGAAAAGTAAATGGGCCAGTATAAAAACCCATACTGAAAGTAAAGTACAACTCGAAAGGGAAAACAACAACTGTAAAGTAAAGCTGCTACTCTGAGCTGTCCACTGGAAATCCCACCTGAAGGGTGGGTACAGATAGCTCCACTGCTCCTCCGGTCCCGCCGTCCGCTCCGAACACGTCCCGCCCAGTGGTCCACCTCTAGGTACCGTTCTGCTCTGCAAGCCTCAGCCAAGATCAACGCTGTCCGTCGTCTGCAACCAACACAACGTAGTGTGGGCATAGCCCGTGCAGGGGTGAGTATAAGCTACTCAGTAGGGACCTCGAGACCCCTGAAGGTCTCCCAAAATCCACAAAGGATAAACCACAAAGGTGAGATACAAAAACGAAGTAACAACCGACACTGCTTAGGTATATGCCCATATATATACCTAAGTCATCAATTCCAATACGCTCCAACCTCCGAGCCCAAGTACAACTCAGTCCACTCAGGAAAGTATACGTATTCCACACAGGAAAGCAAAACAAAATCCACACAGGATAGCACAACACAATCCACACAGGATAGCAACAGGATTCAGCTCACACAAGTATACTTCTTCGAAAGACTATAAAGATGATCTCTGATCCATCAAAGTCGTCAGACCCACGAAGGATCGATAGGTAACTAACCCCCGCAAAGACCCACACAGGATCGGGCCCACACAAGACCTGTAGGCGCTGGTTCACAGAGGACCACTGAGCGCAAGGACCCACACAGGATCGGACCCACACAGGATCGGGCCCACACAGGACCTGTAGCACTGATCCACGTAGGATCGCTGAGTGCTGTAGTCGTCGTCGAATCCACCAAGGATCTCTGTACTGTCGTCGTCGCAGTCACAGTAGCAGTAGCAGTAGCAGTAGCAGTCACAGTCGCAGCCAGCACTAGGGTTCCCGCACACAGCAAGCTCGTTCGGGAGGGTCCGCTCCACGAGCCGAGAGGCTGATACATCAACTGTCACAAAGTCCAGAGTTGATGTATCCAAAAGTTCCGTATCGTCAACAGGAACTCAATGCAACAGACGGCGCGTCGATCGGACGCCCGGTCTGAGAGTTATTGGCCTTTTCGTCCCAGGGGCCCGGTTGGTTTTTAAGGAAAAACCAACCCGACCATACTCCACCTGCGTCCAAACCTTGGGCGGAGTATTCCAAAAGATCCGTCTCACTAAGAGGAACACAACAAAGCTGACGGCACGTCAATCGGACGTCCGTAGCTCAAGATATGAGCGTTTCCGCTCCGAGGGCCCGGTTGGTTTCGTGTACGAACCAACCCGACTGAACTCAAAGTATTCCGAAACTTTGAGTGCGATATACCGAATCGACCGTCTCGATCCAAGGATCGCATCGCCACTGACGGTTCGTCAATAGGAGGTCTGTGGCTCAAGTTATGGCCAAAAGACCGAAGTCATTTCGAAAAAGGGGGGTCCGGGTCCGGGCCGACCCGGCCCGGCCGGCGGCGCGGTCCGGCGCGGCCCGACCGGCGGCGGCACGGCCTGGGCGCTGCTCGTGGCCACGTGCGGGGGGCGAGGCCCCCGCCCCTCCTTGCTGGCGGCGCGGCTGAAGCCGCGCCTTAGGAGAAAACCGGCCCCCCTCGTGGGGGCCTGCCTTGAGGAAAACGGGGGGCCGCCTACCCCCCCCCCCCTTTATGAAACTGGCCCCCCCTCTTAATGGGGGGCATTCAAGGTGAACGGGGGAATTAAATTCCCCCAGTTTTTCCCCTTCCGGCCGGCCCTGACTTGGCCGGTCAGTTCTTCTTCAACGGGACCGGCAAAGCCGGTCCCCTTCCGGCTTCCGACACCGGCGGCCCGGCTGGCCGCCGGTCCTCTCGTCCCGCCGCGTCCCGGAACCGGCCGCGGCCTTCGTCGTTCAGCGCGGTGCGACGACACCGTGCCCCACCGCCGCGGCTCCGCTCCGGCCGCGGTGCCTTCAAATCTCTTCGACGCAGCGCGACGGCGTCGCGTCCTTGCATTATTTTACAACGCGGCGTGACGGCGCCACACATTTCTTGTCGTAAGATCCTGCGCGGTGCGACGGCACCACGCCTCACCCGTCTCAATCCACAACAAAATCAATATGAAAAGGAGGAGGGTTGGCCGTGTTCGTACGGTCCGACCCCCTCGCGTTAATTGCTAACAATTGGATAAATTTCACGAAGAAATATTCTCGGGTATAAATCATGAACCAAAGAAATAATTAAAACCCTACCTCAAATTCAAGATCGATGATCGTCAACGACCCGCGGAAGACAACGTCGCGGAGGTCAGTCATCGCGGTAATCGTTCGTCAATTCTGTTGACGAAGAGGTACGTCTGAAGAGGTACGTCGTTGGTGAATCTTTGTAAGCTGATGAAGGAAGTCCGAGGAGGAAGTGGCGTTCCCTTTCGTTGACACGGAAGGCGTCGTCGATCTTCGGAAACAACCGGCTATGAAGAAGAGAGGAGCAGCGTTCTTCGTCGGAGCTCGAAGGTTCTTCGCGTTCCTTGTCAAAGTTTGAAGAAGAAGAAGGAGCTCCCAAATCCTCTCAAGATGGCTAAACAAAATAAAATAAGCTAAGGCTTATTTTATTTACACAAACATCAACTTGAATTTCAAAGGTTTGAAATTCAAATCAACCCACCTTAATTAATTAAACCAAGTTGTCAAACATTAATTAAAGGGGTTATAGGGGAGTTTTGAGAGAAGATGAGGAGTTGGGGTTTGTGTGGGCCCCACCAGACTTAATCCTCCCAAGGGAGGTTAAGTGGATGTGGGTACCACCCCTAACTCCCTTTAGGAGGTTATAACTAACAAAAAAAGAAATAAAATATGTTTCCACAATTTATTTAACTTTATTTTAAAAACCCCAAAACTAACTCTCAACCCGCAATAAACGCAACCTCGGAAAAGGTCTCCTTAAGCGAATATCGGCGCTTCGAGTTCATCAGTGTCCTCAGAATTTGATTCCGGGCACCGGTTCAAAAGTTAGAAATTCCCGTTCGTTCGTTCACTGAATGTACCCGAGCCAAACTTCAGAAAATGATTCCGGGCACTCCGGGCCTCGGAATCAAGTGCCGTCAGAAACCGCGTTCTTGTAAAATTCCAAAGAAAATTAAGAAAAAATTTCCCTTGAATTTTATGGGTCTTTACATTACTCCCACCTCTGGGCTTTACGTCCCTGTAAAGATACATCAAAAACTAGGGAAACAAACGAGGGTACTGAGCACGCATCTGAGCCTCCCGCTCCCATGTGCTCTCCTAGAGGTTCCCGTGCTGCCATCTGATGCGCACAAGAGGAATCGATCGCCCATGTAGGACCCTCTCCTTTCGATCCTCTATCTCCACCGGGACCTCCGTAAAAGTCGCCCCATCATCAACGTCAAGCTCCCCATCGTCAATGATGTGCGTCGGGTCATGCACGTATCTCCTCAGCTGAGATACGTGGAAGACGTCGTGCAGCCGGTGCAACTGAGGTGGTAGAGCCAGGCGATAAGCCACCTCGCCAATCCTTCTGAGGACCTGGAAGGGTCCGATGAAGCGCGGAGATAACTTGCCGCCTCGGCCAAATCTCTGTATACCACGTCGAGGTGAGACCCGCAAGAAGACGTGGTCGCCATCCTCGAACTCTAGTGGCCTCCGCCTCCTGTCAGCGTATGACTTCTGCCGGCTCTGAGCTGTCCTCATCCACTCTTGGATGACCTAGACCTTCTCTGTCGTGGCCTAGACCATCTCCGTTCCCACAAGTGCTAACTTCCCAGGGTCTGTCCAGCACAAAGGAGATCTACAAGGTCGGCCGTACAACGCCTCATACGGTGCCATCCCGATGGTGGAGTGGTAGCTGTTGTTGTACGCAAACTCCACCAAGGGTAGGTGGTCCTCCCAGCTGCAACCAAAGTCGAGGACACATGCGCGGAGCATATCCTCGAGAGTCTGGATGGTCCTCTCCGTCTGACCATCCGTCTGAGGGTTAAAGGCTGTGCTCAGACGTAGCTGCGTCCCGAACGCCTCCTGTAACCCCTTCCAAAGCCGGGAAGTAAAGCGAGCATCTCGATCGGAGACGATAGATGATGGCACACCGTGGAGCCGCACAATCTCCTGAACGTAGAGACGTCCCAAGCTCTCCACTGAGCCCTGCTCTCTGATGGGTAAGAAGTGTCCCGACTTGGTGAGTCGGTCAACAATCTCCCAAATGGAGTCGTGACCTCTGGAAGTGCGTGGAATTCCAGTCACGAAATCCATAGATATCCCGTCCCACTTCCACTCCGGGACCTCCAAGGGATGTACCAAGCCTGCTGGTACCTGATGCTCTGCCTTCACCTGCTGGCAGGTGAGGCATCGAGAAACGAACTCTGCTACAGCCTTCTTCATGCCCGACCACTAGTGCTGTCGTCTGAGATCCTGGTACATCTTCGCCACTCCTGGATGTACCGCCAAAGGAGAAGTGTGAAACTCTCTCAACACCTCCTCTCGCAAAGCGACTGGTACCATGGTACGTCCTCTGAAAAGGATGTCGTGCTCTACTCCAAGGGAGAAACCATAAGGTGCCTGTCCTGAGGATATCTGTGCACGCCATGTCTCACAGTCAGCGTCCTCACGTTGTGCCTCTCGGACCTGCTGTAGTAGAGGAGGGGTGACTGTGAGAGACTGGAGGAAGGCTTCTCCATCTCTATCCACGAAGGATATCTGCAAAGAGGCTAGCTGCTCCGTCGCCTCCTCAAGTAGCTGAATGCCCGTCCTCCTGCTGAGGGCATCGACTACCACGTTCCCCTTCCCAGGAGTATAGACTATCTCAAAGTCATAGTCCTGGAGGAACTCGAGCCATCACCGCTGTCTCAGGTTCAGGTCCTTCTGCGAGAAGATATACCTGAGACTATGATGATCAGAGAAGACTGTAAAGTGCTCGCCCATCAGGTAATGTCGCCATGTCTTCAGAGCGTAGACCACTGCTGCTAACTCCAGGTCATGGGTAGCGTAGTTCTGCTCATGCGACCTCAACTGACGTGATCCATAGGCGATCACTGCCCGTTCCTGAATCAGAACACATCCGTGTCCAGTCCCTGATGCATCGCAGTAGACTACGTACCCTACTCCTTCCTCAGGCAACCTCAAGATAGGTGCGCTGGTCAATCTCTGTCTCAGCTCCTGGAAGCTCTGCTGACATTTTTCTGACCACACGAAGGGTTTCCCCTTCCTCCTTAACATACGGCAAAGCTGCAAAGATTTCTCCTTTGTCGAAAAGTGAAATCCGGTCTCATCCCCTGGATGAACCACGTTCCTTGCCTAAAATAGTCAATCCCGTCATGATTTGTTAATTCATGGCATGGATGACGTCGTAAGGCCTCGACGCTGCTACCAAGAGATCCAACCATTACTCCCACCTCCAAGGGTTGAGTCACACTGTCGGCATCAGTGTGTGGTCACTGGGTCTCCTCCAGTAAGAATCTCGCAAGTGAGGGTCAAGTCAACAGTTTTTAACCGGCACCTCTTAGTAAAAACAAACAAAAGACAAGAAAGCAAAATTCACCAAAGCAAGTGTCATTTAATACTTCAACTCAAAGTACAAGGACACAAGGCAACACAAACTACGAAGCTAGAGGCATTATGGGCAAAGGCCTCTATACCTGGAGCTAGTCCCGCACTAGTCCACCTACTTCTGGAGCTCCATGATCGTAAGCTTCAACTGCCTGAAGCTGTGCTCTCCCCTGAGGTCGGGGTGGACCTCCTAGTGGTGGTGGTGGTAGAGCCTCATAGCGTCGCCCACCACCTGCTGCTCGGCCAGTTCCTCTGCCTCGTCTGCCTCCTCCCTGCGGACCGCCACGGTCGACCCTCTGCCTCTGCCTCAGTGGTCCCTCAACCGTCTGCTGCTCCTCGGCACGGCGGGTCGGGCAGTCACGAGCCATGTGGCCCTGCCCGCCGCACGATTAGCACTGCCTGCCTCTCGAAAGACTGGCTCCTCGCTGTGTGCCCCGCACTGCTGAGCCAGTGTCCTGAGGTCGTCTGCCTGAAGGTCTGGTCTTCCTGGACCCCTGAGTCATCCGTAGACTACCTGCTGCAGATGACTTTGCCACGTGCCGCCCTGCGGTGGGTCTCGACGCTGGTGTAGACTCAACAAGGAAACTCTCGATCAAAAGGGTCCGCTCCAGTACTCCTGTCTGAGTCGGTATGCTGAGGGATATTAGCGATGCCCTGATCTCGTGTCTCAAACCCTGCTCGAAGGTCCGGGCCCGAAAGAATGGGTCCCGTACCATGTCAGTCGAGTAGCGCAAGAGATCGGTAAATCTCGCCGAGTACTGAGCGACCGTCATGCTGCCCTGCTGCAGCTGGAGAAGCTCCTGGATACGCACCGCATGAAGGGTGGCTGGGATGAACTCCGAGCGGAAGATGCTCTCAAAGTCCGTCCAAAGAAGAGATGCCTCATCGTGCACCTGGAGCATCAAGCTCCACCATAGTCCTGATGCTGCGTGTAGTAGGCTCGCAATGAGGATCACCATGAGGTCTGCTGGTGTCCTCACTAGCCTAAACACACGTACCACTGCCTCCAGCCAGTCCTCGGCTGCCTGGGGATCCGTCTCCCCGCGAAACCTGGGTGGTCGCTGGCGCTGAAACTCAAGCAGTGCGCTGAGGCGACGTGCATCGTCAGCGGCTGATACTGGAAGCATCGGTGGCTCGGCGGGTAGAGCTACCACCGGTGCCACTACTGACAGAGGGCCCTACACCGAGGCCTCGTCGCTCGGTGGGCTGTCGTCACACTCGACTCTCGGAACCCTAGCTGGCTGCCATCGTGGGGCCATCCTGAAAAGGAAATAGGTGCGCCACGGTCAGAACAGTATACCTGGTGAGCTGATATAAAGTAATCACAAAGAAAACTTTGAAACACACACGCAATCAATGTTTTCGTGCATTAAGTCGGAAATCAGAAGTCAGGGTCCTGGTGTACGGATACGTCGGCCGCCACACCAACACTGGACTCCCTGGACTGATAACCACAGTCAATACGCTAAACATTATTGCTTCACATAGAAAAGATCAGATTTCGCGGTAGAACCGAACTCCTCTGATACCAATTTGTCATGACCCGCCCTCGAGGCCCGTGCCGTGACTACCCCAAGCCCGCCTTCCATAGGCCAGGGGCTGGCAACTAGCACCAAGGCGTAAATCCCAGTAAAAAGGGAAGGCATTGCCTTTGAAAAGTAAACAAACACCATAGAGTGAGCAAGCGGAAAGTAAACACTAAGTGAAAACAGAGTACAACTGAAAGTGAGGAAAAGTAAATGGGCCAGTATACAAACCCATACTGAAAGTAAAGTACAACTCGAAAGGGAAAAAAGCAACTGTAAAGTAAAGCCGCTACTCCGAGCTGTCCACTGGAAATCCCACCT
Source organism: Viscum album (assembly GCA_963277665.1). Taxonomy (NCBI): domain Eukaryota; kingdom Viridiplantae; phylum Streptophyta; class Magnoliopsida; order Santalales; family Viscaceae; genus Viscum; species Viscum album. Next base: position 1,427,263,537 of record OY728122.1, on the reverse strand, counting down.
AAAGGGTGGGTACAGATAGCTCCACTGCTCCTCGGGTCTCGCCGTCCGCTCCGAACACGTCCCGCCCAGTGGTCCACCTCCAGGTACCATCCTGCTCTGCAAGCCTCATCCAAGATCAACGCTGTCCGTCGTCTGCAACCAACACAACGTAGTGCGGGCATAGCCCGTGCAGGGGTGAGTATAAGCTACTCAGTAGGGACCCCGAGTCCCCTGATGGTCTCCCAAAATCCACAAAGGATAAACCACAAAGGTGAGATACAAACACGAAGTAACAACCGACACTGCTTAGGTATATGCCCATACATATACCTAAGTCATCAATTCCAATACGCTCCAACCTTCGAGCCCAAGTACAACTCAGTCCACACAGGAAAGTATACGTATTCCACACAGGAAAGCAAAACGAAATCCACACAGGATAACACAACACAATCCACACAAGATAGCAACAGGATTCATCTCACACAGGTATACTTCTTCAAAAGATGTTAAAGATGATCTCTGATCCATAAAAGTCGTCGGACCCACGAAGGATCGATAGGTAACTAACCCCCGCAAAGACCCACACAGGATCGGGCCCACACAGGACCTATAGGCGCTGGTTCACACAGGACCGCTGAGCGCAAGGACCCACACAGGATCGGACCCACACAGGATCAGGCCCACACAGGACCTGTAGCACTGATCCACGTAGGATCGCTGAGTGCTGTAGTCGTCGTCGAATCCACCAAGGATCTCTGTACTGTCATCGTCTTAGTCAGAGTAGCAGTAGCAGTAGCAGTAGCAGTAGCAGTCACAGTCGCAACCAGCACTAGGGTTTCCGCACACAGCAAGCTCGTTCGGGAGGGTCCGCTCCACGAGCCGAGAGGCTGATACATCAACTGTCACAAAGTCCAGAGTTGATGTATCCAAAAGTTCCGTATCGTCAACAGGAACTCAACGCAACAGACGACGTGTCGATCAGACGCCCGGTCTGAGAGTTATTGGCCTTTTCGTCCTAGGGGCCCGGTTGGTTTTTAAGGAAAAACCAACCCGACCGTACTGCACATGCGTCCAAACCTCGGGCGGAGTATTCCAAAAGATCCGTCTCACTAAGAGGAACACAAAAAAGCTGACAGCACGTCAATCAGACGTCCGTAGCTCAAGATATGAGGGTTTCCGTTCCGAGGGCCCGGTTGGTTTCGTGTACGAACCAACCCGACCGAACTCAAAGTATTCCTGAACTTTGAGTGCAATATACCGAATCGACCATCTCGATCCAAGGATCGCATCGCCACTGACGGTTCGTCAATCGGAGGTCCGTGGCTCAAGTTATGGCCAAAAGACCGAAGTCGTTTCGAAAACGGGGGGTCCGGGTCCGGGCCGACCCGGCACGGCTGGCGGCGCGGCCCGGCCGGTGGCGGAACGACCTGGGCGCCACTCGGGGCCACGTGCGGGGGGAAAGGCCCCCGCCCCTCCTTACTGGCGGCGCGGCTGAAGCCGCGCCTTTGGAGAAAACCGGCCCCCCTCGTGGGGGCCTGCCTTGAGGAAAACGGGGGGCCGCCTGCCCCCCCTTTATGAAACTGGCCCCCCCTCTTAATGGGGGGGCATTCAAGGTGGCCGGGGGAATTAAATTCCCCCGGGTTTTCCCCTTTCGGCCGGCCCTGACTTGGCCGGCCGGTTCTTCTTCAACGGGACCGGCAAAGCCGGTCCCCTTCTGGCTTCCGACACCGGCGGCCCGGCTGGCCGCCGGTCCTCTCGTCCCACCGCGGCCCGGAACCGGCCAAGACCTTCGTCGTTCGGCGCGGTACGATGACACCGTGCCCCACCGCCGCGGTCCCGCTCTGTCCGCGGTGCCTTCAACTCTCTTCGACGCGGGGCGACGACGTCCCGTCCTTGCATTATTTTACAACGCGGCGCGACGGTGCCGTGCTTTTCTTGTCGTAAGATCCTGCGCGGTGCGACGGCACCACGCCTCACCCGTCTCAATCCACAACAAAATCAATATGAAAAGGAGGAGGGTCGGCCGTGTTCGTACGGTCCGGCCCCCTCGCGTTAATTGCTAACAATTGGATAAATTTCACGAAGAAATATTCTCGGGTATAAATCATGAACCAAAGCAATAATTAAACCCCTACCTCGGTTTCAAGATCAATGATCGTCAATGACCCGCGGAAGAGAACGTCGTGGAGGTCGGGCGTCGCGGTAATCGTTCGTCAATTCTGTTGACGAAGAGGTACGTCCGAAGAGGTACGTCGTTGGTGAATCTTCGTAAGCCGACGAAGGAAGTCCGAGGAGGGAGCGGCGTTCCCTTTCGTTGACACGGAAGGCATCGTCGATCTTCGGAAACAACCGGCTACGAAGAAGAGAGGAGCGGCGTTCTTCGTCGGAGCTCGAAGGTTCTTCGCGTTCTTCATCAAAGTTTGAAGAAGAGGAAGGAGATCCCAAATCCTCTCAAGATGGCTAAACAAAATAAAATAAGCTAAGGCTTATTTTATTTACACAAACATCAACTTGAATTTCAAAGGTTTGAAATTCAAATCAACCCACCTTAATTGATTAAACCAAGTTGTCAAACATTAATTAAAGGGGTTATAGGGGACTTTTGAGAGAAGATGATGAGTTGGGGTTCGTGTGGGCCCCACCACACTTAATCCTCCCAAGGGAGGTTAAGTGGATGTGGGTCCCACCCCTAACTCCCTTTGGGAGGTTATAACTAACAAAAAAAGAAATAAAATATGTTTCCACATTTTATTTAACTTTATTTTAAAAACCCAAAAACTAACTCTCAACCCGCAATAAACGCAACCTCGGAAAAGGTCTCCTTAAGCAAATATCGGCGCTGCGAGTTCATCGGTGTCCTCAGAATTTGATTCCGGGCACCGGTTCAAAAGTTAGAAATTCCCGCTCGTTCGTTCACTGAATGTACCCGATCCAAACTTCGGAAAATGATTCCGGGAACTCCGGGCCTCGGAATCAGGTGCCGTCAGAAACCACGTTCTTGTAAAATTCCAAAGAAAATTAAGAAAAAATTTCCCTTCAATTTTAAGGGTCTTTACATCGTTCATCCGGTAATTCCTCTTGTATGGCCTTAACAACTGAGACCTGTAGACAATGACTCCTTCCCCTTACAAAAGTACTAAACCCAGCCCGATACCTGATGCATCGTAATAAACAATATAAATATTTCCAGGCTCTGGTAAGATCAATATTAGTGATGAAGTGAACCTCCCTTTCAGCTCCTCAAAGGCTGAATCGTAGAAATCTATCCACAAGTACTTTACAGCCTTCTTAGTCAGGCCTGTTAGTGGGCCTTCCAATAATGAAAAGTCCTGTATTAAATGTCTTTAGTAACCAACCATCCCCAAAAAACTACATACCTCAAAGAAGTTCTTTGGCTACTCCCATTAAACTACTACTCTCACTTTATCTAGGGATACTGATACTCCTGTATCTGAGATTACATGTCCCCATAAAGTAAATTTGGTCCATCCAAAAGTGTCATTTCAAGATCTTAACATACAACTGATGCCCTCTCAGTCTACTCAAAACGATATCAGGATGGATGGCATGGTCATGTTGAGTTTGAGATTACACCATGATATCATCCACAAATACTTACTTAAAAGTATCAAAGTAAGGTTGGAACACTCAGTTCATCGGTTCCATGAAAAATCCCGTCATGTTCGTGAGACCGAACGAAATAACCACATACTCATATAGACCATACCTGCTCCAAAATTCTATAATAGATATATCTGATGGTATAATGTGCAACTAATGATAGCCATATATCAATTCAATCTTCGAGAACACCCGGGATCCTCAAAGCTGATCAAAGAGATCATCAATCCTTAGTAAGAGGTATCAATTTTTTACCATCAACTGGTTAAACTTCCGATAATCCACCCAATGTATGAGGGTACCATCTACCTTCTTTGTAAACAGGATAGGCAGAACCCGAGGAGAAGTACTAGGTTAGATGAAACCCTTTGCCTATAACTCCTCCAACTATTTCTTGAGCTCCTACAGCTTTGGTGTGGCCATCCTATAAGGAGGAATAGACACCAGTGCACCCCCTATAACATGATCAATAGAAAAGTATACCTCTTTTTCTGGGGTAGAACTAAAAATTCATCTAGAAATACATCCCTCAAACGATCCACCACTAGAGGAAAGTCCATATGTGAAGTCCCCTAGTCAACCAGATATAAACAAGCAATCTGGGCTGTAACTCCTCCCAACCCATGATACTCAAGTTCCACTCTACTTTCCTGGACATCCCATTCTCCCTTATATAGAAACAATCCACCCTATGGTGATGTGAAACTCACCCTACGAATATAGAAATCCAAAAAGGCCTGTAAAAATACCACTCAATCCATTCGGAGAATGATGTCATAGCCCATCATCTATAAGACATAAAGGTCCCATAAGAAGTGAAACCTACCAACCTCAAGCGGGCTCTCCTTCACTGATGTACAATACCCACTCTAGTCCCCATCAAAGTGTCCAATGTCATGATATCAGCATAAGTAAATATATAGATCCCAAGGCTCTCCATAACAGTCAAAAATATAAATCTATGGGAAAACCCTATATAAAAAAGAGAAGAATCTAAAACTGAGGTAACTAGAATCATACATCTAACTATAGATGGTCTGGGATCCTACTCTTACTGGGTCCACTCCACTGCCAAATTCTGACCTGTACCTCAGCCCTGTGACCCTGCCTGACTACCCTGAGCTGGTCCAACCTACTATCACTGAAAAATTGTTGTCTGGCTACCATGGCCATGACCTCCCCCTCAGCCTAAATATCCAGAAAAACTCTAGTTCCATGACTCATGAGAAATTGGTGGTCCTACTTCTGAATGTGGAGTCGCTACAGAACCCATATCACCAGCTGATGGTGAGAAAAACTGACAAAAACACGGAAGATGGCCCATCTTGCTGCAAGATCAGCACTCAACTAGGTTTCTCAGGAATTGGGGTCTTATATTATCACTCTTATGACACTGGTAGGATACCACCTAACTAATTTAAGAAGTATTCCTTCTACTCAGATCTCAGCGTATATAATCCCTATGGCACTTCCTACTATCAGTCGGAGAAGTACCAACTATGGATGTCGAACCGCCCTGGCCCACAGTTCCAGAATCCTACAGGTTGTGCTCTTTGATCAGTTCCTGGTTAAGGATAGAAGATATGGAAGTCAACTTGAATATTTTTACATATTATCGAATGTAATTATTGAGACCATCCTCAAAATTTCTCTCTAGAAAAAACTCATCACCCCCCAGAATATGTGTGAAGCACTGTGGCTTTGTGAAGCAAGAATAATACTCCATGACTGAGAGAGTACCTTGCTCCAAAATCACTAAATCTTAGGCTTAGTAGGCCCTCAAGGTCTCATAATAGAAGTAGTCATAGAGGGTATGCTAGAAACCATCCCAAGCCATAACTCATTTGTGTCTCGCCTATGATATCACATCCCACCATCTCTTGGTGGAATATCGAATCATGTATGTAGAGAGATTAACCCTCCTCTCTGGGCGTGTCTTCAGATACTCGAAGATAGATGGCGTGGCTTCTAACCTTGACTCTTCAGCCTGAGGTCCTCTATCCCCTGAGAAGGTGGGAGGATGCTGCAGCTGAAAAACCCACGTCAAATCTGCCATAAACGGGGAAGGATACAGTGCTCCCTGGAAAGTATGCATCATCCTCATGAAGCCTTATTAAAACTAGTCATCAACACCTATGTCTAGTATAACCTCTAGTCCCAAGATTGGAATAATGGGAGGATCAGCGGGTAGTCCCTAATCTACAATTTCTGGTGTCTCTTCATTGCCCCGTATCTGGCATACAATCGGAGGAAATCTTGGTGGAATGACTTGACAAGGTCAAGCGCACACCTCGATTCAAGATTATAAAGGTCTAAAACTTAGAAGTTCAAGAAATGAGAAGGATGAAGAAATTGTTGGACCCTCTATGATAATGTAGTTTTCATAATCACAAAACAATTTCAATATACCGATTCTACTCTTTCATGCAATTTTAATATCTCTATGTGAATCAATTATGTCATACATAACCATATTCTTTAATAAGTCGATAGCTTATATTCATGAATAAATATGTTTACAAATGTATTTGTACATAAAATTGTGCATAACACTTAGTATGTTAATAAAGACACTTCACAATCTTTCTAGATTCCATGGCACTGATGGTAAGTTTGACTCACCAAAGTCGACAGACCGAAGTTTGACAAACCGATGTTTAATAGAACAAAGTCAACAGACCGAAGTTTGACAGAACAAAGTTCGACACACCGAAGTATTCACACTGAAGTTTGACACACCGAAGTTCAACACACTGAATTCGAAAGACCAAAGTTCGACACACCAAAGTCGACAGACTAAAGTTTGACACACCGAAGTTTGACACACCAAAGTCGACATACCGAAGTTTGACACACTGAAGTTGATAGACCAAAGTTTGACACACTGAAGATAACACAACAAAGATGACTCACTGATAGTAATAAATAACTATTTCTATTTCATTAATTCAAATTTATTTCTAACGGTCAAATTTTGACAAATTAATGTTTCTGACATTATTTAATGTTGTCTGTAGGACTATTCATAGACAGTACGAGGTACATGGATGTGCGGAGATATTTATTCCTAGAGGATCCTATAGTATAAAAGGACCTCATCTTTCCCATTAAAGCTGAATTAGTACACGATAAGTACACGAGAAGTACACGCTAAGACATACTGAGACACGCTGAGACACAAACTGTGTGAATAGGAAAAGAGGGGAACTAAGCGCTTGAGATTATAAGAAGATTATAACAAGCAACTTTCTCCAAAAAGATTAGTGTACATCGAGACATTAAAGAGCTGAACATTTTCACTCCTCGAAGCTGGATTATAGAAACTACAATACTCTGTTCTAAAGACAACTTCCAAAAGAGGACTCAAATACCATATTCTCAACATCCATTGAGTCTAGAGTATTACTTCACAACACAAAGTGAATTCTTAAATCTATTCTATTTCTTAACTCTATTATGTTTTATCTTCACTAATTGAGAAGTGTGTATATTTGTTTGTATCACACACACTGTCTCCTGAGCATAATTGGAGGATATAAAACTATCCTGATACTCAATCACTTCTTACACTTGTATCCCATGTAGAACTATGGAAGCGATTCCTTGTGATCTGTTTATTTTTTTATTTCCCATAAATAACTATGGTAGAGGTCCAGTGTGACCTGGACAGCTGAGTGTGCTATTGTGAACCCCGATCTTGGGTGTGGATCAAAAGTTTATTAATATAAACAGATCGGTGGAAGGTGATCACTAAGTGGAGAGGACTAAGTCTCGGCTTGAAACTGAACCTCTTATATTATCTACTATGTTTATTATCTTATATTTTCTGTGTGATATGTATTTTCTGCATTAATATAACCTGAACTTTTATAGTTAGTTTAGCAAGTTTTTATATCTTTTTTGAATCAGTAGGTTTGCTTCGAAAATTTTGTTAATCGATAGGTTAGTAAAACTGAGAACTAATCAATCTTCTGAGAATCAAATTGAACCTTAAAGAATTTTATAAATTCACTACAAAATGACTCTATGTTTAATTTTATAGGGGGATATTATTTTGTAAAGAACCTCTTTAATAGAAATTTTTATAGAGACTCAATTCACCCCCATCTTAAGTTATCTACTCCGACCAACATTTGGCATCATATGAATTTTTTTATGTTTTCATATTGTTTTCAACTGTGATTTTAGTTGTATCTTAAAGATCTTAAAATTTATGTCATATCTAAATTTTTAGTTATTTAAATTCTAAGTAACTATGGAAAATAGAGTTGAGGGTGCTGCTACTAACAGACCGCCTTTCTTTAATGGTAATAACTATGCTCAGTGGAAATTAAAAATGAAAATGTATCTAGAGAGCATGAGACCTGAAATATGGGATACAATTGAAGAATAACATGTATTCCCTGCTACTTATAGGGACACATGGTCTCAGTTGACAAAATATACATATATTAATAACTGTAAAGAAATGAATGCCCTGTACTATTCTTTAGGTGATGAAGAATTCAATAGAATATCTTCTTGTAAAACTATATATGAAATTTGGGATACTTTAGTTGTTTCTCATGTGGGAACAACCAATGTTAAAGAAATGAGACTAAATAAATACACTATTAAATATGATAATTTTAAAATAAAGCCTAATGAATCTATATCTGAAATGTATCTCAGGTTCAATGAAATAGTGAACACTATGATTCTTCTTGGAAAACTAGTGGACAACAAGGACCAAATCATGATACTGCTTCATTGCCAACCTGACAGATGGAGGGGAACTTCTGTTTCTATCCAAGAATCTTGTGACATAAGCAAGCTACTAGTAAAGGAACTAATTGGAAATATTATGATGTATGAAGAAGAGCTTAAGGTGAATCAAGAAGTAGATAACGAACCAAGGAAGAAATCAGTAGCATTCAAGACTACTACCTCAAAGAGAAAAGACATGGAAAAATATCAAGCTAATATAGATACTTCAACAAGTGAAGACTCATACTATGACAGTGATGAGGAGATGGCTCATCTTACAAGGAGATTCAAAAATTTCTATCGAAAGAAGAAATTCATCAGGAAGTCAAACTACAAGAAAAAGTATGTTAATAAAGGAAAATGGGGGAAATATAGAAAATGGAATTACAACTCAAATGAAATAATCTGCTATGAGTGCAAACAAAAAGGTCATGTGAAGGCAGACTTTCCCAAGCTTAAAGTTAAGAAGAAATATGAAGACAAGGAAAAAGGATATAAATAGTCTATAAAAGCTACCTGGAGTGCTTCAGAAGACAGCTCCAGTGGGTTTGATGCTTCTGATAGTGAAAAGAACAATCATGCCAACTTATGTTTCATTACAGAAACATCTGAGGTAACACTTAACTCTCCTATACATAATGACTATTATTCTGGGAATAAGAGTGAGTCACATAATGGTGAAGATATGACTAAGGATAAACTATTTGAATATTGTGAAATGATTAAGGATACCTTTAATGAGATCAAGGACATATATAAATAATTAAAGAGACATCATGTTTTAAATGCAAATTATAAGTCAAATCTGGATATTAAAAAGAAAAATTCTCCAAGCTATTAAAATAAAACACTGAACTTAAATTATCCAATGAACAATTAAAAAAAAATCTTGAGAAGTTTACTGTAGGTAGAGATACCTTGACTCAATTTCTAGGAAAACATATTGCCCCAAAATATACATCTAGTCAAGGATATCAACAAGGACAGAGAAGGATCATTAAAACTAAATTTATTCCAAAATCTTGGAAATTCACAACTAGTTCAAGTTCTTGACCATTTCTTGAAAATAAATTCTCTAAATCACTAAACAAAGTGTTTATGTCTCAAAATATATCTGCTGATTATAGGAAATATGTGAGAAAATTATGGGTTCCAAAAGTTTTACTTTCTAACCTCTCAGGACCAAAGAAAATATGGGTTCCAAAGTTACCCCATTTCTAATCTGTTTTGCAGGGATGATTCCTAAAGAGTTACTATAAGAACATGTGGTACTTGAACAGTGGATGTTCAAGAAATATGACAAGAGATTACTCTTACTTCAAGATCCTAATCAAAGTTGATGGTGGACACACAACTTTTGATGACAATATAAAGGGAAAAATCCTTGGCTTAGGACAGATTGGTAACCCTAATATAGTATTAATTTCCAAATTACTTTTTTTGATGATTTAAAATAAAATATGCTAAGCATCTCTCAATTGTGTGATGTTGGTTTTAATGTCAAGTTTTAAAATGATGCATGTAATGTTTTTAATTATAAAAATGATTTAATATTTGCTGCTCTTAGATATGAGAATGTGTATGATTTTGATTTAGATTATTTATCTAAGAATTTTTTTTTTCTTAAATGCTTTTCATAAGGAATCTAGGCTGTGGAACAGAATATTAGGAAACTGCAATGTGCACTCACTTAGGAATCCGACTAGGAAAGGTTTAGTTAGATACTTACCTAAACTGAAATTCCCACTTAACAAAGTGTACAATCCCTATCAAAAGGGAAAGAAACACAAAGTTTCTTTCAAACCAAAGAAAGAAGTTTCTAATTCTCAACCGCTTGAGTTGGTCCACATGGATTTTTTTGGACCATAAAGAGTTTAAAGTTTAAATGGGAAGCACTATGTTTATGTTCTTATAGATGATTTTTCTAGGTATACTTGGGTATAATTTTTGACTCACAAAAGTGAATCTTGTTCTTATTTTACAAATACTCCATGTCTGTAGAAAATCTTAGTGGACTTAGAATTAAGACCTTGGGAAGTGATCATGGCCGTGAGTTTACAAATACAGAGTTTGAATCCTATTGCTCACACAATGACTATAGTCACGATTTCTATTCTCCTAGAACACCAAAACAAAATGGAGTCATAGAAAGAAGAAATAGGACCATTCAAGAGATTTCCCGAACTATACTTAATGAGTCTAATCAACCTATTTATTTTTAGGCTGAAGCTGTAAATATGTCTTGTTATACCATTAATAGAGTCTTGATTAGACCTGTTCTTAAGAAGACCCCTTATGAAATTTAGAACTATAGGAAGCCTAAGGTTAACTACTTCATAGTTTTTAGTTGCAAAGTCTTTATCCTTAACAATAAGGAAAATCTTGATAAGTTTGCCTCCAAATGTGATGAAAGAATTTTCCTAGGTTACTCAATCTCGGGTAAAGCTTATAGAGTATTCAATAATAAAACCAAATGTGTGTAAGAGTCAGTTCATGTCAAATTTGATGATACTGATCGACATGAACCCAAAAACTCTCTTGAATACCTTGAGGAATATATGTCAATTCTGGACCTTAATGATAATAATAGTGAATCCCCTGTAAAATTAACCAGTTCTGGGAATCTTCTAGAATATGCACCTGTTGATTCTGAACCAATAGACAATCATGAGGAGTATAGTTCAACTCTTTCTAGAGGTATTCAAACTCTCAAGAATCATCCTTTACATTCTTTAGTAGGTGATTTAAATCGAGGGACACAAACTAGAGCTTATCTGAGAGACTAGGTTGAACATCAAGCTTTTTCTTTCACATCTTGAACCTAAAAATATCAATGATGCTATCAATGATGAATTTTCCGTAATGGACATGCAAGAAGAACTTAATCAGCTTGAAATAAATAATGTTTGGAAACTTGTAGATGGACCTAATGATAATTTGACCATAGGAACCAAATGGGTGTTTAGAAATAAGGTATATGAAAGTGGAAATATAGTTAGAAAAAAAGTAGACTAGTTGTAAATGGACATAATCAAGAAGAAGGAATTGATTATGAGAAGACGTTTTCACCTATAGCTAGGTTAGATGCCATTAGGATACTACTTGCTTATGTAGATCATATGAATTTTAAACTTTATCAAATGGATGTCAAATGTAATGTCCCGGATTTTTTTCCATGTATTATTTTTAATATTATATGGGAATTATTTTGAGACCAGGCTTTGAGACGGTGCACAATTCTGAGGACCGGTGAGCCCAAAACAAATGTTTGAATTTAATTAAATAACATGCACATGTGTTTTTCCTGAAAAAGTGAAATAACTCCTGAACAGGTGCTCGGATCAGAAATTCGAGGGCACCATCGCATCCAGAGCAGCGGCTTTACCCTAGGGAAGACCTAACATCAACTGGCACAGGTTGGTGGTGAAATCCATTTTTTGGATGCAACCGTAATAAAATATTTAGTTAAAATATTATATTAAATTTTGTTGCAGCAAATATCTTTTATCCTTTATAAATTAAGGATTTCGTAGGGGATCAGGGTTACAATTCCCATAACTCTCAATCTCCCTGGATGCTCTGGAGAAACCTCCCAACATGGCGACAGTGTTCTTGATGAGCTTCATCTGCAACAACGACGCGGTGACTGGATCTTCACCAATGAATGCCACGAATCCAGGTAGGGCATTTGATCTCTTTGTGATTTCTTTTCCCCGTTATCAATTCTTATGACGAACATGGACTAATCCACGAATAGATTAGCCTGCGGATCGATCATGTTTGTGGGATGGTATTTTGCAAGGATTTTGGGAAATTGATCCATGTTGATTTATTTTTGTTGATTTCTGCTCCGTTTGAACCAATTAACGCGAGCGGATCAACGTCGTAACGAATGACGATGGAGGTTCATTCCTCAAATTTGTTTCATTGGATTTTTCTTCCCTTTTTCTTCCACACATTCTTCGTGTTCTTCATGAGGCAATGAACAATGGATCATTGCACATCCGTTCTGCGACGCAACGATCCCATATTGAAGAATTGACACCGCAGTGATCCTACAGAGGTGCGATGGCAGTTTTTACGGACAGATCGAAGCAGATCGGAAGATATTGTTCTTTGAACAATTTCCAAATGGGTAGAAGAAATCAGATTTTGAAGCCGATTGAAGGCCCGAAACCCACGGATTCATCATAATGATGAAAAGGCAACCCAGCGTCTTGAGTTTCACAGAAAATGGACAGTAGAATCAGAAACCGGAAGATCGGCCGAGGCGCGGAGGAAGAAGACAGTGTTCTAGAAAATCTGACTTCACGGCGTGTGTTCGTCGGGGATTACCTGGCGTGTAATCTGGGAGTACACGGACATGGTTAGGGTACATATCCAAGGACACAATGTGTATACCCTTCCCCATCCAAACCCAACCAGATAGATGGGATACCCCATGTACTGGTACACGGGCATGTGACATGGACTGACACCGTGTACGGGCATACGACTAAAGTACACGGGTGTTTCCTAGTTGACAGGACATGGCATGTGCTTCGACTTATACACCGTGTATTTTTCTTTCCTACACGACTTCAATTCCAGACACGGGCCGTTTACACGGGCAGTACCCGGAGTCAATGAACACAGTGTGTGATCCTTTTACACGCAGTGTAGTCGAGTTCTACACAGCTTGGACAGGTGACACGGTCCGTTTACATGGGCAGCACCCGAGGTCAAGGAACACGTCATGTAACCATACTATATGTTGTGTAACCTATTTTACATGGCCTGAGCTAGTTTCCTTTTGTGACTTGGACTAGTTTCCTTAGGGTTCGTCCACTTGGTCTTTCTTCTGAAGGTTTCCGGTATCATTTCCTACGTACAGGAGTATGATCCCTTTAACAGGACTTCCTGAATAGATTTGTTTGAATCCCCTCTATGAGACTTAGAGCCGGATCCTCTATTCATTCTAGAACCCTAAGTAGAGTTCTTGGTATCGACGGGTCCTACTTTAACTGGGCACCGATCCTCTTCTTAGCGGATTAGTTCAGACTAAGTTGTTGGAATCTCCCCATAGCTATTGGTTGTGAACCTCATCTAAGCATCATATTCTCATGTACTTGTGGAGTGTGTTCTCCTGGAATGAGTACTTTGTGTCTCTGTCTTCAGACCTAGGAGTGAGTTCTCCTTGTTACGTGCTTAGTGGAATCTCCGAGCTGGATCTTAGTGGTGGTTTCGCAATGGTCGATCGTGTATGAGTATATCTGGATATTCTTATTGAATGTTTCGTAGACATATACTGTGTGGAGTTTACTTTATCTTTTCTTTGTGGTATTTCACTTGTTTTATTCCTTTGTGGTTTCGGGGTGTCCTACTGGGTATTTTTATACTCACCCCTACACGGTATTTGCCCACACATGTCGTGTCTTGTGCAGACGAGCGAGCCTTTGATAGGATTGTAGGCAGACCAGGACCAGACGGTGCTCAGTGGGATCAGACAGGTTGAGGTGTGTTCCTATGACTACGGATTGCAGTCCCAGTACCTTTCTTTACAGGTTGTACTTTGTTAAAGACTCTCTTTTGGTGGACTTGTACTTTTGGCCCAGGGTTTTACATTACTGTACTTTACCTTCCTGTCGTACTATGTTGGTTGGGATTTTAGTGTATTCATGCATTTCCATTTTTAGTAGTTTTTACTTTTCTTCTTTATGGGCTTTGAGATGTGTGTGTGTACAGGTTTATAGGCGATGCCTCCTATGTTAGTGACATTCCTACTCGATGCTAGTCACCAGCCCCTGGCCTATTAGAGGCGGTCTTGGGGAGTTGTGGCTCGGGCCCCACTGGGATGGGTCATGACATAGTGGTATCATAGGTGGTTAGTTCTACCTTAGGACCAAGAGTCTGTGATTTGGTTTGGGGCAATAGTGTTAAGTGTTTCGAGTTCAGATTTCAGGCTAGGGACCCCAGTGTTGGTGCAGGAGGCCAACATATCCATACACTAGGACTCTGATAACTTTCTTTTCGACTCAGAACATGAGAACACTAGTTTCAAGGGAAAAATAATGGTACATGCATCATATAGGAATGGGTTGTGGTTTCCATGTCCTTCTTGAGTCAGCTCTCCAGATATACTCATTGACTGAGATACATCTTGTTTCTATACAGGATACCTCCACGACACGCACCCGCTAGGATCCAGTAGCTCAATCATGAGGATGACCCCCTCATTGATGAAGCTTCGATATAGGGACTAGATCCCCCAGCTTTACCTTCGAGTGGTGTACCAGTTGTTCCACCACCCGTGGAGCAGTGTTTAGTGCCTGAAGTACCAGTGGAGGAGGAGCGCAAGATGAGTGCACTCCACGAGTTTTAGAGATAGATACTCCTCAGGTTTCAAGGTGATCCTGACCCTCAGGAAGTAGAGGACTAGCTTGAGGCATTGACTAGAGTCTTCCGTTTGGTCAGGACACCAGCAGACCAGATGGTGATCCTGGTAGCGATCCTTCTGGAGGGCTCGGTAATACGATGGTGGAGTTTGGTTATCCAGACCCACGACGAGGAGACTCTTGCATGGTCATAGTTTGAGCATCTATTCAGAGGGGAGTTTTCACCGGTTACCCTGAGATCAGTACGTATACAGGAGATTCTTCATCTTCAGCAGGGAACCATGACGGTGGCTGACTATTCATAGAGGTTTACCGACCTCTCCTGGTAATTGATGGATATGGTCAGGGATCAATACTTCAGAGCTCAGACTTTTGAGTGGGGATTGCGCAGTGACATATGATCTAGAATCATCCCTATGAGCATTCCTACTTATGCTGGGGTGCTCGAGCGGGCTTTGGTGGTCGAGAACTTCTTGGCAGAGCAGAGACAGCGGTAATTGCCAGTAGTGAGTGAGCTAGAGCAGAGACCTCGGCAACATAGGGCCGACATCATGGACACAAGAATGGGATACATTTTCAGAGGAGATCCCAGGATAGGGGATCTTCCGTACAGGGTTCACAGGGAGCATCCAGCTAGCCTCGAGATAGGCAATGCTACTCTTGTGATGGCAGGGGACATCTCACTTGAGATTGTCTGACCCATCGTACTACCGACACGGGAGTAGTGGATGGACCACTGAGTCAGATGCAACATGTGGAACAGAAATATCCATGGGGTGGAAGACGTGGTAGAGGAGCTGGGAGAGCAGCTGGAGGTGGTCAGTGTTTTGACCTTTTACCACCACCACACCCAGGAGGTCCACCCCAGGCTCAGGGAGCTGGTGGACAGAGGCAGGGACATCTGCAGGCAGTAGAGGCTTATGACCCAGGTACTCCCGGGATTATTAGAGGTACAATCTATGTCTTTTCTACTTTGGATACCATATTGATAGACACAGGTTCTAGTCATTATTTTCTGGCTAATTATCTTGTTCGAGACCTTGAGATTCCAATTGAGCCGTTGACTCGACCCTTATGATTAGAAACACTGGCTGGAGAAGATTCAGAGATCACACACCTTTGAAGACAGTGTGACCTGGCCCTTGGAGGTGAGAGTTTCGGTTGGAACCTCTCAGTAGTAGCGTTGAGGCCTTACGATTTCATTCTTGGTATGGATTGTATATCCACCGTTCATGCCCAGATTGAATGTTTTAGGCAAAGGGTGTGGTGTGTCTGTAGTGATGGAATGAGGTTCTCCTTTGTCAGTGAAAGGGAGACCCAGGCAGTGCAGGATAGACTCATGCATAGGAGGGAACAACAGATTTCACATCAGTTGGATAGACTAGACCTTGGAGCAACAGATGTTATGAGTTTCTAGTTTCTAGCAGTAGTGGCTGAGTACGAGGATGTCTTTTCGGAGGATGTCCCTGGGCAACCTCCCCATCGGGAGATAGATTTCTGCATTGAGTTGGAACCTGGGATGAAACCGATATCAACACCAGCATATCGGATGGCTCCTGCAGAGCTTCGTGAGCTGAGGGAGCAGCTGGAAGACTTGTAGAAGAAGGGCTCTGTGAGACCCAGTGTTTCACCCTGGGCGGCCCCAGTGTTGTTTGCCAAAAAGGTGGATGAGAGCTTGAGGCTGTGTGTGGATTACTGGCGCTTGAATCAGGTGACCGTGAAGAATCAGTATCCACTACCGAAAATCGATGACCTCTTCGACCAGTTAAGAGGGGCACAATGGTTCTCGAAGGTTGATCTACGATTAGGCTATCACCAGTTGCAAGTACATGATTAGGATATACTGAAGACGACTTTCAGATGTCTCTACGGTCACTATGAGTACTTGGTGATTCCCTTCGGCGTAACGAACGCACCAAAAGTGTTTATGGGACTTGTGAACTGGATCTTTCAGCCCGATCTAGACTGGTTCATAGTGGTCTTCATCGATGATATCTTGGTGTACTCTACGTCTGAGGAGGAGCACACATGGCACCTGTGGATGGTTCTGGATACACTCCGAGAGCACCAGTTGTATGGGAAACTCTATAAGTGTCAATTCTGGATATAGGAGGTCCAATTTTTGGGACACTTAATATCAGGAGATGGTGTAGCAGTGGACCCATCCAAGGTAGAGGCAGTATTAGCATGGGAGCCACCCCAGAGCGTGACGAAGGTACATAGTTTCCTTGGGATGGAAGGCTATTATCGGAGATTCATTCTCTATTTCTCTAGGATTTCAGCACCAATGACATCTTTGACCTGAAAGGGGCATCCTTTCATATGGGCCGACAGATTCCAGCAGGCTTTCCAGCAGTTGAGACAGAGTCTGACGAGTGCCATGATCTTGAGATTATCGGAGGAGGGTGCCAAGTACGTAGTGTTTTGCGATGCATCAGGAACCAGGCTTGGTTGTGTCCTGATGCAGAGTCAAGAGGTGATTGCCTATGGCACACAACAGTTGAGGGAACATGAGTAGAACTACATGACCCATTATCTTGAGTTGGCAGTGGTAGTCTTCGCATTGAAGATGTGGTGGCACTACCTGATGGGAGAGCGGTTTACCGTCTACTCTAATCACAAGAGTCTCAAATTTATCTCTTCTCAGAAAGATCTGAATTTGAGACAGAGACGATGTCTTGAGTTCCTCCAGGATTATGAATTTGAGTTCGTTTATACTCTTGGGAAGGGGAACGTTGTGTAAGATTCTCTTAGCAGGAGATCCAGTTCGTAGTTTCTGGATGAGGCAATGAGGTAGTTGGCCTCTTTATAGTTATCCTTTATGAATAGAGATGAGGGAGAATACCTTCAGTTGATGGTTGTTACCCCTCCACTATTACAACGAGTCAGGGAAGCACAGCTCGAGGATGCTAGCTGTAAGGATTTATGTGCTCAGATATCCACAGGCGATGCTACTAATGGATATTCAAAAGGTGGGGAGCACATTGTTCTTTTCAGAGGGCGCACAGTAGTACCAATGATGTCGCAGGAGGAGGTTCTAAGGGAGTTCCATACATGTCCTTCGGCGGTGCATCCAGGCGTGGAAAAGATGTACCAGGACCTTCGACGTCAGTTCTAGTGGCCAATAATGAAGAAGAGTGTGGAAAAGTTTGTTTCTCGGTGCCTTACTTGTCAGCAAGTAAAGGATGAGCACCAGGTGCTAGAAGGTTTGACTCAGCCCCTCGATGTTCCAGAGTGGATGTGGGATGAGATATACATGGAATTCATGATGGGTTTACCACGTACGTCCAGGGGACACTATTCCATCTGGGTGATCATTGACCGACTCACCAAGTCGGCCCACTTCCTAGCCATATGAGAGCAGATTTCAGTAGAGAGCTTGGGACGCCTCTACGTGCAGGAGATAGTTCGGCTTCATGGAGTGCCATCCACGATCATCTCAGATCGTGATGCTCGTTTCACATCCCAGTTGTGTAAGGGATTGCAGAAAGCTTTGGGACTCAGTTGCGCTTGAGCACAACATTCCATCCTCAGAATGATGGTCAGACGGAGCGGACCATCCAGGTTCTGGAGGATATGCTACAAGCTTGCATACTTGACTTCGGTCGTAGCTGGGAGGATCACCTTCCACTGGTGGAATTTTCTTATAAAAACAGTTATCATTCCACTATTAGTATGGAACCGTTCGAGGCTTTGTACGGATGACCTTGTAGGTCACCACTTTGTTGGACTGACCCAGGAGAGTCAACAATCGTGGGCCCATAGATAGTGCGAGCTACTACAGAGAAGGTGCAAGTCATCCAGGAGCGGATGAAGACTATACAGAGTCGGCAGAAGTCTTATGCTGACCAGAGACGGAGGCCCTTGGAGTTTGAGGAGGGAGACCATGTGTTTCTTTGGGACTCACCTCAAAGGGGATTGCGGATATTTGGCCGAGGTGGAAAGCTATCTCCGAGGTTCATCATCCCTTTTCAGATTCTGAGTATAGTTGGAGAGGTAGAATACTGCTTGGATATACCTCCTCATATGGACCGGGTAGACAACGTCTTCCATGTGTCACAGTTGTGGAGATACATGCATGATCCATGGCACATTATCGACTAGGGAGAGCTGGACATCGATGATGGAGCGACCTTTGCTGAGTACCCAATGGAGATCAAGGATCGGTAGGAGAAGATCCTTTTTGGGAGAGATATTACCTTGGTGCGTGTCCGATGGCAGCCCAAGAATCTCCAGGAGAGCAAGTGAGAGCGGGAGGCTCAGATTCGTGTGTAGTACCCACATCTTTTTGAGTAGCCCTTGTTTTGGCTTTTTGGGGATGTAAAAGCTCTAAGGTGGGTGTGATGTAATGTCCCAGATTTTTTTCCATGTATTATTTTTAATATTATATGGGAATTATTTCGAGACCAGGATTTGAGATGGTGCACAGTTCTGAGGCCCATTGAGCCCAGAACAAATGTTTGAATTTAATTAAATAATTAAATAACATGCACATGTGGATTTCCAAAAAAAGTGGAATAACTCCTGAATGGGTGCTCAGATCGGAAATCTGAGGGCACCATCGCGTCCAGAGCAGTAGGTTTACCCTAGGGGAGACCTAACATCGGCTGGCACGGGTCGGTGGTGAAATCTAGTTTTTGGACGCAACCATAATAAAATATTTAATTAAAATATTTTATTAAATTTTGTTGTAGTGAATATCTTTTATCCTTTTTAAATAAAGTGTTTTGTAGGGGATCATGGTTACAATTCCAATAATCCCAAATTTCCCTAGAAGCTCTGGAGAAAACCTCCCAACGCGGCCATGGTGTTCTTGACGTGCTTCACCGATGACAACGACACAACGACAAGATCTTCGCCAACGAACACCGCGAATCTAGGTAGGGCATTTGATCTCTTTGTGATTTCTTTTCCCTGTTCTTGATTCCTATGACGAACGCGGACTAATCGACAAACAGATTAGCCCGCAGATCGATCATTTTTGCGGGATGGGATTTTGTGGGGATTTTGGGAAATTTATCCATGGTGATTTATTTTTGTTGATTTCTACTCCGTTTAAACCTATTAACAGGATAGGATCAACGCCGTGACGAACGATGACAGAGGTTCGTTCCACAAAATTTTTTCATTGGATTTTTATTCCCTTTTTCTTCCACGCATTCTTCGCGTTCTTCACGGAGTGATGAACAACGGATCTCTGCGCATCCGTTCTGTGACGCATCAATCCCAAATTAAAGAATCGACACCGCAGTGATCTTGAAGAGGTGAGACAACGGTTTATGTGAATGGATCGAAGCATATTCGAAGATATCGTTCTTCGAACGATTTCTGCACAGGTGGTCAGAATCAGATTTAGGAGATGATCGAAGGCCCGAAACCCATGTATTAGGCATCATGATGATGAGTCGACCCAGCTTCTTGAATTTCGTAGCAAACAGGCGGCAGAATCGGAAACCAGAAGATCGGCCGAGGCGTGGAGGAAGAAGAAAGTGTTCTGGAAAATCCCGACTACATGGCATGTAGTATGGGATACACAACGTGTGTTCGTCAGGGATTAGATGGCGTGTACTCCGGGAGTACACAAATATGGGTAGGGTACACAGCCAAGGAAACAGCGTGTATACCCTTCCCCGGCCAGACCCGGCCAGATACACGGGATATCCTGTGTATTGGTACACGGGCATGCGACACGGACAGACACCATGTATGGGTATATGGCCAGGGAATACGGGTGTTTCCCAATTGACAGGACGCAACATGTCCTTCGACTTGCACGCCGTGTATTTTTCTTTCTTACAAGACTTCTATTCCAGACACGGGCCGTTTACATGGGTAGTGGCTAGAGTCAACGAACATAGCATGTGATCCTTCTACACGTCGTGTAGTCGAGTTCTACACAGCTTGGATAGGTGACACAAGACGTTTACATGGGCAGTACCTGAGGTCAAGGAACATGGCATGTAACCATACTACATGCCGTGTAACCTATTTTACATGGCCTGAGCGAGTTTCCTTCTGTGACTTGGACTAGTTTCCTTAGGGTTCGTCCCCTTGGTCTTTCTTTTTAAGGTTTCCGGTATCATTTCATACGTACATGAGTATGATTCGTTCAGCAAGACTTCTTGAATATAGTTGTTGGAATCCCCTCTATGAGACTTAGAGATGGATCCTCTATTAATTCCTAAAACCCTAGGTAGAGTTCTTGGTATCGATGTGACTTAATTTACTCGGGCGTCGATCCTCTGCTTAGCGGATTAGTTAAGACTAAGTTGTTGGAATCACCCCATAACTATTGGTTATGATCCACATCTGAACATCGTATTCTCAAGTACTTGTGGAGTGTGTTCTCCTGGAATGAGTACTTCGTGTCTCTCTCTTCAGACCTAGGAGTGTGTTCTCCTTGTTACGTGCTTAGTGGAATCTCCAAGCTAGATCTTAGTAGTGGTTTCATGATGGTAGATCGTGTATGATTATATATGGATATTCTTACTGTATGTTTTGTAGACATATACTGTATGAATCTGACTATATCTTTCCTTTGTGTTATTTACCTTGTTGTATTATTTTTTAGTTTCGGGGTGTCCTACTGGGTATTATTATACTCACCCTTACACGGGCTTTTCCCGCATGTGTCGTGTCTTGTGAAGATGAGCGAGCCTTTGACAGGATTGTAGGCCGACCAGGACTAGACGGTGCTCATTGAGATCAGACAGGACGAGGTGTGTTCCTATGGCTACAGATTGCAGTCCCAGTACCTTTCTTTACAGGTTGGAATTTGTTACAGACTCTCTTTTGCTGGGCTTGTACTTTTGGCCCAGGGTTTTACATTACTATACTTTACCTTCCTGTCATACTCTATTGGTTGGGATTTTAGTGTATGCATGCATTTCCATTTTTAGTAGTTTTTACTTTCCAGATTTTTGGGCTTGAATATATGTGTGTGTGTGTACAGGTTTATAGGTAATGCCTCCCATGTTTGTGACATGCCTACTCGGTGCTTGTCACCAACCCCTGGACTATTGGAGGAGGTCTTGGGAAGTTGTGGATCGGCCCCCACTAGGAAGGGTCGTGACATCAAAAGTGCATGCCTAAATGGTTATATAATTGAGGATGTTTTTGTTGAACAACCCATAGGTTTTACAAATCCAATTCTTCTAAATCACGAGTTCAAATTATCAAAAGCATTGTATGGCTTGAAACAAGCTCCAAGAGCTTGGTATGAAAGGTTAATTAATTTTATTATTTCTAAAGGTTTTACAAAAGGACTTGCAGATCCTACTTTACTTATAAAAAGAGTTTCCAAATAAGTTTTAATAGTCCAAATATATGCAGATGATATTATTTTTGGATCTTCTAAAAATTCATTATGTATTGATTTTTCAAACATAATGAAAATCATGTTTGAAATGAGTTTAATGGGTTAACTTAAATTTTTTCTTGGATTTCAAATATTCCAAAATAAAGAAGGTATTATCATAAATCAAAGTAAGTATAAAAAAGATATTTTGAAAAGATATGGCTTTGATAGAATTAAGATTAGTGAAACTCCTATGAGTTCTACATGTAAGTTGGATCTTGATGAATGTGGAAAATTAGTTGATCAAACTGCTTATAGAGGAATGATAGGGAGCTTACTATACTTAACGACTACTATGCCAGATATTATGTTCATTGTGTGTATGTGTGCGAGATTTCAAGCAAACCCAAAGGAGTCAAATCTAAATAGTGTTAAAAGGATCTTCAAATACCTCAAGTATACAACTAATTTAGGATTGTTCTATACAAAAGGAAAACCTTTTGATTTAGTTAGCTATTCAGATGTTGATTTTATAGGATGTAAATTAGATAAAAAGAGTACCTCTAGAACATTTCACTTTTTGGGAAATTTGTTAATATCATGGTGTAGTAAAAAGCAAAATGCAGTTTCATTATCTATTGCTGAAGTAGAATACATTGCTGCTAGTAGTTGTTGTGCACAAATTTTGTGGATGAAACACACCTTATTAGACTATGGATTTGAATTTAGACATATCCCCATTAATTGTGACAACACAAGTACTATTAATATTTCTAAGAATCCAATTTCTCATTCTAGAACAAAACATATTGATGTAAGACATCACTTTTTGAGATATCATTATCAAAAAGGTGATATAACTCTTGAGTTTATTGGGACTGAACATCAGCTTGCTGATATATTCACTAAACCCTTAAATTCTTAGAGAATTAATTACATCATAACTGAACTAGGAATGATAATTTAGTAGGAGATATTTCAAAAACTGATCTTTCTAAAACTGATCTTTCTGAAACCAATATTTCTAAAACTGATCTTTCTAAAACTGATCGTTCTAAAAACGATATTTCTAAAACCGATCTTTCTAAAACCAATATTTATAAAACTGATGATTCTAAAACCGATCTTTTTAAAACCGATCTTTCTAAAACCGATCTTTCTAAAACAGATCTTTTTAAAACTGATCTTTCTAAAACCGATCTTTCTATAACCGATTTTTCTAAAACCGATCTTTCTAAAACCGATCTTTCTAAAACCGATCTTTCTAAAACCAATATTTCTAAAACTAATATTTCTAAAAATGATCTTTCTAAAAATGATCTTCTTGAAACCAATTCTTTGACACCGTTATATTTAAGGGCTATTTCTATCTGCTTTAAATGAAATGACGATGTTTTATCTATTTTAACTTGCCGTGTTTAAATTTTGTGTTTTATGATTTACAATCCCTAAATGATATATTTAGTACAATCCATCTCGACCTTTCACCTTCTCCTCTGCCGTAAAGCCTTCTACCTTTTTTCACACACTCTCTCGACTTTTGACCTCCCAACACAATTGGAATCAGAAGCTTCGTCATGGCAAGGACTAAGCACCCAATGGAATAACCTAGAAATTATTTTTCTGCTAAGCATCAGAAAGGTGAGTCCAGTGGGACTATGAAACTGAGCATAGAAATCCGAGTAGTTATAGGTGAAAAGGAGGTGTCTGATGAGTGACTTATATCAAACAAATCTTTTCTATTAAAAGTGTTGGAATCTCAAGGATGGATCAGTCGGTTCACCAACAATGAAAGAACCTATTATCCCATTCTAGTTCACTAATTCTATAAACATTTGAGTATATCACTAGATTAAGCTGAGGAAAAAAAGATGAAATCTTTGGTAAAGGGAAAGGAAGTTGATTTTTCATCTAAGGAATGGGCTGAATACTTAGAGGTGCCTCATGAAGGTGTCTATGCTGACTATCTTGGTAATATTCCACATTCTTAAAATTTGTTTTCCTATGAAGATTCTCTAAAAAAGCTGACTGGAAATGAAGAATCTAGGAGGACTATTGAAAATGAATTTGAAGGAGAAGTAAGACTTATTTTTAATTTCATACAACATCAAATCTGCCCAAGGAAGGGAGATTTCTCTATTGTGAAATATCAGGATGTTTTCTTGATCTTTTTGTTGAAACATGGAATAAAAGTAAATATGTGCAGATATATTATGGTGCATATCTTCGATTTGATTAATCCATCCAAGAATAAAATCTGTTTATATTATCCGAGGATTATTTCTGCCATGTTGAAAAAATTATATTGTGCAAAATATGGAGATGAAGTGATAAGTGCCTGTAGTGGCTTTTGTATTCAGAAAGACATTTCTAAGAGGATGAAAATCTTCTGGTACCCATGAAAGAGATGTTGGGTAGGATATGAGGAAATGATGTATGAGGATTTCAATCCGGTTGACCATTCTTCTATACCAAAGGACCATGTTGATCTAGGTCTCAAACTAGGAGAAGTTCCAGTTTATTTTGATGAGGAAGCTGAGGTTGAGTGCCTAAGGAAGAAGGATCGCCTTTTGACGATAGGAGTGATCCTGATATTACTGAAAGTCCCAAGGATATGACTTATGGACCTGCTAGTCCACCTATGGAATTGACCTCAAGAGAATCTTTATTAGGTGATGAAGATAAGGAAGAAACTGGAGTTACTGGAATTGAAAGATATTTTATCAAATCAGATGAGGAATCTGATGATGATGATGATGATTATGGTGATGATGTTGTTGATGGTGATGATGGGGGAAGTGTTGAGCATGTGAGTGACTCTCTAAAAGTGGGTCAATAGGTGGTTGACAGATCTAGTGAGGAATCTGTACATGGAGCTGGTGATGGTGTTGAGCATGTTGATCAATAGGTTGATGGTCATAGAGATGCTGCACATGAGGACAGACCACTCCATCCTAATGATGAGAACAAAGAGGTCATTCAGGAATTAAATAATCTTATGGCTTCTGGCCTGGAGGTAGAATATGTAGTTCGAGTGCCTCAAATTGAGTAAGTACCTGGTGAAACTGAAGTATCCGGAGCTCAGGCAGAACCTGAAGTTCGGTTGGTTCCTGTTCCCAGACAGGTTGTAATGGCCAGAGACCAGGATGAAGTAGTTGATGATATTGATGTTATTCCTGAGCCTCAAGGAAGAAGGGTAAGAATTGATACTATTGAGCCAAGAGACTGGACCTGTAGTAGAGAGTGGAATAGTGATCCATTATACATTATTTTTGGTTTGGAGTATGTCTCGGATGAAGAATGGGTGTCTTCTCCTCCTACTCCCCAAGTCCAAGCTAACCTAGAACCTGATACACCTATTCCACCAGTTGCATCTTCAGCAGTAGACCCAGTAGCTCAGGAAGTTCCTAGTAATTATGTCACTAAGGATGATTTGGAACAATTAAAAATTGATATTTGTGTCTCTCTAATATCCTCAGTTGGATCCCAGAGTGAATCCTCCACCTCGATAAGTATCTTAGATGCTGATGCAGTAAAGATTTCAAGAATTTTGATTTATGAGATTCAACCGAATCTTGTTACTGTAGTAGAAACCATTTTTAGACACAACACCTTGCTGAGAGAAGAAGTAAGAAAGATGATCAATGAGTTAAATTCCTTAACCTTTGACTTAAATACCTCTTTTAGTGGTGTTCTTGAAGTTCTTAAAAACTTGGTAACTCATCTACTCAGTGTAGATTTAAAAAAGTTGAAAGAAGAGCTTTGAAATTTTTTGACTGGCCCATCCAGTTCTAGGAGGGGGACAAGTGCTGTTGCTGATTTGAAGTCTCTCAAGGTTGTGATGAGAGAGGAAATTCAAAAACATTAGAGTGCTTTAGACAAAGAAACTCTTGAAAATGTTCATCAAAATACAGATCTTGTGTACAATATGGTTAGACAGTGCACAAATGAAGCCTCTGCATCTCATAAAGAGATCTAGGAAAAGGGGGATAAGTATTTCACTATGATATACACTAAGAATGATCTCATAAATAGATTCAAGTTTCTCGCAGAAAATATTAGAATTCCTCCAGTCAAAGAAACTTTCAAAAAAAAAGTTCTCAAATTGAAAGAGTTTACCCCTTTGCTGCGTAAATTTATGGAAAATAAGGATGAATTTGAGAAAGAGAGGAAATATGGTGGTGAAATCATTAATGACTTTACCAACTTGATCAAACCTTATCTGCATGTTTAGGTTGAGGCTATTGTGGTCCCTCAAGATGATTCGCTTGGTACTGCCTTTCGGCCTCCTGCTCAAATGACTGTCTCTCAGGCTCTTACTCATATTAGACCGATCCTTACAAAGAAGAATCAAAGTTGGGTGTTGTCATAATGGTGGCCTACTCTTGAAGATACTATTCATACAGGTGTTTCCCTGCCTGGTGTTATCCTTAGACCACCTCTACCCTCTGCCACTCCCAAACCCTCTCCTTCTCCATTTGATCCTTCAGAAAAAGGCAAAACTCCTCAACATCCAAACATTAATGATGGATTATATCATTTGATAGGGATTTGATCTTTTTGTTTTCCTTGTACTCTTCTACTTTTTAATGAAAATCCTTATGGTGTTGTTCTTTTTTTCCTCTCTTATCTTTTTTCTAATCCCAAATGAGGGAGAAAAATAATAGGTATACGTTATATTTAATAATATATTATAAAAAATAAGAGGCATACTTTATATTTATGAATAGATTATTTGTCTAAGGGATGTTTTTTTCTGATTTAGGACACATGGAATATACTCACCTTAATCCATTTAGTGAGGAGGAGCTTTGTTTTACACTTTCAAAAACAGAAAGAATTTATTCATATTGGACACTGTCACTTTTGGTGTCATATGCTATGTTGAGCTATCTTTATAATATATATTTTCATGTATGTCATAATTTGTGATTATCAAAAAGGGGGAGATTGTTGGAACCTCTATGATAATGTAGTTTTCATAATCACAAATAATTTCAATACACATATTCTACTCTTTCGTGCAATTTTAATATCTCTATGTGAATCAATTATGTCATACATAACCATATAATTTAATAAGTTAATATCATATATTAATGAATAAATATGTTTACAAATGTATTTGTACATAAACTTGTGCATAACACTTAGTCTGGTAAGACAGACACTTCACAATCTTTCTAGATTCCCTAGCACTGATGGTAAGTTTGACACATCGAAGTTGACAGACCGAAGTTTGACAGACCGAAGTTCGACAGACCCAAGTCGATAGACCGAAGTTCGAAATACCGTAGTCTATAGACCAAAGTTCGACACACCAAATTTGTTACACCAAAGTTTGACACACCGAAGTTTGAAACAATGAAGTCAACAGAATGAAGTTAGACACATAGAAGTCGACAGAACAAAGTTTGACACACCGGAGTTCGACACACTGAAGTTGACAGACAGAAGTTCAACACACCAAAGTTGACAAACCAAAGTTTGACACACCCATGATAACACACCGAAGATGACTCACTGATAGTCATAAATAACTGTTTCCATTTCATTAATTCAAATTTATTTCTAACGGTCATATTTAGACAAATTAATGTTTCTGAAATTATTTAATGTTTCCTATAGGACTATCTGTAGGCAGTACGAGGTATATGAACGTGTGGATATATTTATGCCTAGAGGATTCTGGAGTATAAAAGGACCTCATCTTTCACATTAAAGCAGGATTAGTAGATGATAAGTACACGAGAAGTACATGAGAAGTACACGAGAAGTACATGAGAAGTACACGAGAAGTACACGTTGAGACACGCTGAGACACAGACTATGTGAATATGAAAATAGAGGAACTAAGCGCTTGAGATTACAAGAAGATTGTAACAAGAAACTTTGTCCAAAAATCTCAGTGTACAACGATACATTAAAGAGATGAACCTTTTCACTCCTCGAAGATGGATTACAAAAACTGTGATACTCTGTTCTGAAGACAACTTCCAGAAGATGACTCAAATACCATATTCTCAACATCCATTGAGTCTAGATAATTACTTCACAATATTGAGAGAATTCTTAACTCTATTCTATTTCTTAACTCTGTTGTGTTTTATATTCACTAATTGAGCAGTGTGTATATTTTTTTGTATCACACACACTATCTCCTGAGCATAACTGGAGGATATCAAACTATCTTCATACTCAACTGCTTCTTACACTTGTATCCCACGTAGAACTATGGAAGAGATTCCTTATGATCTGTTTATTTTTTTATTTCCCACGAATAACTGTGGTAGAGGTCAGGTGTGACCTGGATAGCCGTGTGTGCTACTGTGAACACCGATCCATGGTGTGGATCAAAAGTTTATTAATATAAATAGCTTGGTGGCAGGTGATCACCAAGTGGAGAGGAATAAGTCTCGGCTTGAGACTAAACCTCTTGTTTTATCCACTGTGTTTATTATCTTATATTTCTTTTGTGATATGTATTTTCTGCATTAAGATAACCTGAACTTTGATAGTTAGTTTATCATGTGATTACATCTATTTTTAATCAGTAGGTTTGGTTCGAAAGTTTTGTTAATCGATAGGTTAGTAAAACTAACAACTAATCAATCTTTTGAGAATCAAATTGAACCTTCAAGACTTTTATAAATTCAGTACAAACTGACTTTGTGTTTAATTTTATAGGGGGATATTTTTTTGTAAAGAACCTCTTTAACAGAAATTTTTATAGAGACTCAATTCACCCCTCTCTTGAGTTATCTACTTCGACCAACATAAAACATTCAAGTTTTTTAAAACATGGATACACGACATGTATAACCTCCACACGGTGTGTCCCCTTCGGTTTTAACGTGGTCATGTACCTTTTCCAACCCTAGTTCCATAACACCCCTATACACAACGTGTTCCTCCTCCAAACACGGTGTATACTTGAAGAATTCCCCCTTCCTGAGTTCCTCTATACAACTAAACACACAGTTCTCACCTAGGTAAAATTACATGGCATGTTTACCCTAGACACGACGTATAACCCTTAAGTTATAACCACCCTTATTGTTAGTCACATGGCCGATGACACGATCGACTCTACATGGTGTGCAAGAATAGAACACAACGTGTATAACCTATGTTTCATCCACCCATGTCGTTAGTCACACAACCAGATACATGGTCCCTACAATAAGGAATGTACTCTCAGTACATGGTGTGTTCCACCAAACATTTCCCAACCCCATGTCTATTCCCACACAATCAGTCACATGGTTAAAAACTACATAGCGTGTACATAGGAAATGATGTTTCTTCCGAAACAGAATAACACATGGCATGTATTCATCACCACACACCATGTATTCTTGGTTTTTGTAGATAGTGAGCCTTAGAAACTACTCCGTAACCCCATAAAATACTGAAAAAGAATTAAAGTGACAAATTCTGATCCGTGGGGGCCTATACACCCCATGAATCAAAGCTTGGAATCCTATTCATGTCATATCAAAGAAGAATTCAGTTAATGTGCAATATGATCCACCAAATTTTGATCCAAGAGGGCCCATAACACCTCATAGGCCAAATTTTAGTGCCCATAAATGAAACTTTTAAATTTTCCAATACCCTATCAAAATATCAGGTATTCTATAATGGAATTTATCACAACAACATGCATATCTAGCACAACATCTATCGCAACAACATGCAATCAGTAATGCATCCTAAATGGCATGAAACAAATGCACGACATGTGATCTCTAGAAAGTGCCTATATGATGAATGAGATGACATAACCTCATATCATCAGTTTTTCAATAGAAATAGAACCTAAATGATATAAATCATAACAAAAAAATCAGGTGAATCACCCAACAGTGAAATCAAATCAACGGTAATAATTGAAAAACCATAAAAATTGAAATAATTGAGGTAAATTGGATTTTCCATGTACATGGGTTAGCTAATCCTGGGAAAAACGTTTTAAGAACTACCTATTCCTTCCTATCTTTATTTATTGTCTCCAAACTATAAGTCATAGAAGAAACGAGGTCCTCTAATACCACTATGTAACATCTTGGTTCCAAGTGCCGCCCCAAGGTGCCCAGTACCTGGTTGGTCACATGGCCTCAAGTGAATTTCCCTGAACTACAGAGGCTTCCAACTAGTAGTGAGGGACTTGGTTGTGATTGTGGGGAAACTATGCATTCATTGGTAGTGTAACACAGTGGAATAACAACAATATACAACATCGGAAGTAGTTATACCATACCAAGTAAGTAAATAGAAAAATAATGAAAGTAAACAAACTACTAGAGCATATATATAAATGATTCATGTCACATATTTCTAGGAAAAAAGCCAAACGAGTCACAATTCTAGAAATACAATACTAAACCAAAGTATTGAAAATAGTAAATAACTCCAAAAACATCTCAAGACTCATCTTTGTGCCATGCTCTCTAGCTCCTTAGTAACCAAGTACCTGATGTAGAAGTGAGATTTCCCTTATCTATACCTACAACCATATAATCTGTTTTGGACGAAAAGCATGACCCAAACTGGGTGTGAGACGAATCTCAGTAGGAAACCACCAAAAGATATGTGCCTAACTCTTAGTGAGTATATATGGCAGATAATAATGGAAATGGATCAAAGAAACTAGGATTACACAAAAGTAACCAAATACTACAGTTTCCATTTACATTCATTAGAATTTAAATGTTAATCATTTAATCAAGTATCACAATAGGTATCTCAGAAGACTACCTCATATGACTGACTCCAAGTTTGTGCTTTGGCTTGGCAGACACATCACAAACATTCAATATTTATGTTAACCCTTTAGGTAGATGACACAGTCTAACCCCTCTGGAAAAGTAATGAAATAAAAAGGAAAAGACACATTAATGAAGCACCAACCATTAATTCACCCTATGGTCTTTCCACAATAACTATAGACTCTCTAGGGAATCAATCAATGTCAATTCCCCCTGTAGTCTCATAATGCAAACTATAGACACTGTGATGGAGCCCTCACCATAAATCCCCCCTATGGTCTCATTGCATCAAATATAACTGACACTCTGAGGATGTACTCAACGTCAATTCCCCCTGTGGTCTCATAGTGTAAAATATAATAGACACTCTGAGGAAGCACTCAACGTCAATTTCCTCTGTGGTCTAACTACACCAGGTTCCCACAACCCTGTTCAATTCAATTGTGTATAAATGATATCAAGAAACCCAAAGTAATCTCAAATACTACATGGATAAACAATTCCAATGCATATCACAATCATTTAACAAGAAGCAAATTCAAAAAGTTCCATCCTATCAAGTAAGGAAAGGAAGCAAGGCATGTATCATAGGAAACCTGGACCCAACGACCCTAGACATTAAAACAAGGAAACACACTCATGGGGTGTTCCTTAAACATAAAATTTCACATAATATCATATCAACAAACCCTTAATCAAAAAATCAATCAAAGGTAGATAAAATGGGGTTCAATTTCCTTAACCTGAAATACCCAAAACATGGGTAATCGACACATTGGCATATAAAACTCAAAGAGAAACCAAGAAAGGAAAAAAACCTCCTACCTCGACATTGTATGATGAACATTGTAAAACATAGGCCCTTGAATAGTTCTACAACGACATAGATCTACAAAAATGTAAAAAATAATTCAACCTTGAATAACTCAAGAGAGAGAAGAAATCAGGAGGGGAGGATCTAAAAGAATGAAGGACTCACCAGTGGGATTCCAATGAAACCACCATAGATCGAATCAGAGAATGGATGATAGATCGATGGCTCATATAAGAATCAGTCACATGTCACTCTCCTGTTCGAGACATTAGAAGAAGAATACGTTTCTGGGGATTGAACGTGACCTTGGTCTGATTTATCAAATAAAAGAAAAAGAACACAACATGTTCATTTAATGTACACGCCGTATACTTTCCTCAACCGACCCCTACATTAGGAAGTCTCTTGATCACCTAAAATGACCATGTCTTGACTATTACATCGCCAGTACACAACTACCCGTGGCAACCTGGTACATGGAGTGTACTCCCAAGTACACAACATGTACTTATAACTTTAAAAAACTCCCCTTTTCTCAAAAACACCCAAAATCAAGATCCATACCTGAAATGAAGATCCAGGTTCTTACATAGAATTTAGACACATCTGTAAGGAAATAATCTTAGAAATCCAAATAGACAATACCTTTATACAAATCAACACAACAACACATGATACATTATCCAAAACCCAAAATATTAGAGAAATAATATAATATAAAAAAACCATAAGATAAATTAAATCCATAATTTTATTTATAATTTCCAATAAAAAATTAAAATAATACATCACACAACCATTCCATATCAAGAGACAACATGGAATCTAGCCACGATTCATAATACTGAAAAAGAGGGTAACCTAGGACTTCAATCCTGGAGCACCATCCATGGTAAACCTAATAAAATACAAATATTTCCCCAGTATGAGCTCAAATTCACTAATTTAATACTCATTATAGTACCTAATAATAGAACCAAGGATTACCCATGTTGAAACCATCAAGAACCAATTCTCAATACAACCAACACCATAAATACATAAAACCCATTAAATCATGAACAAATATGTGAGGCATGAATATGAATATTATCTACCATAATCTATAAGAGTGTCATAAGAAATACCTATGGGAACATAAAAAATAAGAACTACCTCAAAAATTTATCAGTTATATATCCACTAAACATAAATCCCAAAATAAATGGTCACCCATAACCAACATGATACTTTTCATTATTATGATTCCACTTATAGAAATTTGGAAGATGGACCCAGTGGACACATCATGGATAGGTTATTATATATTTAATATAATATGGATTAGAATTACTATGTGCTATGTAATGTAATTTCATGAGATATATCTTATTATTAGGAGCAACGACACCAGTTTGAGAAGACTGAGCTTTATCAACTTGACTTCCAAGTCTACATCCACATCAACTTCAACCAACATATCCCCCTAAAGTACTTCCTTATAATATTTAGTTAAATAATAAAAAATAAATTATTTAAGGTCTTAGCGAAGACCTATTTCAAATAATAGATATTTTAATGATTCATTATTGACATGCATGATAGAAAATGATACTAGCTTTGAGAAACAATTAACATGTTCTTTTATAGTTCACTCACCATGATGAAGTATCATGAATTCAATGGCCTTATTCAATTTCAATTCCATTGGGTAATGTAACTGAAAAACCATGGTCTTGAATAATTCATAAGACACATCATCATGCATCCAAGGAGGATCCAAAATATACAACCACACTTGGAACGGTCTATCAAATAATCCAAAAATATCCTTAATCCTTGATGATTAATAATTTTGTAGAGTCTTGAAGACATATTTAATAATCTTTAGGCGCCTGATTGCTCAAAGTGTACATCAATCACCATAAAAGAGAGGCAGATGAAAATTTAGGAAGTCCCCAATTAGGTACATAGGAAGAGAAGTTTTTGGCTCCCCCAATCAGTTCTGAGTCTTGGTAGAGATGAAAAGAAAGATAACCACTCCAAAAAAATTATATAGACCACAACAAGGATAATCCATACCTAAAACCCCTAAAATATTCTTTGATAAATTTCTCAGAGGCATATTCTAACTAAAATGAAACATATATTTAACTAGTTCATGGTTCATAGAAGAAACCAAATAATTCCATTGTAAACCAACGACAAATCCAATAATAAAACACATTAAAATAAAAAAAAAATGTAAAACATCCCTCCAGAATCATACTCTTAATAAGGAATTAATAAAATCTCATTATAGAAGATCTCAAACATTGAAAGTAAGCTTTTAAATTTCTAAAATACCATTTCATTTTTTTATAAAACCATTAACCATTTAAATGTTGTTCATTTTTTTTCATTTTATAATTAAACTATAAAGTCTAGTTTTAATAATGCAAATTTTAATAAAATAATCTTTTTGAGTAAAAAAAATTCATAAAATTCCTCCTTTGAGTCCAAATATTCTACAAAAACTTCATTTCCTCTACAAAAAATCATTCACAAAATACATGTGAACAAAATTACATCACAAACCATCCAATATAATGAATCCAAACGTGATTAATAAATCATAGAAAATCCCTCAGTTTCACCTCAAATGATCAATAACATCATCAAAATCAATTTTAGAGTGAATGCAGGTAAAAAAACCAAGAGATATTAAGAAATTTGAATGATTTTGCATCATGTTTGGGATGAACGTTCCCCAATAATTTGAAAAAATCTATTAAAATCCTAGAACTATGTGGATGAGATTTTCACAGATTGAAAAACCAGGTGTGCTAACTGTGTATCTCTTATCCTTTATCCATTTCCACCTGATAACCTTGAAAATCCCAATAAAACTCATGAAACACCTGTAAGGTTGAAAAAATATCAATAAAAAACAAAATATATAAGAATAAATTAGAAACAAAGTTCAAATTCAATATTCAATTATTTATTTCCCTTTGTAAAACAAGTTTCACCACTAAAGGTTTTGTTCGAGCACCTACTCATGATTTAACTCTTAAGAATCAACAATATTATTCTCCTTTCTAAAAAGATTAATCCTAAATAACAAAATGGTGATATCATACCATTTTTAAATGAACAGACTTGGGTTGACCATAAACATCACCTGAACTAACTCACCACAAGTCCCAAACCATGTTCTTGATCACCATAGATTGGTTAAAATTCCTAGGGTATCAAAATAGGACTAGGTGATAAAAATTCCAGCCTAGAAATACAAATAAATACATCTCCGAATCTACTTGAAATCTAGTATTACACATCCATATATAGAAGACCTATAAAACAAATAAATAGTTTCACTAACAACGAAATAATAAAAAATAGTATAATACAACATAAGTAATCAAATCAACTCATAAAATAAAACATCAATTAAGTTGAATGTTAAATTAAAACCAATATACCATATACAGTATAAATCAAAAGTAAGTTATTGTTTTACAAAAATGATACATAATGATCCCTAAAAATAAAATCTAAACTCAAATAAACTATCAAACATCTCTCTATGACCCATGATCACCCACTAAAACCCATACCATATACTATTTTACTAACCCAAAAATTAATAAAAAAATATATCACCTCTGAGGAACTTTAATTAAAGCATGAGAGTTACAAAGACATGTTGGTTTCTATGTAGGGTGTGAGCTAAATATTATTAGTAGGATTTCACCAAAGAGTTTGTACAATTCATTTCAAAAGGCATTTCATTGATTCTGGTTTGAAATGTAAATATAAAATAAGTTTTTCATAAGTATAAAAATTAAATATCACGTCATATAACATTTATAAAAATTACACTATCATGACCTTGAATAATGTGGCCTAAACAATGACTACCCCAAGGCCACCTCCAAAAGGCTAGGGGCTAGAAACTAGTGATGAGTAGGTATATCACACACATGAGAGGCCTTAACCTAATTTACCTATAAACAAGAAAACATATCCAAGCCTATACAATGATGAAATGTAAAAAAACTAACGACCATACATGCACACATATAGAATCCCGCCATCAGAGTATGAAAACAAAGTATTGGAAAGAAAAGTACCAAATACAGGCCGACCAAATGAAACTGAAAACAAGTCCAATATATAAAGTTATAGAGGAATGTTGTAAATACAACAACCAAAATACACACCTGTCTATGTCATTAATATCCACATAGTCTTGTTCCCTATAGGGATCCATAAAAGGCCAGTAATTTGTATAAGACATGGAACATGTGGGTAAATACCATAGCGGGGTGAGTATAACAATACCTAGAAGGACACCCTAAAATCACTAAATATATAGAGTCAAGAATAGTAGTTATCTCATCACAGTGATATTTCAATAGCCTACATAACATGATATCCTGATATAACCATAGTAGACACACAATCTCAAGGTAAGATCACAATAAAAATCCATTCTAGAAATCTTGCTTAAAGGGTCCATATAAAAATCATCTGGGAGAACACACTCCCTGAGTTATATTTCACTGATGGTGTCCATCCAAGATTTCATGATCATCGGGTCTTGCCATAAGTTTTACATGATAAAAAGTATGAAGATATCAATACATATATGGGGATCACACTTAAGGCCATGAGTTATACCAACAACCCAAAGTGGATTAAACCACCAAGTAGGGTATTGATGCCCGTGTGGTGTTTCTCATGATGATACCAAGAACCCCACATAGGGTAAATATGATAATATAAGATCTCACTCTAGGACTCATTGAGGTATACCAATTTCTATCCTGAGCCGAATTTCCTTAGAGAAGATCACCATCCTATGCATAAGACGCAACTCTATACTAAACCCTCAGAGAAAAGATAATGGAATCATACCCTAATGAAATAACTCCAAGATAAAGAGGAAATGGGCTCCAATCCATCCTTGAGGGAGTACTAAACTTGAAAAATAAGTACATGGTGTCTCTCTTTAGCACCAGGTTATACCCATGTATCATGTCCCATGCTAATGTCTGAGTACAAGATGTTTCCATGCCTCAGTACACTTGCTTGTGGCCGTGTACAGCTAGCCATGTCCATTTCCTACTTGCTGTGTCCATGTATATGTATCTACATGGGAACACACCAATCCCTTAGGTATATTCACATGTCGTGTGACATTTGTCACATGCCTTGTGATACTTATCACCTTCGCAGAAACCCTAGCACTGCAGCCGGGGCCTGACAAGGTGTGTAGTCTCAGATTAAATTCTATGTAACTCATAACTTCTAAAAAATCTGAGGTTCCCCATCTATATATTTCCAAGACACCATCACCTCTAGTTTCAAATCTGATACCTCCCTGTGATAGTGGATCTGGTGTGACCGAGACTTGTCATCACAGCTCACTAGAATTCGAGCATCTGATTTTCATGGGAATTAGTTTCCATTTTTCATCATCACTGTCAGATGCCCCACCAAGATGAACAGGGGTATTCATACAAATACCAATCTATTATAACCGGTAAAAACCTCCATCAAAGGCATAACAAATCCCACACTTGTGGAATCAATATATTTCACTAAAGAACAAGAACCCAAATATTGATTTCTGGGTATTCGTTGAATAGTAGGCCAAAGGAATTTCCCATGATGAATGAAGAATAGAGGAAGAAATGCACAGAACACAAACCCAAGTAAAGACATCAGACAATGTTCAAATTTTCCTTCATTTATTTACATTTGAATTAATACAAAAGTGATATTAATATAATAAAAATATAAATCCCGAATCCCAAATAATATCTATTCCACACCCACAATATGCACAAATTTAGAATCAATTCATTAGTTGATTCATTTTCATTATTCATAAGAATAAAAAATGAGGATAAATACAAATAGAAAACATACTACCTAGAGATGGATCAATAAATGATAAATAAAGAATTTGTGTCATTTTCATTGATGAGATCCTTTAACTCCATTGGCATGATGATCCTTGATCTCGATCTGATATGATGTTATCTTTTAAGAACAATCTATTCCAACGGTCCTCTAGATATCTAGGGTTTATCAAAAAACTTTTATATCTTGGCATAATAGTTTATTTATATAGGATTTTAGGATTATGTATATAAAATAATAATTTAAATCATTTATTTTTATAATTTTCCCATGTATGCACTTTATAAAAACACCCAACACCAACAAGGATTATATCATTCCTATGGTAGAAATCACACTCTGAAATCAATGGTAGCCTCATATTTATGATTCGAACCTAATTTCAAGAGTTATTTCTATTTTTGAGAAAAAATATGGACACATTCTAATTCATACATTTAATATATTTTAAAAATTGTTTCCGGGTTCACTAGGCCTCAAAATCTCACGCCGTCTTAGATTTTAGCTTAAAAAATAATCCATATAATATCCAAATGTGATACATGGAAAAATAATATGGGTTAAATTCTCACCACCATGAGTATTTTCATAACAAAACGCTAAAAAAAGGACTACCTAAAGCTATATGGGTACTGAACACACATATAGGTCTCCTGGTCCCATGTACTCTCTTGAAGATTCCCATTCTGCCACCCGACATGCACTAAAGGAATATCTTACCCACATAAGATCCTCTCCTACCAATACTCAAACTCTATTAGGTAATTTCTAAATGTATCTCCATCCTGGATGTTCTACTCTCCATAGTCGATAACACAGAACAGATCATGCAAGAACCACCTCAACTGCGACACATAAAATACTTCACACACCTGATATAACTGCAGTGGAAGATCTAAGTGGTAATCCACCTCACCAAATCAACATAGTGTCTAGAAAGGTCTTGTGAATATAGGAGACAACTTATCACCCTGAACAAATATCTGAAAACCACATCTAGATGAGACCCTAAGGAATACATTTCCCCTTCATATAACTCCAAAGGCCTTCATTGTCGGTCTACATAGGACTTATAATATATTTTTTCAATCCTCATGTGATTATAAATTATCTGAACCTTCTCTATAGTGGGTCACACTAACTATGGCTCCATAAATTTTGACTCTCCTTGGTTGGTCCAGTATAGTGGTGACCTAGAATTTCACCCCTAAAAGCCTCGAATGGTCTATACTGATGGTGGAATGGTATATGTTATTGTATGCAAACTACAAAATTTTTATGTGATCCTTAAAACAATGTAAAAAGTCTAACATGAAATCCCAAAACATATAATCCCAAACCAGAATGGTTCACTCACTCTAGAAGTCATTCTAGGGGTGAAAATTCATTCTCAAACTCAACTGAGTTCCAAAGGTTTCCTAAAATCACTTACATAACTAAGATTTGAATCCAGAATCATAGTCATAAACCATATTCAAGGAAACTCCATGGATGTGGTCTATATTCTATATATATAGGTTTCCCAATCTCTCTACTATACTCTACTCTTGGATATCTAGGAAGTGGGTTAACTTGGTTAGTTGTTCTATGATCACCCAGATAGAATCATGTCCTCTAGAAACCCATGGAAACCCCATAAAAAATTCCCTAGATATACCACACCATTCCCACTATATATCTTCAAGGGGTTGAGATAAACCCACCGGAACCTAGTTCCCAACCTGAAATTTTTTACAAGTAATGTATCAAGAGAAAAAATCTTCAAATACCTTGTTTATCTTGGGCCACCAAAACTACCACCAAAGGTCCTGGTATATCTTCAACACAACTGTACGTACGACTAAAGATGATATATGAAATCTCTCAATGCTACCTCTCTCAGAAAAACTAGAACAATCATTCTTTCTCTTAGAAGAACAAGATTCTCCCCAAATTCAGAAAATCCATTTGAATCATGTCTAGTGGATACCTAAGCACATAGGTTCTCATAGTCAGTATCCCCAAGTTGTGCCTCCCTAACTCACTGTAAAAGTAGAGGGGTAACAACCATAAATTGATATTAATATAATCCATCCCAGAATATAAAGGAGAACTTCAAAGAGGATAACTTATCGAACAACTCACTCAAAAACTACGAACAAGATCTCCTACTGAGGGAATCTGCCACCATATCCCCCTTCCTAAGAATATAGACAATATCAAATTCATAATCCTAGAGGAAATATAGCCATAGAATCTATCTCAAGTTAAGTTAATTTTGGTATAATATATACTTGAGAATCTTATGGTAAAAATATATGATAAATCTCTCACCATAAGGTAGTGTCACCATATATTTAGTGTAAAGACTACCCATACAAGGTCAAGATTATGGGCCATGTAGTTATGGTCATTTGGTCTCAATGGATGTGAACCATAAGCAATTAGAACCTATCTATTCATCAAAACATAACCAATAATAGTCTTTTATTCATCATATAACACAATATAATTGACACCGTCCTTTGGAAATCTCAATATGGGAAGTCTCGTAAATTTCTACCTCAACTTCTAGAAAGCCTATTGGAACCTATCCATCCACAAGAAAGGATTCAATTTTTGGGGTCAAAGATTTCAAGGGAGATGAAATCTTGGAGAAATATGGTATGAATATATTATAGTATAATTCCATCCTAGGGAAGCTCTACATCCTCATCATACTCTTGGGTGGATCCCAAGATAACATTGATTTTCTCTTCACTAGGTCCACTGCTACACCATCTGCTAAGATAACATGTCTCCAGAAGTGGACCTCCTAAATCCAAAACTATTACTTCAAGAAGTTCCCATAAATATATTTCTCTCTGAGTATATACAAAACCATTCACAAGTGTCTCATATTCTCTTCCTTAGACACTGAGTACACTAGGACATCATCAATGGAGACTACTACAAACTACTCTAAGAAAGGATGAAAGATTTTGTTCATGAGTCCCATGAAAAATATTGGGGAATTCATCACACTGAATGACATCACCAATTAATCATAGTGATCATTAAGAAATATGAATACCAAATTTTTTATATCCTCATCCCATACTCCCAGCTAGTGTTATCCTAATCTGAGGTGAATCATTGAGAACCATTATTCCCATATCAACCAATCGAAGAGGTCATTGATCCTCAATAGTGGATTATTTTTATTAATAGTCACCTATATTAGGTGGAATTAATCCAAAAACGACCTAAATATCCTATTATCCTTCTTGGTGAGTAATACCAGGGCTATCTAGGGTGAAACACTAGGTCTGACAAAGCTCTTCCTCTATGAGTCCTCCAACTGCACCCTCATCTTGTAAAGCTTTGTGGGAGACATACAATATAATAGTGCATATATCAGGACATTACTGGGGTGTAGATCAATTTATAAGTCTATCAATTAGTGGAGAGGTAATCCTAAAATTTACTTAGTAAAGATGTCCTCATACCCCACCTCCACTATTACAAACTGAAATATCATAGAATAAAATA
Source organism: Viscum album (assembly GCA_963277665.1). Lineage (NCBI taxonomy): Eukaryota > Viridiplantae > Streptophyta > Magnoliopsida > Santalales > Viscaceae > Viscum > Viscum album. Next base: position 1,427,222,530 of record OY728122.1, on the reverse strand, counting down.
AAACAAAATTCATGCTAGCCAACTAGTGTGTAATAGGATGCACCCTCCTATGAATGAGTCCATCCTTCTCTACCAGGGTTTCCATCACTATGAACACACAATATCCTCTACCTGAAATAGTCTATTTGGGTATGAACTATAGATAACCATTCCATACCTAAGATGATATCATAAGGCCTTATCGCTCCTACAAAGAGATCCCAAAAGAAGCTCTTAACTCTAAGAGTTATGTCACACCATTGAAAAAAGTGTGTGACAGTTGAGTCACCTCTAGTAGGAGTCTCCAAGTGTAAGGGTCGATCCAAAAGCTCAACCAAAATCTATATGCCTCAAACTAGAAAAGTGATAATAAATAATGAATCTCACGTACATTTATAAATACTATAGATAAAGTAGATAAGACATAGATCACACCTCATATCATCCCTAGAGCCTCTCTTTAATTATCCTCAACCACCTATACTTATGCTTTACCCTGACCACTAGTTCCCTGAGCCTGGCAGGGACCACCTAGGGGTGGTGGTTATAACATGTTAAAATTTATACCACCTCAAGCTACTCTCCCATCTCCTCTTCTACATATTCTACCCTATGGACCTACATGATCCTACCACTACCTCTACCAAAGAGGCTTATATACTATCTATCTATCAACTAGATATTGGGTTGGAAAATCTCATGCAAGATGTCCCCGACCATCATAGGAGTAGCACCACCTCACTCTAGGATGACTATTACCATCATGTGAGCCCTAAGCCACATAACCTATGTCCTATGATCACCTACTAAAATGACTTACATGTACATGTCCCTAGGACTATCATTTTCTCACTACCACCAAATTTTTAGCTATAGTGTTTCCACTAATGAAACTAAATGTCTGTATCTGCTTAAACAATAAAATATTGACTACCAAAACATGCTCTAGAACCCCAACATAAGTATGAATACATAGAGGTATGACACTGTATCTGATTCCACTTCATTGTCCTCACTCAAAGTTCCAAGACTAAAAGAACTGATCCTTCACCATATCCATCACTACAAAAAAACATGGTTTATCGGCGGTTTTGTGGCGGCAGTTCACAAAACCGCCGCTAAACCATTTTCGGTGAAGGTTTCGCGGCAGTTTTTAATAAACCGCCACGAAACCCGAATTATTTTACACAGACGCCGACCCTTTCCCCCTTCCCCTTCGCGATCCCTAACCCTCGGGACTCCGCACCCCCCGCGCTGCCGGTGACTCCCCACCCCCCGCGCTGCCGGTGACTCCTCACCCCCGTGCTCTCCGGCGAAACCCGCACCCCCCGGCGCCCCCCTCGGCCACCGGCGACCCCCTCGACCACCGGCGCCCCCCGCGCCCCCCGCGCCCTACGGCGACCCCAGCACCCCCCACGCCCCCCCGCGGCCTTCGGCGACCCCCGCACCTGATTTGTGAGGTAATATAATGACCTGATTTGCTTACATATTAGTGAATCGGGCTGGGGAATTGATATCATGGTTATATGGTTCCTAGTCGGGGGGAATTGATTTTTATTTATAGTTGTTGAATAATGGGGACTTGTATCTAAACACTAATACCACTAATTGAATGTAATCTTCTCTTTCCTAGGAATTTTCCTCTCTATGGAACTTTAGTGGAATCTAGTATTGTGGATCATGGAGTGCGCTAAGACTATACACATCCTTATCCTACTATACTAGTATAATATGGTGCTTGATATGTGGGGGTGTTTTTACCTACATGCCTAGTTGGATGACATTGTGAGATGTCCCTAGAACAATGGCCCCATCACTAATCGACAATTCATAATGATCAGAATTTAGTAAAAAATATATATATATTTTTGTTTTATCGTAAAAAATAACCAAGATATACCATGGTATTATGGGATTATATATATATATATATATATAAACGGACAAATCTCGCGATTTAAAATCAATGTACTCAATCATATGTGATAAAATTACCAATTTTTTATGTAACCAATGTCTCAGTATACTGAGTGAAGAAGCATGATGTCCATTTCTGGATGAATGGACATAATAGCTAGAACACAAACAGTTTGATCCCTTGACAAAATGCAACAATCAAGACTAGTTGACTAAATTCTGTTAAATTCTAAATAAAACATCACCAGGTTAATAAATATTAACACCCTCTTTAGGTTCAACCACCTCAGATAACATTATATAACATCCCAACCCATTAGACCCCGGAGCTAGTGGATAACTGGTCCACCGCAACTGAAAGAACACCTATATAGGCATGAGGCTAGAAACATGAACCAAAAATAATAATTACTATTGTAATATTTTTACTAATATATCATTATGCACACACCAATCCATATCTATTTAAAATGGTAGAGTTATAATATGTGAAGACATTGACCATTGTAGTAAAATTAAGGTTTTTAATAATTTTTAGTTTGTAAAAAATATTATGGTAGTATAATATAAAAATTAATGTAAATATATTAATTCCCAACATGAAATGTTTTCTAAAAATAATAGAAACTATATAAGAAAAAATAGAATCAATCATGAATCACAATATCCAAGTCTCATCCACTATACACAATTAAAGTCACAAAATAATATCTAAACACCACCAAATCTACCATAGTTTTATCTGACCTTTTTATAATACATGAACATTTTGTACAATAACAATGAAAGGATGATTAGTCACATACCCATTATGACATCTATAAAATTGAATTTGGATAAATAAAAGACATTATATAAGAATTCAGAACTGTATAGTGAAATAATGAAATGGTACCCAATAATAAATATATATGTAAAATGATGAATCACATAATAGAAAGACTGGGAATCTGTATCTATCCTACCAACCCAGGATTATGATTATTTTTATCTCTTTAAAGATACATCTTTGATGACTAGTACCTCACTATTATATCCAAATAATTCATGAGGATGGATCCCACGTTTCCACTTCCCCACATGCCGATGGAGAGTAAACATAAAGGAAAGAGGACCCATTATTGAGTGTGATGGTGGTGAATATATAGTACCTACAACCTAGTGTGATAGGGATCACTCTCTACAAGGATAGGGGACCCATGCCCTTGGGAGATTTGAGTGTACTGCTTCTCTATTTATATAATATGACTTGAAGTACCATTCTATATTGCACCAGGGTTTTGGTCCTATATCCATAAATATTGTATCCCCTTTCACACTAGGGTGTAGGTTCAGAATAAACATTATGTAGAAATATATTATGTAATCCCTATAACCCTAGGAAGAGGGCCCTCCATCAAACAGGATGGTTCTCCCCAGGAACATGTTTTGTGGATCCACCATACACATTATGACAAAACAAAGGAGGTAATACACTATTACACAATGTAGAGATTCCTCAATCCACGGTTGTTATGATCCATAAGATTATAGAAAATTGATGAGGTGTTGGTCCTCCTCAATAATTCCCTGAACAAATTAGCATGATACTGAGCATTGATGATATTTCATTAGAGAAGTTGTGAAACCATTATTTTGGACTGGTATTTGAGATAGATATAACCTTTCTCTCCTTTTCGGTTTTCATTGAAGAACATATCTCTTTATTGTTGGGTTAGTTTTTCGTCAATCTTTAGGCTCAGATGTCTAATATTAACATGTATTCTATTCCTCCTATATCGGGTTTGGATGCGAAAGGTTGGGTATATATGTGCTCAAACCTAATTGAGTTATTCCCACACATGTCATGTATATATAGATAATGTACAAATTAGTTGTGTATTATGTTGGGAAAAGGGATAATTGGGTTAATTTGACCTTACATGGTGGTCAGTGATTATAGATCAATAGTCGATCTCTCTATAATTCATTCGTTTCATATTATTGTCAGGATATGTAATATTTCCCTATTAGGTGTATATTTTTTCCATTTGTTTTCATATTACCTATTGTACTATTTTTTATTCTCTAAAGTAAATAACATGATAGAATGTAAATATTTAGTTTATTTTATCTTATTTTTATTATTATGAACATATTCATATATATGGTTGGGTGCATGCCTACATGTACATTATGAAGAGGCCTACAATTATAATTATTCATTCTCGTCACTTATCTTTAAAAAATGGCCTATGGTGGAAAGAATTGGGTTTTGGTGGCCTAGTCTTCCACCGTGAGGAGGTCATTACTGCGTCGAGTCTCAAAAAACCATAATGGGAAATAAAAACACATGGGTCATCAAAATAATGAAATATCTAAAAAATTATTTCAATTATGAAAAATATACATGCCACCTTATCAACAACTACATGACTTAAATATTTCAAAATACCAACATATATTCCTATGATGTAGACATTGTTTTTGGGAGAGGCAGATAGATAGAGAAGGGAAAAGGGAATAAATTATATGGTTAGGAAGAAGTATATGTAACCAACACATCAAAAAGGTGATGCTAATGTCAAATAGGACATCATTTGATTATAAACTACTTGCATCAACCTTTGATAAATTCCTCTACAACATCATTCATGGCCATGGTTCGGGTCAAACATGTAGTATTATTTCCATTATGTATGACTACATTTGATGTTACCTTTACATTGTTCTTCATTTATTTTTGGATTTTTTGGTTAGATTTTGGAGATTATTTACACTGGATCATTGTATAAATCATCTGATCTGATAATTATTTTTCTCAAAACAGATATGAGATGTCCCAACATTATTATCTCATGCTGTAACATGTCATTGGGTTAGAGGTACATCCCCATTTATAATTTTTAAATATTTTTAATTAAAATTAGATTAAGTTAAGTTAATTTGTTGATTGACTTGGTTCAACTTCATAGGTAATTTTTTTGGGATAAAGGTTGGAGTTCACCACAAACAATACATAAGTGGTTGGTTATTATATAGGTGTGATGAGGTGGGATGGTGATTTTTAGGCAATTATTCCTTGTTGGTTTTAATTGAAATAAATTATAATTTTTATAATAAAATTATATAATTAACTATAAATTGTATATAATTATGTATTTGGTGTTGTGCCTTGAGATAGGTACTAAAGATATGATTTCAGATTTAAAAAATCATAGACAAGAGTTATAGGGTTGTTCTTAAAAAGTGAAAAAAATAGAATTGATGTGAGTAGTCCTGCATTTCCCATGTGTTTATGAATTTGATGTATGTATGTGTTTTACATTCTCACCACTATAGTGATCAAACCCTTTTAAAAAATTAATTTTTTTTATTAAAATAAAATTCTTATAAATGAGATTAATAATGTTTCAATGTCTAAGACAACCCTTGAATAAAAAACTGGTTCTTTATATGTCGATGGTTGAAGATATGATTATAAATGTATGACTTGTAATACTCAAACCTAGAGAGGTGACACTTCGATGAATAAAGTGAACATAGTGGCCCTATTTATAGTTGGTTGTGTATGAAACCATTGAGAAACATCATTCCTCTCGGAGGACATCTAAGGTCAAGCATAAACAATCACATAATGTCTCAGGTTTAAAATGCATTATGATCAGTTTCGATCACACATCAATGGGGTGTTGTTTGAGGCAACATAAATGTGTGATCGATAGTGTTATGATAAGTGTGTAGCCCGATATTCTTATTGCTCCTCAATGAGGTGTTGACACTGTCTCCTATGGACCAGACTTGTTCTGTTGGTCTGAAGTGGTAAATCTGATCAATGAATCATCTTTATTATATTATGCATACTTTATGATCGATGGTTTATCTTTATTATATTATGTTTCTGTAATCTTACACTATCGTATATTTTTGTGTAGGCACATTGTGATATACATGGATAAAAGCTGGATCACATTACCGAGGAACAAACCTCAATATGTTAAGGGTTTTAATGAGTTTTTAGATTTTTCAATTTCTAATCGAACCGTTGAAGGGAGAATAAGATGTCCCTGTCCTAAATGTAAATTTAGAACATGGTTGAAGAGAGATGAAGTTTATGAACATTTAATACTGAAGAAATTCCCTGATCGATATTTGTGTTGGATTTGGCATGGAGAATAAAACAATACAGAAAGATTGAGGAATGATGTTAATCCACAGAATGAGGTCCCAAGTTTGTTGCCAATGGAAAATGAAATGAAAAACCTCATAAACGATGCATTCGGCATTTCAAGACACCACTATGAGCATCAAAACATATCAGAACAACCAGAAGATGATGCTACAAATTGCAACGTGACAAGTGATGTTTTTGAGACTGTAACACAAGCAGATCAAGATTGTAACATATCATTGGATCCTCCTCTTGATTCTGTGGAGCCAAATGTAAGGGAAAACATCAGTGAGGAAAATGCATTTCATGATTTAGTTGACGATGGAAATCAAGAGTTGTATAGTGGGTGTTTGAAATATTCAAAACATTCATTTCTGCTGAAGTTGTACCATATCAAATGTCTTTGTGGAATTACAAATAAGGCAATGTATATGTTATTGGAATTGATTCGTGATGCATTTCCTGAAGCAAAAATCCCAGAATAGTTTTATGAGATGAAAAAAGTTGTAAACAAGATTGGTCTGAATTATACAAAAATACATGCGTGTCCCAATGATTGTATGCTTTACCGGGGAGAGGATTCAAGTAGAAAGAATTGTAAGAAATGTTCTTCTTCTAGATGGTAGTCAAAGGGTAATGTTGGAAGTATGACTGAACATAATTTCATGGAGAAGAAGAAAAGGAACACACCTGCAAAAGTTTTGCGTTACTTTCCTTTGAAGCCTCGATTTCAAAGATTATTCATGTCATCAAAAACCGCCGAACACATGAAGTGGCATGCTGTAGATAATAACAATGATGGGTTAATGAGACATCCATGAGATTCCCAATCGTGGAAGACATTTGATTCATTACATCCAAATTTCTCAGCTGATCCTAGGAATGTTCGATTGGGATTGTCTGCCGATGGATTCAACCCATTTGGGACTTTGAGTACGAGTTATAGCATTTGGCCAGTTGTTTTGATCCCTTATAATCTGCCTCCGTGGATGTGTATGCAACAAACATCTTTTATCATTTCAATGATTATTCCTAGAAAACAAATGCCTGGAAATGATATTGATGTATACCTGCAGCATTTGATTGAAGAATTGCAGGAGTTATGGAGTAACGGTGTTGAGACATTTGATGTTTCTTCTAAAACAATGTTCAAAATGCATGCTGCTTTAATGTGGACCATTAGTGACTTCCCCGGGCTTGGGAATTTATCTGGTTGGAACACTTATACGGGTTTGGATTGTCCCATTTGTAACTTTGATTTCAAGCCCAAACGGCTACCTCACAGTAGAAAATGGTGCTTCTTGTGCCATCGAAGATTTCTTAATGCATCTCATAGATTTTGGATGAACAAATCAAAATTTAATGGTTCCATTGATCATAGACCACCTCCAAAGTTGTTAACCGGTTCTGAAATATTGACACAACTTGAAAATGTTAAAACAGAATTTGGGAAGGTTCATCATTTGAATGATAGCGGAAAACGAGTGCGAAGTGCATCGTCAAGTGAAATCAGAACGCAACAATGGAAGAAAAAAAGTATATTCTTCAAACTTCCGTATTGGGAATTTAATTCTTTGCACCACAATCTTGATTTGATGCATATTGAGAAGAATGTATGTGATAATTTGATTTTCACATTACTTAATGAGCATGGAAAGTCGAAGGATCATCTCAATGCTCGCAAAGACTTGCAAGTAATGAACATAAAACGTGATCTCTGGACAGATGAGAATGAAAAGTATGCTCCTGCCATTTTTTCAATGAAAGATATGGATAAAGATAAGTTCCTTCAAATTTTAAAGAATGTGAAGGTATCTGATGGGTATTCGAGTAACATCTCGAGGTGTGTTGACTTGAAGAATCGTAAGTTATATGGATTGAAAATTCATGATTCACATATTTTGTTACAACAGTTACTACCATTGGCATTGCGTACATTATTACCTGAAAAAGTTACTGCTATTGTACTCCAATTCTGCACATTTTTCAGGAAATTATGTGAGAAAGCTCTACATCCATTTCAGCTTGACAACCTACAAGAGAGGTTTGTATTGACCCTTTGTGCAATGGAGATGATATTTCCTCCATTGTTTTTTACTGTCATGATGCATTTAACTGTGCATTTGGTTGACGAAGCTAAATTAGGAGGCCCCATTCCTTATCGATAGATGTATCCAATTGAGAGGTATTTTATTTATATGTTTCCAGTTAAGTAAACAATTTTTGGCATTTAAATAAATGCAAAATATTATTATTTTTTTTCACAGATATCTTGGGCATTTGAAAGCATAAGTGAGAAATAAAGCTCAACCAGAAGGCTCTATTGCTGAAGGCTATTTGGCCGAGGAGTGTCTCACCTTTTGTTCCAGATATTTGGATGATATTGAGTCAAGATTTAATCGAGTTGGACGTATTTACGACACATCAACTCATTCTCAAATGCATCAGAAATCAAAAATATTTCCTGCTATTGGCCGATCAGTTGGGAGGACCTCATACGCGACACTAACAGAATTGGAATTATTACAGGCACATAGAGATGTGCTACTGAATAGTGAAATTGCAGATCCATTTATTGAAGAGCTGAGGATACAAACAAAGAGACGAATGAGAGGCCGAACACGAAATGAAAAAGATATAACTAAAGCTATGAATAAAGATCTGATAGAATGGTTTGCACGACGTGTAAGTTTATAAATATTGCAATAAATACGAATATTAGTTTGACACATACAATTTTCAAATCTATTAATTTTTTTTTTCAGATCATGAATATTGATACTCGACCAAACTTGTTAGAAGATTTTAAGTTTCTTGCTAGAGGTCCTATAAAACAAGTTAGAAAGTTCGGCGCTTATAATGTGAATGGTTTTAGATTTCGTACATTCGATCGAGAAGTGGGTTTGAAAACACAGAATAGTGGTATATTTACATTTGCTGAAGTGGAATACTATGGAAAGCTGCATGATATTATTGAATTAAACTACAACGGGCATTTTTCTGTTGTTTTATTCAAATGCAAATGGGTCGATATTATCAGAGGTGTTAAAAGAGGTTCCTTGAAATTTACTTCTGTAAACTTCTCTCACTTGATGGATGTTGGTGATCATGAACTGCATGATCCATATATCTTAGCATCACAGGAAAAAATGGTATATTATGTGAATGATGTTGTGGATGAAGGGTGGAGTGTAGTTACTCACATAATACAAAGAGATTTGTATGATATGGGTGATGAAGTGGAAGATTTGACCTCTGCAATTGAATTTCATCAACAACAGGAAGCAGAATTATTTGTCCATCATGATATTGAAAATATTAGTCTAGCAAGGATGAATGAAATGGATGAAGAAATGGAGCAGGAAACCGACATGATTGAAGGGGGAAATGATTGTATGTAGAATTATTTATTCATTCAGCAACCACTTGTTTCATTTCTGTAGTCATTCATTATCATTGTTATATATATTTTGTTTGTTAGTACTGGGCATCTATTATAATTTTTTTTTTCTGCATAAATTTTTTGAAATATATATTCTGAACTTAAATTTTATTTGATTAAATGAAAGGAATGCCAAGGAAGAAGCGGTACACCATTCTTTCTACTTCTACGCCAGATGACGATCCTTCTGTCCCCACGACATCTGAGGCAGCAGCTGCCTACATCCCTACATCATCTCCCCCTGCACCATATCTGACACCATCAGTGGATGCCTCATTAGAGGATGAGTCATCGCCTCCCCCTACAAGAGCCTCAGTAGTGGGGCAGCGACACGCCCCTTCCAGTTCATCACGGACATTCTGGAGGTTCACAGTCATAGGTACAAATTTTAATTAAATAAATTTATTGCATTTTGTTTATAGTAATTGTTTTCTCATTGTAGATGAAAACAATGCAACCGAGGAAAAACACATAAAAAGTTCTGATGTTTGGAACATGCATGGCGAGAAGATAGTGGTGCCATTTGATTCTTATTGGGTCCCGACGGATGACGCCGCAGGTTTACTTGGTCAGATTATAGGTCAGCTGGCAGCGAAGCCCATTTCCTTGACTATTTCATATGATGATTGGAGGAATATGCCTCCAAACTGGAAAAAATGAAGTTTATGATTCTCAGATAAAGGTAATTTTATTACTTTATGGTTTAATTGAATGTCATGTTACTAATATATTCAAAATGAAATTCTGTATACAGATGTTCTTCCACTTTACCGTTGCTGATGTGATAGAACGGAAGTGGACATTGAAAAATCTTGGAAAAAAATGGAAAGATTTCAAATGGAGGTTGTGGTGTGATGTCAACGATACTTCGTTGACCTTGCAGCAGATGTATGAGAAGCTACCCAGTGGGGTACCGAAAGAACAGTGGAAGGTTTTTGTCGATAGACATCATGATGAGAAGCGGATGGTATTGAAATATATATTATTATATTATCCTCATTTTACATTTATACATGTACATGAAGAGGAGATAGACATTGAATACAATACTATTAAATTGAATTTTATTTATTTCAGGATCTCTCAAGACAGAATGCTTCAAACCGGGCAAAGAAGGTCATCCCGCACACTACGGGTTCAAAAAGATTTTCAAGAAGCCGAATGTCATTGGTAATATTTTAATTAGTTTAAATATTTATAAGATAATATTATCTATTTAACATATTTAATTTTTGATTTATCTTTTTTTAATGCAGTCACAGAGTTTAGGGAATGACGCATCCCAAACAGAACTGTGGCTGGATGTTCATAAAAAAACAGATGGAAGTTTTGTTAATGAACCTGCCAGAGAAGTTGGGGTATGAAGTCAATTATTTATTATAATAACTTATTATCAGTTTTTACTATGTTAATATATATGGATATTTGATTTATAGGTAAAAATTAAAGAAATATGGGATGCCAATCCTGGGAAATCCTACTCAGTCTCCCAGGATGACCCGGTTGGTAAAGTCCTTGGGAAGGAGCATCCTGGTAGAGTGCGCGGGATGGGTTTGGGACCTGTACCATCTGAGGTCTTTCGCATGCCATCGGGGATTTCAGCTACATCTACTCCTGCTTATAGTCATTTCATACCTGAAGATGCTCAGAGGGAGATGTCTTCTCTACGAAACACAGTTCACCAGTAGGGGGATCAGATATCTGCTTTGCAGAAAGAGTTGCTTGAAATACATCAGTATATGAGCAGATATGCCCCCGGTGGTAGTGCATCAGGTAGTGGTGAGCAGGTAAATCACAAAAAATCAAAATAATTTAGTTTGCAAACTTTTATTGGTTTTAAGTTTTATTATAAATATGCAACAATATTTAATTTTCAACATAATGTTCTTACAGGTGGCAGCAGGTGGTGGAGATGAAGGTGGAGAGGGTGACGATGCATCATCAGATGATGAGTAGTAGTATTGTTGATGTGTTGAACAAGTATGATAACAGTTGGTTTGTATAGGTAACATTTATGGCACATAGTTGCCACCAAACATTTCCATATATGTAACCCATATTAATACCATTTATACTATATAGCAGCATTCGGGTAGCCCCATTGTGTAAGCTCGATTCATAAATGGATTGGGTGTTCTGACACGCTGGTCGGGTTGGTTTCATCTTTTATGACAAATGTTATGGAGTTTGTGAGTGTGAATCAGATAAGTGTCACATGTGCGATTAAGGTGAATCTAACCTAGTTCTCTTATGAGTAGTTGGTCTATCTATTCTTTTCATGACTAGGACACTCCTAATTTGGGGAACATCGTGTCAGATATAGTAAAAATGTCCTTCTATGTAGTAGAAGTGATGGAAGTGTCTTAGAGGTGATGGAAGTGTCTCCAATCTTCTGATAATATTTATACTCTCTTAGTGTAATCTTTCTTAGCAATGAGCATGTCCCCTATCTCTACGTTATCCTCGATGCACTAAGAGAGCATCAGTTATATGGTGGGTAAAAAATGTCTTCTGAGAAAGATTGCATGACTAGTTTCAGTTAGGCTGATCCGCATTTGACTGTTTCTTTATAGTAAGGTCCCTATTATGGCCTCAGAAGTATTTAGGATTTCCCAATTAGAGGAAAAATTCCAATATTATCATTGCAAATCTTTGGATATTCTTTATAGGAAATTAAAATGGTGGAGAATACTATGGTTCATAATTTTCTGTTAATGTTAAAACCTATGGTGGGGAGCACCATCGGTTGGATGCTTAAAGGGATGACGATGTGATCATTTATCTAGTTGAACGGGCCTAGGTAAGCACCAAAAATATCAAGTTTGGGTGGTATGATAGGTGCACACAGTTTGTCTAAAACTATGCGAACCTGTAGTAGAAAACCATGCGGCTGGAGTAGGTGAGAAGAAGTGCCCCACATGGGCTGCACACAGTTTTCCAAACTGTGTTCCTAGCTCACATGGTTAGTGCCACTTAGGCATTTTTATCACACAATTCATTACACATTTGTCACATGGTTAGGGTAAACTATGTGGGGAAACCATGTGAGGTAGGATTCCTAAGTAGTGGGAGTCTCACGGTTTGGAAATTCATATAGCCAAACCATGTGAACTATTCTTAAGGGTGAAATTACCATTTTTCCAATTATAGGTTAAATGTTTTAACTCACTTTCTTTCCTCCTCCTTCTTCTCCAGCATTCACAGCTCCCTCCTCTATGGGTTGCTCCACCTCCCTCCATTAGGATTTGATGGTTCTTTTTTATCCATCATCAGATTTTATCACCATCAATCCCTAATTTATCAAGGTACAATATCTTTTCCCCTATTTTCAGGGTGGATGTATGTTTCTTAGATTTCTTCCCTTAGGGATTTTAGTTATTTTATTTATTCATGTACTAATGTGTATCATGATACCTTCTATATGTATACTATTTTTTAGTTTTTTATCTTCATCTGGACATGAATTCATGGTTGTAAATTGTCATTGGCCTTTTATATTTAGTTTATATTATTCATCCAATGCTTTGTCTTTCATTTATTGTTGATTTAATTATTGTATGTTGTTTCTCTATTTATTATACCACTATCCTACACTACCAATAAGGGGGTCGAGATCCCCATGAAACCTAGGTGATCTCTATATTCTGGTTTGATTTATTTTTCAGGGCAGTGGTCTAGTAGAACCAAAATTTTTTTTTCTCCAGTTCAGCATTTAGCGGCGGTTTTAACCGCCGCTAATGCCATACTTGGTAGAATTTAGCGGCGGTTAAAACCGCCACTAAATTCCTTGCTGGACAGCATTTAGCGGCGGGTTTAACCGCCGCTAAATATATTACGTTTATATTTAGTGGCGGTTTTTACCGCCGCAAAATAGGTGCATCAAACGAAATAATTTTGCAGCGGTTAAAACCGCTGCAAATAAAAAGTGTGGCATACCCATAAAACCACCGCTAAATGGAGAGAAACCACCGGGAAATGAGGCATCTATGACACATTTTTTAAACCACCACGAAATAGAAAAAACCACCGCTAAAAGATTGCCGACGCCAAGTTTAGCGGCAGTTTTTGTAAACCGCCGCTAAATGGGAAAAAAACCACCGCTAAGGGATGCTTTTGTTGTAGTGCATCCAATATCGAGAGAGGTCTGTGAACCTTGATGAATAGTCATCCGTAGTCATACTACCCTACTAAATCTATAAAATCTATTGGTTTCAACCAACCCTAAATGTAGATATAGAAAACTACTATAATAAAAGGTTCTCAAACTTTATCCATGGAATATTTGCCTCATCATATGCCTGGGTCAATAATCCCCACCATCATCCTATAGATCCCTAGATAAAGATCACTTCTAAGAGAAATTTCTAGTCTGTATATTTCCTGACAAGATAAACGAATCATATATTTTCCTCAAGACATTCCTCAGCTACCTGAGTTTTGAGATCACGTCATAACCTGAGGGTTCACGATCACTAAAACTCATGAGGCACACTTAGTCCGCACACCTCATTTTTTGGTAATGCTGGTACCATTTTCTGCTGAATAGGTGGTGGTAAGAATTGGGAATCACCTAGAAGTAACACCTCCTAAAAATGTCCCTGTATTGAAGAATAATTACTGAGGGGAGTATCCTCATGATCCTGCTACTGAATCTTAGTAGTAAAAAATCATAGAGGAATCCTAAAATAGACAGTATATACAACAATCAATGAGTATATATGGATACATGACTCAAGAAGGACCCGGAAGCCACAAAACATTTCTATATGATGGGTGTACCAATGTTTTCCCTAAACCAGTGCCTACATGTACCCAGTCAAAAATTAAGTTATCAGAGTCCTATTGAATGGATATGTTGGTCACCAAAAAAACACTGGAGTTCTTGGTCTAATATCTAAACTCAAAACACTTAACATTGTTTCCCCAAACCAATCTCATAGACTCCAGTTCCAAGGTAGTACCAACCCCTCTAATACCCCTCTGCTATGACCCAACTCAATTGGGCCTGAACAGTGACTACCCCAAGCCTACTTCCAATAGTCCATGGGCTGTAGAACAATTACAAGTAGGAATATCACACACATTTTAGGCCTTATGATAATGTATATATACACACGAACACATATCCCATCCCATACAATCTTGAAATATAAAAAAACTGACAACCAATCAAGTATAATAATAAAATTACACCATCATATTATTACAAAAAAGTACTGTAAATCAAAGGGTTAAATACAATACCACTAAATGAAACTAAAACAAGTACAACCTATAAAGTAATAGAGGAATACAGAAAATGAAACCATAAAAACACACCTTGGTCTATCTGGCTCACCAAGATCTGCCTAGTCTTGGTCCCTCTAGGGCTCCTTCAAAAGGAAGTCATATACATAAGACCTGACACATACAAGCAAATCCCATGTAGGGGTGAGTATAACAATATCCACTAGGACACCCTAAAATCAATAATTATATATCATCAATAATAGTAGTTATATAAACATAGGGATATGTCTACATCATACAAAACATAATATCCAGATATACTCATAGTAGACACCCTGTGTCAAGGTAATATGACAACCATAAATCCATCCTAGGATTCCTGATCAAGGGTTCCATATAACACTCGTCTAGTAGAATAAACTCCATCATCTATATATCACTGATGGTGTCTATCCAAGACATCGTTCTCATCAGGTCTTGATATAAGTAGCACATGTTGGATTTTTGAAGAGACAAATACACATATGAGGATAAAACTCAATGCCATGGGGTATACCAACAACCAAAACTAGATTAACTTACTATGCAGGGGATTGAAGTCCACGTAGTGTTTGTCACGACGATACCAATAACCCCACCCAGGGAAAAGATGATGATAGAGGGTCACACTCTGGGACTTATAGAGGGATTCCAAACTCTATCCAAGAAGGGATTTACATAGACTGGATGATAATCCTATGAATAATACATGACTCTATACTAAACCTATAAGGAAAGGATCAAGGGAACATACCCAAATGAAACTTGTCCAAGATGAAGAGGTCAAGGGATCTAAGAAACCATTAAAAAGTACATGACATTTACAAGAAGTAAAATATGTGTCCTTATGGAATTGGGGTCTAACTATGTATCATGGACCATTACCATGTTTGAGTACACGACAACTCTATGCCCATGCACTCCTGTCCTTGTCCATGTACGGTTGGCCATGTCCATGTCCATCTTTCCATGTTTGTAAAATCATGATATTTTATGCGATATATTCTGTCAAATTAATTTAAATTATTTAATAGACTGTGTTACATGAAATACATTGTTTATCTTGTGTTACACATCACACAATTTTAGCTTTCATTACTTGTATCATCGAGTTTCTTCAATAACATGCACGACACACAACACCGAGCTTCAATGAACCATGAAATATTATTATTATTTAATATGACAGTTATCACCAAGCCATTAGAATGGAGGGAATGAATAGGATTAAATAAATTGTGAAAAATAGTTTAAAAATGTATATATATTGAATTCTTTGGTATCCAATTAGTTAGAAATGAAAAAAAACCAATTGAATAAAAAGAATGTGTTTTTATGAAAAACTATTTTTATGCCCAAAAAGGTTATTTAACTTAATAGATTAAATTAATTGCTATTATTTAAAGATCGTAATGAAATTTATATAATATATATCCAACCATATTTTTTCAAATTTTTACAATAATTATTATAGGTATAAAATTAAAACAAATTCAATTTTAAGTATAAAAAGCTATAGTTGTCTAAAAGGAAAATTTTCCACCTTTTAAAGGAACACATATTTTAAAACTAAATTTTGAAACTTTTATATATCTTATTTGAAAAAATAAACTCAAATTTTGAAACAGTAATATAAAAAATTAATTTGGGTGATTTTTTGGTATTTTTCTGAGAACTTCATATTTTGATGAATAATGAATAATACTAAATTTTTATTGAAAACTGCATTTTCATATAAATTATTTATATAGTTAAATTTTATTTTATATTATTATAATGTATAATTAGTTAAATTAAAAATAAAGCAATCCAATTTATTTCATTGGATTTAATTTCACATTAAAATTGGATTTAAAAACATTTCAAACTTTTGAACTTTTCTCTTTAAAAAATTGATGTCTCGTCCTTTCTTTGAGATTAATTTTAAATTAATTTCTTCCACTTATATGATTTGAATTGGTAAAAATGGATCCAATATTTAGAATAATAATTATTTATAATTTCTCATAAATTAATCTCAGTTTTTGACTAAAAATATAAGTGAATTAAATTAAAATTATATACAATGATTAATGTAAATATGACTTTACTTAGTGGTAAACTTTAATCTCAAAGGTCCGAATGACCTAGAAAATTTTAAAAAACACTTTTTAGGGAAATATTCAGATAATATTCCATATTTTATCGAATTTGGTTCATTATTTGAGGCAATTATATAAGCTATACCTCCCAATAGTGTTTACCTTTTTGTATGTACAAGAATTCCACTCATCCAGTATAAAAAAGGCACTCACTATCCCCTTCTATTCACACCTCTCAAGATCTTTACGATAAAAAACCCTATAAAAATAGACTCCCAACATCCCAAATATCATAATATAATACTAATTCGGGCATAAATCAAACCAATGGATTCCTTTTGTGAAAACCAAAAGGAGTTATCTGAAGAAGAGGTACCATTCTTCAACAAACAATTTTGTTTTTTTACTTCTAAAAACCCTTAAATTATTCTTATTATATGATTATATAATTACCTAAGTATTATAAATATACTAAGATATTTTTCTGTTAAATTTTATACCTACACCCACACACACTTCCATCAAATGATATACGCAATCATCGTTTGTGTGTACGGCGGACTACCGTATCACAAATCGATATCATTTGTTTTTCCATTAACACCTATAAAGAATAAAAATAATGACGAAAATACTATTTATATATGATATTTATAATTATTATAACATAATTATTCCAATTTATTCATTATATCATATACTCCCTCTTTACATTTCATACCGTGAGGGATACAAGAATGTCACTCGTGTGTACGATGAACTACCGCCTCACAAAGCGACGTGATGCATTTTCACTAACATGTTACATGGAATATAATAAGGGAAGATATAATAATTATATATGATATAAATGAAATAATTATGATATAGATGACATATTTATCTTTCTATAAATATAATATATAAATTTCTTTATTACCCTTTCACACACTGAAAAAGTGATAACGTCATTCATCAATGCGCGAACTACCGCCTCCTCGAAGCGATGAGATTCATTTTACATCATAAGATATATATATATATATAATATGACTAAATAATATGTTATTTATGATATAAATATAATTATGGAAATATAAATGTTACTTACCTTCTTTCCATAATGATTATTGAAAAATGTGAACTTTACTCATGCATACGTATGACCTACCATCTCTATGATTGTAACATTGGTTCATTTTTAATAACCATATTTAATGATTGATTTTAAAAGTTTAATTGTTCTATATATATAATAATTATTTAATGATTATTATTATTTTTATTTTTATATAATAAACTCATTGACCTTAGTCGACCAACCAAAGTTAGTTTGGACACATAAGCCGAGTATGGTTAAAACACTTGGCTTACACTTAATTGACAATGTAATTGTATATAACTTGTTTATAAGTGAAATAAAAGTAATAGTAAGATTGTAAAATGTAAGAACCCAGTTCTTACTTTGAGGTAAAAATATTTCTTTTTCAGTTTGTACTTAATAAATGAAGGAAAAAGAGTCTTACCTGCTGTGTATTTTCAAGAACACGTTGTTTAATATTGGTACACTCCATGTAGTTCCTAGTACACGACATGCAAGGTTCTGGATAATATTTTTATGGAAAATGTACAGATAAGGAATATAGTTTCCAGTACACACCGTGTAATTTTATTTTTTTGGATAAATTTTGCAGTAGCTTTGTTTTTGTGAAAATGGACAAAGAGATCATTTGGGTTCGATGAGCAGTGTTCCAGAGGAAGATTTTACTCCTGAATCTTTTTTTGAACTCTGATTCGATAACTGTTAGAGGCATTTGATCCCAATTAGTGATCTATCAATTCATCTTGATCCATTTTTCCTGATTTCTTCTCTTGACCAATTTATCTAAGGTTTAGTGTTCTTGATCATTTTGTAGATTTACCCAGTTCTAGGATAAATTAGAGGATGATGCTGGATGAGAAGATTCGTATGATCATGAGGTTGGTGGTCTTGTACCTTTGGTGAGTTGTGATGATGTTTATATATGCCCGAGTGCTGCCCTCCCATTTTTGGGGTGTCACTTGATTTATAATTTACCCTTATCATTTCCTATTGGTGTTTAGGTAATTGAATAAGTGTTTTAAAGTATAAATTATGTTTTTTACCTTGATTAAGGGCCACCCCATGGGTGTGTTTCCCTTAGAATGACCATTTATGGCCATTTGGATGAGGTTTCCTATGAAGAATACCTTGTGTCCCTTATTGTGTTGTCATGTATGAATTACATTTATAATGGAATTTAAATTATGATAAGTTGTGATTTAATTGATTAAGGGGTTGGGATTAGTGATTTCCCCTTTTCCCCATGTTATGTCTATGATTGTTTAAGCATGTTTTCAATGTTTTTCTCCAACTGTGAACCTACCCATCTTATTTAGGTTATGCTAAGGCCTTATAATGTTTTATATTACAGAATAGGATTGTTATGTAAATTGTTCCCATGTCAGTGATTTATGATTTAATCCTTGTGACAGTTTAATTCCCATGTGTTTCTTTGTATATGAATTGTGACCACATGAGTTATTGATTTTAAACCATGTGATAGTTTAATTCACAAGTGTTTCTTGTTATATAATATGTTCCCACATGAGTTAATATGTTAAAGCCATTTAATAGTTTAATTTACATGTTTATTCTTGTATAAAATTATTAATAAGGTGGTAATTAGAAATGAGAGAGCCATAGTCTTAGTTAAAAGGCAAGGTTGGGCTCATGTGACTAATTTCACCTTATATACCTTGGGTGAACCATTGTCTTAGTTAAAAGACAATTGACGAGCTGAATAGGTTAATTATGTAAAGGCCATGAGCGAGCCACATATAGGGTGGTTTGGCTCATTTAATCTTATTTAAAATTCCTATCTATCCTAGGATCCTTTGTGGGATACCCAATCTGGGCTCTAGTGGAAAATGATTAAATTATTTTTATGTCCTGAGTTTACTGTTACTTTTATACAGGGGGGTTTCTGGGCCTAGTATGGACCTTGGGAATTTTATATCAAATGATATTGAATAATTAAATGTAAAATTACACTTCTTCCAAGTTAAAGCACATGCCTGGATTCGGTCTTCACTTCTACTTGGTAATATTTGTCTTCTGAGACATCTGATATGCTTAATTTTGAGTACCTTTTGGTTTACTTCCTTCACTATCGTACAATTCATATTTTATATATCCATTGATAGATTGGAATAGAACTTGGGTGGTTGCCTATTGGGATTTAGTCTCACACCCTATTTGGGTCATGCATTTGGGCCCAAACAGATTATATGTTTGCAGGTGTTGATCAGGGAAAGTGCCATCCTACTAGTACTTAATGAGATGCTTAGGAGAAGGAGAGAATGGGACTAAGCCAAATCTTGCAATTATTCTTAGATTTATTTTTTTCTTTTGAGATTTTGGAACATATATTATGTATCATTGCAGTGTGCCTGTTTTGGCTGTTTTCTTAGAACATAACATGCTACATCATCTTTTGCATAGAACGATGCTTGGTTATTTATCTTATCAGTCTTCTACTATTTATTTTAGTTGTATACCATTTACTATTTATGATATTGTATTATTATTGATTCTTCTATGTTACACTCTACCAATAAGGGCACAGTTTCCCCACTATCACACCCTACACCCTTACTACCAGTCGGAAGCCTATGGTGTTTGGGGAAATGCGCTTGAGGCCATATGGACAACCGGGTATGGGGAAACAATTTAGTGGAATTTAGATTTGGGATGTTAAATAAAAGGTTCTAATAAAATTAAATAATTAATATATGTTTATTATTAAGGAAGATAAATAACAATCAAGATGAATCATACTCAATGTAAGGGATTCTCATCTCATTTTTTACACAAAGCTGATAAATATCATATTCCCCACTTAATTACTTTTTTTGGTGAATATAATACACCATATGATATATTATATCATTAATTATTTTATCTTTATTCCACATAAATTTTTAGTTTTATGATTATTACTTTTCTGGTTTCTAATTTAGATGTTACCACAGTTGTAAGGGGTTTCATCTCAATTTACATTCCATTGAGAATTATTTGTTATTATGTACCTAATTAATTTTATATGGTGCATATAATACCCTATAAAATTTTATATTATTAATTTACATTATTTAATGACATTAAAAGTTTCAATTGATGTAATTATTTTACGGATCTCATGATTCAAAAGTTACTCAAGTAGTAAGGGGATTTCTAGTCTCACTTTTATTTATACGAGTCTTATTCAATATTCACAACTTATTTTTGTTTTGTGGTGTATATAATGACCATGAATTTATTTAATTATTTTTATACTTGAATTAATTAAGATTTAAATATCCATTTTATGATCAGTATTTCATGGGGTTTACGGTTTCATCGTTACCAAAGCGGTAATGTATTTTTCTCACAATTTTCCTTCTTTGAGACTTCAGTTATGTTATACTCATAAATTATTTTATAAGGTGTATATTCATATTATTTAAAATGATATATCATGAATACTATTATTATCATGATATTAAAAAGTTTATTTAATGTTATTTCTTCATGGGGATTATGATTTAAATGTTTCAAAGTGGTATAAGACACTTTAGAATGTTTAATGATTATTTTCCTCAAGAATATTTTTAATGATATTTTAATGGTATTTACATTCATAAATATAAAAATACATTGTTTTTATTTATCATCCATTGGGGATATTTTTTATTAATAGAATCCCCATTATTTTCTGGATAGATTAAGATTATTTTAAATAAATTTTTGTGGAACCTATTTCTTTTTCATGGGGTAATCATGTGTAAAATATATTTTTATGAAACTAATTTCTTTTACATTGGTTAATAAAATTTTAAAGATATTGTTCTGGAACCCATTTTTATTCTAGGGGTTATTTATGTTTCAAAGAGCTTGTTATGGAAACCATTTGTTTTCAATGGGTTAATCATGATTCAAAGAGATTTTTATGGAACCCATTTCTTTTCCATGGGTAAATCATGTTTTGAAGAGATTCTTATAGAACCCATTTCTTCTCCTTGGGTTAATCATGTTTCAAAGATATTGTTATATAACCCATTTATTTTCTATGGGTCAATAAATTTTCAAATATATTGTTATAGAACCCGTTTCTTTTCACTAATTTAATCATGTTTCAACGATATTTTTATGGAACCCGTTTCTTTTCCATGTGTTAATCATATTTCCATGATATTGTTACGTAACAAATTTTTTTCCATGGGTTAATCTTGTTTTAAAGAGATTTTTATAGAACCCAATTATTTTTCCTGGGTTTACCATGTTTCAAAAAGATTTTTAGGGAACACATTTCTTTTCTATGGGTTAACAATGTTTCAAAGAGATTTTTGTGGAACCCATTTCCTTTACATGCGTTAATCATGTTCTGAAAAGAATAAAGGTTGTTTCAATGATTTATGATGAAATGAATTCTCTTTGTGATTTATTCATTATTAATTTCTTGGAAATTATTATGGACGGGTACACCTAGATACTATCTGGTGATATTGTTATAGGTTATAAGATGGGTGACCCCAGATAGTGCTCTAATGCATTGGGTAGTGATTGTATTATTTAGTGAATTATATTAGAAGTTGGATTTATAGTTATTACCTTTTGTAAGGGTTCTAAAAGTGTTAAATGGGATGAGGTTACAAGATACCAATATGTTTTATCTATTCATTCTATGGGTTTATAAGGTTTATAATGATAGAGATTGATATCACATGGTTAATCATTGTTGATTATAGTGACTTTTTTCCTTTTCTATGTTTTCATATTTGATGATCCAGGTTTGTATGGGTATGAGTTCCTTTATGTATTTCTCATGCAATTTTATTATGTCATCATAAATTTATGCACTCTTATGATCAATGATGAAATTCAATTGTTAATACTTATGTTTACCCTTATTGAGTATTTTATCTCACCATTATTATGTTTCCTTTTTCCCTAGGTTATAAAGAATGATTTTGAACGATCTGTATCTATAAAGGATTTTAAAAGGATGATTTTGATGACCTAATACAAAATATGAAATGATAAGTATAATGGGATTTGATGTTCAACATTATGAACAAGTTGTTTATGAGTCTAAGTTGAAATGATTTTTTTATACAAGTGTTTTTCCAAATGCTCTAAAAATCTAAACCTAAAAGGTCCTCAAGGTTGTAAGCGATCCAAGTTTTCCTTTTCATGTTGTAAGGTTTAGATGAATATTTGTGTCCTAATTATCAGAATCATAGTTGAAAAAGTAATGTTTTAGATTTTAGTAGAGGATTCAGGAGTGTGGATCTTGGGGTGTTATAGTTGGTATCAAAGTTCAGTTTAGATAAATTTGGAAATTAGGATTTTACTATGTGAGGTTATATTAAGAGATATAGATACCATCATAGGTATATAAGTTTAAGTAGGATCATAAATTCAAATTATGAGATACCTTATTGAGTTTTTAAGAAATGATATATTAAAGTGATTAATGAGTTTTTTTGGAGATGTGTTTTTTGGGATAAGGAATTTGTAATACCTAGGATAAAAATGAAGTTTTTTTTAGGGTGGAATAATTTTTCCCGATAAAAAAAGGGTTATAACCCATATGCTTGGTGACAACCTGTCATATCTAGTAAGGCGGTAGGGATTGAACCCATATCCAAAGGATGATAAAGGTTTCACACCTACCACTAGACTACATGATATTCTGTTTAGTATAAAATATTTTCATTTTAAGATTACGTTTATTTCAGAAAAATTTGGGATTTTATTTGAGGAAGAATAGCTTATTTATCTTGGAAGAATATACGATCAAATTATTCTAATATTTGGGTTTCAATCTTAGTTATGAAATATTTGATGAATTTTAAGCATCGTTATTAATGGAAAATTTAGTTTCAAATTTTTGTATTTATTATGAAGATTAATATATCATGTGAAGTTTTAATCATTTTGGTAATTATCATAACATGTTCTAACCACTCTAGTTTTGGTTAATGTCTAAAGATAGGTGGAATAGATTGACTATCTATTTTATGGTTATGTGGTCTTTAAAAGTTTGTTTTTTTATCCAAGAATAATAAAATTTATCTTGAATAGTCATAATCTAAAAAAAATATGATATTATGGTGGAAATAGTTTAATGAATGAAATTCACTTGTCAAGTCAGTATATTTATTTGTGTTTTGACTCTTGATGGTGAATTAAATCCTTCAAATTTAGGGAAAGGATCATGAAATAAAATATTATATTATTAACATATTTTATAATGATATTAATGACATTTTACAAACCTATTTGGTTTGTGGTTTTGTTGTCATTGACTTCATATTGACCATGTTCTCTATCACTATCTATTAGTCCACCAAAATTAGTTTTTCCTTCTAAATAAATATTTTAATTTCCCACAAATTTTCTCCCTATGTGAATCCCAATTATGCATATCTTTAGGTGACATTTATGTTTCCCAATTTCCCTATTTATGGGATGTTTTCTTCATTTCATTTTTAAGATGTGGGTTTCTATGAATGAATTTTTAAAATGATAAAACATTGATAGTTGATACAAATTTTGAGGGAAAAATTCATTTTAAGGGGGGGGGGTTAGGATGTAGAATAATGAGATTTTATGAAATACCTTATTTAAAATTAATTTATATTATTTAATAGATTGTTTTAAATTCTATACCAAGTTTAGATAATGTTACAAACAACACCATGTTTATCTTTCCTTACATTCAACATCGAGTTTCTTTGATATCATGCATGAAACATAATACCAAGATTCAATGAATCATGAAATAATAATAATATTTAATATGATAGTTATAACGTAAATGTTGGAATAGTGAGAATGAATAGGATTAACTGAATTGTGAAAATATGGTTTGAAAATTTAAATATAATGAATTCATGGGTTTCTAATTAGTTATAAATGAAAATAAATACAAATTGAATATAAAGGATGTGTTTTTACGAAAAAAACATTTTTATGCCTAAAAAGATGTTTTGTATTAATAAATTAAATTAATAAATTTTAGTGAAAGATTTTAATTAAATTTATATAGTATATATTAAACCATATTTTTAGACATTCATCCAATCAATATGATAGGCATAAAAAAGAACAAATTAAATTTTAATCATAAAAATCTATTTTTTTCTAAAATACAATTTTGATGCCTTTTAATAGAGAAACTATTTTAAAAATAAAATTTAAAACTTTGATAAATTTTATTTTAAAAAAAAATTATTTTTTAAAATTGAAATGTCAATATTTAATTTGGGTTAATTTTTTATATTTTTATGAGATCTTTCATGTTTTTTCGATTAGTAAATAATAGTTAATTTTAATCGAAAACTGACTTTTTATCTAAATAATTTATATTGTTAAAAAATATTTCAAATTGTTTTTAAAGTATAATTTGTTAAATTATACATAAATAAATCCAATATAGGTTATTGGAATTAGTTTCACATTGAAATTGGATATAAAAATATTTCAAACCTTCGAAGTTTTCTCTTTAAAAAGCCTTTGTCTCATCCCTTATGGGGGATTAATTTTAAATTAATTTATTCAACTTATATGATTAAATTTGGGAGAAATGGATTAAATATTTAGAATATGAATAATTAATAATTTATATTAAGGTAAGCTTATTTTTTGACTATAAATATTAGTGAAAGTAATTTAAATTAATTACAACGATTAAAGTAAAAATGATTTTACTTAGTGGTTAAACATTAATCTTACAGGGATAAATGACTCAGAAACCTTTAAAAACCCCATTTTAGGGAAATATTTTACCATATCCCCTATTTTATCAATATTTTTTAATTATTTGAGGCAATTATGTAAGGGATTCATCCTAATAGTGTTTATACTTTTTTATTTACTAGAATGCCACTCCCCTGCTATAAAAATGAACTCACTCTCTCCCTATCTTCACACCTCTCAAGACCTGTTTTCTCATTAAAAAAATGAAAAAATAAACTCCAAAAATACCTCCTTTTATCCTAGAATCCTCAATTCGGACATAAAGAAAGACTAGGAAGTCCTTTGGTGCAAACCAAAAGGAGGTACCTGAAGAAGATGTAATGTTCTTCAATGATGACTTTTGTTTTATTTCCTCCTAAAAGCCATTAAATTATTATTATTAAATTATTATATAATAACTTAAGTATTCTAAATAATATTATATTCTATTATTTTAGGTGTTTTACCTATATTCACACACATTTCCATCAAATGGGATACATAATCATCGTTCGTGTGTACGACTAACTACCACCTGGAGAACCGATGCCATTCATTATTCCATTACCACCTCTGAAGATTGGAAAAATTATGAAAATACTATTTATATATGATATTTATTATGTTTATAACATAATTATACCTCTTTATTCATTATCTCATATGCACCCTTTCTAAGTTTCATATCATAAGGGATATGATGTCATCACTTGTGTGTATGGGGGATGGACTACCACCTCGCGAAGTGATGGGAAATTTTTTCCCTAACATGTTAAATGGCGGGTAATAAGGCTATATATAAAAATTATATATTACCACAGTTGAAAGGGGTTTCATCTAAATTTATATTCCATTGATACTTATTTGTTATTATATACCTAATTAATCTTATATATTGTATATACTACCCTGTGGAATGTTATATCACAAATTTAAATTATTTTATGATATTAAATGTTTTAATTTATGTTATTATTTCATGGGTATCATGATTCAAAAGTTACTCAAGTTGGAAGGATATTTCTAGTCTCAATTTTATTTATGTGTGACTTATTCCATATTAACCACTTATTTTTATTGTGTGGTGTATATAATACTATTAAATGTATTTTATGATTCTTATAATTGTATTTATGGGGATTTATATGTCCATTTGATGATATATCTTTCATGGGGTTTATAGTTTCAATTTTACTAAAGTGGTAACATATTTTTGTCATAATTTTCCTTCTTTTAGATATTTGTTATGTTATACACCTAATTTAATTTATGTGGTGTATATAATTATAATATTACATGATATATCATAAATCACTTTATTCTCATAATATTCCAAGTTTAATTTAATGTTATTCCTTTATGGGGTTTACGATTCAAAATTTTGAAAGTGGTGTGAGACACTTTGGAATGTTTAAAGATTATTTTCCTCAAGAATATTTTTAATGATCCTTTACTAGTATTTATATTCATCAATGTCAACAACCCTTGTTGTTACTTATCCTCCATTGGGGATATTTTGTATTAATACCGTCCTCATTTATTTCTGGATGGATTAAAATTATTTCAAATAGATTATTATGGAACCCATTTATTTTTCATTGGTTATTCATTTGTGAAAGATATATTTAGTGAACCCATTTATTTTCCATAGTTTAATTACATTTCAAAGAGATTTTTATGTTACCCATTTATTTTACATGGGTTAATCATGTTTCCAAGATATTGTTATAGAACCCATTTCTTTTCCATGGGCTAGTCATGTTTCAAATATATTTTTGTGGATCCCATTTCTTTTCCATGGGTAAATAATGATTCAAAGATATTGTTATGAAACCCATTTATTTTCCATGAGTTAATAATATTTCAAAGATATTGTTATAGAACCCATTTCTTTTCTATTGTGTTAATCATGTTTCAAAGTGATTTTTATAGAACTCATTTCTTTTCAATGGGTTAATTATGTTTCAAAGAGATTGTTACGAAACCCATTTCATTTCCATGGGTTAATCATGTTTTAAAGATATTATTATGTAACCTATTTATTTTCCATGGGTTAATTATATTTTTGAGATATTTTTATGGAACCCATTCATTTTTCATCGGTTAATCATGTTTCAAATAGATTTTTATAGAACCCATTTATTTTCCATGGGTTAATCATATTTTAAAGAGTTTGTTGCGGAACCCGTTTCCTTTCCATGGGTTAATCATGTTCTAAATAACAGAAATGTTTTTTCAATGAGTTATAGTGAAATTAATTCTCCTTGTTATTTATTCATTATTTTGTTATTGGATATTATAAATGATGGGTGTTCCCAGATAACATTGTTTGATCCAATTATAGCTTATATGATGGGTGTGATCGGATAACACTCTAATGAATTGGGTAGTGATTATGTTCTCTAGAGAATTATATTGGAAGTCAATCGTATGGTTATTCCAATTTTTATGGGTTATATAAGGGTTCTAAAAGGGTTTAATGATATGATGTTACAAGATACTGGTATTTTTTTATCTATTCTTCTTATAGGATTATAAAGTTTCTAATAATTGAGACTGATATCACACAACTCATGATTATTGGTTCTAGTTACTATTTCATATGCCATGATTTCATATTTTATAACCCGATTATTGATGGGTATATGTTACTTTAGGACTTGATCATGAAATTTGATTATATCAACACAACATTTTTCACTCTTATGCTCATTGATGACATTCAATTGTTAATTCTTATGTTTACCCTTACTGAGAATTTGATCTCACCATTATTTTGTTTTATTTTCTCTAGGTTATAAATAATGAGATCAAATTATTTATGTCTATAAATGATTCCACAAGGATGATTTTGATGACCTTAATTTGAAATAAGAAAAGATGGGTATAACAGGTGATAATGTTTAACTTTATAAACTATTTTTTATGAGTCCAAGTTGATATGAGTTATTTATATAAGATTTTTTTACTAATTTTATAAAACTCTAAACATAAAAGGTCCTCAAGGTTGTAATCAATCAAATATTTCATTTTTTATGTTATATGTTTTAATGAAAATTTGGGTTGAAATTATTGGAAACATATATAGAAATGTAATATTATGGATTTTAGTATAGGGTTTGGGAGTGCCAGCCCTGAGATGTTATAGTGTTCTTGTCCGTGTACCTCCTCAGGAACAAAACAATCTTCCAGGTAGGTTTACACACCATGTAACATGTGTCATACTTGGTGTGATACCTATATACTCTACAAAAACCATAGAACCGTATCTACGGACCCACATGGCATGTAGTCCCGGAGTACACAATGTGTAATCTAGAACATTCTAGAACCCGAGGTTCCTCATATGCGTACACCTATGAATCCATCACCCCTAGTTTTTCCTCCAATCATACCCGAAGATCATGGATATGGTTGAACCAAACATCTCTTTCACTAATTGTTGGAATTAAAAAATCTAGTTCTCATGGGAATTGATTTTCGTCTGCCTCGTCATTGTCACACACCCAACCAAGAAGAATGGGGATCATCAGACCAATACCAATTTTTTATTTTTGGTAAAAACTTCCATCAAAAGATGTAAAAAAAATACCATTATTGTAGTATTAATCTATTTTTCCAAAGAAAGAGATGATAATAATTGATTTCTAGGTATTAGTAAAACTGTAGGCTAAAGGAATTTCCTGTGATGAACGAAGAATGAGGGAAGAAATGCCCAAAACAAAAACATGAGGTATGGACTTTTCCCAATACTCATGTTGGCCTCAATTAGTTTTTGTTAGAATAAATGATGAATAGATAATATTATAATCAACATATAAATCCATAATCCCATATATTATCTATCCTATACACACAATACACATGATCTCCAAATTAATTTTTTAATATATTGATTAAAGTTTATCAAAGGAATAAATGAACGAGAATAAATCTAAATAAAATAACATACTACCTCAAGATGTGTTGATCGTTGATAAATAAAAAATCTATGTTTTTGTCATTGGTGAGGTCCTCGAACTATGATAGCTTGACGATCCTCGATCTCAATCTGATTCGATGTTGTATGCAAAGAATGCTCTCCTCCAACAGTCCTGTAGATCTCCATATTTCTGCACCCAACCCTGACATCTCCTCATAAATTTATATTTATAGATTATTTTTGGTCTCTTTGTCAAAAATAAAAATAAAAAATAAAAAAAATTATTTAATTAAACTATTTTATTAATTTTCTTGTGACCGAACTTTATAAAAACACCCAACACCAACAAAGATTATGACACACCAAGGGTAAAACCCAATCTCTGAAATTAATAAAGGGATCAAATTTCTGATTTGAGCCTCCATTTAAGAGTTATTACACTTTTTTAGGAAAAATTATCATGTGTGAAATTTGATATATTTAATATATTTTATAAATTAATTTTGGGCTCATTGTGCCTTGGAATCTCACACTGTCTCAACGCCTAGATCCAAAAATAATCCATATAAAATTGAGAAGTAATACATGTAAAAATAAGGGTCATTACATAATCCCTTTTTATGGAAAAAGGGTGGAATAAACAACTTAAAATGCGATGAAAGGATTATTTAATTATTTTAAAATGAAATATATTATTTTTCCACTTATGAGACTTTTATTTGAAACTCCCTTTTTAGATACACTTTTGGAATCAATTTAGATAAACTATAAGAATTATAAGAATAGAAATAAAATTTTTTATAATAAGGAACCATATCATCAATGGAACAAAAGTAATAAAACAACTATAATGACACAATGGTTCCACATAATCCAAAAAACCAGGGGATATAATTAAACAAGGTATACAAATCCTCTATAATAACATCAATTATCACTATAAATAAAGGGAAATTCATTAGGTTCTAAGATGATACTATCCTAGATAATAAAAAATATGGGACCAACTACCAGCTAACATTGCAACCGAAATAACACATGCCAGTAGACTTTCCCCCACCAACCTCATCTGGGGAATCCATTAGCCAAGGGAGAGTATAAAACTTGGGGACACACAATAGTGTGTGAGCTAACTAGTGTTACAAAAATCTTAATTATTCTCTTACCCTAGGGTTTCTATGTAGGTAACCAACTAGAGGTGAAAAAAAAAATTTATCACACAATCAACACATCAGTCAAAAATAATAACATAATCATATATCAAATCTCAACTCTAACACCCTAAAAATAAACTTCCACTTTTACATCACCAATATCAAAAAATAATTTATATAAAATAATCCTAAGGGTAAATAATCTTTATCAGGCTTAATAAAAACCATGGGGGCACAACTTCGGGTCTCATAATCATCATGAAAATCTATTTATCAAGTGAAAAAATGCATTAAAAAAATCAGAATTTCAATTAATATTTCACCATCTTAAAACTAATGATAAAATATTCTTTCAAATAATACCATGTTAAACCAAATTTCTCCCCTTTCTAGACACAAATAGGTTTAAATCCCATTTTTATCTAATTTATTAAGAACAAGACTCTAATAATTTTCACAAAAACTAGGTATTCAAAATACCAACATGGATACTCAAAAAATTGAACATTCATTTTAATAATTTTGTAAAAGAATTTATTTACACTTTTAAATCCTCCATAATTTACACTTATTGTTATAATTTGGTAAAAAGGCCTTTAATAATCATTAATCACTCACTGATATGTAAATTAAAAAAAATTCAAAAAAAATACCGCAATACAAGGGGAAGAAATTCAAATTCAATGGAGAATGTGAATCTAGACAAGGATATAGCCTCCAAAATCCCTAATAATCCAAATACATAAATTAAAAATAACTTAAACCCTAATTAAGACCATTATAAACCATAAGTTTTATGGAAGATTTCATATAAAAAAGTTAATGGATTTTTTTTGGAAAGAAGAGGTTATAAACAAGAAAAAAAATGATATTTTACCTAAAAAATCCACTTGTAATCCATGGTGGGGTATCTTAAAACAAAGGAAGAATAATTAGAAGGTACCTAAATCTCTAAATGAGATGATTTAATGCAAAGGGAATAAGAATGTGTGATAAACCCCCTAATAATAAAAGGAGGGGGGGGGGTAAAAGATGAATTTATATAATTTAAAACTTGGTAGATCACCTCAAAATTGTACGCCTAAACACCATCATGTGGTACAATTTAGCTAAAAAACACCATATAATAACCCTCTCAGTTAATGTGCATGAAAAATCAATTAATAATATCTAAAATATTGAGGCTTTGAACCCAGTGGCATGTTCATCCACCTCTATGGTGAAATCACCTCCCAACTAAGCTGCAAAGTGCAACCTCTCTAACCCATGATGTAGCACACCCCAATTATGTAGAACCGATGAACTCTAGACTTAAGTTACCATAAAACAACCCTCATACACCAACACATGATTATCGTCCCCTGAAAAGACAACATAGGAAAAACAAGACCCCTTATGGAGTGGTCCACCTTTAATGAATTAGTCAAAATTTATTAAAAAAATAATTACCCGCCACTCTATTGTGTCTCTAGACACAACATGGCCTACAGAAACTCAAATATGAAAAAATAAAAAAATATTTAGGGACACCTTGAATAAATAAGAACCTAAAAATTTATAAAATCGCTCAAATTTATATCATATTTAATACCATAGTAACTATGTGGTTTTTTAATTCAAATTAAATCAACAAATTACCTAAAAAACCTAGGATGTTACAACCTCACCCCATAAGGATTCTTATCCCTAAGAATAATTATCAATCATCACTGATGAACAAATTAGTATATTAAGCCCTTATTTAGGATTCTCATTCCAAACTCTCCACTTTTACCCTTATATGATACCATTGAACATGTTGAAGTGGCATGGATTTTATCCTTAAACACTTATTACTATGATCACCAATATGTAACAATATTTTTATAAAAGAAACATTCTGATATAGCTCCACATCATCACGTTGATGAACATTATATAGATCTGGATTATATTTCCTCAACCGTTTCACATGAAAAATATCACACATAATATTATACTTTTGAGGGAATTCAAAGTAATAAGTAACTTCATTGATGTTATCTAGAATAAAAAATTATCCCACAAACCATGGATATAAATTCTTTTTCCTACAAATTCTCTAATGTCCCAACAAAGGTATGACATAAATAAAAACATAATAACCAAAATATTTTTGAAAATCATTATAGAATCAAGATGTGAATATCAAATCATGATTAAATCTAATAAAATTGGGTATCCCATGAAGTCTCACAATTTTTTTGAAATAAATATTTCAAATCTCTTGAACTATTCGAGTCTCTATAATTATAAGAAATTGAGAAACCATTTTCAGTTGATCAACAATAACCAAAACTGCATCACTCATTTTCACTAATCATAGGTAAATAATCACAAAATCTATGGTAAAATCATCCCATTCCCATTCAAAAAATGGGTAAAAAAATAAAGATTATAAGTTGTCCTGTGATGTTCACCTTTCACTTTCTAATTAGTGAAAAATATTGAAACAAAACCATCCATGTCCCATTTTCATACCTCGCCACTAAAAAATTTCACTAGACATCACAATACATTTTGAATAAACTAGGATGAACTGCCCATTGAGAAATATGAAAATATCTCATCACTAATTCCCACTAAACCATCAGAATATAACACCTCCCATGGAAATATAGGATAAAATACTCACTAAGTGACCATCTAAGAATCTGATCCTACCATAAAATATTTCATGAAAAACAACCACTCAAAATATAAACTCTGGGCTTCTTTCATCCACTATATTAAAGATGAGGTGATGATTAATGGTTCTAAAATAACATCCTTCCTCTTAAAATATATTTGGATATACCTATGAGAGTAAAAATATAATCTACCACTCCTCCTTCATCTGAAAAACTTTATCCACTTGAGATTTACTACTTGAAGCATTGATAATGATATTAAATTTTCTAACAATATATATCATCTAAAAATAAATTTTATAATTGAATAATGGTTGAAATTGACTTTAGGAATTGATATTTCTATACCAAGTGGTTTACACACAAATTTGAAAAGACTATTTTTAAAAATGAGATAGTACAAGGATCTTAGGAATCCTTAATCATATCTACTGCAGGGTATATCCCAATTTTCTTATTTTGAAATAATTTTTTACAAATATTTTACATTTATGATTATAATTTAAATAATGTTTTTTATGTGTCACTTGCCTCTAAATTTTTTAAAAGGTATATCCATTTGTTTATTTTTCAAATTACAATAATTTGATTACATAAAAATGGTTTATCATGGAATACTTGGAGAGATCATATTGGGATAGTTATGCTCACACCCAACATACATCCATTGGGTGTATATATACCTTGTTTTGATAGATAAAAGAAAAAAACAAATAACTTATTAGAGGTAGTGGATATTCATGCAAGCTGGGCTTGGGTATGTGTTGTTTACATTGTGGGGAGTTATTCTTCATGTAACACAAATATGGGTAGCCTTTATTTTGGTATATTTTGGTTTTCGTTTTTGATTGTTAGCTTATAATCTTGTATATCTTAATCAGATTATAGCTTGTTTCCCTTATATTTTATTTATGTAACATTTATATATTCATGCTTGTAATTTTTTATGTTATGGATAATAATCCATTATTATGGTTTATTATGAATTTTATTTAAATTATTTCATTGATATTCATTATATTATGAAAATATTTATTTCAAGACTTGTAAAGTATATTAAGTTCATACTGGATTCCCAGTTGTAACTATCTTGATGATAATTTGATTTATTTTAAAAATTCATTCCAAGATCGATTATTTGTTTCTTGTGCACAAGTTTCTAGACTATAGGGATCAGTAATTCCCGTGGAATATTTTCACGACCTAGCTTGAGTTCCAACTGAGAGGTAACTCATGTTGTTTCATGAAAAATGGCATCAAAGTTACGTTTTGAATTATGATATTATATATTTTATGATAGAAAAGATATTTCAAGACCCTTCCTCATTATGAAGACCTCATGGGCTTATAGTGAAGGTAAAAGTGACACCCAAATCCTACCTCTAATAGGATATGAGTTTGTGGTTAGAACCAGGGGTAAAAAACATACAACTTGGAGGAATCACACTCATAAATCTTAATAACATTAAATTAAAAAAACTAATAAAATCCATAACAAAAATAGAAAATAATATCCAAAAATTCATGTAATTTAATACCAATACAATGTATCCCAGAATGAAATATGTAAATTAAATCCTAAAGCAGTGACGCCATCCACAACTCCAAGGCATGAGTTAGTATAATCCAACTCAATCCCCAAAATCTCCCAAGAAACCTAAAAAATATATTTATATATATAGTTAATAATTCATATATACTCAGTAGGATTTTCCTCGATACCTCTCATTCAAATGTGAAGGAATCATACTAATGAATTAGTGAATAAATAATAGAACCAAGATGAACCAAATGAGTTTAACTTATACCCAACCTCATCAAGGTTCTCTCACCAAATATCACTACCTTTTATAATAAAATAGTATAAAAAAATGAAAAAGGAAACCCACAACCACTTCCCCATTGGGTTCTCTCTCTTATTCCCTAAAGAAAAATGTATTAGTGATCACATGTCTTTCATAACAATGAGATTACATAATACATCTCATATCACAATCGTATACCATATATCAAATATCAACCACATCATCTTGATAACATTTCCACCACCACATGGAGTATCACAACCACACATAATAGACGAATACCACATCCCCATCACATATCTATCATAGTATGGTATCATGAAACTAAAGGAAATCAACTTCCATCCCTCTTCCTACCGTCCATGAAAACTACCTTTTATCATATCCTCTATCACATTCAACATCACATCACATCGTCACCAACCACACTCTAATGTATGGACATCAAAACCCATGAATCATAACATTTGGACATCATATACATTACTATACATAGAAAGGAGAGAGGGAATGAGTTATTATTCAGCTATCCACTTCCTCAACAACCTTTATATTTGGGTAAAATAAATATAACCCAAAACATTTGGGAATGAGTTTGGTTATTCATCTTGGGTGGGGTGTATATGAAATCAAAAGGAAATGATATCATATATATATAACCACACAATAACACAACCTATGAGTTAATATCAAAATAGAACTACCATGTCAATAACAACCACAAAATCACCACTAATATTCACTGTCAATTGCTACAATAGATATAACATAATCTAAACCAACTATTACACTCCAAAAAACCATAGCAACAATCAAAATATTTATATTCCTATAATTCAATTACCCAATTTAGATTTGCCATTTACAAGTCATATTACATTAATTATTCCATTTATTTTCATATTTAGAATTATCCATTAACCATATTCATCCCAACTGTTTCCCATTCATATCAATCATCAATATTTTTTTTAAAACCATAACTTATTCATTTATGAGGCATTCCCATTACCATATTTATTATTTCTAATCACAATCCATCACCATTGGATGACTATAAATGATTCCCATAAAAATATACCAACCACTGCACAACCACCCCAAAACATGATCCAATATCCTTCAGAACCATCAAAAATATATTCCTCTTCCATAAAACAATCCATGTCACCATTAACACATCAATAAACCCATATTATTCTTTCCAATCACGAAAAGGTCTCTACAACACCCTATATATAATCTATACCAAAAACCAAATAGAAAGTATAAAAAATATTTCTACCAAGGATGCACGCATCATAGAACTACAAAAATAATATCAATAACACCAAGTAACTAATTCCAACAACAACTCACTTCAATAATTATCTTTTTGAAACATGATGATATATTTATTTAAAATTTATTTCATACGAAGCATCACTAAAATTACATAATTAAGAAAACTATTTATTTACTATATTTAAGTAATTAACCTCTTATGAATGGTTATTAAAAACAACTAATCACAAAATAAATAAATATATCATAACAATAATAAACTTACTCTGAAACAACACCAAAAAATCCATCTAGGATAAATACTATTAACAAAACATATAACGACGTGAAAATCATCCCATACCCTTAAATTTCCATTTATAAAAATTAATTATGTTCACTAGGTTAATAATTTATTTATGACCAAAGAAATATAAATAATTATACTTCCACATCATACAAAAAATAAAATAGAGTTCTAATATTTATGTACTCAATTAGAGCTTCATAACCACTGTGCAAGATTAAGGAAGAATTAGATGATCACACCACTAAAAATACCAAAGAAAAACCATAAAAAACCTATAATACATTAACCCCATAAAAACTATAATATAAGGCAAAAAACCTAAATACTTCCCACACCTTCATTGGATGGATAATTAGAAGATAACCTGAGAGAAGGGAAATGGAACTCACCTCCAATCC
Organism: Viscum album; assembly: GCA_963277665.1. Lineage (NCBI taxonomy): Eukaryota > Viridiplantae > Streptophyta > Magnoliopsida > Santalales > Viscaceae > Viscum > Viscum album. The sequence goes on along the minus strand of OY728122.1, from coordinate 1,427,185,411 downwards.
CCACCAGTCAATCTCTTGAGCTAAGGGAAGAATCTAACCCGGGGAGGGGGGAGGGTCTTTATGGAAACACCAAAAGATATGTAAAAATTAAGGGTAAATTAGAAAATAATAGTAATTTGTAACATCTCATACCTAGTTCACTCATAAATAACCAAATTAAGTTGGTCACATGGCCTCATGAGAGCCTTCTCGTACGCCAGAGGTTGCTGACTAACCTCAAGGGTCTAAGGTGGTACAATGGAGAGACTATACCCTCATGATCATTGTGAAAAAATGGTGAAAAAATGAATATATAGTTTTGGTATAATAATGAAGAATTGATAAAGTAATTTAAATCATCTATACATCAGTAATAATCAAGATAAAAGTGGATCCATTTTCAAAATGATGCATATGTCATGGATATATACAAAAGGTAGGAAAAAATGGAAGTAGAAACACATATAATCAATAAATTTAAAAATAAAAAAATAAAAATACTATCTCAAATAGCATCACGATCTAAGACTTGGTCATGTTCTCCCAAGATCCCATGTTATGAACACATCAAGCATCAATGATCGGGTGTTTTCCCTTGTCCCTACCTACATCCATAAAGTCTGTTAGGGTACCAATCGACATCTAGAATAGGGTGTAAGATATACTTAGTAGGCCACCACCAATGGTGTTTATAACAAATCCGACATATGTAATAAACTATAACCATTTTTAGGTATAATAAGTAATGATTCATAAGGAATGATAGATATAACAAGTCCATAAAACAGATGTTACTATGAGAATGTGATAAATGATGAATATCAGTTCCTAAAGGTAAAGTGTGAAAGTAAATACTATCCCATGCATACAATACATATTTAAAAGTATTAGACCTAGATTGGCCAGGTCCTATGGCTAGAGACCAAGACGACCTCCTTGTGTCCAGGTAACTCAACCAAGGGAACTCAGAATATTATTAGACCTACATGGGCTAGGAAACCATGTCCAAAGGCCAATATATCCTAATATATGAATATATATGTGTATAAAGGGGTTATAGGTTCCATAACTAAATCCCCCTCATCGATTACATACTATAATAATTATTAGTGTCATACCATAATAATGATAGGTGCCACACTGTAATAATAAAAATTAATAATTGATATAAAATTCAGGGCTATGTTAGTGACCATTCCATATTATAATCATCCATTTAATTATAATATTCTTATTTAGTCCATTTATTAACTCATTTTATTTATTTAAGGATTCCATAACTAGACAGAAAGATCACTAACCCAAAGGGGTGGTTCTTAGCTTAAACAGACTAAAAAACCCACCTCAGAGGTGGTTTGGGTTGAGGATGAAAACCTCAAACTAGTCAAGGTTCTATGTGGGAACCACAGTAAGGCTCAAACAATTAATTCAAGACATTGATTAATTTTAAGGAGTAATGATCTAAAGGTTCGACATGATCTATAATGAATATAGTTTAAAAAACTACAAAACCTTAGGGAAATGGTGTAGACCACCTACCATATAGAGGTAGAGGAGAAATCATCCAATATTTTCTACCGATTCAGAGTATAATGAGAGAACACAAAGAAATAAAAAAATAACTTAAATAGAGGGAATATCATATCACACCTAAATAACACTAATGGTGGTCAGAAAAACTGAGAAAAGAAGGTAACAAATCAAGTCTATTACCAGTGTAAATCCAATGTGATAGACATTACTTGATTTGAACAGTGGATGAGGAAAAAACCTCAAATCCTAGCTTTGAGTCATATAGGAGCTTTAATAAGAGGGAGAGGCACTGTGTGTGGAGGATGAAGATAAAGAAGGATTATAATTAAAAGAAAAGAGGTAAAATCCAAAATTCACAAGAGTTTAAGAGGTCACATGGGTTGGCCACAAGTTTGGACAAACCGTGTGCCAACTGCATGTCAAATACTACCTATGGGTACCCCTCACATGGGTTAGGCTCACAGTTAGACTGACTATTTCCAACTCATGAAAAACTCATCTAGAATAGGGTATGCAACATTTTGATAGACATATAGCCTGGGTTTCATAGTTATAACAAACTGTGCGGCCCTTTACTATGCATCATATTACCCATTATATTTTAAACAAACTATGCGTACTGAGATTCATAATTTAAACTAACTATGTGACCCTTCTATTTCCTCCCAAAACTCAGGGATATGGAATCTTAAAAATTCTCAAGCACCCTTAAAACTTATCCAACCTCATTAAAAATTAATATTAGGATAAACCAAACAATTAAACATTAATTAACATATTTTTTACCTTTTAGAAAAATCGGGGTGTTATATAATTCGTATTAAAATTTTAATTTATAATAAAACTAAAATATATTGGTTTCATGATGTGATAAGTAATAGCCACCCCATTATGGGTCTATATCAAGTGAATCTATAAAATCCATGCCACGATCTACTCAAACACCCTTAACTTTAAGATCAATATATATTTTAATATAATACAACTGAGAAAGGGTTATACCGTGACCCACTTTATCATGCTGTGTACATGACACTTTGAAACTAACCATTGTAAAACATGAGAACCATGATATGGAGACACCAAAAAATGTAGAACCATTGATACATACCATTCAGGGAATCCTGAAATGATTTATATAGTCATATCGGGAAGGTCATTCATGTAACTAAAATCAAACTCCCCAATTACAGTTTGCACCATGATCAACCACACCATGCTGTGAAAAATGGCAGAGGAAATATGTGAGAGTAAAAATTACACGTTTAAGAGTCCTCTCATTAAACATAATTTTTTACACCCACTCAAATTCATCTTTTCAAGCATTATTCCACAATCAAATCCACTAGGATATGACTGGACTTCCTTCTTGTAAAATCACAACGCCTAACTATCATGTCTTACACCTCACGCCATGTCACACAAACTGTGTTGTGACCTAAACCTTCATGGAAAAACACCACAAACTTTCAAAATCCCTTATCTTCTAACAATAACTTCACACTGCAACAACCAGTTCCATTCCACCAATCAATCTTCCTAGAAAAAAACACAACTCCAATTTCACCTTACCTACACAATCCTTCTCTTGAAACCTCCAAAACCAAAAGAATGCAATTTAAAAGGCTAAAAATATTTGGAACATTAAATTAAATACCTTTAAAATGATTACATTCCTCAAGAATCAAAACTAACCAAAATGGAATTCAAAAACTAACAACCAAAACAATCCCTCAGAGATACCTCTCAAATAAAATGACACTATCACCAAAGCATAATAAAATAAACAAAATAAAAAATCTTAATAAATCCACAAAAATTTAACATCTCTTAATCAAATCCAAAAAAGGTTTAAAACAACTCAATGTAATGAGCATGAATTTTTGCATCACATTCTCATATACATTCCACCAATCCACTATACCTATACAAAATATGAATAAGAGGAATAAAACTCCCATACATTACCTTATCCTAAGAATCTAGAATCATGACCAATTTCTCCAAAAACTCTATAAAACCCCCCATATATAACTATCCTCAATCAATGAAATTAGAATCTTCAAGAAGATATCGATAAAACTGTGATACATGGAAGAAATTATGGATCTGGTATATCTATAGGGGAATCTCTAATGGAGACACAAAATCACTGACACTCCTAACCAATTCACAAAGGACTATGAACTAAGGATAAATCTTGCTCCTCCTACCAAAATTACACTTCCGACAATGAGGGGAAATCATCAAAAGAACATGATATATAAACTAAAAATATAAATTACTTCTCCTCCAATCGATACAATACTTATGATGTTCATATACTTCTTTTATGTACTCTCTAATCACTTGAAACTTATTGATCATGCCCTGAACCACATTTAGTCTAAGGGCTGTCGAATCCCCAACTTGATCCGACATAATTTTTATATGAAAATCCTTCCATAAAACACCACAAATGGTTTCGGGACAATTAAATACTGATAGATATTATTACAAGAAAACATAACCAAAGGAAGGTGATTCAACAACAATCCAAAAAAAATCTTGAATGTCAACATGATACATATCTTATAAAATCTAGATTTTCCACTCCACCATCCCATCTGTTTGAGGATGAAAGGTATTACTAAGGTGTAGTTAAGAGACAAAATCACATTAAATACCACCGCAATATTTTTCATTGAAACAAGGATTATGATCATATATGATTGTCCTTAGTACACAGTGAAGGCTCACTATCTTATCCATGTACCACCCTACCTGAACATCCACATCACATGACTTCTTGATTTACAAGAGATGATACAACTTCATAAATCAATACAAAAACACCTAGATTCCATCACATACTACTTGGGATTGAGTTAAATATATGAAAAAAATCTATTTAAATTCTCTCCCACTTCCACAATAAAATATCTAGTGCCTATAACAACTATCCAGGATCAAAATTCTCTACCTTCACTTATAGGAAGAACAAACACTTCAACCTAAAATTCAGATTATATCACTTCATATAAAACTACCATAACTAACCCCTTAAGGAATTATACATCTTAGATATACTAGGACGAATTTATAAATGTGATATTTGGAACCAATGGAGAAATACCTCATGAATAACTAGTATAATGAAAAATATCCTTCAAAACATCACCTGATGATGATTATCCTTCAATGATCCCCCAATAGAGTCACCATGAAAAATTGATCTTGCATCACCTCTAAATCCAAGTATCTATACTAAGGCTGCTCTAACCACTTTAATAATGATTTTTTCACTATCATCTGGTATATGAAACCTCTACCACCAACCACCTCAATATCAAGATACATCACTGAAAGCTCCCATATCACTCTCCAATATTCTCCTTAATTCTAAATGACATCTCCTTATGAAATCCTAATCAGTGCATCAACCATCACATTACATTTACTCATGGTAAATGAGATCTTTAATTCATTGTCCTATCATAAATCTATCCACCCCTACTAATGTAGATTGAAATCCCACAGTGAGAAAATAAATATTAGGCTCTTATAATCCTTGAAGAAGATAAAGTGTTCATAAGTGAGGTAATATCCTAAAATATTCAGAGAAAACACTAATTACACCAACTTTAGATAATGATTGAAATAGTTTTTCTTGTGGGGATATAACTTCCTAAGCCCATATAAGATCATTTCCCTCCAATTTTTCAAAATTAAACCCAAAACAAATTGAGAAAAATCAGAGAAAACCTCGAGCAAAACTCCCTCCTTTAGAAACTGATGTACAAGAGAACTGATAAACTTCCACTTTAGGTAGTCAAAATAAACATGACATGAAGGTGTGGTCATTCCTAGTCAATTATAACAATGGGGAATTAATTTGAGTGAAATAGGGAATGTACCTATAATAATAGCTTGTAGGACTAGAAAAACTAAGAGCCTCTAAAACATTATTGGGCACTACCCAAGAAACACTCACCACAATATTTAAACGATTGACTATAAATCCCCACTGAGACACCACATTCCCAATAAAATGAACCTTATTTTTCAAAAACCTTCAGTTGGATAACTTCAGAGAGAGATGATGGCACCTAAGTACTTATAAAATTTATCTGAGATTCTTAACATGATCCTCCTATGACTTTGAGTACATGTTGATGTCATCAAAAAAAAATTCCATGAAATAATATGGGAACTCATAGAAAATAGATTCCATGAGTCCAATGAAAACAATTAGGGTGTTTATGACACTGAAAAATATGACCATGAACTCAATGTTCTTACAATTATCCCTAAAATTTGTTTTCTAGAAATCTTCTTCCTTCAACCTCATTTGATGATATTATTACTATAGACCAATATTTTAAAACTATCTAACTCCATTCAATTGATCAAAAAATGCAACTATATTTATAATGGGATAATAGTTATTTATCAATATATATTTTAATTATTGATAATCTATGAACAAACTTTGAAAACCATCTTCATTATTAGATAATTACACCAAATAACCCCATGATAACACATTGGGCCCAATAAAACCATTCTAAATCAAATCATAAATCTAAATCCTCTATACTTGTATCTCATAAGGTTACATCCAATAATGATCCATCCAAATTTGAGAGGAATCATGATAAAACTCTATCCTAAAATCGATATGATGTTAATGTGGTAACATGAAAACCTTTTCAGGGAAGATATATATGAATTCCTAAATAACACTAAAGAACAAAATCGCCTATTAATCTACTAAACCCAAAGGAAACCTCTATTAGTTGATAAAAAATTGGATCTGAATGACTTGGGACTATCTGACGATCACAATCACCAATGAACATTTCACACCATCCAACTGTATCATAAAGTCCAACCCTCCCATAAAAGAAATTAATAACTACATACATGAGGGAAAACCAATCCATTATAAATATGGAATCATATATTTGTATGAGTAGTAAACTGAAATACACTAATGAATGATATCACTCCATCATTATCTCAAAAACACAATACACACTAATAAGACTTGACTATCCTCTTAATGGAATAGTTAATACCAGGGGTATCAAAATCCTATCAATATTTAGTCCCAAGTCTTGGACCAAGTCAGCTGTTATAAAATTATGTGATGATATAGAATCCAATATAGAAATTTACAAGGTAAAAGATATTCATATAGTACCTTAGAAAATATTTGGCCTGTATGGGACTGGAATCTCTAAATCAAAAAATTGACTACTGCCAAATCCTCTACCTTACTAAACCTACTAATGAATACCTATAGAAACATACTCTTCCCTATGTCCTTAAGGATGGGTCGATTATAGGGATATAATCTTCCTTCTCCATCTCCCGTCGAATAAATAAAATCATTCTTTAATTACCTATAATACAGCCTATGAGGCAACTATTTCTAAGGCTGAACCAAGAACTAGCTACTAAGAATGGCCAGTCACTAAAACTGATAGTGACCAAAACTTCAACAAGTGAAAAACGTAGGAAAATATCACCAAGTGGATGTATTCAAACTATTATATCTTGAAAAATTTTATGGAGATTGTTGTGGTCAACTCCTTGGTGGTCATAATCTCAACTACTTTATATTCACGATCATCCAATGAAATCAATACTCCACAGTGAGCTCTGATTACCCCTTATTGAGAAGATCTAGGATGCACATGCAACCTATTGATCACAAATACATTCTTTTTAACCTCTATATACATATATAATATAAATTTAGTAACCATATAATGAATATATAGAAGTAGTGCCTCCTCTAAGTTTCATGTTTTGATCTTCTCATCTTGGAATAGATTAGGAGAAAGGTAGAGGAGATCCCTGAATCTAATCTTGAGAACTCGAACACACAGACTCCTATACTAGAGATAAAGTAACACCTATCCCTTCAACAACCTCATTATCGATGAAATTATCTCCACATGGAAATAACTTTAAAAATTATCCCATGAAACATTTGTATCCTTATGCTTTCCAAGGAATAGGATACACCACTAATGTGTTGCCTATCTCATCCAAAAAACAACATGAATCACCCAATACCCCACCAATATATGCATGATTATAGAAGCATTCTCCATATACTCAAATGACTAATCTTTCCTTGAATTAGTGACACTCCCCACATAATTCTCCAATCCATAATTCTAGAACACACATATGTACTTCTTCAAAGCCTTATCCTCCTTAGTTATGTTAACCCTTTGGTGGTAAACCGAATCATCCTACCTCACCTCACTAACCTCATCCTCATGATAACAATAATAAGGATCTATCTCTATAAGTATGAAAGGAAAGTCCTAATTCTAGAAGCTTGGATTTTATTTAAGACTATTTAATTAGATTCATTTTAATTTCCCCAAAATAACCTCAATTTAAACACAAGTAGAAATAATGTTGATCCCTATATCACTCCAAGGTCTCTACCCCCCAAACTGAATTATATCAACAGGGGTGTTCATTAAGATTAAGATCCAAATGTTAGATCATAAAGGGACCTAATCACTTGTTTCCTAGTCGGTATCCTCTACTAAATCACATAACAAGTTTGATTAACACTATCTCCCTAGAAAACCAATGAAACATAAATAGTTCCTTATTCAACCCTGAATTATAACTCTCATACAAAGATTTGATAACAAATTTTCTTAACTCTACCCCTTTGGTAACCCCTCATGGTACTAGAGTGAAGGTGAGAGTGACCCCTGAAGCCCACATCCAATAGGTCAGGGGTTGGAGACAAGCATCAAGATTATAAAATATACATATGGTATACATTTCACTTATAAATACAAGGAACACATAATTAAAATGACCAATAATCTCTATAAGTTAAAAAAATGATATCACACAATTCTTTTAATTCCACACAAATAAAATTCCTCCCAAATTAAATTACCAAAAAACTCCTAAAGTAGTGAATCTTACCACAACTCTACACCATAATAAAGTATCATTTATATTAATCCCTAAGATCACCATAGAAACATGAAAAAAAGTATATATTGGTGTGAGAATATTTGAATAACTATTAGGATTATCCTTGATACCTCTCATGAAAATGTATAGGAATCATACTAATTATTTAGTGAATAAGAAATAGAATGAACACACTCATAATTAGGTCAAATATCACCCAAAATCACTAGGAATATCTTACCTAATATCATAGCCAACAATAATAAAATAATAAAAAGAATAATATTTAAATAAGTAACCCCTAAAAAACTTCCCCACTAGTTTTTCACACTCAGGACACAATGTAATATTTACAGGTGCTCCCTTCCCTTCTCTACCATTGAATCACACAATAAATCTCATACCACAACCATATGACACATATGATATCTCGACCACATAATTATAATTACATAATGAACACCATGTGATATATCAAAACCACACATTAGAGCATCATACCACATCCTTACCACATATTAATATATGTGGAGAATCATGAACATGAAGAAAATCTACCTTGTTCCCTCTTCTTACCATGAACAAAACTCCCCAGGCATCACATAATCAATCAAATTCATCATGAAACCAAATCATCTCAAACAAAATTATAACTTCTAGCCATCACAACCCGCACATAATTACCCAATTCCATCACAAATAATACTAATACTAGAAGGGAGAGTGAGGGAGATGGAGTAGTTATCTATATGAATCCTCACTGACCTATATATTTAAAGAAAACACCAAGAAACCATAAAATTTGGTAATCGATTAAGTTATCTGACTTGGGTGTGGTGCTTATAAAATCACACAGAAAATATATCATATATATAGACACATTCTATCTCAACCAATTGGTTCATACAAAAATAACACTACCACACCCATTATGACCACCAAATCACTACTACCGACCACTAGAAATCCCTACCATATCCACAATATTATATAACCCAAATTTTACATACCAAATATCCATAATAAAAATAAAAATCTTCCTATTTTAATCATTATATTACCCATTATAGAAATACCATTTACCATACATATTAACTTCATTATTCTACTCATTTCCATATCTAATTCCAAACCATTCATTAGACATTAACTACATTAATCCCAATCATTTCCCATTTGTTTCAATAACCAAAATTTCATTAACCATAACTTATTTAATGACAACCCATAACCATCACAATATTTATTATGTCTAACAAAAATTCATATATATTGGGTGAATGTTACATATCTCTATAATAATAATCCAATAAATGAAAAACCACCCCATAATAGGGGCTAACAACCACAAAAACAATCAAAAAACCATTCCTCTCCCATATAGCCATCCATAAAACCATTACCCCATAAAATACCACATCTCCTTTTACCAACCATGGAATGAAAGCTGAAGAACCCATTGTAAAAACCTTTAAAAAAACCCAAAAAAAACAACAACCAATACCTCAATCCAGGGAACACAAAACACAACACTTTAAAAATCATATTAGCAACAAAAAAAATCAATTCTAGAAATAAGGAACTTCCATAATTACATTTTTAAAACATACCTTCATATTTATTTAACTTATAATTCATGTGTAACATAAGTTTAGTTAAATATTTCATGGAACTATTTAATTAATATCTTTATGTAATTAACCTATTATGAATAGTGATTCTAACCAACTAATCATTACATAAATACATATATCACAGCCATACAAAACTTCCTTAGTAACAACATAAAATAATCTATTAAGAATAAAAAAAATCAAGGAAATATATGAGAGTATGTGAATTTCTCCATTACCTTAAATTTATGTTTTGTCCAATTCATTATATTCATTTTTTAATCCTCACCATCCATAAAAAGAAACTAATTGAATGATAATACCATATTATACATAAAATAAAAGATAGTTCTCAAATCACATATCTTAATCAAATATTCAAAACTATTGTCCATTAAAAAGAAGATTTGGATGATCATACCACTAAAAACTCTTAAATAAAACCGTCAACAACCTGTAACATAGAAACCCCCCATCAAAAACACATCTCATGAATATAACTCAATCAAACCATTTCTACCTCCTCACTTCATTCAAGAATAGTTATAAAACCCAATAAAAGGAAAATTAAACTCACCTTATATCACCATCAGTAGGTCTATTAATGCCAAAGGATAAATAAAAAAAATATGGGGCTCAATGTCACTGAAGAAACACCATCGGTTTCCTAAAATTCATGGGGAAGAAAATAAATAAGAGGAATTCAGAAAGGATTTTGAATATATAATGTAATTGATATTTAAGGCATCACAACATTTAAAGTAATAGTCACTCCATTATGGGACTATATTGAATGAATCTTCTAAATATATGTCATAATATAATATACCTACCTTAATTTAACACCTGAACAATATTTTTATATGATAAATCTAATTAAGGGTATCTCCATGACCAATATGGTCACTCTATAATAATAACCCTCCATAACTAACCATAGTGAAATATGAGCACTATATGATTGAGAAACATGAAAATGCAGAACCATTAAAACTAACCATATAGGGATATTTGAATTGATACCTATGATCATTACATGAATCCATTTGTGAAAATAAAAATGAACTCCCCAAACCCATTTCACACCATGACTAACCACACCATTCTGTAACTAGAAAATGGGAAGGGAAATACATGAGAGAAAAAATGTCATACATAAGATTCCTATAATGAAATTTTGGATTTTACACTTATCCAAATTATTATTCCAAATTCTCATGCAGTGTCGTAATTCATCACACAATGGATAAACTTTCCACTTGAAATAACATAGTGTGTGACTCTCATGGCTTACAAATAACTTCATGATACACGAACCACACCATGACATAAAAAATCACGGAACAACAAAGCATGCCACATTATTGTCTTCTATTACAACCAACCCTTCAAGTCACATCACTAAAATATATTCCATGAATAAATATTCATAGCTAAAAAATGAACCCCAATTCTACCTTCCCTATTCCATTCTTCTCTTGAAACCTCCAACACCCAAAACAGACAAATTAATAGGCTAGAGAGGTTTGGGAAATTTCAAGAAATATGATCTTTAAGAATGGAAGGTTAGGTTGAAGGTGAGTGTTCGGACACAAATCATTATATTAATCTATATGATACCACAGGATGACAAGAAAGGGTTATTTTGGAATTAATTTTGATTAGATTTCATATTTTGAGGAATTTTAGGTTGAAGAAAGGAGGGTTAGAGGGAATTAATATAGTGAAAGGTTAAGGTGTATAAGATTCATACCATGTAGTAAAACCCTAATATCATAATGAAAGATTTATGATGTGGCTTATACACCTTTTTCATAGCTTGTAATACCATTAGACCAAACCATGAAACCAACCACTTATTTTTAGTAAGACCAAGATATTAGATCATAGTTTGGTAAACCGTGTGACCAAATCATGTGGAGTAGGAATTTTGATGATTTATTAGTTTAATTTTTTTTTCAATGTTTCATTATGATTATTTTAATTTTTTATGTATTTTTATGAATTTAATTGATGTTTTGCCCTATTTTGATAGTTTTATCTTTCCTTATTTGGATTCATGTTGTATTTTCCCTCGTCAAAGACCATATTTTAACTCTTTAGAGGGATTTGTTGGTTTCTATTTATGGTATAGTAATACTATATTCTAGAATATTATTAGATAGTGGTGAGGTCCATATGATATTTTAATTAAGGAGAAGGTCTTGTAGCAAATTTTGCTAAAGAGGCAGGTCAAGTTTGAATCATGATAAAGACCAAGTTCAGATGCTTCTTCATTATAATCATCCACACAATCCAGGAAAAAAGGATACTCAAGAGGTATAGGATTGGTCAAAGAGAATCAAGATATTTTTTAAATTCCATGAGAATCTAAATCTTTTAATGTGAATCGCACCACTATTATTCTTGAATGCCTAAGCCTGAAATGGAGGGGGTCTGCTTTTAAAGCCAATCTATATGTGAATATATAGTGGAAGGATTTCAAGGTTATATTAAACTAGTAGTTCTATCATAAAATGATGGAATTTGAGAAGTCTTATATGTTGGTATTCCTCCTTTAGGGGAATCAAATAGTCATAGAGTATATAAAATTGTTTATTGTGTTTTTTCATTTTACTTTAAAGATTGTCTTGAATAATAAATTGAAATACTGTGAGTTTGAAATATCTCTTCATCCTGAAATTAAATGTTATATATTTTTATTTATGCTCCCCATTTATGTAGAAGTAATGGATAGATCATTAATGATATAGATAGAATAATCTATGATATCATGGTTAACTGATGCTCCTTCCATGAATAGTTCACGTGTAGTCATTTTTTTTAAAAAAGTGGAAGCATGATGAATGTAGAAGGGGAAGTGGAAATGAATCTAGGAAACCATTCTAGTATGTATCATCAATAGGTATTGGTAGTTAACCAATTATGTACCTCAGTATAGAAATGTTGTCACAAAAAACCTTCATATCAATAATCCCACAATACATATCATACATGTGGGCATATAGTCCATTCCTATATTGTTTTAGAGTAAAAATACCAGTTTATGTGGCATGAGATCCTAGGATCTAAGGGTATTCATAATTTAGTTTGATGAATCTAATGAGGTTAGAACTAAAATTCATGGTTATAAAGGATAGAGTCATGGAAATTTTAGTTGATGATCAAGCCTTTGGATGATAGTTATCCTTAGGCCCATTCGGAAGCAAGATGTTTTCATACAATGGAGAAAGTGTTAGTGGTGATAGAGGATAGATTGATTTTCCTGAGAGGTACTATTATTAGTTTCCCATATATGGATAAAAATTTGATCAATACTTATTCATACCATTATTTTTAATCATCTCATGTTTAGTAACTATTAAAATACTCATATGATGTTATTCCATATATTATGTAAATATCCATATCTCTTGAGAAGAAAAAGAGATTGATTTTTGAAATCCTTATTATATTGTCTCCATATATGAGGTGATATTTTCATGATAATTAGTTATTCCTAATATGGATATAATTTTTATTAATATCACCATGGATTGGATGACTACCTTCAAATTCCACAATTATTGTTATCATTGAGGGGTGGCCCCTTACTAACGCTGATGGAATCTCTCCTTCCCCTCAAGTATATTGAGACTTGTAGTCTAGTAGAGGGGGACCTACTTTTCCCATGGTTGGTATATTGGTATCTCAGATGTTGTCTCTTTTGGTAGTGGATGATGAAGGTAACATTGGGATAAATCTTACTGTAATAGTTATGGAGTTTCCCTATGTGTTTCTGGATGAATTATTAGGGTTACCCGTTTAGTGGAAAGTTTAAATTTATATAGATATATTTCTTGGGACATATATAATTTCATTAATTTATTATTGTATTTCACCTGTGTAATTTTAAATATTGGAAGCTTATTTGGATGACTTGTAACCTAAGGGCTTCATTAATCCAAGTTTATCTCTATGGACCACTCATACTATATTTTATTTGAAATCTGATGGAAAAATTTTCTTGTGCATTGATTATTAGAAGCTAAATAATTTGAATATTATGAATAAATAATCCTTTAATCACATTTAATACGTCATTGATCAATTGAAATTTTCAAAGCGGTTCTCAAATATTGACCTCTTGTTAGGATATAACCTACTCTTGGTGAAGAAATATGATATATTAAAGATTTATTTTTGATGAAGGTAAGGGTTTTGTAAATACATAGTGACCCCTTTAAGTTCAACAAATTCCCATGTAGTATTCTTGGTTATTAGTAATTAGATATTCATTTATACCTTTACTCTTTCATTATGGAATTTATGGATGTCTTTTTAGTTTTTTTCAAAAACAAAATAAGAGTATGATAATAATTTGATAATTCAATTTTGAAATATTTGTGATCGTCATTTTCTTGAAAGGTCATTATAATTTAAATTTTAGATCTAAACATTCAAGTTATTATGAAATTTGGTGCTGGATTAGGGAATCTAATTTGGTATTTTAAATGGGTAGAGATGTTATATATTGGGATGAAAAATGATTTCTTCAAGATACATAGATTTTTTGGTCTATCAGGATGTTATTAAAAAAATTCAAGGTAATTTATAATATTGCATCACCTTTGACCAATCTTACTTGGAAAGTGGTGAATTTATTTTGTGGATTAAATAGATTTTGTTACATATAGTCTAAGAAATAGTTAAAATTAGTCCCAATCTTGATTATACCAAATTCTAGAAAAGGCTCTGTCATTTACTATGATGCATCCTGAGTGGGTTTACGGTTTTTGTGTATGCAAGGTGACCACATAACGGTGTTTTTTCTCACAAACATAAAAAAATGAAAATAATTACCCAACCCATGGACCAAATATATAAATGAGTATGAGAATTATCAAGTATTGGTGACATTATCTTTTGGTTGAAAAATTGAGGATGTATATAGATCATAATATCTCATGTCATATTTTCTCTTAAATTGAATTAAACCTTTTATAAATGAGATTGGTGGAATAAGTTTAGAGAAATGATCTTCCATTGCCTATACACCAAGAAATGGAAATGTGGTTACCAATGTTCTTAATGGAAGTTTTTGGTCTTGGGTATTGAAATATTTTAGTGATGAATGTAATATGATGAGTTTCTTTGATCAGTTGCACATTAAGGTGAAAATAAAGGAGGGGAATATGTTTATTAATAAAATTCAATTGATACCCTTCCTTTATAAGTTTATTATTAATCAGTAACTATGTAATGGGTATGTATAATGT
This sequence comes from Viscum album, assembly GCA_963277665.1. Lineage (NCBI taxonomy): Eukaryota > Viridiplantae > Streptophyta > Magnoliopsida > Santalales > Viscaceae > Viscum > Viscum album. Next base: position 1,427,170,086 of record OY728122.1, on the reverse strand, counting down.
ATCAAGAGGGTCATAAATGGCAGGGAGAACACCAATGACTGGTATTTTTTTCATGAGGGATCTCTCTAATTTATGAAATATTGTATGTTTTGTAACTTTATAGTGAAAGTGGTGATGAAGGATTTTGTATTGTGATGTTATACTTATAAATAGGTTAAATAATTACACAATAAAATTTTATTTGATTCATCCTCATCTTATCCTCACCTAGAAAAGTGATCAGATATCCATGGAATTCATCATCGAGTTACCACATACCATTATGTCTAAGAATGATATTTGTCTTGTGATTAACTTATTAGTGAAATAAACTCGTTTTATCTCAATCAAGGATACCAATAAGGTGTAGGATATTTGAAAAATGTATGTGAAGGTGATAGAGAGAATTTATAGGTTTCCTTATGTTATAATTTGAGACAAAGATCCTTGATTCACCACCTAATTTAGGAAAGGAATTCATGTGGTGATGAGATCCCAAGTGAAATGAAACATGGATTACTATCCACAAATTAATGGGAAGATAGAGTGGATGATATGAATTATGAAGGACATGTATATTCATGAATATTATATTTTAGAGGCTTGTGGGATTCCCATATGGAATTGGTTGAGTTTACTTATAATATAAGTTATCAATCATATATTAGAAGGGATCCTTCCAAAGATTTTAATAGTCAACTATGTCGATCTCCACTCTATTAGACTATGGTGGGTGAGACTTCTTTGGTGGGACTGAGCATTGTACGTATGTTGACTAGTAAGATTCAAATTATCTAATAGAGACTAGTGATGACCAAAATACTATATAAAAAATATGTAGATCATCAGCACCACCCATTATAGTTTTCAATTAGTGACAATTTTTTCATAAAGTCATCCCTTGGGCTAGGTCACTGATGGCTTGGTATGAACGGGAAGCTCACACAAAGGTATGTGGGACCCTTAAAGATCATTAAAGGGACTTGGAAGATGGAATATTGGTTAACATTATCTTTTTGTTGTTATTGATTAATAATTTATTCCATGTATCTTTGTTAAAGAAGTATCATCTTGATCATTACCATGTACTAAACAAGGAAGAGTTATAGATTTCTTTGATGACTGAGAAAACAATATGGATTGTTGAAACTCTAGATAAAGCACTATCTGGAAAATATATTCCATTCTTTCAAGTATTATAGAAGAAAACATGTGTTTATCTTGATACTTTGAAGTGGAAATATTCCAGGATTGAGCAATGACCTCACCTATTTGTTTATCAACAATTTAAAATTTTATTTTTTAGGGTAAGAAAGTGATATGGTGGGGAGAATTCTCACACCCATGATAAAATTTTCAGGTAAGCCTCTATTACTATAACAACCCTGATTTTATTTGATTTAGTCCTTTGAATATATATATATATATATATGTATTCATCACTATGTTTGGGTGTCATAGGACCCTAGAATTAATGTGTTAAATATATTAATATATATTATATCATGCATATGAATATTTTAAGAATAAATGGATTTCTCATTGATCGAGAACACAGATAGGGAGACTTTGTACTATAGTTTATTCCAAAACATGGAATTTACCCTTGGTGTGACATATATTTGGTTGGCGTAAGGTTTTTGAATAATTTAAAACATTGGCCTGTGGGTTAGGTGATTTATTAATATATTTAATTAAATTATCCCAAACATAAATTCTATTATATACGTCAATCATTATAACCAATATCTATTTTTATCCACATAACCCACAGTGATTTTAAAATATTTTTGGATTATATTCGTTGAAAAACAATAATAGAACATGGGGAGATAATCATTTTGCAAAGGCATTGTCTTCACCAATGAAGTTCCTGAATCTTTCCAAAAAAAATGGAAGAAATTCATTCTCCATATGTGATTGATCCAAACTCAACATTATGTAATGGATTTATACCCTAAATTTAATTGATAAGTTTCATTTTCTTTATCTATTAATAGATTCAGTTATTTCTATTCTTCTCATGAGACTTACTTTATTTGAGTTCATAAACTAATTGTTTTTATTCATTTCCATCCAAATTTCTACTTGGCTTCTATAATATGAAGTCATTGGATGGGATCTCACTAAAAAATTATTTTTATCACTTTTTTCTTATGATTTTACCCTTATATTATTCACTTTATTCAATTTTGGCTAACATACACAACCTGTAGTCTAGGATCACACACCATATAGTCCCCCAACTATGGAAGATATGTTTTTAGGTGGAGTTAAATATCATATGTCCTATATGACCCATGCATACCATGTGACCCAGTGATAAAGGATTAGTGTGCACCACAGGAGTACATGAGATTGGCCATATCTAGATACACAAGCCTGATTAATGTACAAGGGAATGACCATTTACTCAGACACTACCAGGCAAACTTGAAATCGTTAGTGTACACGAACACAACTAGTGTACACATGTATTGAAATAGAAAATAAGAACATGTATAAGTATATTACTAGGGAAAATAATAAATTTGAATACCCAGGATATCCATGAAATGCCAAATAATTTTATAGAATCTTTCACTTTTGTATCTACTTCTTCTGGACTTAGATTTGGGAATGTGATTCACCTATCAAGAGTAGTTTTAAACATAGAATACTATGGTGACCTTCATTTTAAAATAATAGATATGAAACATAGTTTTATGAGTTAGAAATTTATTTCAGTGATGCTTAGAAGATGATAGTGATTGGGTTTGATCCTTATAGAGACAATGGGGTTGAAACCAACCTTTCATACTTGAGAGTGGGTCCCCCATACTTGTCACAAAAGTAAAGTTTCCACTCCCATACTAAAATTGGAATAAACCCACTATATACGGTTTGGAACCCACTTCCTTAAATATTGGGAGGGGATTGGGTCCTCTGTTGGAGATAGATCCCCCTCGACTGTAGAGTGTAGTGGATAGGTACAATCCCTCCGCACTGATTCTTGTGCGGTTATGAATGGTATTGGGAATCTGTGATAGAAATATGGGATCTATAGGATGACTCATTATTCTTTGATGGGATGTGGAGATGGAGATATCCTTTCTCTCTTTATTGGGTTTCACTAAGAATATCTACTTGTTTTATCTTTACCCTCTTACTTTACAGGTTTATATGGCTATTGTTACTATCTATATTTATCCCTTTTGGGTTTTTGGGCTTCCTACTAGGTATGTATATATATTAAACTCTACATAGGATTTGACCTCACATGTTTTTTATTATGCCAATGAAAGGAATATTGGTAGTGAATTTGGAGAAAAAATAGTAGTATATTGAGGTGATGAACATGTTCAGTGGTCAGCCTTGAAGATTATGAGTTGGTCTATAGAGTCTTTCCCTTTTTTCATTTTTTTTCATTTTAGACCTTATTTTTGGTTGGTCATATATCTTATCCTTATATATTTTATACTATAATTATATACATAGATGTAGTTACAAGATCTTGTTTCATTCATAGTTCACACTCTATAAATTTAGTGTTTTATTATATCTCAAAAATGTTGCATGGATCTTGTTGTGTGCATCCATACATTTACTTTAAGATAAGACCTCCCATTTTAGTATTTCTTACTCGAGACTTTTCAACATCCCCTAGAAAATTGGAGGTGGTCTTGGGGAGTCTCACTTAGCTTGCCTATTGTTAGGAATATAGAGACCCTTACTTATGATGATTATAAATTATATCATTTTTTGTAGAATACTTCAAATTACACAAATAAACACCCAATGAACATATTAGTTTAGTGTCTTTGGAAACGTGGAAACATATGAATGAGTAAATAAGTGAGAAAAGTTATCTCCCACTAGGTTCTTCATAACATTACCTATTATTAGAAACATCATACATAATACATATCTTTATAACATGGGGAAAGGAAACATAAAGAGGAGTGATCTTAGATGCTCTGTAAAGGCAAAAAAGGGAGATATATAAGTATATTAATGAGAATATGGGTATGAGAATGTGATCCTAACATTATAATATCATACCCTACATATGAAATATCATAAAAATGAATCATGACATAAAGTTTTTTATTTCATAAAACATGAATCATAAGGGAATAAAGGGAATTATCTATGAAAGTATAACATAGAAATAAGACATGGAATTGTGGAATACACATAAACATGTAATTTAATTCCATACAATACATGGATCTCTTTCAAAACTTATTAGGGAATTTCATTAGACTACAGATACTAGGTGGGGAACACCACCATTCATAGTCACAATCCTATCCTTATAAGGGATTGGGTTTCCCTTTATTCCCATAGTGGATTGGGTTTCCCCTTCTTCCTATAGTAGATTAGGTTTCCCCTTATTCCCATAGTGGATCATGACCATTTAATTTTTTCTGATCTTTATCTCATGAGATATAAATATTTACCCAATGAATTTCTAGGAGATAAAGTCCCCACCCATATTATATTAAAATCATACATAAATGTGACATAGGATCATAAAAAATCATATCATTACCCATGAAATTAAATGGGTATTCTAAAAATGTCATCATATCATAACATGTGTAAAAGAGATAGGGTTCATAACCATTTCATCAAATAATAACTTGTGAAATAGAAATGGGTTTCATTAACATATATCCTGTGAAAGAGAAATGAGTTTCATAAACATCATTCTATAAAAACATAAACCTTTCATAGAAAGAATTGGAATGAAACCATTGGATCATGTCCCCATAAATTCATAGTAATAACAATTTTTTTAATCTTATATGGAACTTAATTTTTAGAAATCTTGAAAATCACTTCTTAAGGAAAATATATATTTTTTGCTTTGAAAAACAATTTCTGAAATATAAAACATTTTTGAAAACCATTTTCTTTGAAAATTGATTTGAAAACCATAAAAAATTTTAAAATAATTTTTCCTTGATAAATAGCTTGAAATATCATTTAATAAATACATTTTTTTAAACACAATTTTTTTTGAGTAAAATAGATTTCCGATCGAGAGAAATAAGGTTAAATTTTTTTTAAAAAATGTACTAAATTATATTAAGTACCAAAGAGAAGAATAATGGTACCAATACATGTAGATATAATTAATAAATATATTAGAATAAAATTATTGAGAGTTATTGAGACACATATCATAATATTTTATTAATGAAATCTTAATCATAAATAATCTTGATAGATGATGATATTGTTGCAATAATCTCTTACCACTTTTGTAACCTTAAATAATAATCCCCGAGAGAAAATAAAATTTCATGAAGCTTATAATATCTTGAAAATAATAAAATTCAGGAAGTAACATGTATAAGGTATAGTATATATACCTCGTAAAATAATAAATGTGCATTGTAAAACATGTGTCTCAAACAATGAAAATTGTGAAAAAAATTACATTATTGATTTGGTAAATTTTGAACCGTAAACCCCATGAAATGGAGATCATAAAATTGATATTTAAATAACCATAAAATTATGGATAATAATAATATAATAAATTCAAGGTCATTTTATACACCACAAAAAATAAATGTGTGGTGACTATGGCATAAGTCTCACAAAAATAAAAGTGAGACTAGAAATCCCCTTACCTTATATCTTGACATTATTCTTACTCGTTCAAACCAACCATATAATAAAAAATTTTGTTATAAATATATTAAATAACGTTATTAAAACATATCATACCATATATTATTTAATTATGACCTTATATTACCCATTTATTAACAATTTCATGTTAAAGTTACATTTCGGTTAATAAATGATTTGTTTTTTTCTTGTGTTTTGATTTGTTATGTTTTTGGTCCTTTTACATATATCATGATTTAATAATATTAATAATGATAAACATGATATAAGTATAATATATATTCTGTATATATTAATTTATAATATTCTATAAAATATATAAAAATAAAATAAAATACACTGTTCAGGGAGATTGTTGGTCGTACGTACGCATGAGCGCCATTTCCATTTTCTTGTCATATTGGAAGAAAAAAAGTAAATGAAATATTTTTATATAGATAATATAATTAGAGTATAATTATTGTTTCATATATATCATATAATTTTATTAAACTCATCCTTAACACATTCCATGTAAAATGTGAACAAATAACATCACTTTGAGGATGTAATAATCCACATGTCTACAAACAAAGATAACATAATTACACAAAATTGATATCATGAATGTATGTGTCATATAATAATGAAATAATAATAAATACATAATAAATAGATTATATATAATATAAAAATATAAATTCTATAATTATTACCAACCTTAAAAGTTGACAATGGAAGAATGAACAAAATCGGTTCCTGAGGTGGTAGTATGCCATACAACCAAAAGATGATTGAATATCCCATTAGATGGAAGTGTGTATGAGTGTAGGTCGAACCATCAATAAGAAAATGTCTTAGTTTATTTAGGATAATTATGTTATTATGTAATCCTGGAATAATAATATTTGAGGTGGTGGATAATGAAATAAAAACAATGTACTTATTGAAGGATGTTACCTCTTCTTTGGGTAACTCCTTTTGGTTTGCACCAAAAGGATTACTTGGTTGGATTTCATCCCAAAGGGAGGACTCTAGGAAGAATGGAGGAAATTTAGGTGGAGATTTGGGTAGGGCTTGGCATATATAAAGGTATTTATAGGTGTGAAGAGTGGGGGAGGAGAGGAGGCCTTTTATATGTTGGGAAAGGACACATTGGGTATTCTTGAAAAGATTTGAGTGATCCATATGTTTTACTTGTACCCTAAGGGTAAAGAATTGACCATTATTGATCATTAGAGATTCTAGGGTCTATATATGGCCATAAAATATTTTTTTATACAATTTTTGGCTTATTTTTACATCTTATATTCTATTTTTATCCATTAATTAAGTTTATTTTTACCTCAATCACTAATTAATTTTAATTACTATCACTAATAATTTTTTGGGAAAAAACTAAGTTGAATTTATTAGATATTACAAATTATGTTAATTTTTGTTATGGAATCTGTTTTTAAAAATCCTAGTAACAAAAGTGGTGGAAATTAATTTTAACTAACCCCATAGATGAGATGAGATGATGGGTTTTTAAAGTTAAAAATTCTAAAAGTTTGAAATGTTTTTATATCCAATTTCAATGTGAAATTGGTTAAAATAACCTAAATTGGATTACTTTATTTATATTTGATCTATTTATAATTTAAAACAAAATTAAAATATAATTTCCCAATATAAATAAATTATACTAAAAAGCTATTTTTGAATTAAAATTCAGTATTTTTCACTATTCATACAAAAAGAAGATTTTTTCAAAAAAAACCCAAAATTCACCATAAGATAAATTTGAAATTATAAATTAAAAAATTAATTTTATTTTATGAAATTTAATTTATAAAAGTTTCTAATATTAATTTTATTATTATTCACAGAAGGACATTAAAATTATTTCTTTTATGAAAATAGTATTTTCAAACATATAAAGTCATTTCAAAAAATTATATGTTTTATTATCAGAATGTTTTATATAAAAAATTATAAATAATATTTAAATATTATTTACTTCTATTCATATTATTAAGTTTAATGGTTATGTTATAACTATCTCATTTTAATAATCTTAATAATAAAATAATGATTCTTAGAAACTTAGTGTTGTGTGTAATGCCAGCTAATCTAGTGCTGCATGTAGCATAATATTAAATTGGTGTAGAATATAATGAATGATTTAATTAGTTTAGTGTGAAACACAAGACATCAAATAATTTTTTTTTTCTAAAAAAAGGTTCAGAAAAATTTAGGGTGTTACATTATACATGCCTTTAAATTAATTTCACCATTGAAATTCATCATTATGATGCAAAAAATTGGGGATACTTATACCTAATTATATACTCAAGTTCCCATATAACATCTTCTAACTAGTGGTTTCTCTAAAAAACATTGACCTGGTGAGTGGTCCTGTTTCATTGAAATTTCTTTGTATGATCCATAATTTCATTTGGTTTTTCCTTATTAGAAAGATCTTTCTCCAGTGGTATGACCTAAGAGTTCAATGTAAGTTTTTTTTCATGTATGTACTTCCTCAGAAGAGATACATGGAACACATCATAAACTTGAGAGATATTTGGAGTAAGTTCCAAGTGATAGGCTACAATCCCAAAATGATCAATAATATCAATGGGACTGATGTACCAAGGGATTTGTTTCTCTTTCTTCTTGAATATCATAACCCTATTCCATGTAGAAATTCATAGAAAAAATTTCTCATTGAATTAAAATTCTATATCACAACATTAGTTATCTGCATATCTTTTTTACCAACTTTCAACTACCTTGATATGAATTTGAACGGTTCTAACATTCTCTACTATTTCTTCCATGTTCTTAGGTCCTAATAGATTTCTTTCTCCAACTTAATTGTAGGTTATTGTAGATCTATATTTATTTGCATATATGGATTCATAAGGATCCATTTTAATTCTTGAGTGAAGGATATTTTTGTAAAAAAACTTAACTAGAGGAAGGTGTTGATCCCAACCACCTTTGAAATCCAACAAACAAGATCTTAACATATCCTCTAGGGTTTGAATTGTTCTTTCAAAATTACCATCTGTCTGAGGATGATAAGAAGTAATAAAAGTCAATTTCATATCACGGTCTTGTTGAATTATTTTTCCAGATTTTTTGGAAAAACTCATACCCCAAATAGATAAAATGGGATTTAGTACTCCATGAAACCTTACCATTTTCCTAATTTATATCTTGTAAATTTGATCTAGAGAGAAATCTTCTCTGATAGTGATAAAGTGTGCTGAATTTGTATGGTGATCAACTGTCACACATATATAATTAAACCATTTAGCAGTTTTGGTGAGTCCAATGTCAAAATCCAAATGATGTTGTACCATTTCCATTATTCTATAGGTAATTTATGAAACATCCCCTTATAATTTGTCTTTAAGCATTAACTTGCAGGTATACCAAGAACTGAGAAACAAACACTGCAATATCCCTCTTCATGCCATCCCACAAGAAGTATTTCTTCAAATATCTATACATCTTCATACATCCAAGATTAATAGAGAAAGAAGAACTATGAGCTTCATCTAACAACTTCAAATTTGGTATGAATGATACACATAAACAATTCCCGAACCTTATGATTCTATCCTTATAAAGTTTAAAACATGGAAAATTTATAACCTTATTCTGTAGTTATACATCTTCCTTCTGTTCCTCATTAATATTTACTTGGATAGAGGGTTGAACATTCAATTGATCAAGATAAGACTTCCCCCTTCCCTTAAGATTTCTAAATCAATCCTTTGAAAATACAAAAATATTGGATCTTTTTTTATCCTCATCAGGAATAAGATAGCATAATACTTTGGACTCAAGGCATCAACCACATTATTCACTTTCCTATGATGATAATTTATTGAGAAATCATAATAATTTATCATCTATTACCATATTATCTGAAGCATTTTTGACTCCTTTTGTGTGAATATATATTTCATACTTTTATTATCAGTATATATATTACAATTTTCTCCATAAATTAAATACCTCTATATCTTCAATTCAAAAATTACAGCTGATAACTCCAAATCATGAGTTGGATAATTTTTCTAATGGATCTTCATTTGTAGCATGGAATATGTGATAATGATGTCATTATACATAAGATAACATCTGAATCCCTTCTTGGATGCATCACTATATATTACAAACCCTCCTCCACTACAAGGTAATGTAATCAAAGATGCATCGACCAACCTTACCTTTAGTTCCTTGAAATTTTCCTCACATTCATCATTCTAGAGGAACCTGAAACCCTTCTAGGTTTACTTAGTCAGAGGATTAGATATTCATGAGAAATTATCCACAATCCATTGATAATATATAGATAAAAAAGAAAGATATTGTAAAGACCTGGAATTTCCATGTATTAATATATGAGAATTTTACGAGTCTGCGAAAATTGATGGAGCGTGATTCCAAGGCCCAGAGATCCCGGAATTAATTTGTGAACTTTTTTTGGGTATGTTCAGTAAACGTGCACGTGGGTTTTTGTTACTTTCGAACCGGTGCTCGGAATTGAAATCTGAGGAAAACGTTGAACTCTTAGCACTGATATTCGCTTAAGGAGACCTTCCCCTCGACCACAGTAGGTCGAGGGTGGAAGTTAGTTTTTCCATTTTTCGTGAGAGAATAAAATAAAATAAAATGGTGTAACATTTTATGTTTATTTTTTTTGAAACTCCTTGTGGATGTTGAGAGGTCGGGACCACTATAATTAAACCTCCCCTAGAGGTTATGGAGGTGGGGACCACCGAACCTAAAACCTCCCATGAGAGGTTATGGTGGTGGGGACCACTTGAGATTAAACCCCTTTGAACCTTCCACTTAAATGAGGGGAAGTCTCTTAAACTTTCCCTTGATTAATTATTCCACCCCCTTTAATTAATTGACCAACTAAATTAATTAATTATTCCAATTTGAAATTATTCCAACATATTCTATAATGTTGGATAATTCATTTTTGGTGGAATTGGGGGATACTCTTGGCAAAAGGGAGAAACTTGGAAAATTGGGAGAAAGCCCTCCAACGAAGAATGCCAATGAAGAACGCTAACATTGACTTCGACCTCGGGACAATCGTTGATGAGGAACGTCTTCAACGTCAACAAACCGATGATCGGGGGAACACCAATGTCATCGATGTCTTTCTATCCCCAACAACATTGTCTCCTTCCTTGTAACTTCCGTTGATGAATCAAACGAGGTAGGGTGGGTGTTTGAATTATTTCCCTTACCTGTTATTGTTATTCTTGTGATTCATGCATTACAACCACTTGCTACCACTCTAATGATGAATGTGCGGGCCAAAAAAACATGGAGCATCCTCTCTGAGTTGCATGGGATAATTCTTGTGTTCTTCGTGATGGATGAGGATGGATATCAATCACGACGAAGGTGACGAAGGCATTGGTGCCACTCCGCGGCCACCGCCGCCCGCAGACTCCGCCCCCAACATCACTCCACCGCCCACGGCCTCCGCACCCCGAGGCGCTCCACCGCCTGCGGCCTCCGCTCCCTGCGGTGCTCCGCCGCCCGCAACCACTATGCCCCACGGCTCCGCCGCCACCCCGCGGCCTCACCGCCGCGCTGCCCCACGAACTCGCCGCACCGCCACTTGACCTCACCGCGTTTCCCGCGGCGTCGCCGCGCCCCCCGCGGTGTCGCCGCGCCCCCCTCGGCATTGCCGCGTGGACCCCTGCATCACCGCGCCGCCCCCTGCATCGCTGTGCCACCCCGTGGCCTTGCCGCACCGCGTCCTTCTGAGATGCCCCGCGACCTTGCGCCGTCCACGACCGAGTCGATCGACGGCCGATCCGCCCCGCGCCATCGCGGAACCCCTACGGTCGAGCCCCAACATCCTCCCACTGTATGAAGCTGAACTGCCCCACAACCTCGCGCCCCCCATGGAAATGCGCCGCCCTCACGGCCCCACGCCCTCCGCGCCGTCGCTTCGCCCTCCGCGGCCACTCATGGAACTCATGGCCTACCGGACCACACAAATTGCCAGGCTGAACCCAACGGGCCAGGCCACCCAGCGGGCTGGGTCGACCTAGACCAGACCAGCCCAAGCTGGGTTTGTCTGGATCGGTCTTACCGGGTTAGACCAGACCCAGACTAGCTTCGATCTTTTTGCTCGAACGACCATAACTTTGTAATCAGGTGTCCATTTGAAAAACCGTCAATGAAATTGTAAACCTTGGAGTGAGACGGTCCCTTTGGTATATCCCCACTAATGTTTTGGGTAAAGTTGAGGTATGGTCAGGTTGGATCGAGCATGAATCCAATCGGGCCCCCCGGGAGGCAAATAACTCCATGACCGTGCGTCCGATTGACGTGCCATTTGTTGCGTTGAGATCCATATGATGTGTCAGTCCTTTGAGATACTTATTTGTGAGAATTTATGGTAGTTAGAGTATCAACCAGTGGCTAGTGGAGCAGATCCTCCTAGAGAGCACCAAGCCTAGTACGAGAACACAGTAGCTGGCTGTGATGTGAAGAATGAAGAGCGATCCTGTGTGGTTCAGCACCGAGCGATCCCGTGTGGGTTAGCACCAAGAAATCCTATGTGGGTTAGAACCGAGAGATCCTATTTGGGTCCGTCTCTTAATAGAGTAAGGTGATTCAGTAGTTATATCTAATCATCTCCACTACTATACATAAGTTACACTTGATGTGAGCTGAGTTCGTACCTTGGTGGTACTTTTATTTATAGTAATACCTTGGTGGTATTCTCCTGTGTGGCATACCTATGTGGTACTTGCCTTTATGGTTTTCCTTCCTTTTGGTATCAATTGAGATTTGAGCTTTTGGGTTGGACCCTGTGTTTCCTCATGATTGAGATGGGTATAATTGATAACTTAAGTATATGTATGGGCATATACCTAAGTAGGGTGGATAGTTGACTTCATTCTTTTAAGTTTATCCTTTGTGGATTTGTGAGAACTTGAGGGTCTCAGGGTCCCTACTGAGTATCGGTATACTCACCCCTGCTTGGGCTATGCTCGCACCTCATGGTGTTTGGTGCAGACGATGAACAACGCTGATCGAGGTTGGGAGTACCAGGACTGAACGGTGCTTATAGGTAGACCATACGACTTGTCGGTATGTAGAGGAGATGGGTGGAAATGGAGTGATGAGGAGGTGATATGTACCAACCCTTTAGGTAGGAACCTCAAAGGACAACCCAATAGCTGTCTTTATCTTTCTTCAGTTGTATTGTATTTCACTTGTACTTGTACTTTCTAATTGGGCTTGTATTCTATCCCCTTTTACTTACTGCACTCACTCTATTTACTGTTTAGTTTACTTGAGTTCATATCTTGATGTGTGCTTGGTTGCGTGTGCTTATAGGTTATAAAGGCAATGCCTTCCCAGTTTTAGGGAATACGCCTTTGGTGCTAGTCGCCAGCCTCTAGCCTATGGAAGGTGGGCTTGGGGTAGTCACGATGTAAAGACCCATAAATTTCAAGGAATTTTTCTTCTTAAATACTTTGGAATTTTGCGAGTCTGTGGATTATTACAACACTTGATTCCGAGGCCCGGTGTGCCCGGAATCAATTTACAAAGTTTAGCTCGGGTACGTTCAGTGAATGAACAAGCGGGCTTTTCTATCTTTTGAACCGGTGCTCGGAATTGAAATCAGAGGGCACTGATGAACTCGCAGCGCCGGTAATTTCGTAAGAGAACTTTTACAGTAGATCGTTTGCTCGGAAGGTGAAGTTAAAATTTGTGTATTAAATGAGAAGTGAATAAAATTGTGGGACAATTTTATTTTAATATCTTAAGTGGTTATATCCTACATGGGGGAGTTGGGATGGGAACCACAAGCTCTTAACTACCCATGTAAGGATATTTGTGATGTGGGGCCCACACAAGCCCCAACCTTTCACATTCCCATAACTCTCTCTTAACTCTCATAAAACTCCCCCTTTAAACTTGACAACTTCCATAATTTAATGTGGACCATTCATCTCTCCCTCTCACTTCATTAAAACTTGCCAACACACACACCTTAATTAATTAATTGAAACTCTTTCATTAATTAATTAAGTGTTTGAATTTGTATTTTGAAATGCTTGGATTGTTTAATTAAAATAAGGGGTGTCCTTATTTTATTTTTGGGTTGGCTTGTTGTGTTGAGATTTTGGGGAGAGAGCTCTTGAGTTTCGAAGAACGCTTCATCTCCTTTGTTGAATAACGCCAAATATCTGATGAAGAACATTGACTTGGCGACCCCGGATTCTCCATCCCCTTCTTCCTCTACAACAAGGGAGGAGACATCGACACGGGATCTCGCCAACAACGTCTCTCCTTATAATCTTCTCTCCGTGACAAAAGGGGAGATGCCGCTTCCTCCTCTGGCGCACTCTGTCATCGCTTACGGAACCTCATCCCGGGACGCCGTCTTCCGTGACGCCCGACGTTCGATATCTTTTTTTGGGTAGGGGTTTATTCTTGAATGTGGATGTTTATGTACCCTGTTCTCATTGGAAATCATTGTCAAATATGGTCGATTGCTATCGTTTTACGTGGAGGGTGTGGGACAAACGAACACGACCCAACAACCCTCCTTTGTTCTCGTTTATTAATTTAGAATTATCAATTGATGGTGGAGGAATCATGACGCCGTCGTGCTATTCTGGGAATGTGGCGAAGGGAACCAGCGCCGTCGCGCCGGTTGTGCGGGAAGAACCGCAGCCCGCTACACAGGCCGCTTCGGTAGAGGAACCGGTTGGCCCATAGGCTGACCGGGCGGAGCTGGACCACGGCGTCGGGAGGGCCCCGTGCTGGATGACCGGCGACCCGCCTAGGTGGGCCCCGTGTTCAGAAGACCAGAAAGTATAGCCAGCGGGTTTGGGGAAGGGCGGCGCTGTCTGTCGCCGCCGGTGCAGAAAACTGAGGTTGGGGGGGGGGGGGGTGCACCCCCATGGAACCCGCTCGGCCTTCGGCCGAGCCCGCCAGGCTGCACGCCCATCAAGGCCGTGCTGGGCCAGGCTGAGCCGGGCTGCACCGGGCTGGGCCAAGTTGGGTTGCGCCGGGCCGGTCTGAGCTGGGCCGCGCCGCGCCGCGCCTGGCCGTGCCGCGCCGCGCCGTGCCGGGCCGTGCCGCGCCGCGCCGCGCCAGGCCGTGCCGCGCCGCGCCGCGCCGGGCCGTGCCATGCCACATCGGGCCGTGCCGCGCCACTTCGGGCCGGGTCGCGCCCCTTAGGGATGAGTTGTGTATTTCTTCGGACCGGTCTGACACCCCTGCTGGGTCGGACCCATCAAACTGGGTCAACTCGACCCATCGGCCCACTGGGCTAAATGGGCCAGTCCCGTTATTCACTTTAACGTGAATAACTTAAGGACCGTGCATCTGATCGACGTGAAGTGTATGGAACTGGGACTCTTTCGATGAGACGGTCCTTTTGCGATACTCTAAGTGAGATTCAGATGAATTTGGATATCAACCGGGTTAGAAATGAGTGTATTTCTAAACGATCCCCTGAGATGGAAAATCCATTATCTCTCAGACCGGGCGTCCGATTGATGGACCATCTATTTCATTGAGTTCCTTTTGATGGAACATAAATTTGGGATACATCAACTCTGGACTTTGTGACAGTTGATGTATCGAACCTCTTGGCTCATGGAGAGGACCCTCCTGGAATCGAGTGTGCTATGTGCGGGAACTCTAGAGCTGGCTGCGACTGCGACGACGATGACGACTATACTAGGATCCTATGTGGGTTCGAAAGCGAGGAAGACTGTACTTAGATCCTCCATGGGTTCGGAAGCGATGACGACTGTACTTGGATCCTATGTGGGTTCGACAGCGATGGTTACTGTACTTGGATCCTACGTGGGTTCGGCAGTGACGACTTCTGTACTTGGATCCTATGTGGGTTCGACAGAGGAGATGAATCAGAGGCTACATCTAATCATCTCCACCCCTCTTCGTGAGTAGTATACCTGTGTGAGTTGAGTCTTGACTTTCAGTCATTATCATCAATATGATTGACTTTCTTTCCTGTGTGGACTAGGTTGTGCTTTCATGTGGGGACTGGGTTGTTCTTGGGCTCGTGAGTTGGAGCCGAACTGGAATTGATGACTTAGGTATATGTATGGTCATATACCTAAGTAGAGTTTGTTGATACTTTGTGTTTGTATCTTTCCTTGTGGTTTATTCATTGTGGATTCTGGGAGACCTTAGGGGGTCTCGGGGTCCCTACTGAGTATCGTATACTCACCCCTGTACGGGCTATACCCATACTACATTGTGTTGGATGTAGGTGAAAGAAATCACTAATCGAGGTGGAGTCTTGTGGGGTGGTACGGTACCTGGAGGTGGACCACATGGCGGGAGATACACGGAGCGGACGGCCGGACCCGAGGAGCTGAGGAGATCATTTGTACCCACCCTTCAGGTGGAATATCTAGGGGATGACTCACTGGTTGCTGGTTTACTTTACTGCAACTGTTCTTTCTTTACTATTGTACTGTACTTTTAGTTGGGTTTGTATTCTGGCCCATTTACTTTCCAGCACTTACTATTGTACTCAGTTTACTTAGTGTTTACTTCAGCTTGGTTACTCTATTGTGTTTTTTACTTATATAAAGGCAATTCCTTCCCTTTTATTGGGATTTACGCCTTTGGTGATAGTCGCCAGCCCCTGACCTATGGAAGGAGGGCTTGGGGTATTCACAACATGGGCCTCGAGGACGGGTCGTGACAAATTGGTATCAGATGAGTCCGTTCTATCACAGAACTCAGGACTCTAATATTTTCTTTTTGTGAAGCAATAGTGTTAAGCGTATTCAGTGTGTTTATGAGTCCAGGGAGTCCAGTGTTAGTGCGGCGGCTGACGTAGCCATACACCAGGACCCTGACTTCTGATTTCTGACTCAGTGCATGAAAACATTGATTTCATGTGTGTTTCAAAGGTTTTCTTTGCGATTACTTTGTGTCGGCTCACCAGGTATACTGTACTAACCATGGATCACCTGTTATTTTTCATGATGGACCCATGAAAGAAGCCAACTAGGGTTCCGAGCTATGTGAGAGATGGCAACCCACTAAGCGATGAAGCATCGGTGTAGGGCCCCATTACAGCAGATGCACCAGCGGTACCTCTAGCTACTGGGCCACCGATACCACCAGCCCCATTAGCAGAGAGTGCACACCACCGGAGTGCATTGCACAAGTTTCAGTGACAGAGGCTGCCCAGGTTCCGTGGAGAGACGGACCCTTAAGTAGTCGAGGATTGGATGGAGGCTATCGTCCGAGTCTTCATATTGGTAGGGACACCAACAGATCTTATGGTGATCCTTACGGCGAGTCTCCTGCACACAGCAGCAGGTAGATGGTGGAGCCTGATGCTCCAGGTGCATGACGAGGCATCTCTACTTTAGAAGGACTTCGGGAGCCTCTTACGCTCGGAGTTTGTTCCAGCCACCCTCCGTGCGGTGCACA
The DNA here is from genome assembly GCA_963277665.1 of Viscum album. Taxonomy (NCBI): domain Eukaryota; kingdom Viridiplantae; phylum Streptophyta; class Magnoliopsida; order Santalales; family Viscaceae; genus Viscum; species Viscum album. The sequence continues at coordinate 1,427,153,025 of OY728122.1, read as the reverse complement.
TATAGGAGTTACTATAGCTGTGGCAGGGCAACATGACAGTAGCCCAGTACTCGGCGAGGTTTACCGACCTATCGCACTACTCCACAAACATGGTATGAAACCCATTCTTCCGGGCCCGGACCTTTGAACAGGGACTGAGGCATGAGATCAGGTCTTCGATGATCTCTCTCAGCATTCTGATGTAGGAAGGAGTACTGGAGTGAGACCTTCTTGTGGAGAGCTTCCTTGCTGAGCATACGCCAGCGGCGAGGCCTATCGCAGGGTGACACGTAGCGGAGTCTTCTGCAGCCGGCAGTAGATAGATGTCGAAGAGGTCCAAGCGGACCAGTCCATCAGATGGGTGACCTAAAGATACTGGTTCGAAGGTGCGGTGCACATGCAATAGAGCCAATCATACGATAGGCAGACAATGCTATGCATGTGGCGGGCATGGCCACATGGATCGTGACTGCCCGACCCGCCATGCAGAGGAGCAGCAGACGGTTTAGGGACCACCCAGGAAGAGAAATAGGTTCGACCGTGGTGGTACACAGGGATCTGGCGGATGAGGCATAGGAGCTGGCCGAGTAGCAGGTGGTGGATGACGCTTTGAGGCTCTACCACCACCACCACCACCAGGAGGACTACCTCGACCACAGGGAGCTGGCAGAGAGGGGCAGGCTCAGCTCCAGCCAGTCGAGGCCTATCACCACAGTGCACCTGAGATGATTTGAGGTACTATCTATGTCTAATCCACCCTTTCTGCAGTTCTTATAGACACAGGAGCGAGTCATTATTTTGTTGCCGCTGCCTTTTTTTGGAGATCAGAGATTCTGACGGAGCTGTTGGCTCGATCCTTACAGCTAGAGACTCCTACGAGAATAGACTCGACAATTACACACTAGTGCTGGTAGTGTGAGCTTACTCCAAGAGGCGAGAGCATCGACTGAGATCTTCTTGTAGCGGCGTTGAGGCCTTATGATGTCATCTTGGGTATGGACTAGTTATCTACATTCCATATCCAGATTGACTGTATTAGGTGCAAAGTGTAGTGTGTCTGCACAGATGGGAGCAGGTTCACCTTCCTCGGTGAGAGGGGAGCCTTTTCAGTGCAGGATGGACTTATGGAGAGGAGAGGGAAGCCGATCAACCATAAGTTGGCTAGTCTCATCCTAGGAGCAGTTGATGTGCTGAGTCTGAGTGTTCCTGTTATGGTGGATCAGTATGCAGACGTTTTTCCTAACGACGTTCCAGGACTACCTCCTCGCAGAGAGGTAGATTTATACATTGACCTGTACCCTGGGACAGCCCCGAAATCTTTTCCAGCATATCGGATGGTTCCCACTGAGTTTCGTGAGCTACGAGTACAGCTGGAGGACTTGCAGGGCAAGAGATTCATCTGACCCAGTGTTTCACCCTGGACTTCTCCAATTTTATTTGCCAAGAAGGCGGATGGGAGCTTACGAATATGTGTCGAATACCGTATCCAGAATCAGGTGACCGTAAAGAACAAGTATCCACTCCCTAGGATAGAAGACCTCTTTGATCAGCTCAAGGGAACACTATGGTTCTCGAAGATTGACCTCAGGTCAGGCTATCATTAGCTCAGAGTTCGAGATGAGGATGTATAGAAGACGACCATCAGGTGTCGGTATGGCCACTATGAGTTCTTAGTTATGCCTTTCAAAATAACCAACACTCCATCAGTGTTCATGAGTCTCATGAACAGTATCTTCTAGCCTTACCTCGATCGATTTTTCGTAGTCTTCATCGACGACATACTGATTTACTCGACTACTGAGGAGGAGCTTGCCTACCACTTCCGGGTTATACTGGACACACTCTGAGAGCACCAGATTTATTGTTAGATCTCGAAGTGTCAGTGCTGGATTCAAGAGGTCCACTTCTTGGGGCACGTCATCTCTAAGGCAGGAGTTGCGGTGGATCCTGCGATGATCGAGGTAGTACTTTCTTGGGAGCCACCCACGACTGTGATGGAGGTGCGGAGTTTCCTAGGTCTGGCTGGGTACTATCAAAAGTTTGTCCCAGACTTCTCCAAAGTTGCAGTACCTCTTTCATCTATGATGAAGAAGGGGAAACCCTTCGGGTGGTCAGATAGATGTCAGGAGAGCTTCCAGAAGCTGAGATAGAGATTGAACAGTTCACCCATCTTGAGGCTACCGGAGGAGGGCGTAGGGTACGTAGTTTACTATGATGCATCAGGGACCAGACTCGGGTGTGTCCTGATGCAGGAGCAATCAGTGATCGATTATGGTTCACAATAGTTGAGGCAACACGAGTAGAACTACGCTACCCCTAACCTGAAGTTAGCAGTAGTGGTCTTCGCCTTGAAGATGTGGGGGCACTATCTGATGGGGGAGCACTTTACAATCTACTCAGACCACCAGAGTCTCAGGTACATCTTCTCGTAGAAGGACCTGAACCTGAGATAGTGACAATGAATCGAGTTCCTCCAGGACTATGACTTTGAGATAGTCTATACTCCTGGTAAGGGGAACGTGGTAACTGATGCTCTCAGTAGGAGATCGATCATTCAACTACTTGGAGAGGTGATAGAGCAACTTGCTGCATTGCAGATATCCTTCATGGATAGAGATGGAGAATCCTTTATACAGTCACTCACAGTCTCTCCTCTACTACATTAGTAGGCCAGAGAGGCACAATGTGGGGACGTTGACTATGAGACGCGACGTGCACAGATATCCATAGGAAAAGCGCCTGAGGGATATTCTAAAGGAGAAGATCATGTCATCCTCTTTAGGGGACATACCATGGTACTAGTTGCAATACAGGAGGAAGTGCTGAGGGAGTTTCACACATCCCCTCTTGCGGTACATCCATGAGTGGTGAAGATGTACTAGGATCTCAGACGGCAGCACTGGTCGCCAGGATTGAAGAAAGCTATGGAATAGTTCATTTCATGATGCCTCACCTGCCAGCAGGTGAAGGTGGAGCACCAGGTACCGACAGGCTTGGTACAACCCTTAGAGGTCCCAGAGTGGAATTGGGATGGGATATCCATGGATTTCATGACGGGGCTCCCACATACTTCCAGAGGACACGAATCTATCTGGGTGATTGTCGACCGACTAACCATGTCATCCCACTTCCTACCTATCAGAGAGAAGGGCTTAGTGGAGAGATTGGGACGCCTCTACGTTCAAGAGATCATATGGCTTCATGGTGTGACATCGTCTATCGTCTTCGATCGAGATTATCTCCTTACTTCCCACCTTTTGAAGGGGTTGTAGGAAGCTTTTGGGACTCAGATACGCCTGAGAACCACCTTTCATCCTCAGATGGATGGAAAGATGGAGAGGACCATTCAGAAACTCGAGGACATGCTCCATGCATGTGTCCTAGACTTTGGTCGTAGCTGGGAGGATCATCTACCCTTGGTGGAGTTTGCGTACAACAACAGCTACCACTCCACCATCGGGATGGCACCATACGAGGAACTATATGGTCGACCATGCAAATCACCTCTGTGATTGACTGACCCTGGGGAGTCGGCACTCGTTTGATCAGAGATAGTTCAGGCTACGACGGAGAAGGTGCAGATCATCCCGGAATGGATGAAGACTGCATAGAGCAGACATAAGTCCTATGCAGATATGAGGCGAAGACCAATGGAGTTCGAGGATGGCGACCACATTTTCTTATGAGTCTCACCTCGAAGTGGATTATGGAGATTTTTCTGGGGCGACAAGTTATCTCCGTGCTTCATCGGACCATTCCAGGTTCTCCGCAAGTTAGGTGAGGTGGCTTATTACCTGGCCCTTCCACCTCAATTGCACCGGGTTCATGACGTCTTCCACGTATCTCAAATGAGGAGATACGTGCATGACCCGACGCATATGATTGATCACGGGGAGCTGGACATCGATGATGAGGCGACATTTGCGGAGGTCCCGGTGGAGATCGAGGATCGATAGGAGCGGGTCCTATGTGGATAGTCAATTCCTCTAGTGCGCATTCGTTGGAAGCACGAGAACCTCTAGGAGAGCACATGTGAGCGGGAGGCTCAGATGTGTGCACAATACACTCTTTTATTTCCCTAGTTTATGATGTAGCTTTATGGGGACGTAAATCCCTAAGGTGAGAGTAATGAAAAGACCAAGAAATTTCAAGGAATTTTTTTTCTTAAATACTTTTGAATCTTGAGAGTCTGTGGATTCTGACGAAACTTTATTCCAAGGCCCAGTGTGCTCGGAATCAATTTCAGAAGTTTATCTTGGGTACGTTCAGTGAACGAATGAGTGAGTATTTCTATCTTTTGAACCGGTGCTCGAAATTGAAATCCGAGGGAACCGATGAACTCGAAGCGCCGATAATTGCTTAACCGAACTTTTACTGTAGATGCGTTTGCTCGGAAGGTGAAGTTAAAATTTGTGGATTAAATGAGAAGTGAATAAAATTGTGGGACAATTTTATTTTAATATCTTAAGTGGATATATCCTACATGGGGGAGTTGGGATGAGACCCACAAGCTCCTAACTACCCATGTAAGGATACTTGTGAGGTGGGGCCCACACAAGCCCCAACCTTTCACATTCCCATAACTCTCTCTTAACTCTCATAAAACTCCCCTTTAAACTTGACAACTTCCATAATCTAATGTGGACCTTGCCTCTCTCCCTCTCACTTCATTAAAACTTGCCAACACACACACCTAAATTAATTAATTGAAACTCTTTCATTAATTAATTAAGTGTTTGAATTTGTATTTTGAAATTCTTTTCCTGTTTAATTAAAATAAGGGGTGACCTTATTTTATTTTTGGGTTGGCTTGTTGTGTTGAGATTTTTGGGAGAGAGCTCTCGAGTTTCGAAGAACGCTTCATCTCCTTTGTTTAAGAACACCAGCTCTCCGACGAAGAACATCTACTCGGCGACCCCAGATTCTCAATCCCCTTATTCCTCTGCGACAAAGGAGGAGACACTGATGCAGGATCTTGCCAATGAAATCTCACCTTATAATCTTCTCTCCATGACAAAAGGGGAGATGTCGCTTCCTCCTCGGGAGCACTCCGTCGTCGATTACAGAACCTCACCCCGCGACGCCATCTTCCGTGGCGCCTGACGTTCGATAGCTTTTGTTAAGGAAGGGGTTTATTATTTAAAGTTGATGTTTATGTACCCCATTATCGTTGGAAATTTTTTTTAAATATGGACGATTGCTATCGTTTTACGTGGAGGGTACAGGCCGAACGAACACGGCCCGACAACCCTCCGTTGTTCTCGTTTGTTAATTTAGAATTGGCAATTGATGGTCGAGGAAGCACGACGCTGTCATGCCGTGACGGGAACATGACGAAGGGAACCTGCAGAGTCGCAATGGTTGTGCGGGAAGAACCACATCCTGCTACACGGGCCGCTTTGGTGGAAGAACCGGCCGGACCGTCGGCCGGTCGGGCGGAGAGGGACAGCGGCGCCAGGAGGGCGCCATGCTGGAAGACTGGCGGCCCGCCCATGCGGGCCGCGTGCACAGACGACCAGCCGATTTGGGGAAGGGCGGCGCTGACGGTGTGGAAAACCAGTGGTCGCGCCCCCCCTTGGAACCCGCTCGGCCTGTCGGGCCGGGCCGCGCTGAGCCAGGCCAAGCCGGGCCATGCCCCGCCGGGCCGGGCCGCGCCACTTCGGGCTGGGCTGCACCACTTTGGGCCGGGCCACGCCCCTTCGGGCTGAGTTGTGTATTTCTTTGGACTCGTCCGACACCCCTGCTGGGTCAGACCCATCAAACTGGGTCAACACGACCCGTCGTCCCACTAGGCTAAACGGGCCGGGCCCATTATTCACTTAAACATGAATAACATAAGGACCGCGCGTCCGATCGATGCATCGTCTACGGAACTGAGAATCTTTCAATGAGACGGTCCTTTTGTGATACTCTAAGTGATTTTTGGATGAATTTGGATATCAACAGAGTTAGAAACGAGCGTATTTCTAACTGGGCCCTTGGGACAGAAAATCCATTATCTCTTAGACCGGGCGTCCGATTGACGCGCCGTCTGTTGCGTTGAGTTCTTTTTGACGAGAAGGAACTTTGGGATACATCAACTCTGGACTTTGTGAAATTTGATGTATCGACCCTCTTGGCTCGTAGAGTGGACCCTCTCGGAATCAAGCGTGCTGTGTGCGGGAACTCTAGAGGTGGCTACGACTGCGTCGACGATGACGACTGTACTGGGATCCTATGTGGGTTCGGCAGTGAGGACGACTGTACTTGGATCCTCTGTGGGTTCGATAGTGGCGAAGACTGTACTTGGATCCTACGTGGGTTCATCACTGATGGTTACTATACTTGGATCCTATATGGGTTTTGCAGCAAAAACTTCTGTACTTGGATCCTATGTGGGTTTGACAGAGGAGATGATATAGAGGCGACATCTAATCATCTCCACCACTCTTCGTGAGTAGTATACCTGTGTGAGCTGAGTCTTGACATTCAGTCATTATCATCGATATGATTGACCTGCTTTCCTGTGTGGACTGGGTTGTGCTTTCCTGTCTGGACTGGGTTGTTCTTGGGCTCGTGAGTTAGACCCGAACTGGAATTGATGACTTAGGTATATGTCTCGGAATATACCTAAGTATAGTTGGTTGATACTTTGTGTTTGTATATTTCCTTGTGGTTTATCCTTTTTGGATTCTCAGAGGCCATTGGGGGTCTCAGGGTCCCTAATGAGTATCGTATACTCACCCTTGCATAGGATATGCATGCACTACATTGGGTTGGATGCAGATGACAGACAACACCGATCGAGGTGGAGTATTGTGGAGCGGGATGGTACTAGGAGGTGGACCACTTGGCAGGACGTACACGGAGCAGATGAACTAACCCAAGGAGCTGAGGAGACCATTTGTACCCACCCTTTAGGTGGAATATCCATAGGATGAATCAGTGGTTTCTGGTTTACTTTACTGCAGCTGTTCTTTCTTTACTGTTGTATTGTACTTTCAGTTAGGTTTGTATTCTGGCCCATTTACTTTCCAGCACTTACTTTTGTACTCATTTTACTTAGTGTTTATTTCAGCATGCATACTCTATTATGTTTTTTTTACTTATATAAAGGCAATTCCTTCCCTTTTATTGAGATTTATGCCTTTGGTGGTAGTCGCCAGCCCCTGGCCTATGGAAGGCGGGCTTGGGGTAGTCACAACACGGGCCCCAAGGACAGGTCGCGACACATAACATGGGCCCCGGGGGATGGGTCATGACAGCTATAGATCTTACTCACTGTGGTTAGTCTATTCTTGTATTCAATAGCCTCCATATTGGATGGATTCATTTATATACCATCTCTTGAGATTATGTGACCCAAAAATGATTCCTTTTTAGCCAATATTCATAATTTTCAATTTTTTGTGTATAATTTCTCCTTCATTTGAGTCTTTAGTAAAATTATCATGTGGTCTTCATTATCTTCCATTCTCTTTGAGTAAATAAGAATATCATCTATAAATACTGACACAAACTAATCGAGGTAATCTCTAAATACTCTATTAATAAAATCCATGAAGATAGAAGGCGAATTAGTTTGAGTGAAAGGAATCACTATCTATTCATAGCGTCCAAACCTTGTATGGAATTCCATCTTGGGTATATCATCTTTCTTGAACCTTAATAGATGATATCTAGTAGGAAGGTCAATCTTGGAAATGTGATGAGCTTTGTGAATTTGATCAAACAAGTCATCAATACAAGGAAGGGGATACTTGTTCTTGATCATGATCATTTTAAAATCCCAATTATAAATGCTGAGTTGCATTGTACCATATTTCCTTCTTACAAAAAGAATCGGTGAACCCCAAAGTGACACACTTTTCTAAATTAATCCCTTAACAAGGATTTCTTAAAGTTGATTCTTCAATTCCTATAACTCAATTGGGTCCATTCTATAGGGAGTTTTTGAAATTAGTGTTTCTCCATGTATGAGTTATGTTGAGAACTCAAATTCACGTTATAGTGGAAGGCTATGAAAGTATTTTGGGAACACATCCACAAATTCATGAATAATACTCACATCATCAATGTTGAGTTTCTACCCAACCATTTGAGACAAAGACACTATCTGAATGAGAATTTGGACCCTTATACTTGATGTAATCTCTACAGGAAATTCATACTTATTGTCACATTGTTAAAAAATTATAGGTTATTTTGAAATATCAAACTCAACTTCTCTTCCTCAACAATTTATGGGTATTTATACAGAGAAATACAATACATGACTAAGATGAAATCAAGTTAAACCAAAGGAAGAATGGAAATATTTTCATGAATTACATTCCCATAAACTTCAACTGGAGAGGAATCGTAGCCTTGAGATGAAATCATCATTCCATTATGGGGTTCTCACTAGTAATTACATATCTAATCATTGGGGTGGAATCATAATACTATAAAAAAATTCTTTATATATTAAAGAGAGGGTAGATCCAAAGTCAAAAAAGACTTTAGTAGTTTTAGAATTGATGGTATGTGTATATTTCACCATGTCGTTATTGCACCCCTCATTCAAAATAGTGATTACATGAGATTTCACCTTGTCCCTCTATTTAATAGGTTTCTAGCGCCAATCATTATCACTAACCCTCAGGTTTGGGGAGTTTTTGGCATAATGACCATTATATTTACACTTTAATCAATGAAGCATGGGAGGTGCATTCTGTGTAGATTTCCCCCTATTTGAATCATTAAAAAAATTCTTCACATTAGTTTGGAAATCAATTTTTTGATGTCCTTCCATTCAAAACATTAATCATTTATTAGAACCAATAATACGATTTCCCTCACACATATTTCCACAATTTGAGAATAAAGGAAGGCATATATTCTTCTCTCTATGGGTTTTAGTTTTTTCTTTGAACCCCCTCTTCATTTTCTTGTAAGAACTATGATATTGATATATAACTACAACATTTATTTCAACCATGGTCTCACAAAATATGATATATTCATGTCTAATCAAGTAGCTTATGGATAATTCCCTTTTTATACTTGGAATTAAGCCACTTATGTATTGGTTAATATTACTTTTTTGTTGAATGATAATACCATAAGCATACTATTGAATTCTCGTAAAATTAGCCTCATAGGTACCGACATATTCTTCATCCTTTTTCTTTAACTCAAGAAACTCATTTTCCATCTTCGAATGTAGAACAAGAGGAAAGTAATTATTGAAGAATAATTTTATTGAACTCATACCAATCCATGGATTTAATTTCGTCTTTATTCCTCATATTCTTGATTAGATTCTACCACTGGTCTACTTTACCTTATAAACTATAAACATCCCGAATGAATTTTTAATTTTACGAACACTGAAGGATAGAAAATATAATTTTTGGGGTACCAATCGATCGTTTATACACAAGTGTATTATATGACCCACTGAAATAAAATGGATGTTTCCTCATGAATAATTAAAAAGAATATTGTTCTCTATTTTTCTCATTTTTAAGTTCAACAAGATTCATAGCTTGAGAAATTTGGGTGATCATAATAATAATATTTTTTATTCTATATCACATAGAATTAGGTTTATTAGGAGGAAAATAATTTCATTTTCCATCACAATCACCATTAAAATGGTTCCTTCAGGTTCTATCCATTAACTAAAACCTAAAAGAAAAGAGTAAGAAATATCTATCATAGTTAGGAACCACACAATCATGAAAAACAACTTATATGATGGCTAAATAAAGACAAATTATTTAATATATGACAACATAGGTTTATAATAGGTTATTCAAAGACAAATTATATTTAAATCCTTATTGCTACTTCATGAAGAGTTTTTAAATTCCCAATGTATATCCCCTATGAGTTTCAAACTAGATGTGCAACAAATCCTATTACCATGAACCATTTCTCGATCGAGTATAGCTCAATACGGTGTTTTTGGGGTTGTTACCCCTATGTACATCTATGCAATAGTAGTATTCAATTTTAGTATATAGGAAAAAATTTATTTATTGGAAACCACAATCTCTATCCTTTACCAAAATTCAAGTACAGTTTCCTATAGTTTTCCTTATCCTTATACTTATCTTTAGGCATCTAATTATGGATCTCACAATGTTTTTATCATCATAGTTTCCAAAGTTTCACTATTTTTTTTCTCGTACCAAATATTGAGGCCTTTGATTAACATGAATATAAATCACTTTATTTTTTTGTGAAATACTTAATACATTACACAAATATATTCACAACAACCATATTAGTTTAGTTCCTTTGGAAACATGGAAACATATGCACTGGTACATAAGTAAGAAAAATTATATCCCACTAGGTTCTTCAAGACTATCACCTTTCTTAGAAACATCATAAATTATAAATATCTTCATAACCTAGTGAAAGGAAACATTAAAAGGGGTTAGCTTAGATGCACAGTAAGGGAAAGCAAGAGAGATATGTAAGAATAATAATGAGCATAAGGGTATGAGAACATGATCATAACGTTAGAATATCATACCCTACATATATAATATCTTAAACATGAATCATTGAATATATATTTTCATTTCATAATTCGTGAACTATAATTGAATCAAGATCATAACCTGTGAAAGAATAATATAAGTATAATAAAACCTATAAAACATTTTCAAAACATTTTTATTTGAAAATAAATTTGAAAACCATAAAAAATTTTAAAATATTTTTTCCTTGAAAATTATCTTAAAAAGTAATTTAAGAAAGATATTTTTGATTTTTTTAAAACATATCTTTTTGAATAAAAAATTCCAACCGAAGAGAGAAATGGGGTCATATTTTCTTTAAAACATTTCCTTAATTATCATAAGTACCAAAGAGCATAATTATTATACCAATAAATGAAGATACACAATATTATAATAAAATTAATTAGATTTATTGAGATATGGATCATAAGATTTAATCAATGGAAGCATAATAAAAAATAACCCTGATAAATGATGTGATTGTATCAATAAACTCTTACAAATTTGGTAACTTTAAATAATAACACCCATGAGATAATAAAATTACATGAAGCTTATAATTTCATGGAAACAAAAATTTTCATGATATAACTTGTCAAATTTATAGTATATACACCTCATAAAATAATATAGGTGCATAGAAAAACATGTGTCTCAAAGGAGGCCAATTGAGACAAAATTACCATATCTCTTTGGAAACTTTGAACCGTAAACCACATGAAAGAGAGATCATAAAATGGATATGTAAATGCCCAAAAATTTAATGATAAAAATAATATAAAAAATTAATGAGTACTATATACACCAAGAAAAGAACAAATGAGTGGTGACTATGGCATAAGTCACACTAAAATAAAAGTGAGACTAGAAATCTTCATACTTTATGTATTGACTCTCGTCACACTCATTAAAAAATATTGTATAATAAATATTAGTTTATTATAAATAAATCATAGAACCATATCCAATTATATCATATCATACATGATTTTATTATGACCTATTATTACCTGTTTATTAATAATTTCATGTTAAAGTTACGTTTCAGGTAATAACCACTCCGTTTTTCACATGTGTTTTGATTTTTTATATTTTTAGTCCTTTTATTTATTTAATGATTTAATCATTTAAATAATGATAAAATGATATAAATATCTTATATATTCATTATATATTCATTTAAAATAATCAATAAAAAATTGAATTATAAAATTAAATACTCTATTCACGGAGATGGAAGTTTGAACGTATGCATGGACACTATTTCCATTTTCTTATCCTATTCAAAGAAAGAAATAGAATTAAATATATATATATATAATATCATTATAGTATAATTATTATGTAATATATATCATATAAGTTCATTAAACTCATCCTTACAACATTCCATGAAAAATGTGAATGAATCAAATCACTTTGATGAGACGGTAGTCTATACATCCATAGACGATGTTATCACATTTACAAAAAATAGAAATCATGAAGGTATGTGTTATATAATAATTTTAAAAGTATAAATTAATCATAAATAACATATATATAATATAAAAATTTAAAATAATTCATTATTCCCAACCTTTAAATGTGTCAATGGAAGAACGAACGACATCGGTTTGCGAGGTGGTAGTCCACCGTACAGATGAATGATGATTGAGTATCGGATTTTATGGAAGTGTGTGTAATATTTGGTATAAAACATAATATAAAAACATGTAAGTATATTTAGGATAATTAGTTTATTATTTAATCATGGAATATGTATATTTCAAATGGGTTAGAAATAAATAAAAATAAATTTTTTGTAGAAGGACGTTACCTCTTCTTTGGGTAAATTCTTTTGGTTTTCACCCAAGGGCTTACCTGGTTGGATTTATTCCAAAAGAGAGCTTCTTGGATGAATGTATGGAATTATGGAGGATATTTTGGTAGGTGTTTTCCAACACAAAGTTCTTGAGTGGTGTGAATAGAGGGGAAGGAGAGGAGGCCTTTTATAAGTTGGTAAAAGGACATATTGGGTATTCTGAAAAATATTCGAGTTCTCCCCATGTTGTAGTTTTCCAAAAAGGGTTAAAAAGAGACCTTTATTTATCCTTAGGGGTTTAAAGGTATAAATATTTCCATCCAATAATTTTTATACAATTTTAGGGTCATTTTTAAACCTCATATTCTACGTTTAGTCATTAATTGAGCTCGTTTTACCTTGATCACTATAAATAATTTCAATTACTTTTACTAATATTATTTTTTAAAAAGATAATTTTACTATATTAGAAATTATAAATTATTTTGATCCAAATATATAATCCATTTTTCAAAATACTTACAAATTAAGTGGTATAAATATATTTATAATTAATCCCACAGATGGGATAAGATGATGGGTTTTTATAGTAAAAAAGCCCAAAAGTTTGAAATTTTTTAATATCCAATTTCAATGTGAAATTAATTATAATGACCTAAATTGGAATAATTTATTTATATTTTATATAATTAAAATTTAAAACCAAATCAATATATAATTTAACTAAATAAATAAATTATATGAGAAAACAATTTTAAATTAAAATTTAGAATTTTTCATTATTCATTCAAAAATAATTTTTTTTCTTCAGAAAAATCCCTAAAATTCACCATAAGATAATTTTGAAATACTAAATATTAAAATGATGTTTATTTTATCAAATAAAATTTTATAATTTTTTAAAATTATATTTATTATTGTTTCGAGAAGACATAAAAAATAATTTCTTTTAAGAAAATAGTATTTTAAAAAATTTAAAGACATTACCAAAAATTATATGTTTTATTACCAATTTTTTTATTAAAAAACCATCATAAATAATATTTCAAAATTTATTTACTAATATTCATATTACTATGTTCAATGATTAAGTTATAACTATCTCATTTAAATAATTATAATAATAAAATGTTGTTTCACATAAATTCAATGTTGCGTGTAACACAAGGTTAGTCACTATTTTGTATAGTGAACGATTAACTTGGTGTAGAGAATAATGAATGTTTTACTTAGTTTACCATGAAAAAAATATCAAATAAATTTAATTTATTTAAAAAAAGGTTCATAAAAACTTAGGGTGTTATAAGGTGGGCCCTGATGGATTGGGTCATGAAAGAGTGGTAAGAATGGTGGTTATATCTTAGTGAACATTTTTGGAGTTAGGAATGTTTTGAGGATTTGTTTGGGAATGTTTTTGGAGTGTATCATGTTTGGATCTTAGTCTAGGGAACCCAATTTTGGTGTGGTGGCAACGTATCCATACACTAGGACTTTGACTACTCACTTATCAACATGATGTATAAAAACTTATTTTAAAGGGAACAAATATAACATGGATAATATAATATTGTGTCATTTTATTTTCATTCCCTTCTTGAGTTATCTTTCTATATAATCACATTTAACTAGGGTATGTCTTTCTAAACTCTCATGATGCCTACATGATGAAATCTCTTTTGAATATAAATAAAGGATCATGATGGAATTTAGTTGAGAGATGATGTATTAGTTCAGGGATGCACTCATGAAATGTTTCTTCTAGGTGGGTGTAGAGAATTCCCACCACCTGTTGATCAGTTGATAGTTCCAGTAGGGCAGGGTGATACTACTCAAAAGTTTAGCATGTTACATGAGTTACATTGATAGAGACCATTGAGGTTTTATAGTGAGACAATCCCACAGGTATTGGAGGTTTGAATTAATGTTATGGATCAAGTATTTTGGCTTGTTTAGTCCCCATCTAGTCCAATGTTTTCAGTTGCAACCCTTCTTCTTCATGGAGAAGTATATCATTGGTTGAGTTTGATCAAACATACTTATGATGAGGAAACACTCTCTAACAGCCAAAGATTTTATAAAGAAATATTCTTTTTAATTTTATTAATGTCTTGTGTTGTACGCTACACCAAAAGGAGCTTGCACAACACGCATCCTTGTCTTGCCTTACATTACACGCAATCGCGACCTTCCTCAATAGCGTGTGTAATACGCAATACCGAGTTTCACTAAACAACGATGTGCTATTAAAATATTATTAAAACTAGCCGTTATGAATAGTAATAACCACTTTTTAAAATTCTGTAAATCTTATTTTTCAAAATGAACTTCATTTTTGGATTCGGAGTATCGAATTTAGCCTAAGGTGAAATTTTGGTACTTTTCGGATAACTTTCATATTCTGATGAATAGTGAAAATCACTAAATTATAATTAAAAACAAATTTTTTAATCGAAATAATTAAAAGTGATAAATTATTAATTTGAGTGGTTTTAAAGTATATTTAGAATATATTTTTACAATTTAATACAATGTTGGTCATTGGTTGTAATTTCACATTTAAACAAGACATAATCAAGTGTCAATCTTTTGATATATATTGTTTCCTAAAAACACGCTATTTATTTTAACAGCGGGATTTAATTATAAAATTAATTAATGCAACTTCTATGTTATGAATTTGGTAAAATAGATTTCATTTTTGAATTCGGAATATGAAATATAGCTTAGGATGAAAGTTTGGCATTGTTCTGAAAAACATCAATTTTTGATGAATAGTGAAACTACTAAGTGGTAGTTAAAAAAAACTGAATTTTTCATAAAACTTAATTTTTCCGCTTCTGTGAATGGAATTTCGAAAATCCGAGAGACACGGTTAATATCAAGGACTAAAATGTGGTTCAATGAGATGAAAATAATTTTTTGGTGAATAGTAACTTTTTACTTTTTTACCGCGGTTAATAGTAAATAGGGTAACTAAGGGTAAATATGATATTACTATTACCCTAACACATGTCCTAATTCTATTGGACAAGTGTAATTCGACCAATAACAAACTTAGGAATAAAATATGACCATTTAGGCCCACTTGGATTAGATTAGGACATTTATTATTAATTTATTTAAAGAAGGGTTAAAATAGTTAAAATCAAAGTTTAATAAGTAAATCATTTTTAATATGGGGTTATGCATAAGATAAATTCGACTATAAATATTAATTAGAAAGCTAAAAAGATTTCCTACATAATGGTATTTTATTTGTAATTTTTAGACATCAAATAATTTAATTAATTTATGACACAAAGATGATGCAGTAATTATCTTATTTATGAAATATTGACATAATTGATGTTATAAACACCAAAATAAATGTAATTTGAGAATTTTTATGCATTACACTAATTTTATAGGTTACTATGATATATTAAGGTTGATTTAATAAACTTGGTTCGAACATTTAATTCTGTTATGACTTTCACAAAAATCATATATCAAATAGTGTCAAAATTGACACAAAATAGTTTTTAAATAAAATATTATATTATTAATTGTTATTTTATTCCTAAAAATCTAAGGTTCGGCAAAATGACTTAGATAAGGATATATATATTAATAATAAACAATTTGGGGTTCGTTTGGCATGTTATTGTAAGTGTATTAACCATATAGTGAAAGAAAACAAAAAGACACGGTAAAAGTTAAATTAATTAACTTAGAGTTAAATCTAATTGATAAGGTTAAAATAATACCCTAAACTTGTCCAAATCCTATTGGTTGATAGGATTTCGACCCATCCCCACTTTAGCTTCGAAATAAGACCCTTTGGAACCATTATAAACCGATTTTGACTTTAATATAAAATAATATTTTGAGATATTCCTAAGGTGCCCCTCTCCTCCCCTATAAAAGGACACCTCCTCCCCCTCCTCCTCACACCAATTTGAGCACTCAAGCTCGGCCAACCCCTGCCAAAATCTCTTCTCCACTTCCCTAGCAACATCCTAGAGGTTCTGGTATTCCTCAAAGACCAATTCTAGTGCCCTAAGAGGAGGTCTCAAAGAGGCACTTCAAAGAAGAGGTAATTACCGTTACCAATTCTTTCATCTTTATTTCTTCTTCCACTTCTTCTTCTTAGGTTGTTTCATTATGAAGTAATAACATCAGTATCACTCATATACTGATATGTTATTATAAGTATGAAACAACCCTATTTCACCATCTATCCATCCTAAGGAAAAAGAAATCACCGCGCGTGCGTACGTACGGAATACCGTCTCCACGCCGTGGTGTAATCTATTTTCCACCACCACCTTACATGGATGGGTATAATGGTGTAAAGAATAACTATACATAGTTATTACAACATCATATTGATTCTGATATATTGTATAATCCACTCCAATTCAATTCAATATTTATAGAAATGATATCATCGCTCGTGCGTACGTACGGAATACCGTCTCCACGACGCGATGAGATTCATTCTCCATGTTAACCATTTAAGAATGATTATAATGTATATATAAGAAATAATAATGAAATATATGACATTATAAAGCTACTGGATTTATGTATATATATACATATGTATGTCATCTACTTACTTCCATTTCAAGACAATAAGGAAAGGAAAACAGCGTTCATGCGTACGTACGGACTACCGTCTCCATGAACGGTGTTTTTCATTTTATTTATCTACCTATTATATATATATATATACTGAATATATATGATATATAAATCATATTTTATATTCTGTAAGTAAGTAAATCATGATATAAGTAATAATGATGTCAAGAACAACAAGTCAAAACACCTACGATAAATGAAACGATTTTACCCAAAACGCTTCTTTAACATGGAATTTACAAAAGAACGGGTAATATAATGTCATAAGTGAACCATATATGATATAATAACAATGAATATGATTCTGTAATAAGTCAATAACATGATTTAAATCATTATACAGGAGGTTCGGACACTTACAAAGCAAGTCGGACCTAAGGTAAGGGAAATATCACAATCTCATTTTTATCCGAGATTGTTTATTCGTAAGTATTTACTGGGGTGTATTTTATCATCCACATACATGTTTTATCAATATGTAATATTGTTTCCATCCACTTACAATAGTTTAAATCCAATTTTACCCTTCGGTGAGTTTTTAGTAAAAGATATGAAAGGAATCTTTTGTCGTTTTCGTACGAGGTACTTTTTGACTTTTCCGACAAATGTACGAAGAATGTTTTTTTTAACTTATACGGCATGAATGGATTTTTAAAACATTATTTCCAAGAAGCTTCCTTTAAAAGTTTTCAAGTTTATTTTTAATCAACTTCTTTTATTTTAAAGTTGTATGACATGTTATGAAAGGAAAAATGTTTTTGAAGAAGAAAGGATATTTTCCTCAAGAATGGAGTTCAAGTGTTTTATCAAAATTATTTTCCATCTAAGATAATAAAGGGTTCTGTTTTTATCCCTATTATTAAATTGATTTGATCATGTTGTGATGGAATTATTTTTATGAATTCCTTTATCTTATATGAATTGTTTTATAATGTCATGTTGTTTAAGAATCCCATTTTTATTACATGGGTTATGTGATAATGTAAGATTTATGATTATGTGGCACACATAAGAAAGGATTCATTATAAGATGGGTGGGACCTATATCTCCCTCCAATGCATTGGGTAAAAATTTTATATCTCATGAGATAGACATGGCTGGAATGGTAGGTTATACCGGTTCAGTGAAACAGGACTGAAACGAGGGTTACTCGATTCAGAAAGGGACTTTGTCCACTAAGATAGTCTTGGAAATGAGTCATGACTAACAAGAAATGATTTTCCATGATTATGTGTGCATGCCACAAAGTTTCAAGTTTCATGTTATGATTATGGTGATCTCATTTTCACTTCTATGATTTGTTCCGTGTTAATATTTTATGATCTCTTTTGCAGGTTATGATTTTCAAAAAGATATGATATGATTTTTATTTCTTTGGTATACCCTTACTGAGCATTTGAGCTCACCCTTTTATGTTTTCTTTTCCCCAGGACATAAAGAAAGGTTTTAGGTAAAAAAAAGGGAAGATCTTTATGGGAGATGTTGAAGATCTTTCCCCACGATTAGAAGATTTTATTCCGAGTTTCCAAAGACACTAAACTATTACGATCCTTGTGTGTGTGTTTTTGTTATGTACTAAGTATTCCGCAAATGTAATGTAATGTCCATGTACGTCAGGATACGGGTCTCTACACACTCTCAATATTATAATTCCAAAAGTTTTTCCTTGATGAATATTCCCATTTAATCTTATGATTTTTTTGATTTAGTAAGTTTTTGATCTATAGTAGGGTGATATGGTAGTTTTAGTGTATGGTTTGAGGTTTATATACATCACATGTCACTCCATTTCTTTGGTGTAAGATGGATACTTCTAGGAATACAATTTTGAGCTGGTACTTCATAGATATATCCACGGTTGTGTTGTATACTTATGCATTATGAATTATACTAGAGTTCTAAAGAAATATTTAGTTATATAGGACTTCCTAGAAGAGGGAAACTGGGCGGTGGGATCGATAGTGGGAATCATGTGGAAGATTCGTCTGTATTTTTTAGTAGGTGTAAATTGGCATGGTATTGGAATAAGAGATATTTTCTTGCAAGAACTAAGACATGTGGATATAGGGCACAATATTCACAAATATGATCCAATTATCCAGGATAGGGATGATACTATTCTTTTGATGGGTGAGGTCACATGGCTTGAGATTTCCTAACTTGACATACTGAGGAAGCTAGAAAGGTAGTGGATAGGTTGCCACAATAACGGTAGCACCATGATAATGGATCTCTTAGGAATGGTCAAGGTGGACCTAAGGGATGTGGTTCCAACATAACAGAAGGTGGGTATTCGGAGGGAGGAGATTTAGGTAAAGGATGACACTATGAGATACTTCCACCACCACCATCGAGTGGCCCATGCAAGGTGTAGACGGTTAGCGGTCGAGGGTGTGGCTTGTGATAGACTGTAGAAGGATACAACTTTGATACTCCCGAGTTAATTCAAGGTATGAAATATATATTTTATACTATTTCTTTAGTAATTTTAGACACAAGTACAAGTATTTAGTTTTCTCCAAATACATTGTTCAAGAATTAGTACTTCTAGTTGAGTCTTTAGCCTAGACATTATGGCTAGAGGTCCTAATAGGGATAAATTCTTATATATTAGAAATATATCAGTAGTTCAAGTTATAATTTGTTGGAGAGAGTTTATTATGGGACCTCTTAGTCATAATAATGAAACCTTATGATGTCATCTTAGGTATGGAGTGGGTTTCCACGATCTGTGCTAACATGGACTACCATTATAAGAGACTAGATTCCTTCATACAAATGGGAAAAGATTATCCTTTATGGGGGGAGAGGTACCTTATGTCTAAGTGAGTGGGGAACATGAGAAATAATCTTCAACATGTAACTCATCAATTGGTGGGTTTCTCTCTTGGTACAATAGCCTCTTTAGGCATCATGCTTCTAGAGATAGTTGAGGATTATATAGACGTCTTCCCCAAAGATGTCCCTAGAATACCTCTTAGATGGGAGACTGAATTGTATATTTAATTTCACCATGGTACCGAACTAATATCTTTTGAATCATATAATATATCCCCTACCATTATCTAGTAG
The DNA here is from genome assembly GCA_963277665.1 of Viscum album. NCBI lineage: Eukaryota > Viridiplantae > Streptophyta > Magnoliopsida > Santalales > Viscaceae > Viscum > Viscum album. Next base: position 1,427,133,047 of record OY728122.1, on the reverse strand, counting down.
TTTGGGGTGAAATTGGAAGTCCTTTGAGGGAATGGTTTTATTAGAATCTGTGTGTCCCCCTAGGTATCTCCAATATTTTTCATGAAAATTGGGATAAGAGTTTGATATTTTGCGTTTAATATCATCACTTTAATCAATTAACATTCAATAATAAGTACCCATTTTCAAGGATTGAAGATATTTTATACCATTTGAAAGATATAATTTGTTTCTCAAAGATTAATATCAAGTCTAGCTACCACTAGTTGGGGGTTCGTGAGGAGGATATTCCATATGTGGAATTCCAATGTCATTATAGACACTATGAATTCATGGTGATTCCATTTGGTGTGATTAATCACCCACAGTGTTTATTTATATTATGAACAAGATCTTCTAGATTTACTTGAAATGATTCATATTTTTCTTGATCAATGACATTCTCATGTACAATATATCGAAGGAGGATCTTGTATATCATTTGGGGATGTTCCAGGATTTATTACAGGAGAACCAGATTTATGGTAAGCTCTTGAACCATCAGTTTTTGTTTTGCGAGGTTAAATTTCTATAGAATGCCCTCTATAATCATAGATTATCTATTGATACCACAAATATTGATGGATTTTTCACTTTGGATCCACCCATGATCTTTTTAGAGTTGTTATGTTTTCCTGGTTTTGTGGGGTACTACTAGAGGTTGGTGGGATGTTTTTCAAGGATAATACCCCTTTTGACTGACTTGATGTAGAATATACATCGATTTTCCTGGACTCATTAGTATTAGAGAGTATTTTTGGAGCTGAGGCAGAGGTTGGCCAATGCTTCAATGTTGAGATTTCCAGAGGAGAATGTAGATTATGTGATGTTTTTTAATACTCCTAGAGTTGGTATATGACATGTAATGATGAAAGTAAAGGCAGTTCTTACTTATGTGTATGTGAATTTGATACCCCGTGAGTAGAACTATGTGTACCATGAATTGGAGTTGGCAGTGGTAGTCTTCTCTTTGATGGTATAGAGGCATTATTTTCTGGGGAAGTCTTTCATTTTTTACTCATACCACTAGAGTCTCAGGTACATATTTTCTCATAGAGACCAAAAAAAGAGACTGAGGCATTTTTTTGAGTTCCTATAGGACTATGACTTCAATATATTCTATACTCTAGGAAATGGAAATGTGGTGGAAGATCCCTTAGCATTAATTACTATTCTCACTTGGTGGAGGAGGCATATGAGCCGTTGGAATCATTGCTGCTGACCTAAGTGACAGAATGTGGTGTAGTTTATCTTTAATCGATGGTAGTGAATCCACTTCTTCTTCAACATGTGAGAGAGGATAAATTAGGATAAATATACTATGAGGTTATACATGACCATATAACCTTAGGAGATGAAACTTATGTATTTTCTAATAGAAGTGATAACATCATCCTTTTCGAGGAATGAGTGACAATTTTATTCATGTTTCCTAAGGAGGTGTTGAATATGTTTCATAATTCCCCCTTGGTTGTGAACCAGTGTGTGAAAAAGATGTTCAAGGACCTTTAATGGTAGTTTTGGGGAGTTTTAAAGAGGCATATTATTTCCAAGTTTGTCTCTCATTTTCTGACATGTTAATAGTTAAAGGCTTAAAATCATGTCCCAATACATTTAACTTCACCAATTGAGATACTATAATAAATTTGGGATGGAATATCGATGGTTTTAGTGATGGGGATTCCATAAAATATGAGATACTAAGATTATATTTGGGTTATTATTGACCAAATCACCAAGTGAAAACACTTACCCACAATTAAGGAGTAGATCACAATTAAGAGTTTGGGGTAGTTGTATGGGAAAGAGATTATTCAACTTCATTGGGTACCCATAGTGATCATATATGATAGTGATGATCAATTTAGATCATGGTTGTGGAGGGAGTTTTAAAGGGATTTCAGGACCCAATTATGAATGGGTATGGTGTTTCACCCCCCCTAAATATGGCTAGACTGAGCGGATCATCTAGGTTTTGGAAGAAATGATGAGATACTATGAGTTCGAATTCATCTAGATGGGGGAGGATCACTTTACCTTGGTGAAGTTTTTTTTCTAAAAATGTCTTTCACTATACTATTTTCGTGACACCTTATGAGTCGATGTATGGGAGACCATGTAGGTCACCCTTGTGCTAGATTGAGATTAGTGAGACCTCTCTTATTAGACTAGTGTTGGTTGATGCAATGATATAGATAGTTTAGGTTATCTAAGAGAATATATCGAAAAACCAACAATCAAAGAAATATTTTATAGATAAAAATAGTAGGAAATTAAAATTTGATTAGGGATACCATGTTTTCATGAGAGTCTCCCCACAATGTGAATTGTGTATATTTGGTAGGAGAGGGAAGCTCTCCCTGAAGTTCATTAGGCCATTCATGACCCTATAGAGGGTTGTGGAGGTTTCTTTTTATTTGGAGTTTCCCCCATGGATAGACTGAGTGCATGAAGTCTTCCATGTATCATCACTGAGGAGATATGTGAACATCCCTATATAGATTATTGATTGATTTGAGATATAATCTGAGGAAGGGTAAACCTTCTCGGAGTACCCTATTATGATAAAAAACTAACAAGAGTATACCCCACATGGATAGACTATCCCTTTAGTTAAAGTTATTTTGGAAGCATGGAAGCATATAGAAGGTATCCTTAGAGCACGAGAACAATATGAAGGCTTAGTATGCACAATTTTTTTTATAGAATATTCTTTTTATGGAATAAATCCATGAAGGAGGTCATAATTTAATAACAATGGTATTTTTGATTTAGTCCTTATAATATTTCTATATGTATCTTTGTATTTCTCCGCAGAGTTGGCACTATCTTTGGGTGTCACAAGACACTAGAATTAATAAATTAAAATATTAATATACATTAAATCACAGATGTTCATATTTTTATAATCGATGATTTTACCATTGATTGAGACCTCATATGATAAATTTGAGACCATGGTTGATTCCAAAATGTGGGGTTTAACCTATGCATGACATATAGTTGGTTGACATTGGGTTTGTAGATAAAGGAAACCACTAGAATGTTCATGAATTGATTAATAAATTTATTTAATTAATTTACTAAAATAACCCAAAATCCAAATTATTCTCTATATATTCATCATTTTAACAAATCTACAAGGTTAACTGAATAACCATGGGTGATTTGAGAGGATTTGTAGAGGATATCCATTGATGATCATGTAGATATGATCATTTTGTGAAGGAATTTTCTTTGCAAACTAAGTTCATGGATTTCACCATTGACAACAGAAAAAACCCTTTATCCTTCTACAATAAATCCAAACATGTGACAAGGAACATTATTTCATGGATTTACACCTTTTAATTAATTGATAAGACCATTTTTTATATCTTATTATTTTTCTTGTGACTGAGGTTCCTCTCATGAGACTTTCCTTTCATGAGTTCCTAAACTAATTTTTTAAATTCATTGTTCCATTGATTTAACCTTAGTTCTCAAAATATAAAATCATTGGATGGAATCACACCAACCAAGGATTTATTATCGTTTAATTCTTGTGTTTTTATCCCAATATTATTCACTTTCATTGTAGCTATCCTATGGGGTCATGGTTCGACATTTTCAGGATTGATTTGGATCTGATCAATCACAATGATTCATGGTAGATACATGAATGAGTTGGAGATTAGAGTTTTTTGGATATATCATAGAGTGTTGTAGGATGTAGGTTTTAACTCAATTATTAGAACCCTGAGTGGTAGGATACTGCCCAGAGGCTCCTCTACGAGCAAATAAAAATCCAATTTCCAGTCATCGAAGGCTGGGAATCATCGATAAGAGAATTTACCTTAAATTTTGGGTCATTTAATTCATTAAATTGGTGAGAAAGGTGGTGGAAGAGGTGGATATGGTTTCATCATGAAGTATTATTCAGTTTTTGGAAATTCTCAGTGTAAAAAGTGTATAGTACAAGAACACACACTATGTAGTACCCTATTTGTGGAATCTAGGGTTTTAGGTGGATTAAATATCACATGTCTTTTATGACCCATAAACATAGTGTGACCCTATACTAGAGGATCTGAATGTACCTCCAGAGTACACATGTATAGACATGACTAGATACATGTGTAATACTGATGTACATTGGCATGGATATATTCTCGGGCACGATTAGGTTACCAAGACATGACCAATGTACATGGGCATGACCTGTGTACACATGCACAACTTGAGTACATGGGAATAGGATGAATTAAAACAAATTGGTATAAAAGACACAAGGATACCACAGTTAGAAATTAAATTCCATTTATACCATATACATGCGGTGTAATTTTTATAGAATCCTTTACCTTGTGTATCTCCTTCTTTTAGAATCAGATTTGGGCCCATGATTAGCCTATCTTATGTATTTTTATATGTAGAACATGATGGGGGACTTTAATTTTGAATGATTGATATGACATGAGGTGTTATTAGAGTTAATTTGCTTTTATTAATGCTTAAATATTGGTAGTGATGAGGTTTGATCTTTAGAGAGACGCTAAGGTCATCACCCCTTTATCTCCCCAAAGAGTGTGTCCCCCATACTTGTTACACAGGTAGAGTTGGATCCCCTCAGACTATAGAGGGTGAAATTTCTCAATATATAGAGTAGAACACCATGTCTTGGAGCTATGATGGGGAGTGGGTGCTCCTCTAGTGATATAACCCCCTTGGTTGTGGAGTGTAGTGGTGAGGTGAGGGCCCTCTAAACCGATTCTTGTGAGGTTACACATGGTGATGAGAATATTAGATGTTCATTTTGGAGTTATAGGATGAATAATTTTTTTATATAGAATGTGTATATAGATAAATCCTTTCTCTATCGATTAGGTTTCTTTAAGAATATATGTTGGGTTTTTATTTACCCACATGCTTTATGGGTTTAACTGACTACTATTTCTATTTATATTTCTCCCTATTTGATTTTTAGTATATCCTACTTGGTATCCTTACAAAGACCAATCCATGGTCTTATCCATCCCATGTTATGTCTTATACATATGACAGATAAATAAGTGGTGACTTCAGAGGATAATTGTAGTACTTAAAGGTGCAGTCTTTGTTCATTGGTTTTCCTTGTATATTTTGAGTTAGGATCTACAAAATTTCCCTTATTCCTAATGTTTTTAGGTTAGGACAAATTTATGGTTGGGAGTATATTTTTTCACTTATATATTTTTTATTATGCTACTGTACTTTGATTTATTTCCTATAGGTTGTTGTATACATGGATTAAACTATAAATGTCCAGTCTTTTATTATATCTATGATCTATTGTATAGATTTTTTTACATGTGTGTATACAATTACTTTGGACTAATGCCTCCCATTTTAGTATTTCCTAATCGACGCTTATCTCTAGCCCTTAGTCTATTGGAGGAAGACTTGGGGTGTCTCACTCTGCTTACCACTGGCTAGGAGGGTGCTGATGTGTCAGTTCATGACAATTATTTATTGATTTATACTCTCACACTTGATTTTGGGTCTTGTTTTTACTTTGAATTTTTTGGAACATGGGGAATCAGTGCCTATTAGATGATTTGTGCATGGTTAATTAAAGTTCTGTGACCAATCCATACAAATCCCATGAAAATTTTTAGAGGTTCTCACATGGTTGTTTTATTACTTTCCAAAACATGGGGAAAAATCATGTGGAATCCTAAAGTTGTGTCCAGTGTCATTTACATGGTTGTTATATGATTTACCAAACCATGCGGCCTTCCTAGATTCATTAAAATTATGAAATAACCTTTATTCACTTACTCATTTTAACAATATTCTCCACTCCAATCTCCCTAATCAAACAATTCCATGTGGGGATTTGTGTTCTCCCCTCTCTTTACCCCTTTCACCTTCATTGGTGGATCATTGTCATAGAACCACTTAGAGTTCATCTATTATGTGGTATATTTTCCCTTCTATGTTCCATTCCCCTTGATCCTCCTTTATTTATTACTCCCCTATGTACATGGTTGTCTAGGGTTTGTTTTCATCTATTTTTAAGAGAGGGTTTTGATTTTTTGGGATTTAAACTAAGTATTATGGGACCTTACTTATCTTATATAGAGGATTTACTATGGTTTCCAATTATTAGACTTTTTATAATGTAGGTTATTTCATAATATACTTTTATTTGGGTAACCATTAGTTCTTTATTACTTTTAAAGAGGATTTATAAATATTTATAAATAATTTTATACCATCATTGAGACTAATATTACTATTTTAAACTATTATATTTTGATATTTGAAATTAAATCAGTTTCAAGAAAAGGTTTTATATATTTAACTAAATGATTCCTATTATATGTTTGATGAAATTATTCCCTGGGAAAGGATGATATTGAATTGATTGCACCTCATAAAAACCACATATACTTTGGTGTGGAATCTTGGTCAGGTATGGGCTAGGAATTAACTATTCCCTCCTTAGCATTGGATAACATTTCTTAGACTTGATGTTTCTCTTCTTAGTTTCTTACATGTCACCTCACTACTAATTATTAATGATGATTCCCTTGTTAATTTCATGAAAATTCGATATGATTGGTTTTACACATGAGGTAATATGAGGAGATTAGGAATCCTTAACCAAAGAAAACCTAGGGAATGTTACATGATTATTATTTTGAAATACTTGTTTATAAATATTTTTGATTCAATATTAAAATTTATATAGATATTTTTATGTATTACTCATATCTAATATGTTGATAAGTTATATTCATTTATTTATTTTTCAAACTAGAATAATTTTATTACTTAACATAAGTTTTTTATGGAACAATTGGTGAGATCTTACTAGGGTAGTTATAAAAACAACCTATATATACCCATTGGGTGAATATATTCCTTTTTTGGTAGATATTTGAAAAGGTAAGGCACCACGTAGAGTTCTTGAATATTCAAACTAACAGAATTTGGGTTGGTGGTGGTGACATGGATGGGGAGTAATCCCTCATCTCACAAAAATATGGATTCTAGAAATTTTTTATATTTTGGTTCTAATTTTAAATTGTAAACTTATACTATTGTATATCTCGATCATATTCCATCCCATTTCTCTTCTATTTTAGTTGTGGACATTTTGTATATTCATTCTTGTACTTTTTTATATATTATCGATAAACATATATTTTTATGGTTTATTATGAGTTTCATTTTTATTATGTCGCTGATGTTATTTGCATTATGATTATATCTATTTTTTTCATGATTTTACAATGTATGGATAGTTCATATTGGGTTTATAATTTGGATCCTTCTTGATAATATTTTAATTTCTTTGGAAAATAGTTCCCAAGAGTGATTCCATGATGTCCAATCCATTGTTTTTCCATCCCTAGGGATCAAGAACACCCTTTAGGTCTTGTCACTAGATGACTGAGCTATTATAGTTGGGGTATCCCAGGTTGGTTCATAACAAAAACACTTGTTATTAATCCAAATCAATTAAAACATTATTCTATCATATAAAAATATAATCAATTTTACCATAAGAGACGATGATTTACATGACTCATAGGGCCCTAAATTGTTTTTACAAGAGGATCTAGATCATATATTTCACCTTCTAATATAGTTTCCATTACTATATTTATGAAATAAATTAATATTTTTCCCGACCTCTCATTTATGTTCATATTCAATATATATATGAAGAATTATCAGTGAAATATTTCCTTCATGTACCCACAAATTAATTATTTTTATAAAATTGAATCTTATGAAATAAATAACAGATGATGTATCTATATTCCATTTAAAAATACTTTAGGTATTCTTTGTAGTTATAATTTTAATTTCTATGTTTTTTTCCAGGGAAACATTTACCCCATTTCTAATAAATACATTTTAAACTTTGAGAATGATAAGTTCCCCTAAATTCTAAAATAATTTTATTCTTCTCATTATGGTTAAATTTTTTCACCATATAATGTGTTTCAATATAATAATTCTTATTATATAACATCTCACATATTTCTATACATCATATACAATTTTATGTAGATCGACTAAATAATTTTCAAACATAGTCATGTAGTAATAAAAAATAAATTATTGAAATATTTTAAAAACATATTAAATGTTAAAATATCTCTACAGATTAAATATCATCAGTTCAAAAAGTTTTTATAAATTATATATATACCCAATCATACAGTTAAAATGATATTAAAATGGTGTTACTAATTTAATTTTATAACAAAACAGTTCCTTTAAAACTACATGACACTATTTTATTAATTATTCTTAATATAGAGATTTCAAATTATCTATCATTATTCCCTCATGAAATAAATTTTATAATATTACCTATTAATTCATCTATATTTTTATAAACAACCATTTAAATTATATCATATATAACTCTTCAATTGTTGAGTGGAAAAGAATATTATAAAATCTATTTATTTATTTTTGTTAACTTTATTAATCTAGGAAGCTAAGGGTTTTTGTTACCAATCCAAATATAACCCAAAACTCATTGTATTATATAAATTTTTTTTTTGGGTCACCTATATCATTCAAAAAATTTATAATATAATCAAAATGAAATTATCTAAGAATAACCTACCCATTTTAATGACTACATTTTTTTTAAAATTGTTTACTTTATAAATAATCTATCACTATGATATATTTATGGGGATTTTAAATATATCACGATCCGGAGTACACATCCAACAGATACTTTATCTCCAAAAAAATATATATATACATACATTTTAATGATTTATTTTATTCATATCACGCCTCAAACTAAATTAAAATGTTCCAACATTGTTAATACTTTAATATTATAAAACTAACAACTTTTCTTTTTCTATAAGGACATAATTTTAATATAAAAAACTAATATATTTTCATCAAAATAAAATATTTTGTAAAATTCGTTAAAAGTAATGGATTAAAATAATAATATACTAACATCCTACACATGAGGATGTATGGGTAGGATGATAGTCAACCCCATAATTTTAGACAGTTCCTTATCCCCCATTCAAGTGGGAAGTTTGGATCAAAGCCATAATATAATTTTATAATTACATAATATTTTATTAAATATTTCAAAATAATTTTTAATATAAAATATAGAAGAATAAATATAATAAATATTCACTAAGGTGTTATGGTAAACAAAATTAAATTATGGTCAAACTAAACTAAAACATGTGAAATACGAACCACGATTCTGGTTGAATTCATGAAATAATTTTTCCTAGAAAAAATTTATAAAATTTAAATTTAACAAATAAATTATTATAATAGAAATATTTCATTCTAATTAATATAATATAATGAAATATTTAAATAAAAACAATTTCATATATTTATCTTGAGAAAAAATTTCAAACAATGATCTTATCCTCTAAAACATTTATGTTATGTTTTAAAGCCTTATGATTTTTTTGAAGGCATTAAATTATTGAATGAAAACTATGTATTTGGTTGAATTTTATTTATTTAATAATATATATTAATAGCTAATTAAATTTATTTCACTTGAAAATTAGGATTAAAGAATCCAAGAGGATCAGTGGAAATATAAGTAAGTAGGTTGAGTTTGGTAAGAAATGTTTGGATACCCTTAGAATATTTATTGAAGCTACAAGAGGTTTGATGTGCTTTGTATTTACTAACTCCCAAAATTACTCTTAATATAGAGTTGAAAGGGAAAGGAAATATAACTTTTATGGCCCATTATAACTCCAGTGAAGGGGAACCAAGAATCAGGTGGTGGCACAAACATTAATTTTAAAATAGGGCCATTTTGAGTTTTAATTTTTGTTAAAATATTATTTTATTCATGTTTATTTATGTTAATTCATTAATATTTTTCCTCCATATTTATGTCTCCATAATTATTAACTAATATTTGGATTATTTATCAGTCAGTGGATTAATGATCCTTTAATGGAATCTAAATATTATGATTTTGGTTAATGTGATGAATCAAATATAATTATTTTTTCATCATTGTTTTAATGAAATGTGAATAAATTTTTCTTTTAGTTTATTATATATATATTTTTTCTAACCCATTAATTAGTCTAGTTTTAACAATTATTCCTCTATAAAAATATTTTATTTTGTAGATGGTATGTGAATCATAACCTCTCCATTTATTAAAATTTAGTTTCATGTTTATTAATGTATATGAAGAATGGAAACCAGGAAAGGGTCCAAAAATGGGAATACATAGTGTTTACAATTTATTTAATGTTTTTTATAACATATTACAAAGAATAATTAATTTATTCATGATACCATTTTATTTTTAGATATACCCAGGTCTTAGTCATATACAAATATTTTTAGGTCAAATAAAATTTCAAGTTTATTCCATTGATAAATAAAATTGTTGATTCATGCAATTCGAACAAAATGTAATTAATAACTATTTAATATTTAAATTTTATTTGTGGGAATTATAACCATTAGAATTATACATTTCTTATATTTTTATATTTTATTATATTTTCTAAGTTAATACTTTATAATGTACAATTATTTTATTTTTTAAAATGAAATATTTTAATCTAAAATGGTGAGTATTCATAAAGTAGAATGAGATAAAGGTATAACATAAAATTATTTCCCTGAGGCCAATAATAAAATAATTTTATCTACTAAAATTTCTTAATTACCCCTATAATAATATGAAAATGAGTTTAACCATTAAAAATTTAGAATTATGATTGTATTTTTTGTTTCGAAGAGGTTAATGATTATAAGAGAGTATAAAATTTTAGATTTTTTATTTCCATTAAGTCTTGAATTAAATAGGATAATAAATTAGTACAAATTTTTATTCCTTATGATTCATTTTAACTACTTCGAAATTTAGTATGTCTAGGTGCTCTGATTTTCTATCAACCACAAGGATGATCTACGTAATTGTTAATGTTTTGAAATTAATTAAATAACTTATATCATTGAATTCTAAATTTTCACAAGAATTTACCTTAAAAATAATTTTATATTTCTTAGTATAATCAGTGGAATTGAACTGATTCATTATACCCACACCCTAAATACACACTTAGCATGTATTGGTAATCTTTATGATTCATGATACTTATAAGAATAAGGGCCTTTAATTTTTTGGTTGATCTTGTTGTAGGATTGAAAAGAGATAAGGATGCTAGAAAGTGATGATGTGGAGAATAATCTGGATGTTTGTTTCTTTGGATTTTGTTCCTTTTCAAAATACTATTGACCAATTCGTAACACATTTCCTCATAAAACATTTGACATGTAAGAAATATCATGATATATCTTGTTACTTTTTTGGATATATATATATATATTGGATCAATGTTTAGTAGTTTCCCTTCCACTTTTATTCCACTTATGAATATTGTTTATAGATTTTTTTAATTAATATTAATTATTAATTATATACTATTAACTAAAAAATGTAGTTTTTTAGAAAATTTTAATATCATAGACCTTATTTATTCTTTATCAAATTTATGTGTTTCTTTCTATACTAGAATGGAACCTCCTTTATATGATTGTTATGGTGTTATAACTACTTGGGTATTAAATATATATGGTAATTTATTTTTTTATTTAATTTATTATGTTTAATAAAATAAATGTATTATGTTATGATTAAATTTTAATTAATATTTTAATTTTAATAAAGGGGTTTCTTTTATTCTAGTGCATTGGAATTGTATAAAATTGAAACTTTATAAGCATAATGAGGAATAAAAATGGAGTAAATTTGATCATGATCCACTAATAGAGAAAACTGTGGAAAAGCTGAACATACAGATCTAAGAGAGCCTTCTCTACATACTCTATGAAGTTGAGGGGTTTCCCAATGGTGAACTTAAGACAAATGATATCATATGAGTTTTTTAGATATAAAAACTAATGAACTTTTATAGAGATAATCAACTCTATTGTTAAAATAGGTAGATAAAAATTGTATATAATATATTCAAACTGGTTAGGAACTTTGAGGATAATAATTTTAGAATGATGGTAATTATATTCAAGGGTATAGTTTGATACTGGTGGGATGCCTTGAATCAAATTAGGATGCATAAAAGATTCACATGGAATGGGTTCCATACCCTATATTTTAAAAAAAATCCTATCTACAAAATTTTAAAATTGATAAGTTCCATGATTTTAGGGAATATAATCCATTATATTCATCAATTATAGAATACATATATTAATTTATTTATTTTCTATTTATTTCACCAAATTTTGGTGGGAAAAATACCATGAAGGTTTATTATTTGAGATAGGTTTAAGACCACCTCTTTAAGACTATGTAAGGTTATTCAAACAACATTTATTGAGGTTATAAAAATGTTTCATAAGGTATAAATATACATTCTAGGAGGTTGAGAATCTGATATAGAAAATCAATCTTGAAATTATGTGAGTGGATATTCTAGTAGTCATAAGAGGATATTTGATGAAGTGTTCTAGGGATTTGAGAGAGAGAGTGGACATAGAAGAGGTTTATCATTTCCTCTACTATGAGGAAACAATCTTCTTATGTTATATATATAATTATGGGTAGGTCACACTCACACATTGTTTTAAAATTAACTATAAGAGGGTTATATATATATATTAATGTGGGTAATATTTATAGATTTTAAATTATTGAACCTAAATGAGGCTGCTGTAGATACTCATCTCCAAATCTAGGATCTTGTTCTTGGTTTGGTAGACGATAAATAAGTGTCAGATGAGTATCCACACAAATATATTTACGAGGTTATGGGAAGGGTTTGTAAGGACCTCTATAGTATGAACATTCTTCTAATTGTGTTTGGGGTTCTTGGGTTAAAGAATATAGTTTTGGTTCTAATATTATTTTTATTATCAAATATACTTCACCTATTAATGGTCATAGACCAAAAACTCTATGATGTAGGAACTTTATTACATAATTTTTAACACTGATTTTTTTAATTCATGTAAATATGATGTTTTCAACTCCTCTCACAAGGTGGATGACTCTAGGTTTGATATATATAGTTTAAAAAATGAATTATTAGTTTAAACTTCATTTACATAAAAAATTTATATAACTAGTGATTTTGGTCATATATAGTCAGTTTAAGAAGATATTGGAATCTAAGGTATTTTTTCATAGTCATCACAAGTTTTTACATCTTTATAGATATTTTCCTATTGAATCATATTGGGGTATTTATAGTTGTTTACCAATGTAATGTTTTATTCTCTTCCCCAATAGTTGATATTTATTAATTTTTTTGTGAGTGGAAACTCTTGTCGTAACATAGCAGAGAAAATCACCTAAATATATTTTTCTTAAAATCTATATATTACCTTGAGGAGAATAAAAATAAATAAAGCTCACCCTTTATCTACTTAATCTGATCTATCCAATATCTATTATATCATACTAGGAATGTTGGGGTAAATCCCCTTTATTAAAAAACACACAAACCCCTTTGTGGGAAAAGGGGGAACCCATAAAAAACCAAACACCCAAGGCACAAATGACTTAACATAAAATGTACCATAGACCTAAGAACAAGGATAAAAAAAGCACCATGGCCCAGAAAATGAACAATATTTTCCATGGAACCGTACATTACAAGACTCCACTACAACCAAACACCCACCACCACCATTCTCCAAATCTGGACCCGCCACCACCCACAACCTAAATCTAACTGACATCACAGCTAGATCCCATCCTCCTCTAAAATTCCACACTGCAAATAGTATCGTTGTAGTCTGTTAAAACTAAGGAAGTAGCCATTGGACATCCACCATGTGGCTGCAGTCATCCAATGCTTGACTGAGACTGGTAGGTTGTCACACCCCATACTAGAAACCGCCCACCTGATCCCACCCGGACCACAATGCAAACCAAACAGATCTTAATAGATTTGGACATAAAACACCAGTGGTCCTCTTTCTACCACCACCGCATCACCTTGAGGAAGATCCACTATAGATAGAACTGAGGGCCACACCGGAGAACCTTTGCATCACCATGACCCTACTATACCACCCTGCCGATAGACAACTGTGGCAGATCTAGACCACTAGAGACCAATCGCCACCAGGCAGAACCGCCGAGGGTTCCTCGAGTCAAATGTCATCCATACAATCTATCAGATCCATGAGATCTTCACCAAAGAATATGACCATGAGACCTCCACATATTTTCATTAAGAAGAACTTCCTACCACTATCTCCCCATCATGGGAGAAACCTGTGCCGAAACAGAAAGAGACATACCAGAGAATCCATCACGGAAAAACGTAAATCCCTAGCAGGGAGAGATCTCGACCGAAGCCGAAAGCCCCAATCTGGTACCTCTTTCATATAAAGGATAATGATTAATAAGAATAATCCATTAAAATTCATCCTCATTGGGTATCAATTAGTTCTGTGGAAATCCCAACACTTGTGTAGGATTTACTTCAATTCAAAATAATATAAAACCTTTTATTAATAGAATAGAGAAAAACAAGAGAGGGAAATTGAACATTATAAATGAATTTTATATGAAAATAATGATTCATAACCATCTAATGGTCTCATTATTCTTATATAGTATTCAAGGATTGTCCTTGATGTATGTTTCATATTTTTAAATTTTAAAGAATTTGGTTTAGTGAAGCATAAATTGAAAACCTTTTGTGATGGTCATCCATTTAAGATAATAAATTTTAAACTTTAAAGGATTCACATTCTATCATCAAAACTCAACTAAATATTATTATATGATAATCAAAACCATAAACTATATAATTAAATGGTAGAAAGAACATGATTCAATAACATCCATGAGTTATTGAATAACTTATATAATTTCATGAATTGAACCATATTATATTTTACCTTTATAATGTTTATACCATATCTAGAGAATGTGATATTCATGAATGTTAATAATCATCTGAATTGTGAATTTTTGGGGGATTTCACTTCATATAAGAACAATGTAGTTTTTGGATCTGTTGTTGGGAAACAATTTTAAAATTTTCATTCTATTTTCAACTAGTTATCATAGTTTGTTTTGATGATTGATTATTTTCTTCCATGAACATAGTTTAATTCTACTTTTAATAATGGGAAAAGTATTAATTTTAAATTGATACCATTATATCACTGGGATCTATGTAAGATTAGAAAATTAATGTTATATAGTGATAAAAACATGGTGAAGGGATTCATTAGGTAGATCATCTCAAAATAGGGTTCCTTATTTCAGTTTACTAAAAAGGGTAGTGGGATTTTAATACTATTAATAAACTATGAAAATATAAATCAGTTACAAATAATAAATACAAACTTATTTATAGATATTTTTTAAGAAATTAAAGGGATCCTTTTTGTATTCTAATATTGATATATAATATGGGTATCCTCAACTCAGGGTATGAGATATATTTATTTTTATGTTAAGCTTATGGATATATTATTGAATATGTCAATTTTTATTTATTTTATTCTAACTATATAACACTTGAAAAGTGTTTATGAACCATATGAAAAGATATACACCCTCATTAGAATTTAATAGTGATAGTTTTTCATGTTAATATTAATGACTACTCATAACCATTTGAGAAACATAGATGGAATATAAAGATTGTTTTGAGAACACTCTGAGCACATCTTCATTATTTTATTATCTTAATTTTATTTGTAAATATTATGGAAATAACAATTATTTATAAAATTTTCAAATAAATATAATATTTTATGATGGGAATAGTGATCTAGTGTAGTCACACTGAGGAGGGGGCAATCAACATGAGAAATAATTTATAGAATAATTTTACCTCATTAACTATTTGAACCACTACACATGTGGGATGAATGGAAATCATATGCATCAACCCAAACATTCACACCACACACAAGATGGAAAGCAAAGAGTTCAAAAAACAAAACATTTTTACAAGGTTATTCCCTGATGTGGTTGACTATATCCTTATTGTGTTCAAGTCGAGCCTGAGACAAAAATTTTATCATTAATATAAATAAGTGATTACAATGGGTGAGGAGGCATCACCCTTAATACAACATCTAAATCAAGTGAAATAATATCATCCTTATCCTGAACATAAAATGGGTGAGAATGTATCATCCATGAACCAATGCTATCTCCTAATGGAAGTCCCCAAAAATTTATATTATTGGATCTCCTAGGTTCCAATTCCTCCCCTCAAACTCTATTAAATAGGAACTTTTTATTTTCACTAGTATTTTACTGCATCATTGTAAGATCATATTTCTCTAAAATACTACTTCAACTTGCAATGAAATAAAAAATTCGACTATATTCATGTTAGTTTATTTTTATCAAATTTCAAAATTATAAGCTGAAGAATAAGTAATTATCTTTAAGTTTTCTTCTTACTCAACTACATGAATAGTCAGAATATGTATATAAATTTTCCATCAACTCAATTTTAGAAATTTCTCTTTCTAACAATCCCTTGGCTTCTGAATCAAATCCAATTTAAATTACTCTGATATATATATGATACAATTAAATTATACCTCTTTATTCCTCAATTAATTACATCCTATAGAACATGTTAGTCAAACTCATTTATTACTCAAATTAAAATCATATTTTTAAAAAATAAAGTCAGACTCACATCTTTGACTTATTGATATTTTAGAGTGTACATGTTGGAATTTTATATCTCCTTTGTATCTTATCACCATCACCATCTCTATTAGAATGAGATATACTCCTTTTATACCTATCTTAGAGTATTTAAACCTCCTTGAAACATATCTGATAGGTCCTAACAATTCCTCACCGTTAGTTTCACTCTTTCTGAAATCATATCCTTCCCTCTTTAAATACTTTGAAATACTCATCTTGAACGATACTACTTATTATTAAAACATCTTTCAATAATATCCATCACTTACTTGAGTTTAATTTTCAATAATTTTTTGACCCATGATGTTCCCTTTATTAATAGAAACTCAACTTCATCACATTTATTTTTTTCAACTCAACAAATCATTCTTCTATATATTTTAGTTGACTTACGAAAATCTTTAGGTTAATTTGACATATCCTCTAGATATCGGAATATAATTTTATGCAACAAATTATTTTCTATAGTTTTTCTTCCAAAGATACTATAATCTTTTGGAACTATGGTTAGAAATATCTAAATATTCTTCTGCACAACACACCCTTGTTTATTTTTTGATATTATTCATATTTTATTGTCTTAAGACTCCTCTACCAAAATTCTATACTTTTGTATATTATTGTCAACAAATAAATTCTTGGATAATTAAGGATTACCCTCTTACAAATCTAGATCATACAAAGTTATTATTATATAATATTTAATCTTCTATACTTCAAAACATCTCCAAATTCTATACATTATTAACTTCTTATGAATTGGTTGTTAGTTTTCTATGTCATCTAGAACATGGATCTCCTACCTTTTCTTCCACGTATATTCATCAACATAAAACTTCTCAATAATGATTTTTCTGATTATTTAGATTATAAACTCATATTCTAAAACATAATATTTTAATTTAATCCTCAATAATTTAGTAAGTATATACTATAAACTTCCTACACTTTAATTCTTTTGGACTCAATTTATCGATTTCACTAATTGTTTTTCTTCTTCTTTCGTCCACTGTCAGTGTCATTTAGATACAAAAATTATTAAATTTCTCTATACATAGAAATTTTTTAATATTAAATAATAAATTTAATAATTGGTTAATCATTTATGTTCCATTGTGAGTTCATATATTTCTTTAAAAAAATATTTTCCTTATCAAAAATTATTTTTGTATGTAAAATTTAAAAATAGTATATGTATGAAACTATATTTATATATTTTCCAAATAACTAAAAATCATCATTTTTACACTCAAATTATCTTGTTAATACTTCAATGTTTTTTAGTTTTCAACAACAAAATTCTTTCTTAATACTTGGTCTTCTCATAATTTCATTCTTCTAGATACATAGAAGTTTATATTCACGGATCGTCTTCTAACATTATAGAGACAAGTAAAAATATCCTTTTATGGAATAATTAATTTATGATCCTCATTTAATTTAAAAAAATTCATATTCTTAAAATAGTACTTCTAGATACATATTCAGATACACATATGTCTACTTCCAAAATTGTTATTCTTTAAGGGTATCTTCTGGATGTATCTTAAAAAATCATTTTTCCTCCAACACAATTTCTTCACCATAATTCACAATTATTTGAAATATCAAAATAATATTTCATGATAAAAAACACAACGATGGATTCTAACTAACTTTAATAATATAATTTTTAGATATTGATTTTATCCACCATTAGCACTTGTCATTAATTACCATAAATACCACATCAATAATTAGTAAATATCTATAATAGCCCCTTAATATTATAATTTCCATGATATATTTCACAAATAATTGGGTTATTCAGTCCCATTACATATTTATATATCTCTTATAATTGAAGTTATTACATATTGACTTCACTCTTATTCACAACAAATACAACTCTTCACCACAATGCATTAGGCTCTTCAACCTCACCCTTCAGATTTTCTTCTCAATATCCATTTTATTATTAAACTCAACCTAATTCTAATTTTTATATCTTCTACCTATTATTAATAATAAATAAAATTTTTCAATAATAACAATGATACAGACACGTATTCATGATTCAATCATGATTTTAATTTCAAACTATCCCATTTATCTTCTATTTAATTGAACATAAAACCCGATTTACTTTAGTCAAGAATGAAAACACTTTTATAAATGAAATTATCCATTAGTTAACAAACTCTAAGTATAAATTTGAATTTATTAGGATATAAAACAAGATATATTGATCTTGGCATCAAATAAATTAATAAAAAATTAAAAATGTGATACCAATTTTGAATACTTATTTTAAGGTATGCTAAAAATATTTTCATGTGATTTTATATATACAACTCCAAAAGTCGATTAAAAACATTGAAACCTAAAAATATTTCCCCATACAAGTTACCATCCACTTTTCATTAAACAATCAATATATCTCCCCAAAAAAAAATTCAATATTTTTATGAAATCATTGGAGAGTATGATCAATATACCTCTTTAATAAATTCAATGTATGAAGATTATTATGGTTTCAGAATCATTTAACTTTCTCAGTAAACTTATGAAATCTAAATATATCAAATCTCAACTTCATCAGTTTGAATGAAAAATTTTATTCACTATCTAGAATTTGAGAATTTTCTAAGATATTTTTATATAGAAGCTATTAAAATTCTCACACTATATAAAAATTTCTGTTATATATATATTTATCCACTTACATTATCCAGATCAATCAACTCAATTCACCAATACCTCTAGTGTTACTTTTTAGCAGCATATCTAGAATTTTCTTGTTTAAAAATGATAAATTTCAATCAATTATCAACTTTCTTCATCATGGTTAATATTACTTTAAAATGAACTACAAAAAAAATCATTATGACATCAATGAAAGTACTAAACTTTGGAAATATGATACTAGTTAAATAATTCCATGATGGAAAAAATCTAGATATAAAGTGTTTAATTTTTTCAATTATCTTTATGTTCACTCCTTGAATTTATTCACCTCCAATTACCTAAATAATTTAAATGAATACAACATATATGGGAATAAGGTGTTTCCCTTTTCTCCTTTGTTTAAAAACCAAGGTTGAGAGATATTTCTCAACCCAAAAACTTGTCATGTTTTTTGAGAAAAATTCCTGATTGTATTCCTTTGATTTTAAAACCATGAACTTCCTTGGGATATATGGTCTTAATATTTTAATAAACATTATTTTTATGTGTATTTTTTTATTCTCACAAAAACCAGAGAGGCACATTCATTCAATTATTATTACATTATCTTCCCTTATAATTATAATTGGGATTGCAAATAAATCATGAATTCTATAGAAATATTCTCAACATTTTTATATTTTCCACATGATTTCTAATGAGTGATTAATCTACCCTTATATTATAAGACCTCAAGAAATTTTACGTCTTATTTATATATATATTACACCAATTTTATTTCCTTATCATTTGATTTACATTATTGTTAGAATGTAGTTCATTTAACATTAATGTTCTTGTATTACTTTCAAATATTAATGATGTGATCATTCCTTCCATAAAATAAGCTTATATCCTTCGATTTAGAATATTAAAAATTATCTTATTGGGGTTTTTGATCATCTATTTAATTTTATTTACACACCCTAGTAAAATCAGCATCACCCTTACTTTTATTTTTCTTCTTTAGTGGAATTATTTATTTAATAGTAAATTAATCATTTTTAGAAGGTGTAAACTAAAACTCATTTTCTTATTGGACACTTTTATTACAAATTAAAAAAATGTTTTCATGAGATTAAAATTGGTTTTAAGTACACAAATTCAATTTATTATATTAAAATTCATTAAATTCAACAATATTTATCATAACATAATCTTTTATCCTCTTAAATATATTTCTTTTTTTTATAGTAGTGATCAGAATATTATTCCAAAAATCTATAGCACAATTCTAAAACTCTTATAAAAACCTTTTTTAGATAATAAGCTTTGATTTAATTATTTATGAAATAAATTACCTAGCAAGAGTACCCTGCAGTTTTCAAATAAGGGTATATTACTTTTAGACTATTTTTAGGGAACCAAACATTTATTTTTTTTCTCAAATAATCCTTGGATGAAGTGGTGGATTTTTCATTAAATCAATCAATCTATATATGTTCATGATTTATGTTTTTACCTACACTTTTCATGGAAACATTATTAGTGCATGTAAAATATTCCAAATTAAGGGTTACCCTTTTTCTATGATCATTTAATAGATTTATCCTTACATTATTTCAAGATATTTTTACACTATAATGAGTCAATTTTAATATAATAATATTTTCATAAAATTTCATGATAGAAACTATTTTTCATATTCTTAGGAAGACTCTACTTGGGTTAATTCATGATTTATAATTATTACATTCAATTCAATACTCTTTAAGTTAAATGTATTAATTTGAACCTTAATATAAATAATTATCTCTTTATGTTATTTCTTACTATTATAAATGCGGTTATCATGCACCTTATATATTTCATGAAGAGAATCGTCAATAGTATTTTTCTTTTTTTTATTTGATTTCAAAATGAATTTATTTTACATGAGTAACATTATCCAACGTATGAAGAATTTATTTAATGTTTTTGTTAATCTCAACATTATTATAAATATCTTTTTTAAATGAGTCTTTTCCAATGAAAAATAAATTTTTATATAACAATGAAGTCTATTATGTATCTTCAAAAAATTTGATGAGAGTGTCTCTCTTTTCTAACATTTTATCCAATGTTTACTCCATTACATTTGATTCAATATCTAGATAATAATTTTATTAAAGTAGACACTTGATAAATTAAATAATATATATGAAAACATAAATAGGTATATTTTTAGAAAATTATTATCTTTTTCACAGGTGATTCAATTTTCACATACACTTCATAACTTGAACTGTATTCCACAAGAGTATAAGTGTCAACTTGTATGAAATAAATAACATCACTTTGATTAACTTAAACTTGTGGTGTATCCACTATCTATTTTCTCACAGGATTTATCTTCCTTGACTTCTTAAAATATATATTCTTCTTCCTTAATTCTATGGTAGAATCTTCCATGTTAAGTAGGAAAACATTCTTATTATTTATTCGAGTCATATAATTAAAATTTTAAAATATTCACTTCATGCATAAATGATAAAAAAAACTAGGGAAAAATAGATCCTATTAGAGGCATAACCTTGTAATTTGATATTAATTCCTGATACTGGTGATATAGTGTAGTCATAATAAGAGGTTGGGGGGGGGGGTGAATCATTATGATCTATGTTCTACCAAATTATTTTCCAGATTTATTTATTTAATCTTTTGAAATAGTTATAATGAATGTATATAGTATGCATCAACTAACACACTCA
This sequence comes from Viscum album, assembly GCA_963277665.1. Taxonomy (NCBI): domain Eukaryota; kingdom Viridiplantae; phylum Streptophyta; class Magnoliopsida; order Santalales; family Viscaceae; genus Viscum; species Viscum album. The sequence goes on along the minus strand of OY728122.1, from coordinate 1,427,110,949 downwards.
AACTTCATTCAAGGAAGAATGTAAATAAATCACAATATATAAAATTTTTATGTGGTTGACCCTTGATGCTGGTGATCATTTCTTCACTATGGCCAGATCAATTTAAAGATACAGATTTTACCACTGATGTATATAAGTTATTATAATTTATGAAAAGGTATGATCCTTAACTCATCCTATATATAAAGTTGGAAGGTACTATCCCTAACCCAAACTTACAGTGGGTGGGAAGGCATGATACTTAACACTTGGTAATGTGTCACCTTTAACATAGTTCTTTCTACTAACAATTGTCTACTAATTATGATTATAATAGAACCCTAAAGTTTCAATTCTACTCATATAACTCTTATGAAGAAGATATTTTTTATTTCCACTAGTATTTCCTTGCATCAAATATAACATTTTCTTCCTCAAGAATATGAATTTTTATATTAATGAATGTAAAACAAAAACTACATTCATGTTGACCTTATTATATTAATATTTATAATGACCAAGTCAAAAATATGTAAGTATCTCTATATTTTATTCTTCTTTAACATATTTAATTTTCAGAAGTTTTCAATAACTTATGAGTGAAATCAACTTAGAAACTGTTTCTACTTCCCAATAATTCGGATTGTGAATAATCTTGGATTATGATTCTACTATTATAATATAGATATAATTTAGTTATCTGACCTCCTTTATTCACTCACCAAATGATCTAGAACATACAGGTTTAACTCACTTCTTCTTAAACATCAAATTTTATTATGGAACATGAAATTATAATACACTTATTAAAATAAATGACCTTATATAATATAGAGGTCATATTTCATCAATCACCCATGTATCCTCTCAATATCATCATCATCATCATCATATCTCTCAATCCTAGATCTCATTCTCTTTATACTAATCATAGAGTGTTTCTATAAAACTTAGTAGAACAAAATAATGAATTACACAATTTTATTTTAACACTTTTATAATTACTAGTATTTCTTCGTTAATTTTTCCAAAAAATTCATATTGAGAATGGAATATTCTCATTAAACCTTTGGTTAATCAACCTCATCACCTCCTTAAATTTATCCACGAATCACAGATTAAAACACATGATATTTATTTTATAAAGAAAAACTCATCATTATCACATATTTGTCAGCATTTAAATAAATAATTATTTATTTCATTCTAGTTGACCATAAAAAATATTTGACTTACTCTAATATGGACTTGGAATCTTGGAACATAATATGACAAAATTGAAGAGATTAAATATTTATTCATCCCAATATTCAATGTATCATATGAAATTATTATAGAGGCATTTCAAGATTCTTCCACACAAAAAATCCTAACACATATTCTCATATTATTTATCATTTGATCGTGTTCATATTATTCTTACAAACATTTGAGTTCAGACATGTTTTCATCTTAAAACACCTTCCAAGATAACTCAAGTTTATTATCTCTTAAATATAGATCTTCTAAAGTTAGTCTTACATATATGAATCGTCCAAAATTCAACTTCTACTCTTCTATACTTTCTCAACTTCTTGAAAATTGGTTATTTTCTCCATATATCATCCAAAACATCCATATTCTACTTCCTCAACCACATATATTCTTTAGAAAAAACCTTCTGAATAACTTTCCTTCTGTTTCTTTATCTTCTATACTCACCTTTACGAGCATGAAACTTATAGTACATCCTTAATCCATATTTTATTTTTTTCCTATGGATAATTAGTACTTTGATTATTTAATATTTAACATTCAGATAAAGATTCTTATAAATTTTTCTTCTTCAGGACTTTGTTAATTTCCTTCAAACTCAATAATTTTGTACTTTCATATGATATATAATATTTTTAATAATATATATTTAATTAAATTATAGTTCATTCCTTTATCAAAATTTATTGATTCTTAGTTTAAAAAAAAATAATATTCAACATCTCAATAATTTGTTCTTTATGTCATCTTGTTGAATAAAATATTTCTTAAATTTCTTTTAGGACATTACCAATTAACTCAAAATCAATAGGCCTTTACCCAACATGTCTTATTAATACATAAAAGATGTTATTTTTTTCAACTTCATCATTAATTCTTATCACGTTTTCTAATAAACACTTTATTCTTTTAAATATACAATAATTTTCATCAGAGACTCATTATCTAAAAATATATCATCATGTTTGTATATATTTTCCCAAAATAATTACTTTGATATCATCATATCCTTCTAAAAAATTAATATTCCAAAAATAATAATTTTGGATACATATTCATATACAAATATTTATTCTTCATCAATTATTCTTCTATAAGTGTATCCTCAAAATAAAACTTTGGGAATCACTTTTACTCTAGGTCATTTTTTTAAACATCATCCAATTTTAGTTAAAATATAAGCATAAGTTTTCATGCTTGATACACCTATGTAGTATTATAATAAAAACGAGTTACATCAAATTTTAGACTATTATTTCATCAACCATCCACACTTTTTATTAATTCCTATTAATTATTACTCAATAATCATAAAATATCTACAATATCTCCTCAACATCCCATTTTCCATGAAATCATTAACTAATTACGGTGTTCTATAATATATTAACTTATTTAGCTAACCATTATAAATTAACTAATCATTAAATTAAATAAATTTTACTAAAAAATAAAACACTTTATAATAATGAATTTGGTTTTTAATTTCAGTATAGTATTAACAGTTATGGAAGCATTGTATTAGGTAATAACAAGGAACATATTTGAGATAATATGTTTCTTTGGTCATTATGGTTTATTTTTTATGATTTATTTGATATATATTTTTTTGTTAAAAACACTAAAAAAATCTCCAAATGAGATTATATTTTTTTATTCGGATTAATAATGTCACGTTTCGTTCTTGATGTTAAAGATAAGTCTTATAAAATCATAAATCATGATATTATTAAAGTCAAGTAATAGGTTTACAATTTATAATAATACATAAAGAGTGGGATTTCAATACATGATAATGATAGTGGATAATTGGTTGGAATATTGATCTTGTAACTTAGGTCACATAAGAGGGATTATAGGCCACAATATATCAAGTTTGTAGTGGTAGTGTATATTTTTAAAAATTGGCACAATTGATTATTTTATGGTATATTTTCTATTCTTACCGACCATATATTCTCAGAGTATAAACATTCTCAATTAAATTAGAATATTGGTCTGAGGAGGTAGGTAGAGTAGTTAATGTACTTTGATTTTGATATAGAAAAAACTCTAGAAAAATTGAACATGGTTATAGATTAAATTATAACAAAAAATATTAGATTTAGGTTATATGAGAATCAAAGGTCATTTTTATTAAATTAAAATTACATCATCTCTTGTATAGTTAGTGATGGGTTATTATAAATACTATGATTTCATCATGATTTTCTAGATCCTTGACAATGGTGAGAACATTTCAAGATGCTTATAATATGAGGATTATTTCATAAATATGAATAATAGGGTGATAGTCTTTAAATAAATTTAATTTGTGTTTATTCTATTTCTATTAATTATTGATGGTTATTCCATTAAATATATCGATTATTGTATCATAAAATTAAAAAATAATTATGTTGGATGGGAATTTTGATTGATATTGTAAGTTCCATTAATCAATTCTTGAATTTTAAGTAGGCGAAGATAGAGTACTAGAGATCTGATAATACATTATATCCAATTCCTATTAAAATTTGGAAATGAGATGATATCATGATTTATTTTTTGACCAATCTTCCATGACCCTGAAAGGAAAAAGAAATTGTGTGGGTTATTTTAAGTATACCGAAATAGGTAACTCATTTCTTATTAATTTTAGAGACAAAATCTATAAATATAATCAAAAATATTTTTTTGAGATAATCATATTTTAGGAGTTTATTTTTATCCTTATATCAAAAAGGGATGTGTTAGTTTAATATCTATTCTTTAAGGGGATTCTTTGAGCATTATGAACTCAGGTGTAATTTAGTACTACTAGTTTCCCATAGATTGATGGTCACTATGAGCACACTATACCAATACTTTAAGATATGTTTCATGTATATATTCTGTATTTTTGGAATATATGGGAAGTCCATCTAGGCTCAGTGGAGTTTTGTTATACTAATATCTATCATTCCATTATTCATATAGATCCATTTCAAGACATGTTTGGGAGATATTTTTATTAACCTCTATAATGAATGTATGTTTTGAGGTCAATATTACATTGATTGAGATTTATTTATGAGTAAATTATCAAATATATTTAATTAGGAAATTTATAGATACATACTAGAATAGAACATGATTTCATACAAATTGTAGGTTTAACCTCTTGAAGCTTGTCTTGGGTGATCTGTAATTCATATAAGTATCATCATGACTAGACATAATAGGTTAGTTATTAATGATATATAGATACCATAATTTATGGTATTATTTTGGTATTATTGAGAAAATTTAAGATAAATAATATTAGTTAGATCAACATCCCCAATTTAATAAAACACAAGTTGTTTTTCACATATCACAGTTACAAAATTACTAACCACTCCCATCACATGTTATCAAATATATTGATGTGGATTTGTGGGAATATACTTCATTTTTTTATTTTTTTTATTTTAGGACATTGTGAGAAGTTTATTTAATGGACTATTGTATATAAATTTAGGGAGTTTTGGTATCATTTACAACTAGGAAGTGGAAATAAAACAACACTAGGTAGATTTATTCACTGGATATGATCAATGATACTTTTATAGGCTAAGATGGATGTTGGTGGAGTGTATATAAATATATAAAATACTCATATGATATTTTTTAAATTTAATTAAATATTTAATAAATATTTCTATGTATTTTCCATTAAAATGTATGTTAGACGAATCCATGAGAAAGATGAAATGAATGAGTAAAGAGGATATGTTCAATAAGAAATTATAAGATATTTTTAGAGACCTAATGAACACCACAATGAATATGGTGGATTGGTCTACAATTATATCTAGTAATTTATTTTACTACTATGTTCCTATGTTAATGTAATAGAGGTTAGGTATCCAATCAAAACATCATTGAAGTTGAAGGGCCCAAAGATCAATTAAGTCACACTAAGAGGTGCGTGAATCTCTATGAAGTATTTTTTCTCAAATTATTTTATATTGTTAAAATTGAACCACTACACATGTTAATATGAGTTAATCACATAAATATCATTAATCAAATTCACAATATATTAAATATAAAAATAAAATAGAGAATAGAACAATGTTTTTTACAAGTTTTACCCTTGATGTGGTTGAATACATACTTTCAAAATTTTAGTTGAGTATGAGACATAAATGCTTTAAAAATTTAACAATGTGAATACAAAAGGGGATGGTGTAATACTTTACCCATGAGGATAACTCTAAAAAGCCTTACTGTCACATAACATGATTTTTATACTGGACTCCGCCAATTTACAATGTTCATCCCATATTCATTCTTGAAAATATTCTCAATATTCCCTATAATGTCACAAAATCAAAAAGGCAATATATTTTTCCCTCACACTTAAGAAATTCATATAACATGTTATAACCAACAACATAACAAGAATTATCAAACATTAAATTTATTAAAAAACTAGTTTTCAAATACCTTCAAGTTATCTCCACCCTCAACTATATTCTTTGATCCATTAATTAATATTTGAGCAGCATCAACTCTTCATTCCTCAAGAACTTCAATGGACAATGGAAACCCTAGTAGTTACAAAATATTAGTATCTCTTGATCCATCTTCTCTCTGTCATCTTATTATTTTCATTTATGTTGACAAAATATTCAGAATTTATAAACCAACAATATCTTAATAATTTGGTTTTTAATATTCATCAACACTGATGATTTTTCTGAACAACAATATTGACTTTTTTACAGATCAATACAACTTATATCATTCTATAATTTATAAAAATATAATAATATCACATGGATATTGATTCCTTAATTTTAATATGAAATTACATAAGTCTCAGAATCATGATATTTATTTATTAGTGGTTAAAAATATTCCATAAATATTATAGGGGTGATAACCTAAGACTCCTCTTTATATTATCATTTCAATAAGTCAAAAAAATATTCATTTTGATTCTCCATTAAATTTTAACGTTTTTTTCTTCAAAAAATTAAAAATTATTTGTTTTAATTTTCATTTTTATTTTCATTTTCTTTATATATAAAATTCAAACTTCTTTATTCCCCCTTCTCATGAAAAAATTCAACAAACCTTTATATTATGAAGTTCTTCTCTTGACATGAGAATCTTAAAAACATAGCTTGAATCATGATTTAGCATTCACAACATCATGATATTTAAATATTTTAATATCATCAAAAACATTATCAGATTTAATTCTACATAAAAATATTTTCAAACATTTGTCTATTAATTTTTTATTTAAATACATAGGATATCAGCCTCAAAATACCCTTCAAACTCATATAAATCACTTTCTAAGAAACATGAAAAGACTTATATAAGAGTATTTTAATATTACTTAGCTTGTAAAAACCTCCCATATAATCTTGTATGTGTCTAAATCTTCTATATTTTAATATAGTACAACCTCTATTTTATTTTGATATCATCTCACTTCCAGAATAAGATAATATCATATAGCTTTTGTTAATCCCAAATTTTAAATTTGGTAGACTAGTTTTCTTATAAAATCATTATCACACAAACCATGATTATATGGAGTCAATATTATATAAAATTTTAATTTTAATTTATTAATGAACTAACTATTTTTTGTATTCAATCCAATCAACAATCGTACAAATTCTTCCAAAACCCCTTCCAACCATATTCTTATATTTTCGATTTCCTTCTAGGTTTATCACACTTTCTTCTTCAAGATTTAATGTGTTTCAAAAAATATTCTTACATTTCCATATTATCATTAGATTTAATCTTACATATATTTATTTTATTCTTCTACAACCTTGAAATTTTCATATATAATATCCTATAGCTCTGTCATAGATTCTGAATTTTATCTTCCATATAATTTAGAAGGTGAATGTTTTCCTTACATATAAAGTAGAGTATTCTATAAAAAATAAAATTGCCACAACTCATCTTCGGGACCCGTTCCATGACTACCCCAATCCCTCCTTCCATAGCCCAGGGGCTGGCGACTAGCACCAAAGGCGTAAATCCCGATAAAAATGGAAGGAATTTCCTTTTAAAGTAAACAAACACCACAGAGTAAGCCAGCAGAAGTAAACACTAAGTAAACTGAGTACAATAGTAAGTGCAGAAAAGTAAGTGGTCTAAAATACAAACCCAAACTGAAAGTAAAGTACAACTGGAAAGAAAGTATAGAAAATGAAAACTAAAAGCAGCAACGCTGAGCTGTCCCCTGGAAATCCCACCTGAAGGGTGGGTACAGATAGCCTCCTTAGCTCCTCGGGTCCTTCCGTCTGGCTCATGGACGTCCCACCCAGTGGTCCACCTCCAGGTACCGACTTGCTCCACAAGCCTCAACCACGATCAGCAATGTCCATCATTTGCATCCAACATAACTTAGTGCGGGCATAGCCCGTGCAGCGGTGAGTATACACTACCCAGTAGGGACCCCAAGACCCCCAAAGGTCTCCCAGAATCCACAAAGGATAATCCACAAAGGAAAGATACAATCAAAAAGTAACAACCAACACTACTTAGGTATATGCCCATACATATACCTAAGTCATCAATTCCATTTCGGCTCCATCATCCGAGCCCAAGTTTGATCACGTCCACACAGGATAGTGCAAGTCAATCCACACAGGATAACACAACCCAATCCACAAATGAAAGCATGTCAATAATATCGAAGATAATGATTGAATTCAAGACTCAACTCACATTGGTATACAACAATTGTAAAGAAAAAAGGGGTTGATCATATGAAGTTACTGATTTATCTAGCTGGGAGCCACATAGGATACTAGACTAGCTAAGCTGTCAGACCCATGTAGGATACTATAATATAAGTCAATACTATCAGACCCATGTAGGATACAAGTACAGTAGTCATCACTACCGAACCCACAGAGGATTCCAGTTCGGCTATCGTCGTCATTGAACCCATGTAGGATTCCAGTACGAAGGTCTTCACCCTTGAACCCACTGAGGATTCCAGTACGGTTGTCATCATTGTCGAACCCACGGAGGATTCAAGTATGAAAGTCTTCACCATCGAACCTATGGAGGATTTCAGTATGGTTTTCATCATCGTCGAACCCATGGAGGATTCCAGTATGAAAGTCTTCACCTTCGAACCCACAGATGATTTTAGTACAGTCGTCATCATCATCGCAATCGCAGCCAGCTCTAGGGTTCCCCCACACAGTATGCTCGATTCCGAGAGGGTCCGCTCCACGAGCCAAGGGGGTCGATACATCAACTGACACATAGTCTGGAGTTGATGTACCCCAAAGTTCCGTCTCGACAAAAGGAACTCAACGTGACAGACGGCGCGTCAATCGGACGCCCGGTCTGAGGGTTATTGGCCTTTTTATTCCAGGGTCCCGGTTGGTTTTTAAGTCAAAACCAACCCGAACGTACTCCAACTACATCCAAACCTCGAGCGGAGTAAGCCAAAAGGTCCTTCTCACTAAGAGGAATCCAACATAGTCGACGACACGTCAATCAGACGTCCGAAGGTCAAGTTATATGCGTTTCTGCTCCGAGGGCCCAGATGGTTTCATGTTTGATCCAACCCAGACATACTCAAAGTTCTCCGAAACCTTGAGTGTAATATAACGAAACTACCATCTCGATCCAAGGATCGCAACGCAACTGACGGTGCATCGATCGGAGGTCCAAAACCTAAGATATGGGAAAATGACTGAAAACAGTCCGAAAAGGGGGTTCTGGGCCCGGCCGGCCTGACCCAACCCCCCCATGGGTCGGCCCGAACCGGGTTGAGCTGACCCGGGTCCGGGTCTGGCCCGGCTGGGCGTGGCCCGGCCCAGACCGTGCGACCCGCCCCGACCCGGCCCGGGGGGGGGGGGGGGTGAGCTGGCTCGGCCAGCGACCGAGCAGGGGGGACTGTTTACCCCCTTTTGCGCCCCACGGACGCGGCAGTCACTGCGTCCACCTCCTCTGGATCCCACGTGGCCACGGGATCCGACCGCCTTCCACCGCGGCTTCAGCCGCAGCAGTTCCTCCTGGTGGTGCCCCGGGCGCCACCGACTCATGGCGGCCGGCCGGTGTCGGCGTGGCGCGCCGACAACGTCTTCCGCAAACCACCAGACGCACTCTGGTGGTCCAATTTGCCCGCCGTCTACGCCTACGGTTCTCTCGAGATCTATAATTTACTGTGAAGGACTCCAATCGCCATTCCGGTCCCATTTCGTCATTTCCAAATGCTCCGCGCATGAAGAACAGAAAAACGGTGGGTCCAGACTTGTTCGTTGGTCGGCACCCACTGCGTTAGTGGTCTGAAACAACTCCAAATAATTCTGGGCAAATGATAAATCCCAACCCACAATAATAATCTGTGAATCAAATTGTTAATTAGTTGGTCCACGTTCATGTCTTGGAGGAAAACAAACATGGGTGTATTATCATTTTCAAAACAACCCCTACCTTAATGAAGTCGTCGATCGAGGTTCGTCAAGGGAAAAAGACGTCACGGAAGACGGTGTCATGGAACGAGGCTCCATAAGCGCCATTGGTGTTCACACGATGAAGGATTCGGCGTCTCGCTTCCTTTGACACGGGAAGAAGATACAAATATGAGACGACGTTCTTCGTTGAAGCTTCTGTGTTCTTCGCGTTTTTCAAGAAGGAAGAAGAAAATCTTCAAGAGTTCTCTCCTCCACACAGCGAATCACCCCCAATAAAATAAGACGTTGTATTATTTTATTTACAAAAACAGAAGCCATCATTAATTTGAAATTCAAAGATCTCATTCAATTAGTTAAATTAATTTAAGAGTATTTAATATTCCAATTAATTGTGTGAGTTGACATGTAATTAAAGGGGGGGGGGTGTGGGTGTGTTACACAATTAAAAGCACGAGGGAGGTTTTATGGGATTATAAGGGGTGGTGATTGTGTGGTACCCACCTCAAAATTATCCTACCAAAAGAAGTTAGGATGATGTGGGTCCCACCATGATTCCGCTGCGTAGGTTATAACTGCTTAGAATAGAAATAAAAATTGTAGCACAAATTTTTATTTCATTCTTTTTTAACCAATTTATTTAAAAACCACACCTGATCAAACAAAAATCTAGAAATGGTGTTACTAAGAAATTACCGGCACTACAGTTTCATCGGTGCCCTCAGATTTCGATTCCAAGCACCGGTTCAAAAGTTAGGAAAACCTGCTCGTTCGTTCACTGAACATACCCGAGCTAAACTTTGGAAAAAGATTCCGGGCACACCGGGCCTCGGAATCAAGTGATGTCAGAAACTGAGTACTCATAGAATTCCAAAGAAAATTAAGAAAAAATTTCCCTTGAAATTTATGAGTCTTTAAATTACTCTCACTTCAGGGATTTACATCCCCGTAAAGATATATCTCAGACTAGGGGAAACAAAAGGGTACCGAGCACGCATCTGATCCTCCCGCTCCCAAGTGCTCTCCTGGAGGTTCCCATGCTGCCATCTGATGCGCACTAGAAGAATCGACCACCCATGTAGGACCAGCTCCTGTCGATCCTCGATCACCACCGGGACCTCTCCAAAAGTCGCCCCATCGTCAAAGTATAGCTCCCCATGGTCGATGATATGCGTCGGGTCATGCACGTATCTCCTCAGCAGAGATACGTGGAAGAAATCATGCACCCGGTGCAACTGAGGTGGTAGAGCCAGGTGATAAGCCACCTCGCCTATCCTGCTGAGAACCTGGAATGGTCCAATGAAGCATGGAGATAACTTTCCACCCCAGCCAAATCTCCGTAAACCACATCGAGGTGAGACCCGTAAGAAAAATTGGTCACTATCCTCGAACTCTAGTGGTCTCCTCCCCTTGTTGGCATAAGACTTCTATCGGCTCTAAGCTGTCCTCATCCGCTCCTGGATGACTTGTACCTTCCCTGGTCCAACAAGAGCTGCTAAGATTTCTTCTTTGCCGATAAGAGAAATCCGGTCTCATCCCCTGGATGGACCACGTTCTTTGGCTAATACAGTCAATCCCGACATAGATGATACTAATCCATACCAAGGATGACGTCGTAAGGCCTCGATGCTACTACCAAGAGATCTAACCGTTACTCTCGCCTCCAGGGGTTGAGTCACAATGTCGGCATCGGTGTGTGGTCACTGGGTCTCCTCCAGTAGGTATCCCAAAATTGAGGGTCAAGTCAATAGTTTTAAACAGGAACCTCTTAGTATCAACTACATAAAAAGGACAGGGAACAAAACGTCACAAGAACAAGTTTCTTTTATTATTGCAGCTCACGGAACAAAGACACGTAACATAAAAAATCTAGAAGAAACATGAACAAAAGTCCCCAAGTATTGTGCTAGTCCTGATCATGTCCATTAGATCTTAGAACTCTATGGTCGTAATCCTCAGCTGCCTAAAGCTGATCTCTCCCCTATCCACCCATTCCCTGCGGTCAGGGTGGTCTTCCTGGTGGTGGTGGTGGTGAGGCCTCAAAGAGTCGCCCACCACCCGCTGTTTGGACAATTCCTATGCCTCGTCCGCCTGCTTCCTGCAGCCTGCTATGGTCAAACCTCTACCTGGGAGGTCCCTCTATTGCCTGTTGCTCATCTGAAGGATGATTCAGGCAGTCTCGAGCCATGTGACCCTGCCCGCCGCATGCGTAGCACAACCTGATCCTCGTGTAGCTGGCTCTCCTTTGTGTTCCCCGCACAACCGAATCTGCATTCTGAGATTTCCCATTTGATGCTCTGGCCCGCTTGGACATCTATGTCATCTGTCTACTGCCAGCTCCAGAAGACTCTCCTATGGGTTAGCCAATGGAGGGTCCCGTCGCTGATGACTGCTCGACGAGAAAACTCTCCACTAGAAGGGCTCTCTCCAACACCCCTGCCTGTGTCGGAATGTTTAGGGAGATCATCGAAGACCTGATCTCATGCCGCAGTCCCTTCTCGAAGGTCCGAGCCTTGAAGAACGGGTCCCGTACCATATCTGTGGAGTAGTGCGAGAGATCAGTAAACCTCGCCGAGTACTGGGCCACGGTCATACTGCCCTGCCACAGCTGTAGTAACTCCTGAATGAAAACTGCACGGGGGGTGTCTGGGACAAACTCCGAGTAGAAGAGGATCTCAAAGTCCATCCAAAGGAGTGATGCCTTGTCATGCACCTGGTGCATCAGTCTCCACCATTTTCCTACTGCCGCGTGCAGGAGACTCGCTGTAAGGATCACCATGAGGTCAGATGGTGTCCCCACTAACCTGAAAACTTGAACAACAGCCTCTAGCCAATCCTTGGCTGCCTGAGGGTCCATCTCCCCATGGAACCTGGGCGGTCTCTGATGCTGGAACTCATGCAGTGCCCTAAAGCAATGTGGACTCTCAGCGGCTGGGGCTGGTGGAATCGGTGGCTCGGCGGGTAGAGGTACCTCTGGTGCCTCCGTTGAAAAAGGGCCCTGTACCGAGGCCGCATCACTCGGTGGGCTGTCGTATCGTACAAATCTCTAAACCCTAGATGGATGCCATCGTGGGGCCATCCTGAAAATAAATAGGTGCGCCACGGTCAAAACAGTATACCTGGTGAGCTAACACAAAGTAATCACAAAGAAAACTTTTGAAACACACATGAAATCAGTGTTTTCATGCACTGAGTTGAAAATCATATGTCAGGGTCCTGGTGTACAGATACGTCAGCCGCCGCACCCACACTGGACTCCCTGTACTGATAACCACACTCAATACCCTTAACACTATTTCTTCACATAGAAGAAAGATCAAATTCCAGAGTTCTGCGGTAGAACAAAACTCCTATGATACCAATTTGTCATGACCCATTTTCGGGACCCGTGCCGTGACTACCCCAATCCCACCTTCCATAGGCCAGGGGCTGGCGGCTAGCACCAAAGGCGTAAATCCCGATAAAAAGGGAAGACATTGCCTTATAATGTAAACAAACACCACAGAGTAAGCCAGAAGAAGTAAACACTAAGTAAAATGAGTACAATAGTAAGTGCAGAAAAGTAAGTGGTCCAGAATACAAACCCAAACTGAAAGTCAAGTACAACTGGAAAGAAAGTACAACAACTGAAAAGTAAAGCCGCAATGCCGAGCCGTCCACTAGAAATCCCACCTGAAGGGTGGGTACAGATAGCCTCCTCAGCTCCTCAGGTCCTGCCGTCTGCCCCGTGTACATCCCGCCCAGTGGTCCACCTCTAGGTACCGACTTTCTCCACAAGCCTCAACCACGATCAATTCTTTCTGTCATCTACATCCAACAAAACATAGTGCAGGCATATCCCATGCAGGGGTGAGTATACGCTACCCAGTAGGGACCCCGAGACCCCCGGAGGTCTCCCAGAATCCACAAAGGATAATCCAAAAAGGAGAGATACAATCAAAAAGTAACAACCAACACTACTTAGGTATATGCCCATACATATACCTAAGTCATCAATTCCAGTTCAGCTCCATCATTCGAGCCCAAGTTCGATCACGTCCACACAGGATTGTGCAACTCAATCCACACAGTATAACACAACTCAATCCACAAAGGAAAGCAAGTCAATCATATCGAAGACAATGATTGAATTCCAGACTGAGCTCATACAGGTGTACATCATTTGTAAAGCAAAAAGGGGTTGATCAGATGTAGTTACTGATTCATCTAGCTTGGACCCACATAAGATACTAGACCAGCTAAGCTGTCGGACCCACGTAGGATACTACAACAAAGGTCAATAATATCAGACCCACGTAGGATACAAGTACAGTAGTCATCACCACCAAACCCACGGAGGATTCTAGTAGGGTTGTCGTCGTCGTTGAACCCATGTAGGATTCCAGTACGAAGGTCTTCACCATCAAACCCACGGAGGATTCCAGTACGGTTGTCATCGTCGTCGAACCCACGAAGGATTCCAGTACGAAAGACTTCACCGTCTAACCCATGGAGAATTTCAGTACGGTTGTCATCGTCATCGAACCCACAGAGGATTCCAGTATGAAAGTCTTCACCATCGAACCCACATAGGATTTCAGTACAGTCGTCATCGTCGTCGCAGTCGCAGCCAGCTCTAGGGTTCCCGTACATAGCATGCTCAATTCTAGGAGGGTTCGCTCCACGAGCCAAGGGGGTCGATACATCAACTGAAATATAGTCTAGAGTTTATGTAGCCCAAAGTTCCGTCTCGACAAAAGGAACTCAATGTGACAGACGACACGTCAATCAGATGCTCGGTCTGAGGGTTATTGGATTTTTTGTTCCAGGGGCCCGGTTGGTTTTTAGGTCAAAACCAACCCGACCATACTCCAACTGCATCCAAAACTTGAGCGGAGTAAGACAAAAGGTCCTTCTCACTAAGAGGAATCCAACATAGTCGACGACACGTCAATCAGACGTCCGGAGGTCAAGTTATACGCGTTTCTGCTCTGAGGGCCCGAAGGGGTTTGTGTTCGAACCAACCCATCCATACCCAAAGTTTTCCGAAACCTTGAGTGTAATATACCGAAATGACCGTCTCGATCCATGGATCCCAGGAAAACTATCTGTGCGTCGATCGGAGGTCCGAAACCCATGATATGGACAAATGACTGAAAACAGTCCGAAAAGGGGGGTCTGGGCCCGGCCCGGCCCGGCCCAACCCCCCCTGGGTGGCCCGAACTGGGTCGACCTGAATTGGGTCCGAGTCCACCCCGGATGGGCCCGGCCCGGCCCGGACCGTGCGACCCGCCCCTGCCCGGCCAGGGGGGTGCACTGGCTCGGCCAGCGGCCGAGTAGGGGGGACCGTTTCCCCCCTTTTGCACCCCACGAACGCAGCCGGCGCCGTGTACTCCTCCTACGGATCCCGCGCGACCGCGAGATCTGGCCGCCTGCCACCATGGCTTCATCCAAGGTGGTTCCTCCTGGCGGCGCGCTGGCTGCCGCCGCCTTCGGCCGCCGGCGCCGCTGTGCCGGCGAGGCGCGCCAACAGAATCTTCCGCGGACCACCAGACATGCTCCGGTGGTCCGATTTGCCCGCCGTCTGCGCCTACGGCTCTCCCAGGACCTGTACTTTACTGCGAAGGCCTCCAATCGCCATTCCAGTTCCGTTTCATCATTTCCAAATGCTATTCTCATGAAGAACAGAAAAACGGTGGGTCCGAACTTGTACGTTGGTCCGCACCCACCGCGTTAGTGGTTTGAAACAACTCCAAACAATTCCCAGCAAATGATAAATCCCAACCCGCAATAATAATACGTGGATCAACTTGTTAATTAGTTGGTCCACATTAATGTCTTTGAGGGAAAAAAACATGGGTGTATTATCATTTTCAAAACAACCCCTACCTCGATGAAGTCGTCGATCGAGGTTCGTCGCAGGAAAAAGACGTCGCGGAAGATGGCGTCGCGGAACGAGGCTCCGTAAGCGTCGCCAGTGTTCACCTGATGAAGGATGTGGTGTCTCGCTTCCTTCGATGCGGGAAGAAGATACAAAGATGAGATGGCGTTCTTCGTTTATTCTTCGGTGTTCTTCGCGTTCTTCAAGAAGGAGGAAGAAAATCTTCAAGAGTTCTCTCCTCCACACAGTGAATCACCCCCGATAAAATAAGACGTTGTCTTATTTTATTTACAGACACACAAGCCATCATTAATTTTAAATTAAAAGATATCATTAAATTAATTAAATTAATTAAAGAGTATTTAATATTCCAATTAATTGCGTGAGTTGACATATCATTAAAAGGGGGGGGGTGCGGGTGTGTTACACAATTAAAATCACAAGGGATGTTTTAAGGGATTTGAAGGGGTGGGGATCGTGTGGGCCCACCTCACAATTATCCTAACAAAAGAAGTTAGGATGCTATGGGTCCCACCACGCTTCCGTGGTGTAGGTTATAACTTCTTAGAATAGAAATAAAAAATTGCAGCACAAATTTGTATTTCATTTTTTGGTTAACCCATTTATTTAAAAACCACACCCGAGCAAACGAAACTCCAGAAATGGTGTTCCTAAGCAATTACCAGCGTTGCGGTTTCATCGGTGCCTCCAGATTTTGATTTCGAGCATCGGTTCAAAAGTTAGGAAAACCCACTCGTTCGTTCACTGAGCGTACCCGAGCTAATCTTTAGAAAAAGATTCTGGGCACACCGGGCCTCAGAATCAGGTGCCGTCAGAAACTGCGTACTCGTAGAATTACAAAGAAAATTAAGAACAAAATTTCCCTTGAAATTTACCGGTATTTACAAAAATATATAATATATCCTTTAGAATATTTGAGTTAATAGTATGTACTTGGGAAAAAATTCAATGTTAATCTTATATACAATTTACTTTTCAAAATTCATCAAAACCTATAACTGCATAATTTCTAGAACTCATATGCAAGCTTGTAAACTTACCTCTAATCAATATCATACATATCTAATAATCTAAAAATTATTAAAATTAATTTAAATAATTAATAATAATATTTTAAAATAACTTCAAAATAATTTCAAAGAACATGTAGTGAAATTTAAACTCAATTAAAGTATTTAAACATTTTTCTAACGCTTTAAATAATTCCACTTTATTTTTATCAAATATTCTTGTTGCTATAAAATAAAAATATAATATCCTTAAAAACCATTTGATTTTATAACTTATTAAACAAATTATATTCTTGAAATATTAATTATAAACATCCATGAATTCTTAACATGTTTGAAAAACATCACTAAATGAATATTATCATTATGTGGCATAAAATCAGTTCTTCTTTACCAAATTATTTATGTATCTTCATTATAATATATATATATATATATATATATATATATATTAAATTTCCTTTTTAATCATCCAAAATTATTTTTCCTTCATTCTTACTCAGCCTATATCGACTTTATTTTCTTCTCAATATATTCTTCTCTTGTTGAGAAAAATACAACACTCACAATCCCCTGAGGACTTAAGTATTTATATTTAGATTTGTTTGCAAAAACCTTTTAAAATTTAAATTATTACCTAATTATATATTATCTATTTATTATTATCATATTATTTAAAATAAATACAATGTTTCAAGAGAAATGATATGTTATACTCATCACATGCTCCGATATTTATAGAAACATCATCTTCTCCACCTTATTGACAGCAAAATGTAGAAAAATAGAGAGAAGGATAAATTCAATTTTTTCTTAAATTAGTGACCCATAAATTAATCAACTATAAGTATAAATGAACTTCACCAGTGTATAAAAATATAGATTAACATTTAAATAAAATATATCCACAAAAATATTTAACTTGTGGGGCCAACTTAAAAAATATCTTCTTGGAAATTTTCTTGAAGATTTTAAATTTATTTATTACACTAAAATTAATTAACACATCAAAAACATTTAATAAAAGAAAAATATTTCCCTCTAAAAATTATTTTCTTTTTAAATAGGTTAATAAAATCTTACTCTTAAAATCATAATTGATTCAATCCAAATCAAATATGGGAACGTTTGATAATTATATATCAACATTGACACAATCTAAGCACTTTCTAAAATTTCAGATTTATCTGAAATGATAGATTATAGGATCATATCAAATCCAAAGTCCCCCTAATGGATAAACATAAATAATTCACCATAATGGATAGAGTTATTTTAGAATAAACTCTAGGAATCCTTTAATATCACTAGAAATATTACAAATAGGCATCATGATATCAATAAAATCATTCCATGAAATAAATAAATTCTTATTGTAAAACCTTTAAAAAATTATAGCTTCCCCCCTAAATAAAATCACCATCAATTCCATTTACTAATAGGAACAAACAAACAAATATAAAATAATAATGCATCATATGTTTTTCTTCTTAGAGACATCAACATGGTAGGGTGTTTCTTGTAAACCCATAAACTCAATTAGTTTTTAGATCAACATCTATGAGAACAATTCATTCTTAATCCATTAACTATTTATAAATTATTGTACTAGTGTAGTATTTTGTTCTTATTTGTTTAACATTTGGTGATTTAGGATGAATTTCAGTGTTGTGTTTGTTTTCATTCAATTTTAGTATCGATCAAAGAGTTTTAAGTATTTATAAGGTTGTTTTATGTTTTTAGAAGTCAAAAAATTGAATTAATAGAGTGTTCTTGGTGGAATTTTTTTCCAATGTTTTCCAATTTTTAGGTTATGAAAATTTAGTTATTTTGGTGAAGTTTCATTAAGGTTTATAGGAAAATCAAGTTATTCCATAAAGAGAATAAGGTAGCTTGTTTAGAATGTATGTGACCTACATAATAGAGGAGGTAGCTCGTAGTGCAAGAGGAATGTAAAACTTATAGAATAGATCTCTAAAAAATCCTAAACATGAGAGTCTTTTAAATTAGATTTTAGGTTATTTATAGAGATTTTAAATGTCAAAAATCACATGTAGTAATGATATTTCATGAGGAATGTGGCTCACATAGGAAGTTCTCAGTGGGTTTTCATAAAATAGGAATGAAAAGGAGGAATTCTATGAAGACCACATAAAAGAGTCCATTTTCAAAGGATGGAATCATTTATGGTTATATGGAAATATTTTTATATATATTATAAAGGGGTAACATCCATTTATCATTTATGGAATGTGTTTCTGTGAAGGTAATTAAATTGATTTTTTGTGATTAAAGATTTTTCATATTTTTTGTGACTATAAATAACCTTTCAATCCATTCATTAAGATTTTATTATTATTAAATGAAGATCTATATATTAGTGTGTAAATCATTTAATTTTTAAGTTCTTATTGTAAATAATGACTTCATACCAGAATCAATTCATAAAGTATATTTTTTATTTAAGAAACAAGTTCAATAAAGATGTTTATGAAGGGGTATAACATTAATTAGATCATGAAAAAGAATTGTTGAAGATGTTTAGGAAGAACTATACCATGTAGTTCCAAGATATTTATATATCACATGAGGCAATTCATGCTGCATGATACATATTTAAAAATATGCCACATAACACTTGCACATCAGACAATTTTATGCAAGGGTTTTTATAACTATATTCGATGATTATTTCAGCGTTTTAATTGAACATAGTAGTTTAATTTTTTCTAATTAATGATGAAACATTTTCAGAATTTTTTTGATATTTAGGAGACAACATTTAGATTTTATATTGAGGAAGACTTCATCAAGAGTAGAACACAAGGATGAGTCGATGAATGTGATTCAAGGGAGGTAATACACTTTCCTTAATGTTTTTATAATGGTAGTGACCCTGATATAAAGTGAACATGGATGAAAAATTGTAATCCCAAAAATCTGGGGAATCTTAGTAGACCACGGTACAACTGATACATCATTCGTGTATTGTCCTTGGACTATCCCTTAGTGGTAATCTAAGTAAAATTTTTCTGTTCTGTTTTACTTTTATATTTTTCTATTTTGTGAATATGAATTATAATAAAAAATGTTTAAACAGTTCCTACCAACATGCATGATAGATCCATTTTTATCAAAATAAAAAATTTACACCCTAATTCAACCCTCCCTCACAGGGCATCTTGTGGTACAACAAGTGGTATCATAGTGAATTATTTGAGATGAATAATTTAGTAAATTTAAAAAGAGATAATCTATTTGATGGAATAAAATACCAAATTTTTGTGAACAAAATGATATCATATCTTCAATCTCTTGGGATGTAAATTATTTCTACTACATTTCAGGGGATTAAAGTCAGTGATGAGACAAGGAAGTTTATGTCTTAAGTTGACATGAAATTTGTGGTTATTTATAAAAATTCTTAGAATACATTAGATATAACTTTGTTATATTATATCTATATGGAATTAATGAGTTTTAATAATTCCAATCCCCTGTGTGAATTATTATCCAATATATATGGAGGTGATAGAATGGTGAAGGAGGCTAAGATACAAATCCTCCATCATAGATTTAATGATTTGAAAATACATCCATTTGAGAATTCAAGGAGATTCTTCAATTGAATCACTAAATTTGTTTGAGATATTTAATAGCATGGGGAATAATTTAATGATATCAATAATATTAAAAATATTTTGTTCTGGTTTCTAACTTTGTATAATATAAATGTTTTAGCTATAAAAGAGAGGGATTTTTACAAGTTCTCTCTAGATGATATATTATATAGTTTGGTGTCTTATGAAATGAAATTTAATCCAAATGAGGTATCATATCAAGAAATGAAGAAGATACAATTAGAATTCATAGATAATATTGAAATATATTAATGTATAAATGGTGAAGTGGATATGGTTAGTGAGATTATTTTGCTTGTAAATACAAAATTCAAGAGGGGAATGAGTAGATTCAAAAGAAATATACCCTTCAACTACCTTCAGTGAGGTAAATTTGGTAATATTGCAACAAGGAATCTTGAATATTTGATAATAAAGAAAGAGATTAAGAAGTTATATAGAATCTATAAAGAAGCTTCCCTCCTAGAAGATATGCTGAAATTGGGAGTCCATTAGGAATTAAATTTTAGAGGAAGGTATTTATGAGAAAATAAGTAATTGATAATGAATACAATCTAGTGGAAGTTGAAATATAATTCAAATTGAATATAAATGATTATATGATAGGTAATTTTGAGAAGGAAGAACCTAAAGTGGAAAAAGGGGATGAACCTAAATTAGTAGTTGTTCTCAAGGTTGAAATTGAGTGGTTTATTAAAAAGCTTGATATTCAAAAAAGGATAAATAAAATGATTAAAGGAATTATCAACGAATCCAATAAATATGTGGATAATGTAAAATTAGTGATTTAATAGATAGAATAAGATTTACATAATAATTTTTCTAGTTAGGTGAATTTAGATGAAGTTTTGTGTTTCAAGATGAAGATTAATGTATATGAGAAGGTGATCGGTGACCTTAATGAAACAAAAGAGGGGAGAGTGAATAAGGTTGAGTATATTTAAGAACAATTTTATTTATTGAGAAAGAAACCTGAATTATTAGTGAAAATAAGTGATTCACAGAAGAAGATATACTTTAAGAGGATTATAGATGGTTAATTCATTGAATTAGTCAAGCAAGAATCTAATGGTTTTAATAACATTATGAATGTACATAGAACCAGATTTGTTGGAAAAGTGGGATAAAATATGATGTATAGATGTCCTAAGTTTCAAAAGTTATAGATTTAAACATGGTAAAGTAGAATTTTATTGATTCTAGAATCAACATAAGTCATTGAAATATTGTTCAATGATTTATCTGAAAAAAAGGAAATTATAGGGATGAAAATAATCCACGATCCTTGGATACATTTCAATAACTAATTAATTATGTGAAGTCTAGGCACATGTGGAGGAATTATGTAGAAAATATATTTCCTCTAACAAAAGTTTCAATTACATGGATAATTTTTCCACACAGTGTAATTCTATAAGGTGGTAAGAATCTTTTTGAATATGGGAATATCATGATTTTCAATAATGGATAATGATTTCACATCCTTAATTAAATCGATGAAATTATTTATCTGGTTATTTTTTCTTTGTTTTAACATTGAGGAATAATTCATTGATCATAGGAAAATATGAAGTTGAAATAGTAATTATAAAACTTAAAGTAAGATGAATACTGGTCAATCAAGAAAAATCCATTTGAAAAATAGTTGCTCTCCATTAAAAGAAAATGATGAGCATGATTTTTCCACACACGATGATGAGAAATTAAAGAGCCCATATTATCCCACCAGTTTACCAAGCATCTCATGGATGAAAAAGTAGTACACTGAGAAGTCCAATTGGAAGAAATTTCACTCAAATAAATGATGGATAATGTCACTAGAATTCTCGATTGTTAGTTTTTTTCACATAAGATAGGAAATTTGATTCTCATGAAAATTGTAAATAGTAGAGTTTATAGAACCATTCATTTGGGAAATTATGGATTATTGAAGATCATGTGGAGTGTAAATACCCATTTGGTAGGCAATGTGATAAATAAGAATAAAGGGCTCATTGTAGATGGGATATGACACATCCTCATCAGTCTGAGATTACTTTTTGACTCTAGTCATGAGGATTAATTAAAAAAAAAGGGTTTCTAATGAAAGGAAAATCTAGAAAATATCTTATTATAGTAAGTAGACTAAATATTTACTAGGTTAAAAATCAATAAAATACATGTATCCCTATCATGGATGAAGAAAAATACTTATGGTGTTAGATGTTAGATCACATAGACTAATAAATCATAGAAAATTTATCCAAGATAAGTGTTTCAATGGATATACCAAGCCCAAATAGAGATATTAAATATAAATGTGATGAATGTATGTATGAAAAAATGGTGTAAAATCTTTACAATCTAAAGATCAAGAGATAATATAATCTACCTGATATAGTCGACAATAATATAAGTGGTCTGATGAATATATATGGAATATAAGGAGAAAGATGTTGCATTATTTTCTTCAATGACTATAGAGGAATGTATTGTTCCAGGTTTAGAAAAAAAAGATATAAGTCATGTAATATATGAAGAGGTGTCTAAGAAGAGTAAAAATGAGACTGGGTGAACAATTATAACATTATGGTATGAAAATGGAACATAGTATACAATTATTAAGTTTTATACCCATCTTGAGAAATATGAAATAACAAATTAAGTTTCATACATGAGAACTCCAAACAAATGTAGTTGTTGAATAACTAAATTAGAGGGTGAATAATATGGATAAAAAATTACTCATTGAAGGTGTAATTTATTTCCAATATTGGAAATAAGTAATAAAAGTGGCAATGTACTCCAAGAATAGGTAACTGGTAATACACAGGGAAGATATGAACCGATATGGAATGTGGTACAGAAGTAATAATTCATTGTATCATTTTTGTGTAATTGAAAGAATGTTATACATCCAAAGAAAAGAGGGAAATTATGAAAAGTATGTTGATTCGGTAGATGAAGGATTTTTTCTTTGATACTCAACAGAGTATAAGGAATATAAATTATAAAAGAAAAATTTGAGTAAAAATTATGGAGATTAGTGATTTAAATTATTTTAGGAGAAATAAAAAAAAATATTGAG
Source organism: Viscum album (assembly GCA_963277665.1). Lineage (NCBI taxonomy): Eukaryota > Viridiplantae > Streptophyta > Magnoliopsida > Santalales > Viscaceae > Viscum > Viscum album. The sequence goes on along the minus strand of OY728122.1, from coordinate 1,427,087,700 downwards.
GCAAAAATATTGATGTTCTTTTTAAGGAATAAGTGAAATAAAATGAAGTTAATGAAACTCTAAAATTTCTATAAATTTGTGTGGATGATGACGACTCTAAGGATGAGTTAGAAGTGGAAGATTTTACTAAATATGAGAAATTTTTACATAGAATAAGTAATAAAAGAATAGATGGAGATGAATTCAATATAATTTGAGATATATCTATACCAAAATAAAGAATAAGAATGAGAAATTCAGATCATGTAGTTCTGATATCAACAAGGATATCAATTTAATTTGAATAAGTAATGATATTTTAATCTTGATCCAAATTTATGAATTAATAATTAGAATATATTCTTACAAACTTGACTTTGGGGATTTATAAAAGTCCAATATAATATAATGTGATAAAAAATAAGTGTATCTTAAAAAATATGATAGGAATGGCAATGTAATCAGAAATAAGGAACACCTGGTGTTTAAGTATTATTAAAAAATTGAAGGTATTGATATAGAAGAAACATTTTCCCCATTATCTAGATTGGATTCTCTCAAGATCTTTATATCTATAGAAAATCAAATGGGTAAATTTTTTATCATTTGGCTATAAAAATGAAATTACTAAATTTTGTTATAGCATAAGAAGTTTATAAATTATGAAACAAATGTTTATAGATTGAAAAAGTATTTATATATTCCAATACATGAACCATGAGGATGTCATGCTTAGATATATTCATATTTTAGGAATCTATAATTCAAAAGGGGAGGATTCAACTATAATATATATGTGAAGACATCCACATAAGACCAATTTATGTTGTATGAGGATGATATCATATTTGGTGGAGTAAAAAATAAATCCCTGGAATATTTTACTGATCATATGAAATGATAATTTTAAATCCCCATGATTGGTGAAATCATATATTTTCTGGGGCTACAGTTGATACAAAAGAAGTAATATAATTTCTTATCTCAAAAAATGTATATAAAAGATATACCGAGTAATTTCAACATGGATTATTCCAAATATATGTAAACTCTAATTATTCTTGGAATAATGATTTGAAAGTATGGGGATGAGAAATAAATGATTCCCACCTGGTACAAGAGGATAATTGGAAAATTACATTATTTGGATAGAATAAAAATATGTATCATCTTTGAAACATTTTTATCTACCAATTAAAATATAATGGAATATCATAACAAAATGGTTAAAATAATCATGAGTTACATCCAAGGAACCCATGAGTTTTTATTTATTCTCGATATAAGAAATGATTTCAACTTGTCATCATTTTCTGATACTAACAGGGCCGGTGATATGGTGGATCAAAAATATATGAGTGGGGGTTCACATTGGTTATAAATGTGTTGGTTGGTTGTGAAAAACAATCAAGAAATAACTTCACTAATTTTGATAAAAGTAAATTATATATCATGGAATGAGGAATACACTTAGCTACTGTGGAAAAAGAAAAAACTAATGGATATTGGTGAAGAGGTGAAGTAGCTGGTGGTGATTTTTTAGATAATAATGTATTTATTGATCTCATGAAAAATCCATAAAACATGTTTAAACCAAAAATATTTATATCATGTATCACTTCATTAATGGAAATTCGGATCAATCAATAGTCACATTGATACATGTTGGAACTAAATAATAAGTTATTGGTATAAGTAAAGTTGAAAAGTGTGTGTGGGGGGGGGGGGTGGGCGAATTTCCTTTTATACAATTTTTAGATATTTAATACTAAATTAGATAGAATTAAGAAAATTAAAGTGATGAATATAATTAAAATATTAATAATTATAAGTGGAATCAATAAAATTAATTATTTATCACAATAAAAATATAAATTAACGACAATGAATAATTGATAAATGATTTTCGAAGTAATCCAAAAGGGATCCATACATATCCTCCCCTCATGTAACATTAAGATGTATTGGTTTAAACCTTTCATATAAATTTTTCTATAAAGAAACCCAACCCAATTATTTTTAACAGTTTTAGTAAGGAAACTCATTACTAGAAGTAAAACCATTATTTTTTATTATTCGGTATCTATAAATCCAAATTAAGTCTCGACTTTTAGTGATTTTGGTGAGAATCCCAATCTCTATCACTTTTAATGTAGTGGTCATCTATCTAATAAAACTCAATGGCAGTGACCACACAATCAATAACTTTATAGGTAATGATATCTTATCCCCCTCAAACTCAATGGTAGTTAGAACCAATGAAGAGAAAAAATAATAATTTATCTATGCAATACATTTTAATAACACTCACAATCCTCCAAGTAAGATACAAAAGGACAAGAATGGGAGAGTCTGAGACAATTGTGAGGAGAGAATGAGAATGAATAAAAATATAACAATATAGCTTTAAAAATTATTCAAGGTTTCAAATTTCATCCAAGAACACTTGTGGGTGGGGGGGTGTATTTATAGAATCCAATAGCCTTAGGATCCTGAGGTTCTGGGGATGAATAGTTATTTTAGGTCAATAATTATGGTTTTTAGTGCCCTCTCTAATGAGTTTTTTATTTTTCAGAGTTTCACAAGATAGCTGGAGGAACCTTCTAGTGGAAGGCTCTAAAAAATTCCTTATCCCTCATATTGAGTCCTCTGATTGGTCTGGTGCCTCCATGAAACAATATAAAAATGTAAACACAGAAATAAAAAAAAATAAATTGTTTGAAACACAGTTGTGTGTTTTGGGATATTCAAAAATACATACGAGATTGATATGTAACAAATTATCCCCATTTTTATGATCAAATACTCATAAGAAATTAATAAATAAAGATAAGAATAATTAAATTACCATAATTTTAACTAATTTTTTTTCAATAATTTATGTTGAAATTCATCTAATTATATTCAACAATTCAAAATGAAATTTATTAATGAATTTGAAGAAAAATTTAAAAATTGATTTTATTGAAAATTTAATATTTGAGCTTATTCCAATTTATTATTATCTAAAATTTAAAATCACAAAACCTTCAAAATTCATGAATAATTCAATTTTAAAATAATTTAATTGAATTAATTAATGAAACTTTTGAAATGTTTACCTTTTATCCCATAAAATCAAAAGTTATTTTTTATGTAAAAATTATTTCCCCCTTTAAAAATATAGAACCATAAATATGAAGATTCTTGAGATAAATTATACATTTAATTTAATCATCTTCTCCATCATTTTAGTTATCATAAAAATCATAAATTGTGGTTATATAAATAAATAACTCATAATAAGATGAGGTCCAATAATAAGATACATATGATGGAAATAAAAATTTCACATACCAAAATGTTCCATCGAGGGAGTTAAAAAAAAGAACTTGAAAAATTTTAACCTTCTAATGAAATATTTATAAGCCTAAAATACCCACATTACATGTGTTCAAAACATTCAAAAACTATTCTTAATATTATAAGGATAATAAATATATGAGTATGTTTTACAAAGAAAAATACCTTTGAAATGAAAACATAATTAATTGGAGTGGATCTCTTGTAATTGATAGAAATTTGTATCCCCTTCAATTAGATCATTAAAAAAATAAATTATTCATACATAGATTTTTTTTAAAACTTCAAATACAAAAATAGATTCCAACTTTAAAAATATATTTTTATAACCAAAATAAAATCCCCCATGTTGTTTGAAATTCAATTTAAAAAATATGATTTGAGATTTAAAATATTAGGCTTCCCATAAATTGATGAATACTTTTAAAAATACAATGGATCATAAGATACAATTACATCAAGATTTAAATAAAAAAACAAAGTGTGGGAAAAAAAATCAATAAACCAATTCAAAATTTATATACAAAGAGATGAATGGATCAATGATATGAAGAATTATGGGTATATAAATGATTTCATTATTTTAACACAATTAATTTTTTATAATCAATCAAATAAATCAAATAATTACCAATATTGAAAATAAATAATACTTTAATAAGGCTCATGTATGTGAGTAAAGAATAGTTAAAGAAGGTTGAAGGTTTGAAATTTTCAATGAGAGGAAAGATAATCATTATTGAAAAAGTTAAATGAAAGGATCACATTAAAGGAATTTTTAAATCCCCCTCAAAAAAAGAAAAGTTTTTTTAGAAAGGTGTTTTAGCTATAAATAATATTTAATAAGAGATATTAAAAATTTAATTTTATAATGAGATATCAAACATAATTTGAAAAATAATTTAAAAAATTCAAACATGAAATAAGACTATTTTTAAATATTAAAATAATTAGATAAATATGAAAATAAATCATGATTCAATGGTGATGAAAAAAATTAAAATTCCAGTCATGCTCAGTAATATTACATGAAATATAGTTTTTATCATGATTATAATTGATTTTTGAAAAGTTTTTTCCACTAGAAAAACTCATGGAAAAAAATATAGACCCCCCTTAATAAAAATTTTGACAGTAAGAGGTTTTTCAAAATTGAAAGAAATATATTTAGGTAATTTAATATTGAATGTATTTAAACCATTAAAAAACAATTAATAACTCACCTGTATGATTACTTATCCCATGATATTGGGAAACCAAAATTAATTTCCAATTTTTCCTACCTTGGGTGAACTTGGAAAAGGTATTTTTGAAGTTATTAAATTATTTATTTCTATTTTTTAACATCTAGTTACTCTTTTAATTTTATGTATAACTGTATTATTTCTTTATATAACTAATCCTTATAACTCAAAAAAATATTTTATTACCTTTTCAAAGCTGTGAATTTTTTGGTTAGTTCACAAAATCCTTTCGTTTATTATTCTCTAGGATATTTTAGATCTTTATAATCTTGATGGATAGAGGAAAAAAATAATCTAAAGAATAAAAAGATGAATTATGGGAGTTTACCACAAAATGGAAAATAATACACTTGGTGCTTTAATCACTAGAGTGAGATTAGGAGATTGAGTTATCACTTTCACTATTGGATTACACTATAAATGAATTATTTTCTTCCTTTTTCTACATCAAATTATTTTTGGATAAGAGTAACTCTAGCTTAATGTGGACCTTTTTCTTGAAACCATAGAACCATACTACATGTTCACATTTTTTAATTCACCTCTATTTTAGGAGAAGGTTGCTTTAATCATTTCATGAAGGTACATAGCTTATTAGCCATGTGTTTAATATTAGAATCAATTCTGAAGGAATCATAATTAATTAAATTGAAGTTAATGTTCTTGTTTTTTTCATTAAACACCATCAATTGTTTTATATAGTTTCTTTATTATAATTATATAGTTTATTAGTAACCCGATGAGATCTTCAATAATATAATCTTGTTGTCCCTTTCTTGACAAATCACCATCACTTTGGGTGACCAAGACCTTCGTAAGACCCAAAGGATCTTATTCAAAAATTTCACTATGCTAAGATCATCACCAAGAGATTTATTTCCATTATAAATATCATTTAAATGATTAAATATTTTTTTATTGACTCATTAGGATATATATTAAATCTTTCTAAATATTTGTGGTATATATCAAGCCTAGTATCTTTTCCTTTATTGGTACCTTTATGCAAAAATTATAATAATTTCCCAATTTCATGAGAAGTTTTACACCTAGATACTCTATTAAATTTATTCTTATATACCATCATTGTATATAATTCATGGATTTTCCATCAATATAAAAATATGCTATGTCATTAAGGGTCCATTTGTCTTCCGAATCTTTTCTAGGGGGTATATCAATTCATTAAATTTATCCAATCCAAATATAATATACTTATAAGAAAAGTAGACATTATTGTTTTCCAATAACCATATTAATATCCATTAAATTAGTTAGATCTTCCCATGGAGTTTCATACCGAAGAACCTTTTGTATTAAAGGTGGAGGCCATCTTTAATTGACTGTTCCTTGATACTAGTTGAGGTTTTATAATCAATCTTTTCCATGATACTAATTTTTGGTCTGAGTAAACATGAAAATAGGGGAGGGGGTGAATTAACTTTTTTTTATAAATTTAAAACTAAATGAGATGGAATTAAAATAATTAAAGAGATAAAAAAATTAAAATAGATTAGTCCATGAATAATAATTTTAAGAATAAGTAATAAAACAAATGTTTTGGTATAGTGGAAATATAAATTAATGATAAGGAAAAATTGATAAAGGAGTTTAACAAAAATCTAAAAGGGATTCCCACATCTCCTACCCTCAAGTAACCATGAGTGGTTTTGGTTAAAACTATGATTTTTAATAGTTGAATCAAGAAACCCAAACCATTGTTTAGAAATTATATAAAGGAATACCATTTTAATATCTATGACCCTTATTTTTTTGGTTAGTTCTAGGAAAAATAAATTATAGCTAGCCTTTTAGTGGTGTTTCCTAAAAACTAAATATCCATTACTTTTAAGGAATTGATTACTTATCCCCTCACAATTAATGGTAGTGTGCAGAAAATACATCACTTTAATGGTTGTGATAACCTATTCCCATCACACTCAGTGGTAGTGAGCACCTGATAAAAAAGAGGAATGATTTATGAATGCCCTTTTAAGCATGATGATGATTCTACTAGTATGACACAATAAGAAAAGAATGGGGGAGAGTGATACAAGAGAGATGAGAGCTTGATAATGATGTAAAATGGAACAATATATCTATAAAATGATATTTAAAGTATCCAGATGCATCGAAGAACCATTAGGGGAGTATTTATAGCCCCCTATATCCATATGATTATTTTGAAGGAGTTGGATGGTCAAATAGAGTCATTATGGGATGAATTACGGCATGTGGGGCCTTCTCCTTTGTTTATTTCTATCTCTATCTAGGTTCCAAAATATAGTTAAGTTTTATAACCCGTGTTCCAATGAGGTCCACCATAAGGCCATTAGTAACCACTGGTGGAAGGCTCTAAAATATTCTTCATTTATACTCTTGAGCTCTCATATTTTTTTGATCCCTCCAAGAAAAAATTTCTAAAATATAAATACTAAAATTTATCAAATGAAATATTTAGAAATAATAATGTGTATTTGTGATCATTCAAAACATCCCAAGAGAGTTATTTGTAGGACATAAAAATAGGAATTTAATGGCTAATCCATTGGCTACACCATCGTTTGAGACTCATTGGTTGATCCTTTGTGTTCAAATGCCTCCTTGACCTCAAGTAGATTTAAATAATTCTCCTCTACCCAAGAATTAAAAGGTGTATAAATACTTATGAACTGATGTAGGATTAATGTGGAGATACAAACCATGAGGTGTATAGTGATGGAAGTAGATAATATGATTATTTATCTTTGGGTATATTTACTAATGGGAAAAAATGATTGGTGGAATTAAATGGAAGATAGTGGTTTTTAGTGCTTGCATTCCCTCATAAGGGTGGGGGGGGGGGTCATTGTGTGAATGTTAGGGAGAGTTTATATAATTAATAATGAAATGAGGCTTTCAATTCTCTCCGAAACTATTGTTTTTTACACTAAGCATTGCCCACATAGATTAATGTAAAAGACGAGTTATTATGATTCTATTTAAAGGTTGATCAGTATTGAATTTCATGTTGGATTTCCAAAAAACCCAATGGGGGAGAATGCTAGAATCAAGGTGATCACTATTGGATTTTACCATTTTGGTTTTTGACAATCCATTTTTGGTGAGTATTTATGAATGTTTAGAGGAAAATGAATGTATTCCTTCTAGTGAAGATGGAGTATTGTGTAGAAATCTCCCAAACCACATATTAAAGATGGTTGCTCATGGTGCAAGAGGAGTGAGAACTGAGTAGTGTGGATCGTTGACAAATCCCATGAATAAGGTTTATTTTCATCAGAGAGGTGGTTGTTTCTAGAGTTTCAAAAAGTCACTAATATTGCACATTGAAGGTTTTTTGGGAGGAAGGCATCCCATATAATGAGTTTGTGGAAGGTTTTCCTATAGAGGCACATAATAGAGACATGCTGTGTGAACCTCAGAGTAGAGGTAATTCTTATAGGATGGCCTCATATTTGGTTGGAAGGTGGTTTTACAGGAAGACCAAAAATAAGTATCATCCATATAACATTTATATGGTGACGGATTATAAAGGGGTTTAATTTTAAATTTTGATGATTAATAATATTTTTTTATTTGTTTTCTTATAAATACCCTACTAACCTCTTCATTAAGTATTTGATTCAGTTATTAAAGAAGATCTGGATTTTCTTTGGAAATTCAATGAATTCCGGGGGATCATATAACATGACCATACCACATAGATAGATCAGTTGAAGAAGTATATTGGTTAAAAAATAATTGGGATTTGAAAATAAATTTACAAATGGGAATAACATGAAATATTCCATATCGGAGAATCTATGGTGTAGTTCATGAATTTTCTTATCATATAGTTCTAGGATGATCTTATAGTATACAAGGAAGTTTATGAAGAATGATTCATTTTGAACAATATACGGTGTATAATTTTCATGTGAGTTAGTTTTAAGAAAGTATTTTTGTGCACCTATATCTGGTGGTTATTGTGATGTTCTAAGAGTGCCTTGGAGCTTCATTTTATGGAATTATTAATATAAACATTTCAATAAATTATTGATAATGTGGAGATAACCTTCAATTCGCTAAAGAGTGGAATATTTCATCTAGATCATTTGGTAATTTGAAGTCTACTAAAGTTTTAATAGGGAGGTAGTATGATTTATCTATATTTTTTAAGGTAGTTATCCTGACCTAGAGTAATTGTGGGAAAAAACTTAATCTACAAAATCTCATGAGTATTAATGGATTTCAGTATGAGTAGAAAATCACTGGTGTATGTTCCTTGGACCGGTCCTTAGTGGTGAAGTAAGTATAATTTCTATAGTATATTTTACATATAAATATGTGTGTTTGGTGAATGTGAATTAAAATAATATAGGTTTAATAAGTTCACCAATATAAGGATATGATCCATTTTAATTGAATAAAAAAGTTAACACCCTAATTCAACCCTCCCCTCTCTGTGTGTCTCAGGGTACAATATTTTTCTTCCTAACTTTCAACTCTTGTTGAACTATGTTTTTTACGTTATGCAATTATTCATATTCATTATATATAGATTTATTCATCTTTGTTACCATGTCTAGTTGTTCTAGCTGAACAATCACGATTTTTTTGGAATATTTTCATATTTCTTGGATCTTCTACAAGGATATTCATTATTTTTTAAGTTTCTATTTTTTAATCCTCTCATGAAATTTAAATTCTTCTTCTTTATGTCTTTAACTAAACCAATACTATTATTCCTATCATTGATTTATTTTATTTTTTATCCCAACATGATTCCTTTATCATGGATGTTTGTTGATTTTTCGAAATTATACACGATGTGTCCCTTCCTTCAATAGTATAAGTACAAACTATTTGGGTAGAATCTTTCTCAAAATTCTCCTTAGGTGTGTTTCAATTAGCATTTTTATTTTATTCACACCAAAAGACGAACCCGCTAATTTTTTTCCTTCTCATCACTTATGATATTATTCCTCTAATAGATTTTAGTACATTCTTATTTGATGTATACAAGGAATTTTTATCTTTATAACAACTTTTTTTTTCTATTTATACTAATATTTTCATGACATTTAAAAAAATTTAGTGGATAGATTCATTCCCATATTCCTCTATGAATTTTTCCATATCTTAGAATGACATATCATTAATTATTTCCCCCCTTAATGTATGAATTTTTTATATTCTAGTTATTGAAATTTTATAACAACAATAAATGGATTTAAATATGAATATATCCAATCCCAACACCTTGAGGCCCCACCCTAGTTGGTAGTATGCCAAGAGTTCTACTCTAATCCTTCCTCTACCAGGCAAGGGGATAGTGAATATAACTGAGTAGGTGTATACCATAGGAGGTAAGGCCATGTTTTAAATCAACTAGGAATATATGAAAAATATCAAATGAAAAAAATAACAAAAAATATCACTATCAAATATATATATATATATATATGAACAAATGAACTGTATATAACACATACATAAGTAATTGAATATATCGAAAAACCATATAAGAAAATATCAAAGGAACTGTACATCCAATAATCCTATGAACCCAATATATACAGGAAACTGGAAAGAACCTCGTCAATATGAGTACTATTAGGTTTATTTCCAGATGAAATGGTCACCACCACCATCATGAACCACCATACTCTACCATGCAAAGCTATGATTCTCTAAGAAGTAGCTCCAAACTAGACACACCAACTACAAGTCCATAAATATAATCTATGAATCCTAAATTGACTTTATATACACAAAATGTGAGGTAATAAATATCATGTACTAGTGAATATAAATATACTTAGAAGGATTACCTGAAACCAGAAAGGTAAAAAGCCATTAGCTTGAAACCCCAAGTTTGAGAGAGTTACTAGGAGAAGGAAAATAAACAATCTAGAGGTGTTAAATTGCTAGAAGTTATAGGGATAAAAAATAAACATCAATTTTATTAGTTTTAGTCCATTAAAGTATATAACTCATGAGAAAACAATGATGCTTTGAGAACCAAAAAATCACATATAGAATGAAGTTGTTGGCTCAGTAGTATGATGTACATAAATGGAAACTAAATGGTTCACGAGGAATCAAATGTCTCACCATAACCAATCTACTCTACCTATTCAACCCCCTAATCAATATTTGGAACTATAAAAGGAGTACCCACTCTTTTATAAGGTAAACACATATGTCAAGGAAACTCCACAATATAATTCCCACCACATCTATGTTATTGAACTAGAAACCCATAGGAAAACACATTACTTACCCAAGAATAGACCTCTATAAAGTGGGGTATCAAAACATACTTTCAAAACCATCCAAATATGTAGTGTAAAAGTGGATTTTTGATATAGGATAAAAGTATTTTCCTTATAACCTTCCATAGTTGATGTTAGTATGCATATCTAGGAATTAAAACTTCACAATATAGTAATCCATGAAACCTCACCAATACCATAGTAGGGATCTATCAATTCACTGGAAGACTCCTCAGTCATGGAGTATCTACATTAGTGATGGGACTCACACCATTAAAGAGCAATTAGATAGGGGTAATACCAAACTTTCATATAGGGGATCCCACAAACTAAGTATATGGGGGAATATCTAACCCTATTTATAAAATGAACCGTAGTTAGACAATCCCACAACCAGGGTATATTGGTGGGAGAAATAAATGAACCTAATTATATAATGAGATAGAGAATACCATACACAGGTCATATATAGGGAATAACTAACTTATCTTTACAACTATTTATATATAGATAATCTCACACAACTGGTTTATGAGGATACACATGACACCACTTGTAGGATGAGAATGCTCAGATTGTCGTGTAAAAAACCCATTATTGACCTTAAAGATTCAAATTGAAAATTAAATTATCTCATAATGAAAATGATTTAAATGGATGAAAATACCACTGTATTTCAATCTATGATGAAAAATACTTAGGATATGATATTTATTTTTATGAAAACAGACATTAAATGAGATAGTTACAAATAATACACCACCTAGGTGAACAATGGACCACACAATGTCCTATGGGAGATCCATGAAACATGATTGGGAAAGGAAGCATGTACGTCATGCATGTTAGGGTGTGATCACCCATGTTGAGATATAAAAATACAACTTACTTCACCTCAACTATACATATTCACTTGTGGGATGGATTTATATGCCCTGTGTGGGGCCAAACCACACCACCCCACCTAATAGGGCTGGGTGAATTGGTCCACCTAGCTACAAAATCACAGGTGTTCTAATTTATGATCCCATGGGTAATAGATAACTCTTTTGGGGTTGGGGTGTGCATTTCTCTCCTAAATCACACCAAAACACACTCTTCCTTAGACACCGACTACAAACACATGCAATCATTACTTAATTCCATGCCAGCCACACCTCAATATTGGATTACTTTCCTATGTCCCATCATTTTGTTTTCCCATCTCTTTTCACTATAAAAAATAATGAAAGGGGTTTCTCAAACCATTGTTCCACATTAAATCTATTGGGGATAGATATGGGAGAGGGGGAGAGAAGAGAAAGTGGGAGGATGAGAGAGAGAGATAAAGAGAGATGATAACATGACCCTTAATTCTTTATCAATCCCCACCAAATTGATACAATCAAGATGAAAAATGTTAGAGATAAAAATAACTACACAAAAATTCCAAGGCATGACGGTTTGAACCCAAAACAAGGATTAAATAGTACTCAATGATTCCTTAGTAAAATTCGATAATCATCCTATATCAAACATGAAAAGGGGTTTATTTCATGGTTTAGGATTATATTTGGAAAGAATTAGGTAATATAAAATAAGAAAAGTCAAAATCTATAGTGAATCATCATCCATTTAATCCATTATTGTAGTTATAATTCTGTTTGTCATCACCATGTAATTTTTTGTTTTCCATTGATCCGATGTTGTTTCCAATAAAACATGATGCTTCTACCTTCCCATCAATATTGTTTTATGAAAAACAAAGAAGATAACTATAGAGATATCACATAACAGTGTTTAAATAGAGGAATATCATGTTTTTTCCATAATATATTGATTAATTCATCAGCTTATTAAATTAATTAGAAAATATATGATAGAAAACACCCAATGGTTCTATTTTGTTCAAAACTGATACCTCTCCTAGGGAAAACCCCGATATCATACTCAAACACGGTCTTGGATTTCTCGTCTAAGACCCATTTAGAAGATATGTGCAATTCATAAAAAATACTCATTTATGAGCTAAAGATAATATATTATACTCAATAAATTATTCTAAAAGATCTATAATTAATGAAATTACAATTTAGATAATCCCATGGGTATGAACCACGCACAAAAATCAATATAACCAATAGAATTTTTTGGAGGTAGTCAACTAGGATAAATTTACCATTTTACCTCTAGGAAAGTACTATGGAATCTAAACTCAAAATTGAGATATTTTCTTGTTAGAACTAGGTCCCTATATCCTCAGCACCTTTAAAAAATTTTATCCTTGAAGAGAAAATAATAGAAGATACAAATCAGTAAGGCTCAAAAGACCTCATCTAAAAACAATAAACCCCAACATATACTTCCTTGACCTTTAGGGGACTATCCCTAAGCAAGAATTCATACTTTTGACTAAGAAGGGAAAATTATTTATCATCACTAATTTAAATGGATACAACTTATTTTAAATTATCAACTTAACGAAATTTTACATTTGGCATATGAAAGTCTTTATAAGAACCAAAAATTGAAACCTTTTCTCATCCGAAGGTCATTATGACATATTGGATGAATCAAAACCATGAAATTTCAACACCAATATCAAACAGATATGTCAAAAATTTAATCCTGGAGGGTGTAATTACACTATCAACCATTTAAGAGTATTCTATCTTGCCATTTCAGGATGAAAATATTTGTAGAGTGCAGCCAAAAACATATTCTTTAAAAAAAATTCAATGAAACTAGAAGAGTTGTAATGTAAAATGCTCTAGAAGAAGAGTGTCACTTACTCTATCAACATATACCCACAAGTCACATGCACCTATATAACTAGATCACAATTAAAAGGTTATATATTACTTATTCTTCAACCTAAAATTTCATGGGAATACTCCATCCACACACTGATCCCAAATATGTTTTACATTCACTCTCAATGATAGAATGATTATGTTATCATCTCTCTAACATGAAATCTATGGTGGAGCACCCTAGGTATGACATCAATCTTATTAAATTACTCAAAATCACACCACTGAATTTTAGCTGCACCAATCCACCATAAAATAAAGCTAGTGGTCCTAACCTTTCCTATGACCATACTCAAATATCTACAGTTCCAAGGAAAACTCTTTCCAAACTAGAATAATTAAATACCTCAAATTCCATGGAAGAACTCTTCTTATACCACATAAAAATATTTTCCATCTAATGGGAATTCCAAAAAATATCTACTAGTCTTACCTCATTGTGTTTCACACATCACTAGGGAGGTTTCCACATAGCCTGAACATACTAATATTCGCTATACACACAAAGGGAAAACCCGTATCTCTTCAGGGAAGTTCTAAATACTCTCCCCAACTTCAAGAAAACACCTCTAGTTAAATAAAATTAGAATTTAATGACACATAGGAACACTAAGTCAGTAAAATTACTGAGGTCCAATATTAGATGGGGGATGAGTGTGCATCCTACACCATTAATCAAGGTGAGAAACATCCCCCTATATACACCCAAAATAATACTTTGAAAACTAATTACTCAAGTTCGTACTCTATCATTCAAACACCGATATATTTACCATAATAATAATAAAATACACCACTAACACCCAACTAAAATCTCATCCTTTACCATAGGGATAATATTATAAAGACCAAACTCTAATCTATGAATTAAGAAGTCATTCAAATAGAGGTTATTACACATAATATACACTTGTGGCGAGACCAGGTCATCTACCTAAAAACCAAACAAGTTCCTACTAGAACAATAATTAAGAAGTATTCGTCCCTTCATTTTAATTATAAATAATTAAATTTTATCTACATAAGGATTGATTATGAATACATTGATTTCTTATTGAGGGATAACCAAGGGTTTCCTTCGGTAGTATCCTTACATTCCACCACAATCACAGGCATTGATTTATCATAAAAAAATTCCTTAAAAAATTATCATCAAGAGAATTATAAGACTATTTGGATTAATCAAGTTCAAAATTTAAAACATAACAACACTACTTATTTCTAACCCTATACCGGAATATGATGATGTCACTTCATCAGTAAGGGTAAGTTAGAGACACTAACCATCAATGGAATCCCTGTAGCTTATGATGGATTATATTTGGGGTTCCACTAGAATATATAACTTATGAATATATGAAAAAATAAGAATATACCACACCTACACCATCCAATATGAGGTTCCTCAAAAATAGGACAAAAATATTGCCTTTATTTCCATCCATTGATACTAGGCTCTAGCCACCTATAACACGTATCTTCCTAGAGGTTTTACTACCAGCACCCCATTTCCGACACGAGATAACTAGGATTAGTCTTCACATGATAGGAACATAGCTTCATCCTTCTCCATCTAATTCAATGCCTCTCACTTCCCAAGAGAAATTTCCCTATGACAGTCTTCTACTTACAATATAAAAATCCCCGATTCCAATAATGTATTTAACGTGGATATCCATCAACATCACTAATATGGATATCTTCTAGTGAAATTATAACCAAATCCACATCCATTATACATATTTATAAACAACCAATCATCCTCTAAAGCTTACTTGGGGTTTCTAATATAGGTGGGACAATTCTAAAATATAACTACTTTTCAATAAATCCTCCTTTGTAGTCTCTCCCCAAACCACTGATCTTAAACAACTCTTCTATGAAACAAGTTCAAGGAATAAACTTAATGGTTCATGATATACTTGAATATGGTCATGATTCGCTATAGAGGGTCTAATATCACTATGTAATACTCCATCTTGAACAAAGGTTAAAAATCCAAGAACAATAGGTAAGTAACTATAATATCAATCATTTACATACTACATAATTAAATGATTTATAGAAGATACCAAAAAACCTAAATTTCCAATACCTTTTTAGGTTTATAGTTTTAAATAATTTATTAAATTTATTCTAAATTAAAACCCATTCCAAATGGAAATATTTCCCAATATACCAAAACTCATTAAGTAGTACACTCACTATAATAAAGGTTAAAACCTCATATTTTGAACTTTTTCTTAGTTTCAAAATCTCATACAAAATTATTTACATAATAAAACCTTCTTGACAAATTAAACATAATACTCTTCTTCATCACATATTGAATATAATAACAATAAAGGGTTAGCTCAATCTCTTAGTAAGGGTAAACATAAGCAATAATAATCGAATATCATAAGTGAGCACATGATAAAAATATGTGTATGAAAAAATAATATAGGTGAATGTATATTATCTAAGGATATTATACATAATCAAACATGGATTATAACTAATGAATCATAAAATAAATATTTTGGCATAATATAATACATGAGGAATACGAGTGTGGAAATATGTGTTAATAATACTGAGGCATGAGAAAATATCATTGGTATGTTGTATAATAGTTATTATATATATCATAAAAATGTCAAGGTTAACCACCAAGACATTAATTTCATAATATACTAGGCTAGCTACCCACCCATAACATAGTTCACCTAGGAAATCCACATGTATACCGTAACATTTTAGAAATGGTCTAACTTCTGATTTACCATTCTAATATCATGAGATATAAAACATTACTCAATGAATTGGAGAGATATAGAAGACCCACCCATAATAATGATAAATGATTCGTACATGTTCCACATGAACATGGAAGTATTCAAAATTCCATCATATCTAAATTAACTTGTGATAAATATATGGATTTAATGAAAATTATAACAATATAGGATCATAATCCATATAGAGAATAAAGGTGGATGGTTTTATTGTTAAATATAACTAGTGAATAATAATAAATATCAAATAACATTATTAAACATAAAAAAATTTATTACAACATTATAAAAGTTTCCTTCACTGTAAGAATAAATGTCCTTTAAATTTTGAAAATTTTTATTTTAGAGGATACTAATTTATAAAATAAAGAGAATTGAAATTACATTTGAAAACCACGAAAAAATGAGAGTAAGATTTTGATTAAAAAATTAATAGGAGTATAGGAAATCACATCCATGTAGGAGACATTAAAAAACATTCCTTTCACACTTCTTTAATGAAAGTCAAAGAGAATAGGAAGAGAACTATGCGAAAAACATTAAAAAGTGTATCCTTTAATTAAATTTTAAATAACGTGAATGAAAATATGAAATTAACTTATGAAATAATATAATATTCAATAATTATGTGTAAAAGAAAATATAAATAATATGGACATGGATGAGAAATATTCTCGACTGAAAAGAAGAGATATGGTTGAATTCACTTATATGCACCATTTTGGTGGAATTGTGAACCATAGACAGGTGAAATGGTAAGAACACATGTAAAACCAATAATTAAAAATATTATAAGAGAATATATGTGATTTGGATGATAAATAATGAAAAACTTCTCAAAAAATAAACTTAATATGACAACTTTAACCCCAAAATGATATTAGAAAATAAAGACCTATCGATTTTGTAGCGATTTATTCAAAATCCATTCAAATATTAAATTTAAAGTGGAAGATTAAATACTAAGAATAAAAGATAATAATTATAAATAATGTAAAATAGGAATTATATAAACCATATAAATGAAAATAGGTTCATAATATGAAACATGTCCCAAAGAAGAAAATATGAAATGGGAAACACTTATAAAGATCATGACATTTGAAGTAATAATCTATCATGGAAAATATTTTATGAAATAACAATAAATCCACATAAAAAGGGGTAAAAATATAATAAATAATAGGTTATAATTAATATAATCTTATTAAACAATGTTGATAGAGAAAATATATAACTCAATGAAATAAAATCGAGTTAAGAACCCCAGACCCCGAGTCCCGAATCACTTTATACGCCTTCTAAAATATTTTATGAAAAAATTAAATTATTTATTTAATATATTCATAATTTTTCAAGGTTTTTAAACTTATGATTATATCATTTAATTATCATATTATAATATTTTATTTAATTACAAAATTGGTGTTATTGGCATCAGTTTTTTTGAGGCTATTCAGTTCTCAATCTTTAAAACCGTTGTTGTATAATTGAAATGGTCAAAGTAATTTTATAATGATTCCATAATCTATAAAAAGATTCAATTTTTTATGTCCATATAATTGAAAAGTAATTTAAGTTCAATAGGTAATTAAATGGTTACCAATCAGAGAAACTTCCTCGATAATCATGCTTTTTACTATTTAAAATTATTATTACTGATTGATTTTAATTTTACTCTTATAAAAGATATTTGACCATTTTAGAATCATTATAATGAATAAATACGAATATGAATATTATATTAAAGTATTAAATAAATCTTTAAAAATACCTATGAGCATCGTAAGTTCATGAAAACATTATAAGTCATTTAGGTAGCATAAAATCACCATGGTGTGAGATGTCTTTAAAAAGTGTTTATATGAAGGGAACCCCTATAAATATTTGAGTTTTTTTTTTGAAAATTAATTATAATTAAACTAATATTTTAGATTTAAATTTAAATATTACTCATGTTATGGAAAATGAAATGTGGATAATTGAGAAGGAAAACATTATTTTTGAAAAACCCATACTTTGACATAGTAATGACTTATGAAAAGTGTTCAGTGAGAGGTAATGTAAGATCTATAATCATATATGGATAAAAAATATAATAATTTAATTATAATATAATCATGGAAGAAAACTAAAATTTTTTTACAAGTGTTTTATGATAAATAATCATAAATGAGAAAGGAAAAGGAGGTTTTGGGACACTTAACATTCCCCTTGTACCACCTCCTTTGTACTGAGTCTAACGCATTTAGATAAAATAATTTGGGTAAGTATAGGGCTATATGAACATGTAATGGAATTTTTAGAGAGTTATTTTTGTATAAAATTGAGTTAAAATAAAATTTCACATGTGTTTTAAAATTTTATGAATGTGTCCCCTTTTATTGGAAGAATGCAATGACATTTTCACATATATTTGCAACCATTAAGGGACACAAATGTAATTTTACCATAGAAAATTGTTATTAAATATAAAATAGATGATATTATATACCATAATTATCTCAATTGACTCAATATAATATTTAATGTTATATATTAATTTATAAATATTTTTTTAAATATTAAATACCCATTAAAGTCATTTTCAGGGTTATTCTCATAATTTTACTTTACAAATATCCAAAAAAAAATGGATTTATGGTTTAAACATTTAAATACTTTTTTAAATATTTTTAGAATCATTAAAAATTGTGAAACACCATATTTCATCCCAGTATTATTATTTTAGATATTTTAATACTATTTATTTTGAATCTTCTCTTGATTGAGCTAGCACAACATTGATGCTGCATAAGTGTTTTAGATTCTTAGTTCACTAATTAATATTAAAAATAAATTAATAACACAAATATAATTTATTATTCATAAATTTAATCATCCAAAAAAATTAATAATATTATTTATTACTATTTATTTCATTATAATTTTTAAATATAGGAAACATGACTTTTCTTACCTTGCATAATAATTTAGTAAACATTTGTATAATTAATGTGTTAAATAATTTAAAATTTCTTAAATTTATATGAAAATAACTCATTAGTAATCATATTTATCTTCTAATATAGTCATATCTATATATACTCTTATATAATTTAAAAATAACATGATATGAACTTTTCTAATGTTTGACAGGGATGATGTCAACATCAATAATTTCTTTATATTTATTTTGATATGGGAATTAATTTGATGTAATTGGGTAATTATATTATGGTATTTAGATTTTATTATCAACTAATATATTTTTAATAGGTTTTGTATAATTTTACATCAAATTTATATCATGATGATGTCATAAAACTTATTATATTCCTAAAAACTGTTCTTTTAAACTATTCCAAAAATATCAACTTTCTTAGAAATGTAAAAATATTTATCCTAAGATAATGTTGATATTATAGAACAAAAAATTAATTTAACATTATCAAATAAAAATTCTAAAATTTAGAAATAGAACTTTTAAATAAAACATATGATACCTGACTTTTTTATTTAGAATAAAAATTGTTCTTTTCTGAAATGAAAAATATTTTAATTTCATACATTGATAAAATTATTTAACATAAAATTAAATATCGATATAAATACATATAATTAATGTAAATGTATATTTTTAAAATTTTCTATAATTACATATATGTTTATATTTATAGAAAAATAAATCATGTTTATGAAATATTTTTAAATATTAAACAAGTAACATTTTTGTAACTTTGTAAACATAATAATTTTAAATGTATAATTGGAAAATATTTAGTTATGTTACATCTTTTTTTGGTAATATATAAACATATATACATGTTTAAAGTAAATATATATAAATTTATTTTAATGTATTTTAATAAACTTTAAAAGAGATGTATTATTAAAAATACTTCGGTCATCACCCCCAGGAATAAATAAATATTCATAATTTTTTCTATTAAAATAAAACTTTAAAGATCACTACTTATTTATCTTAAGGAATTTAAATAATAACTATTTTAACTAGTATTTGATATCTTATTCCATAATACATTCTTCATATAGTGAAAAATAATATTCAGTCAATATGTATTTAATAGTAGTTTCAAAATAAAAATATAAGATAATGATTATAAAAAAATTCACACCATTTTAAAAATCACTAATTTCTATTATTGCAATAGTCCTAATGATAAATTTTTTATGAAGTGTGAAAGTACATTAAAAAATTTTCAAAAATCATTTCGGGGGTGAAAGAAGACCTCAAAAACCATAAAATTTAAAAATTACCCAATAATGTAAATGTGAAAGGAAATAAAGGTAAATATATGAAATGTGCAGCAAAAGATACAATGAATTAAGATATGTGGAAATAGAAACTATCTATACGTTCTAAAAGGTTTTATGAAAACCCATATTGATAAATGAAATATAAATTTTTTTTAGAATAGAGATAATGTGAAATATGAATGATTCATAAAATCTTACATATTTTTCTTCCAAAATAATAATATAAAATATTTATGGTAAAAAAGAAGATTTATAAGAAGGATAAAAATAATCATTAACGATGTGGGGAATAATTCATAACAATATCATTTTTTATGAAGTAATAAATTCACCAAAGAAGAAGAACATGAAATCAAATTGTAATTTCCATAGATAAAAAAGTAAAATACCATTTTAAAAATAAAATGAAAATATATATCAATAATATAAGAACATTGTTAATGAAAAAATATCATGAATCATGGAAATGATATTGAGTTAATAAAACCCCCTATGAACAACATAATTTAAAATGTAATAATCATTTCAAAATGAAATTAAATCTTCATAAAAGAAAGTGGAAACCCGATATAATTCAACTCTATGATTGAATAATCCAGACATAAGAGAACATATTCAATTAATAGAGTTTATGATCCAATAAAAGAATATTGAGTCAATAAAAACCCTTTTTAACAACATGGTTTGTGAATTATTAATCAATAAGAGTGGAAAATGGACTATAAATTTATCTTAAATAAAGTGAAATGAGAAAAAAATTTATCTCAAGATCCTTTACATGATATAGAGCGGAGAAAATATAAAATAGAGTAATAATACAAGAAAATAATGGAAACATGGAAAGGAAACATTACAAATCCGGAAAACCTTGATAAATGTTCTATAAAAAAAATAAACTTAACCTTTACCCAAAAAATATAGTAAAATTATCTCTAAAACACTATTTCATCGGATTACCTTTCAATACCAAGATTATCTATATTAATCATCTAATTTTACCAAAATTAAACAACCCTTTATACCATGAACCATAATTCCCAAAACATCAAATCATATAAAATTAATAAGGATTATATATATAAGGCCCCGACCTTATAACATTACTTCATATTGAATTACATTGAATATTTCACATTGAGGATCTTTTTAGGTTTAGAGTTTTAGAGAATTAGGTCATAACTATTACATCTCAAAGATTACAAAGTAGACACATCTATATACCTTCTATCTTTTCCACAAAATAAAAACTCTTGA
The DNA here is from genome assembly GCA_963277665.1 of Viscum album. Taxonomy (NCBI): domain Eukaryota; kingdom Viridiplantae; phylum Streptophyta; class Magnoliopsida; order Santalales; family Viscaceae; genus Viscum; species Viscum album. The sequence continues at coordinate 1,427,065,795 of OY728122.1, read as the reverse complement.
ACAAAAGAGTCATGTCTAGTTCCTTGTTTTAGATAGCCTGGCATTTCCTTGATCCTATCCTTGACCCTATTCAACTTTATGTCCTGTGAAAACGTTTCAAAAACTTGGGATGAGCATAAAAATCTCAGTAAGTGTTATAACAGTATGGATCGAAAACATCAGTCCATGTATACATAAGAATCAATGAAATCATACTTTACTCATAAAACATAAGCAATTTAACATACCTCATGAAATCATAAGATTTATGCACAACTCAATAGAAATAATAAGGCATAAAGGTAACTTGAGGCATTCATAAAATTCTTACGTAGGGAGTAACCCTCATGGTTACGTTTGGAATACCCATCACAGTATATTCCGTAAATATCTTCGGAGAAACCTTAACGTTTAACTCCTTCGCGTTACCCAATGCATTGGAGAGCTATATTGGGCTCACCCGCCCTTAGTTTATCATGGAGCCACCCATCTTCATAAACAATTCCCAAGAACCATAATATAATCATAGCACATAAATTAATCATAAAGGAAATATAACATTCCCACATTTCAATAACAATATAACATTTTACGACATTGAAATAATGAATCCATTCTAAAAACCATTTTCAAAACAATTTAAAACATTTAATAAAGAGATCTTTGAATCAAAGTGTCCCATACCAGTTTGAAGCTTTTAACATTTTAAACCATTAATATCCATATAAATAAATCCTTAAAACCATTTTCAAAACTTGGATATTAATGAGAAATATTTATAAGAATAAATCATTAAAACATTTAAAACGATATTTTAGTTAAAGGGTTTTTAACAAAATGAGAGACACTTGAATACAATAATTGAGGGAAAACACTTAATTAGAACATTATAATATCATGAGAATAAAGTAATTAATGATATAATATTCCAAAGGACAGTATATACACTATATAAGAATGAATTGGTGCATAACAACAATAAAGTATCAATAGAAATGTAAAATGAGATGAAATCCCCTTTAAAGAAGGTATCCTTAAATTAAGTTTAAATTAATCTCATAATTATGTGTGAAAAATATAAATACACCCAATATAAGTGGATATTAATTGTATAACAATCAAAGGTCATTCACACATATTCAAAGTACGACATATTCAATAACTACATGTTGAACCCAAAGAAATCGAAATTGGGTTAAGAAGTTCCCTTGGTAAAATTCGACAGCCCAACGATGTCACTTTAAAATTCAGAAAATGAGTTGATGAGAGATAAAAAGGGTATATCATCACTTGGAAATAAAATTTACATCAATAAGGATATATAAGAATGTATCCCAACATTACAATATTTAAATTAAAAGACCCAACAAAATAAGTCTTTTAAAAAGAGGAGGGTGAAAATTTCCCTTACCGACTTGGGTATCTTTCGAAGCATACACCCCATGAAAGAAAGAAAATACAACATTGATGTAAATAATCATAAAAGAAATTATATTACACAAAGAGTAGAATAATGGGTAGTACATATAGCACTCAAAGTAAATGGTGGAAAATGTAGCTTAAATCTCATGGGAATAAAAGTGAGATGAAAAATCCCTTACGAAAACTCGGCAGCCTAACGGCGCCACTTAAAACTTCCAAAATTGGATTGATGAGATCAAATAGGGTCTCTCATCATATTAAAATAAAATGTACAAAAATAGGAATATAAAAGAACATCCCCCAACATAACAAAGAGGAGATTAAAAGAAGTGACATAAAGGAGAGTACTTAAAAAGAAAGAGAGGTTGGATCTCTTACAAAAATTCGGCAGCCTAACAGCGCCAATCAAACCATCTAAAATGGATTGGTGAGAGAAAATAGGGTCTCTCATCATACGAACATAAAAATTATAGTAAGTTTAATATAAAATAACATCCCAATCATAAGAAATATGAGCTTAAAATTAATGACATAAAAGAGTGTACTTAAAAAGAAAGAGAGGGGTAGGTTCCCTTATGAAAATTAGGCAGTCTAACGACGCCACATAAAAATTCTAAAAAAAGAATTGATGAGTGAAAGAGGGGGTATCTCATAATATAAAAATAAAAATTACAGTATGTTTAATATAAAAGAACATCCTCCAACAGAAGAACATGGAGATTAAATGAAATGACATAAAAGAGGGTACTTGAAAAGAAAGAGAGAGGTCAGATCCCTTACCTCAAGTACGACTTGTCTTGTTCGTTTATTTATATTCCTGAATAATAAAATTTGGTCAATTTATAATTTCTTATGTTACTAATTTAAATATTATTATTCATTTGATATCACATATTATAATTTTATAATAATTGGTTAATAATGTGAGTTCATATCAGACGTTTTTGTTGATGTTTGGTACATGAGTCAAAAATGAACATGTTTGAAAATAATTGTCCATGTAGTTGTAAGTAAATCATCTACAGAATAGTATTAATGATTTAAATATATTATATATCCAGTACATATTAGTTTTATACTATTCCATAACATTTTGAGACAAAAAGAAATGAAAAGCACCGTTCATGCAGACGGTAGGCCGTACGTACGCATGGACGCTACTTTCATTTCTTTGACATATTAATGGAATTAAAAATAATTGAGAGATATATATATTATAGTTAAAGTATAATATATATGTTATATAGGTAAAATAAGTGCATTAATTTCATTCTTTATACATTCCATGTATTGCATGAACGAGTCACATCACTTGAGGTGGTGGTAGTCCACACTTCCTCGTATGAAATTATCGCATTTGCACAACATGAAAAGAATAAAGGCATGTTTTAAATATAAAATTCATAAGCATATAGAAAACATAAATAAAATATATATCATATATAAAATATATTTACATCATAATTTCCACCATGAAAGGTGTTAAGAGAATATTGAACAATCATCGTTTCGTGAGGCAGAAATTTGCCATCCACAGAAACAGTATGTTCTTTAACCATTAGACGAAGGTGTATGTAAGTGTAGCTCGAATAATTCACATTAAAATATCCTAGTATATTGAGGATACTGGTGTTGTTACAAAATAAAGGAATAAAAAGAGTTTAGAGGGTTGGAGAAGCAAAATAAAACAAAAGAACACAAGGGAAGACATTACCTTTAAATCCGGTAACTCTTTTTCATTTGAGCTCAAAGGCTTCCTTGGAAAGGATTCTGCTCAAAGGTGGGGATTCAATGATGAATATAGGGGTTTTTAGAGATGAAATGGGCAGGGGTTTTCCGAGACAAAGGCTTGAGAGGTGTGGGTAAGGAGGTAGAGGAGGGGGCCTTTTATAAGAGGAGAGGATGGGCACTCTTGGAAAGTCAAACAAAGTTACATTATTTTCAAATGAGTTTAGACTTTTAATGGTCCCACATTGATATATTTACAGGATAAGGTTATAAGGGTTCTAAATACACCCATAAAATAGGTTTTTGACATGTGTAGGTCTTATATTTTACATTATCTTTTCATTTTATTTAAATCGTTAAATAATGAGGTAATCACTGCATTATCATTATGTCATAAATAATTTAATTTATTTAAGGTCTAAAAATTATAAAAAAATACTATGATGTAGGAAATATTTTTATATTTCCAATGACTATGTATAGTAAAAAATATGACTTGTATAACCCCATGCAAAAATTGTTTTAGTAAAATAATACATGTTTGTGTCATTTTTACTTTTACTTTAAATAAAAGGCATTAATGTCATTATCTTACCCAAGTGGCTCCATGGGGTCCCACAAATCTACCCATGGGTTTTAATGGTTTTCCATGACTCATAAAATAGTGTTAGGACAAGTTTCAAGATATTTTCATTTTATTATAAAATCATTTTTACCTTAAAGCACACTAATTACCATTAATCGCGATTAATAAAACTTAAAAGTTACTATTCACCTAAGATTATTTTAATATCATTGAACCACATTTTACTTCCTAATTAAAAAAATGTTTGTTGAATTTTTGAAAATCAAATCAAAGAAGTGGTAATGTTTCATTTAAACGAAAAATCAGTTTTTTTAATTACCACTTAGTGGTTTCACTATTCATCAAAAATTGAAGTTTTTCAGAAAAATACCAAAAATTAACCCTAAGCTATATTTGATAATCCGAATTCAAAAATTATGTATATTTTAAAAAATTAAAAACATATTAGTTTCATTAATTAATTTAATAATTAATTCTCGCTTTCAAAACAGATAGCGTGTTTTTAAGAAATAATATCTATTAAAAGATTAACACTAGTTTAAGTCCAATTTCAAAGTGAAATTATTTACAATGACCACCATTGGATTAAATGGTAAAAATATATTCTAAATACACTTTAATCTCAATTAATAATATAATATATCCATATAAATAAATCATATTAAAAGGAGGTTTTGAATTAAAATGCAACATTTTCACTTAAAAATGATCTTTATCGGAGAAATAACAAAAATTTACACAGAGTAAATTTTGATGTCCTGATTCTAAAGAAGGATTTTATTTTGTCAAATAAAACATATAAAATTTTCAAAATTATATTTAAAAAGGGTTCTCCATAAAAAGGCGGTTAATTGACTTTTTAATGAATATTAGAATATTTTTTCTTAAAATTGGATTCATTTTCATTTTACGCCTCTAACATTTATTGGATAAAAGTAAAAATATTTGACAAACATATATAATAATATTGTATTTAGTTCCATTCTTTCCCTCCATTACAATATCTAGGAATTAACTACCATTTAAGATAATATTATTTTATTATTAGAGTGCATCGTAAGATTTCAAAGGAACTCGTTGTCGTGTATTGGGTACACCATCGAGCATAGCGTCCCCTTTAAAGTAATATTAAAATTTTATTTGAAAATTTTGATAAACATTAGAATGTAATATTATTTATTTACCTGGGATGTTACAATATATACCTTAATCATTTATTCATACTTGAACCTAATACATTTCTCCCAATATATCATTAATCACATTAATATCCAATCAAATAAGACTTCAAAATTCCATCAATGACATTATATTTATGATCATCCTCCACCATAAAAACCTCTGATGATATCATAACTATTATATTATAGTCACCCAATATCATACTAACATCTAAAGTTATCTAAAACCTTCTCTAATACCAACAATAATATCCTGGTCTTATAAACTTCATAATTATTTTTTATAAAATAATGCAACAATTACATTTATAAATACATATTAAGTTTATATTTTTATAGAACTCATAAAAACACTTACATAACAAAACCCATACTAAATTGACATTTTTATTAAAAAACTCGTGATGTAATAAACATGCATTAACCAAGAATAAAAATTCATATCTAGAACATTAACATAGTTTTCAACATGTCCCAAACAATTATAAACACATGATACCCATTAGTGACAAAATATATAATACTCCTATTTATTACATAGGGAATGGAAACATAAGAATAGATAATATCAAATAGTAAGAAGGGTTAACATATGTGATAATGATAAAGATTATAAGTCAGAAAAATATGAATATATGGGTATGAGAATATAATCATAGTGCATTGAATAACTACAAGGATATAATACCTAATAAAAATTGGATTATAAATCATGAATATGGACATAAAGATTTGGGTATAAAATAAGGCATGAGTCATGAGAGTGTATAAACATGAGTCAATAATTATAAGCCATGAGAAAATAACATAAGTATATTGTATAACATATGAATATAGATCAATAATAAGAATAGAGGTCATAACATATGTCAAGGTTAATAACTTTGATATTCATTTCCTAATGGACTAAGCTATCCACCCATATAAAACATACTATACTTGGGATAACAAGTTATATCGCCTAAGTCTTTGAACTTAGGCTAATCACCTATGCCCCATATCGACCTCTTGAGATTTAAAATTTTATACAATTAATTGGTCGGATATACTTGACTCACACAACATATAATGATAAAAAAATATATGAGTTCCACATGAACTGGTAATGATTCATAATTTTATTAGATCATATTCAACCCATGAGAAATAAATAGGTTTCCCAATTATTTTGAGTAAATTTGATCATAACACATCCATCAAATGAAGGTGGATCATTTCATTATAGCATATTCCCAATAAATAGCAATAAATATTAAACAATGTTGGAATAGATGAATTGTTTTTATAATATAATTAAAAAATTATATTGATAAGTAAGAAGAAATGTCCTTTATATTTTGATACCTTTTATTTTGATAGAAAATAATTTTTTAAAAAATAAATAGAAAATAATTCTAAAAACTGTGAAAACATTGAGAATAATAATCTTAAATAAAATTTAATAGGATTTTGGGAAAATTATTCCATTTTGTAAGACTTAAAAATGATCTTTTCCTTATTTTTTAATAAAAGTCAACTACAACAAAAAAACCCATGAAAAAAAACATTAAATAGAGATTCATTTAATTATTTTGTAAATAAATTAAAGAACTATAGAAAATTAAATTAATAAATTATATAAGTATAATTAAGTACATTAATAAACAATATATATAGTTGGAAATGTAGGGTAAATAATCTTGACTGAGAAGAAGTGGAAAATTCAGTTCCACATAAATGCATACTTTCAGTTAAATTATAAATGAAAAGGAAGTGAAATGGTAGGAAGACATGTAAAACATATTGATAACTATAGGAGAATAAAATATATGGGGTTTGAGATAGAAATACTAAACAATTTATCCAAATGGAGACTTAACCTAAAAAACACCGATTTCAAAGTGATGTTGGAAAATAAACCCTTATTTCTTTGGAATCCATTAATTCAAATGCCCTTTAATGATAGAATTTGAAATGGAACATTAAATACCATGAATAAAAACATTATCATGATAAAATATTTCTAATTTGTAGTATATTCACTATATAAATGAAAACATGAGTATAATTTGAAACAAGTCCCAAATAAAGAAAATCTCAGTCGAGAAACCCTTACAAAGATCATAACATTTGAAATAAGAATTTATAAATACAAAGATTACTTAAAATAATATATATCTACATAAAAAATTGTAAATAAAACATTAAACAATCATGGGTTGTAATTATCATATTGTTATAATAACATAGTCAATTATGAAAGGATATAACTCAATGAAAGGAAATTGAGTTAAGAATCCCCTTACCACAAGTACCGAATCACCTCGTATGTCCTCCAAAACCTTGAATAATAAAATTATATAAACTATTTAACTGATTTTAAATATTTATCAATTTTATTAGTTTATTATAATTCATTTTAATTTAATTATAATCATATTTCGTTCAGTTACTAAATTAGAATTGTTCACATTAATTGTTTTGAGGTATATTAGTTCACAATATCCTACAAAATTTTGGTGAAATTTTAATATAAGGACTATGCCTCAAGAATTAAATATTATAGTCTTTTTGAATGATAATGAACATTTAATGATCTTTTTATTTTATATTTTTAGTGAATTAGGTCAAACTATTTACAAAGTAAACCAATATATTACAAGTGAACAATTATACTCAGTATCCATTTTTCCCACCAATGGAAACCCATTTAAAATAAAACATGTTTTCTTTTCATGAAAAATATTCACAATTTTATTCATGACCACATTATTTTTCTTAATTTTCCTTAAGTATAGTGATTTTTTTAAAATTTGGGATAAACATAAAAGGATCAGTATGGGATATAAGAGTAAGGAAAATATTAGTCTAGTGAAAGCATGAAAAATCATATAACATTTACCTTTATCTTAAATGTTCATTGTTCATATGAAATAAAACATTTCCACTTGATAAACACATATAGATTGATATAAAAGAGAATCATTAAAACCCATAGAAAGAAATTAAAACCATTTTTTGTGGCTTAGAGAATCATATTAAAAAACCCCTTTCAAAACCATTTTAATTAGAATATCAATATTAATTACTTAAACAATTATCCATTACCCAATGAATTGGAGCATAATCTAGGAACAACCATCATTTAATATATTACAGGGTCACCTGGTCCAATCAAGGGCTGCTTATGTTAAGCTGTAACGGGTTTTACTAGCTCTATATAAGCCACCCGATTTTTAATTATAATGTACCATATAGTGAAAAAAAATTTATGCTTGAATGTTTTTTATCATAAATAAATTCAAAAACTCTTTTATGCACACAACAAAATCACTTTTGGATATCAAAATACCCTTTACATCTTAAAAATTAATTTTAAAATGAAAACATTATGGAAATCATAGAGATACCATTTCTTTGAAAATAACCATGAAAATTTATACAAAAGTCATCAAATCATTTAAACATGCTGACATTAGGGAAATAAAATAAGGTAGTATATGTAAATAGAACATTATATTTTACTTTTGTAAAAATAAATATTAAAAGAAGTTTTTTTAAAAGAAATTCCCTTATATAAAACCTTATTAGTATTACTTTTACTTGATTTATAATAGTTTTATAGTTTATTATTCCTTTTATATCACTTATTTCTTTTTTATCACAATTAGTTAATTATTTAAGTTCACGTTAGATGTTTTTCCAATATTTGTTACTAAAGTCCAAAATTACTTTGGTATGATGTCTATAGTTAAAGTGGTCATTAGTCCATCTTCTCTAGAATAATAATAGTTAAATAATTATATCTTTTATACATCAATAATAAATTTAAATCTATTAATTAACTATGGTTATGAAAAATTAATTTCATTACAATCATGGAGACATTATTCCATGCGTAAGAATGAGCAACTTTTTCATTTTTCAATGATCATTATAGAAAGATAGAAAGTTTCATTTTACATTTAAAAAATTTTCATAATATAAATAATATGATATTAATTAGTTTAATAAAATTATATATATAATCCATGTGATATGGTGATGAAAAACATATCACATCGCTTCGTGGAGGTGATAATTCACAGTTATGCATGAATTAAATTATCCTTTTTCTGTGCATGGAAAGATGAGAACTTGAATGAAATATTTTCTTTTGAAAAAGTTTAATATTTCTTGAATATAATATATAAAAATAAATTCCATCATTATAACTATCCTTGAGATATAGTGATGTAAATTGAATTATAATGGTTCTTGAGGCGAAAGTCTCCCTTACACACGGCAAATGAATTATTTTCACATTTCATAGAAGTGGAGATGGATATGTGTAATTAAATAAAAATAATTATATATAATTGTTTTTTAGAAATATTAATTATTATTTTATCATGGTTTAATATGATTTTATGGTGTTTTATAGAGGAAATAAAACATAAATACTTGATAAAAAAGGATAAAACTTCTTTAGAAAATCCCATTTTCTTAACACCTTAAGTCTATTAAGGTTGGTGTTATTCCTATAATAATAACTCTATAACGAGTTTAGGGATTATATTAAGGTTTTTTGGAAGGTATTTTATGAATAAAAATGGTTTTTATGTGTCAATAAATGAGAAACAGATGTGCCCTTTTATAAGATTGGGAGGGACACTCTTGAAATTTCTCAAAATAATAAATTAATATAAATTAATTTCCAATTAAAAATGGGTCTAAACATATCAGTTTATAATATAATATGCTAATGGGTTGATATAACTTCATAAAATAATAATTATATTATTATTACGGAATTTATACCCCTATCTTTTGGGTTTATCCCTTATTTAACCCCATTGATTCTTACCATTGGAACATAGATTTTTACTCTATGAGGGTTAATATAGTTTGCATAAAATTCCAAAAGAACCATAAATTGATCATTTTTGACATGTTAAACCATATAACCATCAGTTTTTCAGATTTAATATTTTTTTAAATTTTATATCATTAAATAAAAAATTATTTATTTTAAAAATACCACTAATATCAACTTTAAAACCTTTCATTACTTTAACTTTAAAAAGTATGAATACAAAAAGATAATTTTTTTAATACATCCCAAAAAAATAAAATTCATATATAAAACAATTTTATGATGATAATTATCTAATGTTATATTTAATTTTACATTTTTATTTTCATTTATTTGATTTTTTCATTAACTGAATAATTACTGCATCAACGTTGTGTCCGCATTTAAGGTATTTTCTTTCAACATAAAAAATATAAGTAAATTAAAATTATGCAGATAAATATTTTATATTTAAAATGAAAATTTATAGTCTAATTTATCATCTAGATAACTAAATATTTAAAATGTTATAATTATTAAAAAAATATGAACATGACATCTTTGAATTTTCATTAAATAAAATATTTTAAAGGTATTAATCTCATCCATGTGGCTTAAAAAGGTTATAAGTTTGATACTTGGATGATTATATTCCAAGATAACTTATAAAATAAAATTAGGTCAAGTTATAAGATTATTTTATAGTCCATACTATTTTCTTTTTATCCTAAATTTCCAAATTTACCCTTTACCAGGGAAACATAAATTACATAGGTTACTATTCATATTGGCCATAAATAAAAGAGAAATATTTACTAAATTTGGATCTTCTAAATCCAAATTTGTCATAAATCTTTCAAAATTTAAAACAGGTAAATTACATAATTTAATTTAAATTTATACTAGAAAAAATGAACAAAAAAGAGTTTTTTTTGGAAAAAGGCCATTTTTAAAATTTAAAATTTGTTAAACTAAATTCAAGTATAAAATAAATTTAAAAAAAAAATTAAAATAATTTAAAAAAAATTTGAAAATTTTAATTTAATTCCAAAGCATAATTTGACTATATAAATACTTGAAAACTATTTTTTTTATTAAAAATCAGTATTTTCAATATTCATTAAAAAAATCTATGTTGTCATAAAATTATCAAAATTTCCCCGTAGTTAAATTTTGATATTATAATTTAAAAAATGAATTTAATTTTATGAATTAACTTTTAAAAAGCTTTATAGAAATTAAATATATTATTTTTACAAAAAAACAAGAGAAATCATTTTGGAAGAAAAGGTATTTTTTGAAGAATAAAGAAACTTTTCTAAAAATTGTGTGATTATTTTCAAGGAAATTACCAAAACCTAAATATTGATTTAGACCTTAATATTTATTTCAAAAATAATTTATTCCAATTCATACACACCAATTTAATGGCTACGTTATAATAATCACATTTAAATAATAATATTTAGTTGTTCATTTAAGATCGATGTGGCATATGTTTTAAGCTATTGAACATAGTGTTTCTATTTAAAATACATGGATATTACATTCTCTCCCCCTTTGGATGTTTTATCCTTTAAATTTTGAACATGGATACTATGATTAAGTTTTGACTTTTCAAAATACCTTTATTAAAATTCCACATCGGAAAAAGGGTCATAAAACTTCTATATAAAAAGAGGTAATCAAAAGTATGAATATAACCATAGATAACACATACATTGTTTTCATGTACTTAAACATGAACATGGAAGAGAAAACTAACTATCAAGTTCTGATGGGGAGTAATAGATTATGTGGTCATTATAAAGTTAACCATCACAAAACCGTAAAGTGATAATGGGTGATAAGACCATTAATTTCTTAATAAGAAAAGTTAAAAAATAATTTTTTTTGTTAAGGACTATTTTCCTAGAGTTGAGGTATTTGTTTACCATTTTTACTAATAATACCGGGAGTTATACTTACTTGAAAATTAAAATTTCACCCTTTAATTTATTTCTACCATAAAATCATATTTTTCTCCAAATGATGAGTATTAAAGATGAATTTTTCATTCTTGAATCACTAGAATCAACTTATATAGAATCACATAATCCATAAAAATTAATGTATTTATTTATTCTATCTTGAAAGATTAACCTAAACAAACAATTTTAGTATAAGATAAATTAATTCTCTAAAAATAATAAAACATTATATGATAACAAACTAATTTGATATAAAAAATCCTATAGTTAAACCCAAAGTTCTACTTAGATCATTTTACAAATAAAAGTCCTTAAAATTACTCTAGAATTAGATTGAAACCTAATTATTATAATTATTTTATCACATAGACTTCCAAGATAGAATTTAGAATTTATCTCTATGTGACATCAATTACTCTAAAAATATCAGTCCACAATGTCTTTTCCAAATCATATACTATCCATGATATGATATTCATTTATATAAATAACCTAAATCACCATAAAGACTCAATAAAATCATATTTTCCAAAAAATAAAATGCAAATTTGTTTCCTCAAACAAAACCCCTTAATACTCGATTTACCTTAATATTATAAGATTCAAAAAACAATGAACTTATTTTGAAATAACATTAATCACTTAATCTTAAAATCGTTTTTCAATACCTTAGAAATATATTTGACAAAAAATATGTTACCAAAAAAAAACCTTTCTATATCATATTATTTAAATAAATATTTTTTTATACTGATGAGGACATTACATAGGCTAGTGGTAGGTATGAAAACCATATCATCCTTCAGTTATTGGTGCAAGCCCCATGGCCTTACCAAATGAGATAGGTTGTCACCCTACATGCGGGCTGCAATTTTTATAAAGATATATTAATAAGATCCTTATAAAATATTATAAATTTTAGAAACATCCTAAAAAATCTTCTTAATATGGTTTAACCTCAAAGGTTTATTATACCTTTCAATTTTCCTCCCAAACTGCCATAACACATAATTAACTCAAAAAATGAATTTCTCTAATAATACCATTAATCACTTTAAAATTTATTAAATTAAATCCAAAAATGTGTTTCTAAGACACTAAATAGGCCAAAAATGTGTTTCTAAGACAATAAACTTATGATCATACTGAATATTATAAACCCATGATTACATCCACAACTCTTCAGAAAAAATCTTGATCTTCAAATTTATCTAAACCATACTTTAATATAATATATAAGAGACCACCTTTAAACATTACATATTCTAGTTTTTTTGAACTATAATTCACATTTGAGGATCAATTCAGTTTATAGTTTTAGAGAATCAGGAAAAACTATTACAATGTAAGCCCATACATTATAAAGGGACACTTATATTCATTATCCATTTTCCATGAAATGAAATCATTTTAAAATAAAAAATGATTTTTTCCTGAAATATATTCACAATTTTTTTCATGAACTTGTTTTATTCTTACTCTTTCTTAAACCCTGTGATTTTTTTAAAATTTGGGTGAGCAAAAAAAGATCAGTAAGGTATATAAATGAAAAGAAATAATTATTCATGTGAAAGCATAAAAAATTATAGAGTGTTTGACTTTATCTTCAATGTTATTTAGACATATGAAATAAAAAATTTCCACTTTAATGCACACATATATTTTACTTTAATAAAATCAATAAAACACATAAAAAATATTAAAACCTATTTTGGTGACTTAAAGCATCATATTCATAAAACCCTTTTAAACCCCTTTTAATTGGAATAACCATATGGATGACTTGAAATTTTTTTACCCAATGTATTTGAGCACTATATTGGTGCAACCATCACTTAAGATATTATGGGCTAACCCAATTCTATATGGTCCACCCCATTTTAAGTTGTAACGTGCTCACTTGATGCTTTTTGGGACACCTAAGGTTAAGTTGTAATGAGATTTATTCATGATATATGGGGCACCCAATGTTTAGTGATTAAGTACCATATAATGAATACATTTTTTTATCCTTAATTTTTTTTCAAAAATAATTTCAAAAAAATTTTCAACTCATAATTAAATCACTTTTGGATATCAAAATAACCTTTCCTTTTTAAAAACGAATTTTTAAAATTGAAACACTGCACATATCATGAAAAAACCATTTTATTTTAATACAACCTTGAAATTTTATAAAATATGAATAAAATAATTAAATCATCATGAAAGTGGGAAAATCCTCTCATGTTGTATACATAAAAAACATTATTTTTTAATTTTTTAAAAAGAAACAGTAAAATAAATTTTTTCAAATGAAAGTCCCCAATTTAAAACATTAAAAAGATTCCTTTCAGAATTTTTTTGAGAGAAATTATAAAATTACCTTTTAATAACATTAATTTCCCTGAATTTATAAAAAAAATAATTTAAAAAACATTATCATGAAAGATAATTATTTATAAAATAAAACTTTAAAGAATTTAAAATGTGTTTTTAGTTTAATAGTCTCTTACCTTGAGTTTTTTTGTCATGTATGTCCTTTATGTTTTGTATAAAAAAATTATGTAAATTATGTAGTTGATTAATATCCTTTTTTTAATATCTATTGTTCCTTTTATATCACTTATTATCATGTTACAATAATTACTTAATTATTTAACTTCACATAAGACGTTTTGGTGATATTCGATACTTGATTCCAAAATAACATTGGTATAAAATCTATAGTAAAAGTGGTCATCTGTCCATAATATATAGAATAATAATAATGAAATAATTTTCAATTTTATACATCAATCATACTTTTAAATCCATTCATTAAATATGGTCATGCAAAATGAACTATGTTACAATCCTAAAGATGTCAGACCAAACATACGCATGAGCAACATTTCCATTTTTCAATGATCATTATGGAAAGCAAGTAAGAATAATTTTTTATTTAAATAATTATAATAATAAAATTAATATCATATTAATCCTTAAATATAATTTCATATATGATCCATGTGATGTGGTGATGAAAAATGAGTCAAATGGTTTCATGGAGGTGATAATTCACACGTATATATGAACACAGTTATCAAATTTTTGTGCATGGAAAGGAAAGAATTTAAATGATATATTATATTTTAATAATTATAAATATCTAATTAATATAATATATAGACATTAATTCCATAATTATAACTAGTCTTGGGAGACAATGATGAAAAAAAATTACAACATTTCGTGAGGTGGTAGTCCTACGTACACACGAACAATGAATTATTTTCCCATTTAATGAAAGAATATATGGATATGGGTCATTGAAAAAACATAATAAAATCTAATTTTATTTATGATTCTATATTTATTATTTTATCATGGATGAATATGATTTTATGGAGTTGGAAAAAATAAATAAAACTGAAATACTTGATTAAAAAGATACATCTTCTTCATAAAATCTCCCTTTTTATCACCTTAAGTTGAATAAGGTTGGTGTTATTATAAAAATGAAAACTATAGAATGAGGGTATAGATCATAATAAGGTGTTCGGGCAGGTATTTTGGGAGCCAAAATGGTTTTGAAGTGTGAAGAAATGTGAAGAATATGTTCCCTTTTAGAAGAGAGGGGAGGAGCACAGTTAACATTTATAAAAAATATTGAATTTATATTAATATATTTTCTATTACAAAAAAATAAAAACTTGTTAATTTAGAATATAATATGATTATTGGTATAAATAACTTCACCCAATAGAAACTGGATATTTTTTGACTAAATGAATAGCCTTATATTTTGGTTTTAACCCTTATTTAACACCGTTAATTCATACCATGACAATATGATTTTTTACTCTTTGAGTGTTAATATAGTTATTATAAAATTAAAAAGCACTATATATAGATAATGGATGAAATTTTAGACCTTATAACAAAATTGTTTCTGAAATTTATTTTTTTAGTAATTTTATATCATTTAATAAAATATTTTTCATTTTAAAATATCATTAATTTCCAAATTGACACTGTTCATTACTTTGAATTTTTAAAATATCCATAAAACTAATTAATTTAGAAAAAATATATTTTAATACATCCCTATAATTTAAAATTAGTCTATTAAATTTTTGTATGACAATAATTATCTAAATTTATATTTATTTTAATATTTTTAATAAAATTTATTGGATTT
Organism: Viscum album; assembly: GCA_963277665.1. Classification (NCBI taxonomy): domain Eukaryota; kingdom Viridiplantae; phylum Streptophyta; class Magnoliopsida; order Santalales; family Viscaceae; genus Viscum; species Viscum album. The sequence goes on along the minus strand of OY728122.1, from coordinate 1,427,049,954 downwards.
TTTTAATTGAATAATTACTACATCTATGTTGTGTCAGAATTTATGGCAAATTTACCATCACTAAAAATTATAAACAAATTACCATGATGTAGATAAATATTTTATAATTAAAATTTATATTTTTAGTAGAATTTTCCATCAATATCACTCTACAATAAAAATGATATTGTTATTAAAAATATGAGTATGACATCTTTGACTTTTCTTTAAATAATATATTAGAATTTTCAAACATAAATAAATGTGGCATAAAAAGGTATCAATTTAAATACTTTTATTATTATTTTTGAATATAACTATTGAAATAAAATTGGGATAATTTTTTGATTCATTTTATAGTCCTTATTATTTTCTTTTTAACTTATATTACCAAATTTACCTTTTACCGTGATAATAAAAACTATCAAGGTTACTATTAATATTAGACAAAAATAAAAGGGAAATATTTTAGAAATTTTGACCACTTGGATCCAAATATAAAAACCATTTTTCAAAATTTAAAGCATATATTTTTTTGAATTTAATTTAAATTGAAACTAGTAAAACACAACAAAAAACAATTTTTTTTTGAAAAAAAATCTATTTTAAAATTAAAAAGGTTTTTATAATGAATTAAAGTATATAATACATTTGATAAACCACACTATGATTAATTAAAACTAAAATTAAATAATTAAAAATAAATTCCAAAAAATAATTTTTGGTAGTAAATACTTTAAAAATATACATTTTAATAAAAATCTGTATTTTACACTATTCATTGAAGAATCAATCTTTTCTGAAAATTATCATACTTTAAAAAATAAAAAATTTTGATATATTGATTTAAGAAATTAATTTCATTTTAAAAAATAAATTTTCTAAAAGTGTTGGTAATTAATTATATTATTTTTACATCAAAATCAATAAAAATCATTTTTGTAGAAAATGTATTTTTTAAAGATTAAAATGGCTTTTCTAAAAATTATGTGATTATTTTCTAATAACATACCAAAAAATTAATATTTTTTAGAGAATTATATTTATTTAAAATACAATTTATTCATAGATTCATACACACTAATTAAATAGCGACATTATAATTATCACATCTAAATAATAAAATTTAGTTGTTCGTTTAAGTTAGATATGGGGTATCTCGTATGGTATGTAACATATTTTTTCCTTTTAAAATATAAAGATGTTACCTTTAATGTTAAAATTTCATCTTAAAATGTATCCATAATCTCAGTAACTATAATATTATAATATATGTATAATTTCAAAGTCATGTAAGTTCAATATGTCATGAAATAGTTACCATTCCGAAAATATTCCTTGATAAGCCTTTTTTTATTATTAAAATGATTAGGACTCTCAACTTTTATTTTCATTATTATGTTGGATATTTTTCAATTGAAAAATTATAATCAAGAAATTTATTAAAAATTTATTTTATATTCAATCACTAAATGAATATATAAAAATACCCATAAATAATGTAAGTTCATGAAAACATCATCATTCACTTAGGTTGTGTAAAACCACTTGTGTGAGCAATATTTTTCAAAAAATGTTTAAATAAATTGTAAGCCAAATAAAAGTTTTAATTTAATAAAAAATTATACTTTAAGTGAAAAGATATTTTAGGTTTACTTTTAAATATTACTCTTCTTATTTAAAATAGTATATATATAATTCAAATAAAAAAATAATTTTTGAAAAACTTATATTTAGATAAAGTCAGATCTTAGGAAAAGTGTTTTGTTAGAGTCAATGGATGATATATCATCATTTATGGATCCAAAATATGCCAATACCATGGGAATATTATTATTGAATAAAAATAATAGGGGTTTTAATTGATATTTAAGGTAATGAATCATAAATAATAATGGTTAAAGAGAATTGGGAACCCCTACATTTCCTATTGAATAACCTTATTCAGATTGAGTATAAGGCCTTTGGGGAAAATAATTTTGGAAAGTAAAGGAAATGATAAACATTGAAATAGATGTTTATAGGGTGATTTTGGGATGAATATGGGGAGAAAAACTAGTGCTATTTGTTTTTTTTTAAATTTTTTAATTAGTCTCATTTGATAGTCACAATTCGATGGAATTTGGGTAAATATTTGATATTTTAGGCACCCGAATATAATTTTTAAATTAAAAGTGGTTATTAAAGGGAAAATATATGATATAATAGAATATTACCCATCAAAATTGACTCAATATAATGTTTTAGGATTTTTATTTAATTTATAAATCATTTTCAATATTAAATTCCCATTAAAGTATTTTTATGGTAATTCTCATAATTTGACTTTAAAAATTTCGAGATAACAATAAAATTCAGGTTTAAATATTTCAATAATTTCTTAACTATTATTATTATCCCTAAAAATCATGAGAAACCATAATTTATCCCTATATTATAATTTTTAATCATTTCAAAACCATTTATTTTTTTGTCCTCCCTACACATGTGTAAGATCAACGTTGCATATTTGTTTTGTATAATTATCCTTATAATTAATCCAAAAAATAAATTAATAAAATAAATATAATAAATTATAATGTAATATAACTATATAAAACCATTCATAATATTATTTATTCTCATTTAAATTAACATAATATTTTTAGGATAAAAATATAGACTTTTCTTTCCTCGCACATGCATTAAGTAATAATTTGGATAATTAACTTGTTATAAAATTTTAATATTAATAAATATAAATCAAAATAAATAGTTAATAAAATTATTTATCCTATAATCTTGTAATATACATATCCCATATTATATAATTCAAAAAAGCACCAAATGTTTCTTTTCCAATGTTCCGCAGGCACTGTGTCCACAACAGTAAATGTTTTCATATTTGTCACGACATAAGATTTTATTCATAGTAAATGGATAATTTTTTTATCATATTCATATCATATTAACATATATGTAATGTTAAATAATTTTAATAAAATTTGATGCTAAATTTCATTCATGATTATATCATAAAAGTTACAGTATTCATACAAACTGTTTTTCTTAAACATTCAAAAAAAAATCAACAATCATATAATTTTTGTAAAAATTTACCCTAAGATAGTTCTAACCATGATGATACCGAAAGATAAGTAAATTTTATAAAAAGAAAATTTCTAAAATTTTAAATATTACTTTTAAATAAGACCATACAATACATGAAAGAATAATTTATTTTGAAGAAAAACTATTCTTTTATCCAATAAAAAATCATATACCAGTTTCATACCTAGAGAAAATTATTTATAATAAAAATAAAAATATATCAAAATCCATATAATTGGAAAAAATTACCAATTACTAAATTTCCAAAAATTAAATAATTCTTTAGATAGATATAAAGACAAATCTTGTTAAGGAAACATTCATATCATTTAAATTCACCATATTTTATATCATGAGTAAACACAATAATTTTTAATGTATAATTGGTATATAATTGATTATATAATATATTTTGAAACATTATATAAACACACACACACACACACACACACACATATATATATATATATATACATTTGTAATGTAAATATATACAAATTCATAATCATGAATATCAATAAACAATAAACGAAATATATTATAAAAAATACTAAAGTTATTATAGCCAAATCATGAGTGTGAGGAAATTTTTTTCTATTAATGGATAAATATGTTGAGTTGGGATCTTAATATAATAATTTTCATATAGTTATTGAACTTTCATTCCATATAGAAATGAAAGTCTCAAACTCTAGCCACACCTCTATTGCTTGGGCACCAAGATACACTATCAAACCCATGCAGCTTTAGTCATTGTAATGCACGCAACACCTCCACACTATTGGTATACTCATCCAAACTAGTGTAAAAGACCATCCAATTATAAGAAAGATACTTTGTTAGTTAAAAAGGTAAAAACTACCTCTGATCATAGGGAAATAATATATATCAACTAGGTCTCGAAAACAACATCTCATTATTTACTAATTGGTGTAGATAGGATTAAAAATAGGAATATTATCACCATTAAGAAACCTATACACACAATTATTTTATCTATGGGTGGAAACCATCATTTGATAGGTCGAATATACACAAGTAAGTGTAGATTTGGATGAGTTGGAGCATAAAATGATTGAATGTTCATAACTGAACACTATTTGATGCATGAATAACTTGATTGTACAATAAAATAATTTATAAGATATTTTGGTTGAATATTATGTTGTAAGAGTTCTAGTGATAGTATGTGTTGGACACCACACATAAACTATTCTTCATGGTTTGGTAAATGAACTAAAGACCCCTTTAACATTATTTCAATAAATTCCCAAATTAGTCCCAGCATGGATACCAAATCCAAACTCCATACCTTTAAAAAAATGACCATGAGACTACTATGACATAGTCTGACCCACCAGGGACCCACCCTCACTGGTGGTAAGATGAGATTTCCTCCCCATTCCCCATTCGAGTAGGTTGGGGGTTATTGATGAGAACTAAGTTTTCATTTACCACAAGATATGAGGCCATATCCTATGTCATCCTATAATATACAAACATATATCCAATGTAAAAAGTGCCCAAAATCACCAAAACATGTATATATATATATGTATGTATATGTATAAATAACCAAACTATATACTACACATTTATAAAATATCAGATAGAAAACAATAATACCTAATAAAATATCATAGGAGATGTTTTTCTAAAAATCATTATAGCCTCATATATATAGGATTCTATAAAGATCCACCTCATTATGAATACTCATGGGCTGATATTTAGACACAATGATAACTACCAGCTTTACAAACATCCATGATATACTATTAATTATAAAGATTCTATAGGAATCAGATCAAAAGAAGGCGGACCAACATTATGACTAAAAAAGCCATATTTAAACCATGGATTAACTACAACAACACAACACATGTGGGCACAAGGATGATATAGGGGAGAGTATAAACACACTAATTAAGACACTTGAAAACTATAAAGGAAAGGAAAAGATAAAATCATCTTAAAACCTTTAATATGACATATTATCGAGGAAGTGGACCAGAAAATAACCATATATTATAAACTACTAGAATTCATAGGGATGAAAAATAAGCCTTGTTCATATCATTTTTAATCCATAAAGTTTTATAACTCATGAGTAAATAGGGATTTATAAGGAACAAAATATGATATAAATTCTGAAGTCATTATCCTAGTGGTATGATTTATTTAAAATGAATCTAAGGTGTTCATGTGGAGTTACAAGTCTCAAAATAATCAATATTCTAAATATATTTTACTCCCACACCACTATTGGGAACCCTAAATGAGGTACCCTCTCTTTTATAATAAAAACATGTCAATTGAGGAAATACCACACTATTATATCAAATATATTAGTGTACCGATCAAGAAAACCATATAGGAACCCATCCCTTTTTGGAGACTTGTCCCTGATCAAGGGTGTACTGGCCCCTACTATCAAAACTACCCATATAGGTTATTAAGGAGATAACCCATAATTTAAGAGAAATTATCATTTCTCATAGTCATGCATAAGTCAAGTCAACCCATAGCTCTAGTAATATAAACTACCAAATCTAGTAATCTATACAACCTAACCAGAATTATAAATGGGAACCATACCTCCCTATAATACATCTCATTTGAGGGATTAATGACCCCAATGGTGGATTTGGAACCCTGGATGATCTCTTAGATGGGGGTAATACTAACCCTAAGAATAAAGGGTTGCATGCCCTGAGTATGTATAGGGGATACTAGGAACTATTTGTAAAATAACACATATATAGAGGATCACACACCCTAGGTATGTGAGGAAATACCTCACCCAACCTATAGGATGAGATAAAGGAACCTTACCCAAATTAAATAGGGTAGATAGTTGAAATTATCTGTAAAAACCCATAGATTGAAGATACTATAACCTAGGTATGTGGGGGGAATACGTAGACCTATCTGTATAATAAGAATATTATGATTGTCATACCAAAACCCCATTATCAACCATAAGGATATAAATTAAAAATTTCATTATCTTCCCTTGAAAAAAATATTTTAGGGATAAAAAACTACCTATTGAAATATATGTATAAAAATAAATAGGATAAAATATTTATTTTCACAATATTAGCAACCAGTGATATTTTTTAAAAAAACACCACTTAGGTAGAAAACAAGCCACATGGTGGCCTCCAAATGCCCCATGTGTCTCGATGAGGTGAGGAATCATGCAGATGAGGTGATATCATTCCTTAGTCATGTCCTTAACATTTAGGCAAGTGAACCCACATGTTAAATAATGAGATTACTTGGGCAGTCCATGCAGGCTGGAACCAATGCGCCCCACCTGACTCATTTTTCAAGCCGAATATCCTTTTAGGCCTTATGCCACCTAGAATAATAGGGTTGGGGTGGTTGGAATACCTACCTATGACATTGTAGTAATACCACCATTAGATCGTATAGGTATTATATGACTAAGGGAGATGACAATTCCTCCTAGGCATCCCCTCACCCCTAGTACAAAATTGTCCTTTAACATTGCTAGAAATGGCCTTTTTCAGCACTAGAAAAGTGTTGTCTACCTAAGCTTTTTTAAAATCCCAAGTCTTTTAGCAATGCAAAAAACAGGCTGATAAAAAGACCTTTATCAACACTTATAGAAGCACTAATAAATTGTACCTTTATCAGTATATTTAATAGATCTATTAAATGTGTACTTTATATGCACTTTTAAAAGTGATGATAAAGGGTCATACTGTAGTGTCGTGAAATAACACACTGTAACACAAGTATAATGTACTATATTAGCACACTAAAGAACCAGAAACACAACGGATGTCAACAAAAACTTGTCTCAATAAAAAATTTAAATGAAATTAAACATACAACACATATATAAGAAAAAAAAACTATATTACAGACATTTAAAACATTGGTTTATAGAATTACATAAATACAATTTATTACATATATTCCGAAAAATAAATTCTCCTTTGCCTTTTAATCCTAACCTCAACTCATGATATTTTTAAAAAACCACCCATGCTCAAGGAAAATAATACACATTTATAAGAAAATGAATCTTATGTTAGTAATAATATAAATAAATTAATTAATAGAAAGTGTTAATTTTACTAAAAATGATGTCAATTTTAAATAAAAATATGCACTTGGGGTCATACTGGTCACACCATGTATCAATTTGAGGATTGGTTGATTCCAACACATCTCAACTTACTTTTGGATAATTTTCTTGAAGTATCAAAATAATTTTAATGTTTTTTATTAGTTTTGAGTACATTAGTTGTATTTTTTTTACTAAAATGTCATTTTAAACTAGAAAGACACACTTTAATGGACACTTTTTAAATCATTTTAATAAACTAGAGATAAATTCTGAGTGCATTTGATGGTTTTTCAGTGAGTGACACTTTTTGAACTAAAATGTCGATTTTAGATAGTTAATGGACACTTTGATCCATACCAGGAAAATCATGTATCAGATTGAGGTGAGGCTGATTCATAAAAATCTCAAAGGACATATAAATAATTTTTATAAAGTTTCAAAATATTCCAAAGGCATTTTCTGAGTTTTGAGTAGGTCAGTTGTCCATATTACTAAAATTGATGTTAATTTTAAATAAAAACATGCAATTTGTGTGATACCAGTCGCACTATGGGTTGGAGTGAGGTGAGACTAATTACAACATGTCTCAAATGACTTATGGATAGTATTACTAAACTATCAAAATAATATGAATTCATCTCATCAGTTTTTAGTATGTTAGTTTTTTACAATATTTCATTTTAAACTAGAAACTTGTACTTTGACTCATTCTGATCAAATTGTGTATTATTTTTATGTGAGTCCAATTAATACATGTAAAAAATGACTTATGAATCATTTTCTTTATCATGAAATCCTAAGAATGTTTGATTTGTTTTTATTTAGTGAAACTTTTTGAACTTAAATGTTTATTTTAAAAAGATAATGGATAATTCAAGTCATACTGGGTACATTTTGTATTTTATTGAGGTATGGTTGATCCATATACATAAAAAATTACTTCTAGATCATTTTCATAAAGTATCAATACAATATGAATGCATTTTACCTATTTTTAGAAGGTTATTTTCTATTTTACTAAAATTGATGTCAATTTTAAATTAAAAGATTCACATGGAGTCATACTGGTAACACCATGTGTTAGATTGAGGTGAGGATAATTACTACATGCCCCAAATGACTTATGGATCATTTTCCGAAAGTATCAATACAATATGAATGAATTTTCTCAATTTTGATTATATCACTTGTCTTTTTTACTAAAATGTCATTTTAAAATTGAAACACACACTTCAAATTATACTGGTCACATCGTGTATGAGTTTTATGTGAAAATATTCCTATATGTTAAAAATTATGTATCAATATATACCTTAAATTAGAAAAAAATTTCTTAGTTTTCATTGAGTGACAAATTTTAAAGAAAAATGTAAATTTCCAACTAATAACAGACACATTAAGTCATTTCGGGAACACTGTGTATCAGATTGAGGTGAAAATAATTCCTACACATCAAAAATGACATATGTATCCTTTTCCTAATTTATCAGTTCAATCTAAATCTTTTTTCTCAGTTTTATTTATGTCATTTGTCTATTTTACCAAAATTAATGTCAATTTTAAATAGAAATAAGTACTTGGAGTCATAACAATCACACCATGTGTTTGATTGAGGTGAGGATAATTCCTACACATCCCAAAGTATCAAAAAATATTAACTATAAATGTTTTCATGCTATAAATTGATTTTATTTATCAAAATACCAATACGACATGCGCAGCTTTGAACAAACCACCTCAAGTTGAAAAAAATAATCTATTAGTATAAGAAAAAAAATTATTATTTGAGTAATATAAAAAATAAATAAATTAAACATAAATATAAAATATTAAATTAATTTTATAGAAAATTATTTTAATATGGAAATATCAATATTACCTGTATGATTTAGTAGTGGAGGGAACTTGAAGGATTTTGATAAATGTCAACACTACATGGGTAAAAGTTTTTGAGGGAGAAGAAGTCTGTAGATATTTTGGAGAAGAAAGGAATAAAAGATGGACAGATTACCCCAACTCGAACAAAACAATCCACCTACATAAGAAAACAATTATTATGTGTATAATAGTAAAAAAAATTAAAAATTAATATGGAAAAATACATTAATTTTATGGACAATGATTTTGCTGTGAAAACATCAAGATTAACTTTTTGGTTGTGCAGAGGCAGTGTCATTGGTCTTCCAATAATGGAAATTGAGAGAACGTGAAGGAAAGTCGGAAATTAAAAACTAAATAAGAAAAATTGTTTTGAGGGAGAAGATGTATGTTGATGTTTTGGTGTAGAAATGCATGAATGATTGACAGACCACCCCAACTTGTACAAAAGAATCCACATGTATAAGAAAAAAATTATTATGTTAGTAATAATGAAAAGAAATACATTAAAAATAAATATGAAACAATACATTAATTCTATGGATACTTATTTTTCTATAAAAACATCAATATTACCTCTATGATTGATAAGATACAATATCGTTTCTCTTCTTACAAAATAAGTGGAGGGAACTTAAATGAAATTGATAAATGCGACACTGCATGAGTGCAAAGTTTTGAGGGAAAAGAATTCTGTGGAAGTTCGGGTTCAGAAAGGCATGAAAGGTGGACAGACCACCCCAACAAAAACAAAATAATCCACCTTTATAAGAAAAAAATAATTATGTGAGTAATACTAAAGGGAAATAAATTAATAATAAATAGGAAACAATACATTAACTCTATGGAAAATTATTTTACTGTGAAAATATAACAATTTCCTCTGTGATTGACTAGAGAAAGCATCAGTTCTCTTCCTAAAATTCCATGAATGATGAAATGAAATATTATAAAATAAATAAACTCTATAAAAAATAGTAAAATTAAATCAACATTCCATTATATTACTTTTTGGTAAAATATAGAAAGTATCTCATAACATTACCTTTACATCTTTCTAAAGGGTTTCCTTCATTATAGTTTGTTCCTCTGAGGTATTGGTATCATATTCATGTGCAGAAGACATTGTCCCCATGAGTAGTCAAACATTTAATTTAGATTATGATAATATAGTAGATAATATATAATATTATGAGGGAAAACATTGTATACTAAAAAGCACTTTCATATTCACATTAAACTCTCTTTTTATAGGTTTTATAGAATTTGTTCCTCTATCAAGAATGATAACCTCCTATTTGTAGTCCTCTCTAATGTATAATACACTGTAATCATTGAGAATAACATGAGGTGAATGTGATCTCAGAATGAAAGGGACAACCTCGATTGAATTTTCATCTGACCCATCATTTGTTTTAGTTACCAAAAAGAAAATCGACCAATTATTGTTTGTTGGATCAGAGACATAAAATACATGCACTTCTTGGGATTATCTTATCAACTGCTATTCATTCACCCCTTCCAAACTGAAATTCACCTTCATAAATCCCATTTCAACAACTTTCACTACGCTAATATTGTCAATTAATTTGCAATCTAAAATCATCACTTGAAATGTTGTATAATACAACTCGTATATCTGTTCGATAATGCCAAAATATGATATGTTTTCATAAAATGGATTTTTATTCTTGGAACCAGATATGTGCATCATATCATCCAAAGGTGTAACACCACTTTTTTTTCAACATAATGCAGTCATCATGTTCTTTTTTTAAAGAAAATATAAACAATGTTTTGATAAGAATAAATATAATCCATTGCTAATTTGGAAATCTAGAACAATAATTAATTGATAGATATTTTTAAACTCACCATTACATAATAAGATCTCAAAACAATTATAAATAGTTAGAAAGATATATATTCACACACAAAAATATATCTATATATGTATATATATCATTATAGAATAAACTTAAATTTATAAAAATATATGTAACTCTTACAGAAGAATATCACAACATAGTAAAATAAATACAATCCAATTATAATTTTGATAATTGAGATCCATTAAAAATAAATAAATATGTTATCATCCTTACTTAGATTTCTCTTAAAACAAAAAAACACAATTATAAGAAAAGAAACATTTAATAAAAAACCCTTACTCTAGAATAGTAAAATAGAATTTAAATAAATAAATTCTCTTAAATCAATCACATAAAATTCGATTATGTTGCCACTTCGCACCATCACCAGACTGAGAATTGGTTTTCTTAATCAATTAGATCATTCATTTAAGGTTTCAAGATCTAAATACTCTACTATTTATGAAGTGGCATAAATATATATTTAATTGGTTTATCTGTAGACTATAGGGGATTCTCTATGATTTCAAAATAGAAAAAAAAATTAAGCATGTGGAGAAATTTTCATACATATGTAGACAATGAATAAAATTGATTCAAAATGAAAATTTAAAAAGACCAAAACAGGATATACAAATAGGTGGTCAAGAAAAAAATGCATCATAAAAAAATAATTCTATTAATAATCTAAAGGCAAAATAATATGCTGACCGGACCAAAAATAATAGATGGCATTGTCGAAGAAGAAGAAAAAAAGAAAAATATAGAAAAAAATCCGAACCTACAAAGGAAAATACATACCCACCTCACTAGGTTGAAGAAAATTTGATACCCTCATATCTTGATCATGATATTTCCTTCATAAACCCTAACCCCAAGTGAAAACTGGATGCCAGATGATGTTTGATAAACTAGAGATAGTTGAGTGGGTTTTTATGATTCGAGCATTGATTCACCGAGGAGGAGCACCGAAAATGGGTAGCTTTTGTGGAAAGCTTCCATATCATGAAAGGATCACAACTGGTTAGGGTTTTTAGATATACTAGGAAACTTTTATCAACACTTCAAAAAAGTGATGATAAAGAGTCCTTTTATTTGCGCTTAATTAATAAGCGTTGATAAAAGGCATATTTATCAATGATTTTTTTGCATTTATAAAAATAAGAATTTATCAATTTTAAATTTTTAGTTCTTATAAACAATGATTTTATTAGTTTTTTAACACTGATAAGGCCTCATCTTTATCATGCTAAAAAAGAGCTAATAAAGACGCCTTTTATGAGCGCTTATTACATAAGCACTAACAACAGATTCATAATTATAATTATAAACAAAATTTTTTGTAAATATATATATATACTTAATAAATACATCTGAATATATATATAGTAATCATATTTATTATTTCAATTTATTTATTCTAAATTTTTTAATTATTTTAATATATAATTATTTATTTATAATTATATAAATATTTAAAAATAATAATATTTATATCATTATATATTTATATAATTATATAGATATATATTTACATAATATATATACATTTAAAAATAGTAACTATATTCATTATTTAAGTAAATTTATTAAAAATTTAAAAATTATTTAAATATATATAATTAATTATTTATAATTATATAAATACCATTTAAAAAATATGTATTTATTTATAATTTTAAATATATAATTGTATAAATATAATAAATGTACATTTATAAATATATTTATTTATGTATATATCTTTTTAAAAATATTTTTTTACATTATTAATCAATATCTAATTTTAAGTGCATGCAAGCTAAAAAATGAGTGAAATTGAATAAATTAAAAATAAGTACACTTTAACAATATAGAAAAAATGGAATTTTTTTGTGTATGTGATTGTATATAAAATTCAGTAACAAAGTAGTTATGAAATAAAAATAACACACATTTGATCTATGTTAAATTGAAAATTCAAATGACAATCATTTATATGTCCATTACTCTATGTAGTTAGTTAGTAATTATAATTAATATTAATTATTAATTATAGAAAATTATTCACTAAATATATTACTATTTAATATAAATCAAATAAATGTTTTGTAATATATAAATAATATTTATATAAATTAACATATATCTATATATTTAATATATATTATTAATTAACATTATCAATAATTATCTATTTAATAAAATCTTTAATATTTTTCTCAGTTTACTTATTTTAATTCTTATTTATTTAATTTTAATTTTTCATATAATTATATATTTAATACATACTATTTATTAGTATTTATAATTTATATATAGTATAATAAATTTATTCATTTTTATCAATAATTATTAATTTAATAAAATTTGTAATATTTTTTTTATTAAACAGATTTTTTATTTTATATTTATTTACTTATTTCAATATATTTATTCAGACCTTTATCAATGCGAAAAAGTGTTGATAAATGATTCTTTTATGACCACTAAAAATATAGTGCTGATAAAGGGTACCCTTTATCAGTGCTAAAAATAAAGCACTCATAAAGGGGTAAATTTATCAGCGCTTTCTTTAGCACTGCTAAAGATGCCATTTATCATAAGTTTTTTCTAGTGATGATAAATACCTGTATTTTTTAAATCCTCTTTTGTAGTAGTGATCGTGCAATGACTTCCACCACAACACACTCCCCCTGATCCATCAGCTAGGCCACTGGTTGCTGACATGACCAATCACCATGTCACACTACACTAGTTATACATAAAAATGGACCTCATCGACTAAGATCCCATAATGAAATCATCACCCTATATTTTTAGAGTTTCAATATTCATATTTTCATTACCAAGAAATATTCCAAGCTGACTAGCTTTGACACCCCAACATAGAGACCATCAACTCTTTCCCCATCCTCCACATCGAGCCACTACCTCCCCTTACTGTAGTTGGTCACCACAAGTGTTAGAAGAAACTTTGGTTCGTACATAGTAGGTAGGATAGAGAGGATATTACAAGAGAGGATAAGGGAGAGAGAAATGATAGTTTGACTGATCTTTGTTCACTGATCCTCCAACAAATTATCACTATCATGATGATCAATTTTAGAGATAAAAATAACTATCTTAAAATTAAATTATGTAATAGTCAAAATCCAAAACATATATTCAATAATACTCAATGGTTTATTGGAAAAATTAGATTACCAAGGTAAATAAATCTTGAAGAAATGTTTTATTTCATACCTCACACACAGAATCCCCAATTAATGGAGAAAAGCTAAGTAACAAAGACCTAGGTCGATGATAAATATTTGCAACTTCAATTCTTCAACACAACCATGGTGTCATTCATTTTCACCATAAAATATGATCTCGTACTTTGATCTAAATAAGTTTCCTTAAAAACTCAATCACTATTCATTCATCTCAATTTTGATTTGTTCCAAACAAAGATGCTAATCCTATAGAAGTTCCATAACATTGGTTAAATAGATGAATTCCTAGGGGTTTTCTGTAATGAATATATTAATTAATTAATCTATATTCAATGGAAAATACGAGATGGTTCTGGTGTGAATGAAACAAGTACACCACTCCTTTATTCTCTAAGATTATAAATACCTATAATTCCATGATGTCTTAGCCTGGGGTACAATCCCTACTTAAGAATCAATGGAACTATCTTATTTTTTTGATTTTTTTACTATGGTAGATTTACCATCATAGACCTAGGAAGGTCCTATAAACCTGAAAATAAAAATTGAGCTATATCCCAATTGAAAAAAACTCAAGTATCTAAAGAACATTCCATGGAACCAACAATAGTGGATAAACCATGTTAGTTTTACTTTAGTTTCAATGTAGTTAGCTTTGGCACATTAATATTTTTGCGACTAACATTCCTTATTTTGAGCTCCATTTGTGGAAACAAATTCATAAAAGTAGTCACATAAACCATTATTGTTGTGGTTGTTTGTTGATTATTTTTTCTCAACCCATATTTATGTAAATTTTAATTTATTACTTACACTATCTATTAAAATAACATTATAAAAATGATTTTTTTGGAGAAGTGTTACCTTTTTGGTGAATTATAATGGATTTATCACTAGATTATTTTAGGTCTTTGATTAGTCTAAAATAATTATTTTGAGAGAGAATTCACTTATCAAAAACTATTATGGTATCATACCTTTTCTAAAAAACTTGGTAATACTCATATTGTGCCCATAATAGATTTCCCAATTTTATTTCTAGCCCAAAACACTTCATGTTGTGGTTATTTTTTTCCAACCTCAACTGATATTACTCTTTCTTCCCATTCCATTTTTAACTTATCAAAAAAGTAATACATTTTAATCCTCTATTGCATAGAATTATCGATCTCTTTTACTATTTTATATTTTTTTTCTATAAATGATCATTCTTGAAATACATGACTTCCTCTAGGCCATAATTGTTGTCCTTAATTAAAATCTTCATGTAGAATTTATTATTAATTTTTTTGTGTTTTTTTCATCAAGTGATAATTCATATTTATATATTAGTGATATTTATTCATTGACATTGATCTGTTTGTTGAGAGTTCTTCACTTTTTTATCTTTTCTACCAAAAAAATAATATTGCATCAAATTTTAATTGGATCATTGTATTCCAATCATGTGGACCTTTGATAAACTCCAATATTTATATGACAACTTCAATTAAGATATTTTTAAATAATACATTTTTTCTTAGTAAAAATCAATAAGTTATTCAATATGGAGATATTAATCACAACATTTTCTTAATTATTCTAGAGGATGAATCAAAACATATATATCATAATAGTTACCACAATGATTACATTCAACTAGAAATTGATCCTCTTTGTCTTTTCCTTTTTATTATATACTTCTCTACTTATTAGCCACTTTCTTCTACCATTTATTCGTAATTTTGGTTGATATAACCTCCTTGTTTGTATTAACAATGATAGAATCTTTATTTTCAATATAATGAAACTCAAAACCTTATTCAAATTAGATTTTTCTGTACAATAGATATAAATGATTTAGAAAAATAATTACCAACCATAAGAAGAACCTTATGATCTGATACTAGTTATAGTGCCTTGTGATCTATGTAGTCTTGTTGAGAGGAGTTGGGTGAATCATTGAAAACAAGTTTTTATAAAATTATTTTTTCATTTTTAATTTAATCCATTTAACCTATAGGTATGAATGGATTGTGTATGAATTATTCAACACATTCACATATCATAAAAGACCAAAAATTAAAGAGATAATAAGAAAAAATATTTTTAATATGTTTTCCCCTAATGTAAGAGACTATTTCCTTGATTTGTTATGGTTGAGTTTTAGAAATAGGTTCACCACATATATAATAAATTGAGTATAAATATTGAATGTATCATACTTTACCCTAGGGGATAAATCCAAAAAAACTTTTCTATCCCCTAATAGGCTCTTAATAATATATCCTTCCTGATTATAATGGTCTTATAATCCTAAATCTAGAAAAATATCATCGATAAGACCAAGGTTTTCACAATATCTTGATGATAATATATTATTCCTCAACACTTCATGAATTCAATTACTATTTTTTGATCAAAATTACAACACCAACACCAAACCTATTCTGAAAATTCAAAATGATAAAAAGATAGATTGGAAAGAATATTCAATTCATATTCTTCCTGATCTATCATCATTGATCAATAAGTTATTCTCCAGTCATTGGTATCTCTTCATTCTTCATGAAATTCAATGTCCAATGGACAAATCTCTATTAAAAGTAAATTGGTCATGTTAACTCTCTCTTAATCTCATTATTTAATCTTTAATTCAATGGTTACATAATATTGAAAATTAAAAAGCCACCAATATCTCTATAATTCCCTACATAATATTCAAATATTTCTTATGATTTTTAGGAAAAATATATCTAATTTTATCTTAATCGCATTAACTTATATTAATTTTGTATTTATAAACTCAAAATAATATCCTATTAATATTGACTCTATATTTTTAATGTGTAAATTATAAAAATCTCAAAATCATGTTATTTATTTATCACCGATCAAATATATTCTTGAAATATGAAAAAAATTATCTCTTTATTATTTTCTTTTTATTTTCATTAAAATTAGTAAAAAAAATTATTTTAATAATCTATGCCAATAAATATTTTTCTAATTAAAAATATATAAAATTTTAATCTTACCATTTCTTTTAATTTATAATTTAATTCTCCATAAAATCCATACTTCTTTATTCCTAGTCTGTATGAATACATGTATCAAATATTTTCTCTACAGAGCATCATCTCATGGAATGATCTTCCTGAAAAAATCAGCATGAATACCAATTTAATCTTAAAATTATATTGGTATTTAATTAAGTTAATGTACATAACAACATTATCTAATTTATGTTTACTCATAAATATATTTAGATATTTCCCTCTAAATTCTTCATTTAAATTATAAAAATATGAGCTTCAAAATACCTTACATTGTCATATAAATCACTTGTAAAGGAACTATAAAAACCTTATATGATATTATTTTATTCTTATATTGAATATAAAAACTTATTATTTCATCTTAGGTAGGTATAAATCTTATGGGTTTTTACATTCTGTATCCTTTTGTTTATTGGACATAATACCACTTCTAGAACAAGATAATAATATGTAGCATTTGTTAAATTTATATTTAATCTTCTATAGACCAATATTATAATAAAAATAATCTCATGATTCTAAATATTCCATTTAATTAATATCTTATAACGTCATAAATTTTATATATTCGAGAACATACTCTGAGATAACACTGATTTAATTATCAATTAACCAATTTCTTTTGAAACAGTTTCAAGAATTATTCTTAGTGACTAGAGTATGTTTTAGGATTCTCCATATTTTATCTTATAGGATTATAATGTTTTAAATAATTTTATTAAATAACTCTATGATCTTTTGAGTTAATCATAATGAACTCCATTTTGTTCTTCCAAACCTTTAAACATCTATACTTATTCTTTGATCACTCTATCATATCTTCTATCTATGGTCTTCCACATAAAATGGAAATTATGTGTTTTAAATACATATAAATCCATGAATATTCCACATAAAACTACTAGAAAAAGCCTCTATACCCATGTTTTTTTGGGACAAACTATGGGTAGAGGGGTTTGTTTAAACCTATACTCACAGTTCACCCAAAGCAGTGGGTATAGGGTTCTATCCCAAACCTAGACCCACCGTTTTCCTGAAACTATGGGTGTAGATATCAGTTTGAAACCTATACCAATAGTTATTTGGAAAAAATATGGGCATAGGTTCTGGAAAAAAACCCTATACCCTCTATTTTATAGAACCTTTGGTATAGGTTTCTCACGTGAACAAGGGAAAATAATTCCACATTCATAAAAAAATTATAGAGGGAAAACCCTATACTAAAAGTTTTCACTCCTATACCCCGGATTTAGATTAATATATTTAGGTAAATATAGACATATGTACACATAATTTATAATGCTAGAGTGGTGAGGTGCTCAATGTTCGAAGAGGAGGTCACATGATCGAAACCCATGAACAGATTTTTTCTAAAACCTATACACATTGTTTTAAAACTGGGGGTATGGGGCAATGAAATGGTGGAAAGAACATATACCCATGGTTTGGAAAACCAAGGGTATATGTCATGGAGATATTCCAATGCCTCAGTTTCCCACAGTTCCCAAAACTGTGGGTATAGCCTATACCCATTGTTTTGAACCGTGGGTATATGTATTTTTTCTAGTGGTGTTAATTAATAGATATTATGCATCCCTAATAATATATGAATTAATATTAAATTATTATAAAAAATTAAATTTTAATTTCACTTAAATAGTGTATCAATTTTTTTTTCAAATTAGAAAATCTTAATTTTTTAGAACTCATCTATAAGATTGTAAAAAAATATCCAATAAATCTCATAAATATAAAATAATAAAAAAAATACTTGAACTTCCTTCATAAAATTAATAAGATGTAGAATATTTATAAATAATTTAAAAATATTTCAAAAGTACTTGTAACACATGTATACTCCATTTTATTATTTCAATATTTTTCCATGACCTAAAATAAATTTTCTTTATTATCATTAAATATTTCCATAGACAGTGAATAAAATAATCAAAAATAAATGTAGCATCATTCTCAACTTATATTAGCACCTCCTAAATTCCAATTGATGTCCCAACCCACTCGAAAAATTCTCTTCATGAAATATAAAGTATCATCATCATCGTCATCATAGTCTCATCCAACTTTTACAAAAATTAGTAAATGAATATTATTATTATATGGAAGCGAATCAATCATTAATTTCCAAATTATGAAGGAATATCTAAGAACTTATATATATATATATATATGTAAATATATATTCAATCTCCCGTCTTGATAAGTAATCCCAGATCACTAAACCTATATTGGATTTATCAGCTTCTCAATATCTTCATCTCTGAATGAAAATACATAAAACACTCCCAGTCAATTATGCATATCAGAATCAACACAAATATTCCAATAGTGTCCCCAGACAATATTTAAAAAGAAGTTCATTATCATAATTTTTTTAATAAACTATTATGCTCTCATCATATTTTATTATGTATAATAAATGAAATATCTTATTCCATCTCCATTTTAAACTCTTTATTCCTTATTAAATATATTTTACATCACTTGGTTGATTTATGATACATCAATAGAATCAAAATTTTTAGGATCAAGATAAGGTGAGGAAAAAATTCTATTTTTTCCATCATTATTTAAATATAAATTTTATAAATGTCATTTTTTTGTTTATTTTTATAGATTTTATTTTGAAATGTCTAAAAATATTACTTTGACTGTTGTTCTTATAAATAAATATTATGTTATCCTTAACCACTCACTTGATTTAAATATAGTTCCTTATTTATTTATATATGTAGGAAATTAAATCTACAAACATGGGATCCAAAGGGGCATCCAAAGGGTCTAGAAAATAATAAATGGTTTTAGATTGCTTATTATTGATGATATTTTCAATATCCATTAAATAGATATATAATAAAATTTATGTATTTGATGTAATAAACAATTGAAAAATTATTGGGTCTCATTATATTGGCATATTAGGTGGGATATGGTGAGATTGATATATCATAATCTTCCCATTGGACCTACACATATATGAGGCTATCCATTATATTATCATGTATATACTTTTACATGAGGTAAATGGACTTTATAAATAATTTTTCATAATTAATTTTGTACTAATATGAATTGGGGTAAACCATTAAATTTTATAATTTTTTGGTTATACTATCATTGGTGGTAAAATAAAATAGATTTTATTTTCCCCGTGGATTTATAGGGAAATAATATTAACCAATATAGCTTCATTATTCCCCTTTCTTTATGTGAAAGTGGGATTAATATCCATTTTAATATTATTTTCATTTTATTAGAAAAGTGAGGATCTCATTTTAGGTTCTTAATTTACCTTGAGGATTTTGGGGAAAATTATGTTATATCATTATATATTATAATTCCTTATGATATATCATGTTTAATTACAACTTATGTGAGGTTGGTCACAATTCTTCCTTTCTAATATTATGATTTCTATAGTTAATTTTTAATATTTTTATATTAACTAATTTTATTTTTTCATTATATTATATTTTCATACATGTATTCACTTTAAAATTCATTAGATACATTCAAATCCATTTTTTAATATCCTCTTGAGATCTCATATTCACCCATACAGATACACATCAAGTGTATTCTAAACGTCCTGTTTCATGATTTAGGTAATAGTAAGGTCCTTCAAGTAGAATATTGAGTCTAATATTGGTTTTAAAAGATATATAATTGTGGTTAAGAGACACTGACAAGAAAAATATATAGGTATATCTATTCAAATCATATGATCCACATTCCTATAATTTTATATATATTTGATATAAAATGTGTATAATAAATCTTAATGTATATGGAATCATTTTTTAGATAAATGAATATAATTTTCATGGGTACTAGTTTAATAAAGATCCTTCAATAGTTACTCAACTTTTAAGTAAATTTATTTATTATCTATTATTTCATTATTAATTATCAATTATGAAATAATAACTATTTAGTCCCTAATTAAGACATATTAAGGTTTGAATGCTCTTATGTGATTGAATTTGAATAATTTAGTGATATCACCAATCAATTATATTTGGGAAGTGATTTTAAGGTCATATAGAAGCTTTTATCTAGGTAGTATAGTTGATTTTTTGGTGAGGAGTAACATGTCTAATGTTATTGAAGATTTATAATCATCTTTAACACTAAAAAAGGCAGTTATATACCATACTGTTGTCTAAGATAGAAAATAAACCTATATTGTTGGTGTTGGGATCATATATATCTTATATAACTATGTCAATAATGTAGATAGTGTTTTTTATATTTATATTTTTATTTTTAAGGGTTCCAGTATATCGACATGTAAATTCAAATTCGTTTTATTTATAATAACCATAATTTTTACTAAAGTGATGAGGAATAATATAGTGAATTTTCTTATGTCAAACACATATAGAAGAGATTGTTCACTATGGTAAAATATTAACTGAAAAGTTATGGATTGAAATTATAAGTCAATATAATATTAATTTAATGAAAAATAGACAAAAAAAAAGGAATTAAAAATGAAAACCTATTAGGGATTGAATTTATTGAGAATTATAATTTATATTTTTAGGAATTTCTTTGACCTAAAATATTTTTAATGAATATTTTATATTTATAAGAATAAAATATAATTATGTATTTAGACATGAATACTTTTCTATAGTTATCAAAATAATTGTTTCCTTGGTATGAATACCAAATTAATTAAATAATATGGTAATTTAAAACTATTATTATATATAGATAAATGAAATCAACTTATTAATAATGTAAATACTTAAATAATACAATATAAATTCAAAATTATAGTTTTTAAATTCATTCTCAACCATTAGGACTATAAAAATAATAATTTAATAATAATTAAGATAAATATATCAACCCAAAAAATACAACATTAGTTAAATAAAATCATATTAAACATGATAACTCATTCAATATAATATCAATACAAAAATTCAAACCTAACATGTAATAAAAACCATATATAAAATATTTGCAGCGACCTGTGTTTTTTTGGATTATGAATTTTCTCAATTTCGAGTTTTAGAATCCCAAGACTTTCCTATGAGTAAAATGGTAAATTTATCATAGAACATTACCTTAGAAAAATTATCTAATGGTTTTGTGATTCTAAGGTGTGGTGTTTTACCTCAGGTTAAGTTGGCATGGAATTGAGGGCATGGAATAGCTACTATCAATTTTTTTATTGGAAAATATTATTTTTTATCCCATACATGCAATCTCAAGAATTATGATTTTACATAAAAAAATGATCAGATAGAAAATATGATATCACTATTGCGTCCAGAATGGGAGTATTAACCTAGGGATTTTATAACATTTTTTCAACTCAATTTATCTGTGGCTCAACTTTCATGGGTGAATGGATTGATTGATTTAAAGATAATCTTAATTAAAATAATTTATGAATGTAATTATAGAAAGACGTTATTTTGAATGAGAAATTAGGTATATTTAAGAATAATTATCTCCAAATCCTATGGCTATTATTATTTTTATTATAGGTTATTATTTGATTTATATATTTTTATTATCATTTCATATTGATGATTCATATTCGATATCATATTCATGGAATTTTTATAAAATATTCTAGACCAATTTGTGAAATATCAATCCAAATTAGGGCATGTACCCCAAATTGTGTCTCATAAAACATCTCATGGGTGTCTTGATGAAATGCATATTTGACACTTGAGGCACATTATAAATAAATAATTAGTCTATCCTTTGTATTTTTCCACATAGATCACAATGGTGTTATTTATCTGAGCATCCAAGTTTTTTTTCAAGGTGATATAGAATGTTTTTCATATTTGGATATATACGTCCATTGATGTGGTGTAGGTCTGGGATTTGGAGTGTTCCTAGGGTTGGTACTCCTTTAAATGAGGTGTATTTTAGTGATACATAGGCCCCCATTATCCTTAAAAAGGGTAGGTATTCCACCTAACATATATTTATTCTATTCGGGTGAAAGAGACACTACTTCTACATATGATAGGGTTAGTAATGAAATCGACATACGAAAACTAAATCATCCTATATCAATAGAGTCGATACCCACATTCTAAAGAGATCATTTGGGATTGTGATCCTCCACTCGATTCAGTGACTTGTATTTACCTAGGAAAAGGGATCTTACACTATAGTTATCATGAGGTTATATGGGTTTTTTGGAGTTTATATTTTGTTTTCTTAATCTGCTGTGCAGTGTTGATAGATTTGATAGTGAAGTACTCTCTTGAATGATGATCTTGTTTTTCTCAGGTGTAGACAATCCATTCATAGTTATTTGTCGTGTTTTAGTTGTGGGAAAGGTTATGTAGATATGATTCTTTGAGACTTATGGTTCTTAGGCACCACATGGGTTTTCTTTAATATTTTATTTATAGTTGGATAATGATTCTGGGATTTATGGAATTTATATTTATCATATAATCCATAGATGATTGAGAAGTGTGTTTTTCTTATATTGAACCTATACTGATTATGAAAAATTTGTGTCCCAAAAATTTTAGTTGCGGATAATATCTTTATTATTCTTCCTTACATTCCACCAAGTTAATCTTTTGTAGTTGGTGTTTTGAGTTTACAATTATTTTTTTTCCTTTATGGTTTTGGGACATCTTATTGTCTATGTTTATGAGAACTAATACATGAGACTTGTTATAACACATGAAGCCTTTTATAGATGAAACCCATGTTTTAGGATTGTCTTGGAAGTTGTGGAGTTGTTGTGGATTGTTTTGGATATCACATGTAGTTACTCTTAGAAACACATGATAGATCATAATGACTATTGATGGTGGTAGTGATAATATTAGGTGGAGATAATTTTAGGAGTACATGTGACAAGAATAAAATTTCTAATGTCATTTATCTGACACTATTAGTATCTTGAAAAATATTCAGTTCTTTCTTATTTATCTATTTGGAATTGTATATGTATTTGTTTTTCTCATGTATGTGTTGTATTAAATATAGTTTTTCATATATTTATACAGTTCAGTTAAATTTTTTATTGTACTAGTGTTATTGTTTATTTTATATTTTGTTGTAATGCATCCGTTGTAGGTTTTTTTAAGACAAGGCCTCCCATATTGGGTGTTAAACATAATAATGATTATTCACCATCCCCTAGAACATTTTAGGTGTGCTCAAGGTGAGACACTCAGCTTACTGTCGGCCTGAGCGGGCCCTTAATGGGTTGGGTCTAGTCAATAATAAATAAAACTCATCCCAAGCATGGGATTATATAAAAATATAGTTTTAATTTTGTTAAAACAAGTATACAAAACCCACACTAAATTTATACTTTTATTCTTCCAATTTCATAAAGATAGATTTTTTTTCGTATATTGATCCCATAAAACATCAACTTATTTTTTAATGATTTTATTTATAAATTAAAACAAAAAATTTAAATGTCTGAAAAACTTGTGTATAATTTTTCTTCGCAATTTTTTATTCTACAAAATAGTTAATGATTCCATATTTGATGATTCATTGGAATATTTAGATGAATGTGACCATGAAATTGAATCAATAAAAAATAATAATTTAATTTATATAATTAAATCATACCATTTACAATATGGGATTAGGGAAAAAATTATCCTCTAAATAATTATATTTGAATCATCAATATCATACTAAATAAGAATTAAAAATAGAAAGTTCAACTATAAAATGATATAATTTTCCTTCCCATAATCATATATAATTTTTATACTAACTACTTAATTCTCTCATTAATCCATGACATTCCTTATTTTAAACACCCTTAATATTTTTTATCATAACCATTTAATAATCACAATTGATTTTTATTTACTTGTTCTTTAGTCAATCATATGTATGGATTAACAATATTTACAATCCATGCATATCTTAAATAAATGTTTGTACATGTTTTACCATGATTCTCTATATCTTCCTTGTCATAGATAAATGTTATTTTAATTTCCATGTGATATGGTGTTTCTTTTTTCTACTCAAAGATGTTTTATGACTTAGTATATTTGAATGCATTCAAGAATAAAAACTAAATGAGTTATGATATCACTAATTATATTCATTTTCTATTTTTTTTTATTTAAGGAGATGTGATTTTGATGTGAACAATATGTTTTATTGACATTAATTGTTTGATTAAACCTTGTTCTATTGATAAATATTATATGAAGGAATTATTGTGAATAATATGTTTTATCACTAGCCTCCATTTTAGTAAATATTATTTTTTAAAATAATAAAATAAATAATTTCCAGTATTATAAAACAATAATCAGAATAATTGAAAATTATAATTTATATTATTTATCTAAAAGAAGAAAATACATATATTTTTAATGTAGTACCTCACATGTCTGATATCACTTACTAGTATCTAGGATTAGGGTGTCACATGACCTCATGTGCACATCCTAGTATGCCAAAGGCTGTTAACATTCAGCAAGGTTATAAGGTTTTATCCTAGTGAGGATATACTCTTACAACGGAAAAGACAATATAAATAACTAAACAACATCCATAATAACAAATAATCATATAATTTATAATCCAAAAAATAAGAAATATTATATAAAAAATTTAATGTGATATCATACAATCATATATCCCAACTAACTACCCACTAGGTCTATCACATAAAAAAATAAAAAAAATAAATTAAATAAAAGGAGGATATACTATAATACCCAATAATTTCTGAATATCAATATCCATTCCTCATTAAACTACTCTAACTTTATCATATAACACAAAACCTATGCTCTAATACATATCATGATTCTTAGGTACTAGAGTTTCATGGCCTCTTGAACAAGGTTTGAGTAAAACATTGTAGGCCACCCCCAATAATGCACATGGAATAACAAATAAATAACATGTGTGAACCTATGATATGATGAGATGAATAAATAAACACATATGAAAAATAATACTGTCACTATTGATCCTCTGGTTCTATAGTGGCACTTGTGATTGTTCATACATTTTTCATCCAGGTGACTCAAATCATAAAACATACCAGTCATGGGGAAATAGTTCCAACACTAAAAATATATATAATGTCACACACATGGGGTAAACTCAAGTCATCCTGAAAACATATCATATGCACTTGGGTAAAAACCATCTTACCATAGGACCATATAATAAGAAAACACTTGGAGGGTAACTCTACTCTCCTTGAAACACTATTGGAAACACACAATAAATGGAAACTCATCTAACCACTAAACAATATTAGAAACACACTCAAGTGAAGAATAATTCACCCCAAAAACATAACACATACACTCATGGGGTCACATCCCATCTTGGAGTGGTATTAATCATATATTACCTAAGGGTCATATCCCATATTAGTTATTGGTCCATCATTTCACATATCACGTAAACCGAGTAGAAAATCATTTCACCCTATAATCATAAAAGTTACGATACACTTTATAACCCCACGACATACACTAAGGGGATCACACCACACCTTGGAGTGGTATCAGGGATCTATTTCCATGGAACATATCCCTCCTCAGGGCTAAAACACTCTTTCACATATCGTATGTGCACACACGCACACACACACACACACACACTTTCTCTCTCTCTCTCTCTCTCACACAAATATATGAAACACACACACATCACAAATCACACACACACAAACACTTAATCATGGGAAAATATATCACGGGCCCTTGTATTACATACCATCTTGGTTGGACACTCACCCTAAATGACATTCATCTTCTTGGACTGCCTCTCACTCCCATAACACATCCCTAACACAATAGAAATGATATGATCTCATATTATATCCTTAGGTTATAAGGTGGCACCCGAAATAGATAAAACACATCTCTATATTTTACCCCTCTTTAGGGTCAACATAAAACAAGATAACATAACTAGGTCCCTAACATTACACCATAGTATAAACACCCAACATGTGATACTCTTTGATTCTTATCCCTTAAGACCAAGCCCACCACTCAAAATAAATTGAATAACATAACAAAACCATGCTAAAATCATGACCCAAATAGTCTCACCAAAAATAAAATACTGAAATATCACTATAGGGGTGGCCAATTTCTATCTCCCTTCCAGCCAAACTCGATAATCCGTCTCACCCAACCCTTTCTAAAACCCTACACAGGGCATACCCACTTGATTAATCACATATCCACAGGTGAGGAAAACTATCCCCACACTCCATTCTACAATATTATAGGTTATATGGTGTCTTTTGGTTCATATATGACCTATACGTAGGTCAAACATTCTCGATTCATTTCTCACACCTCCTAAAGGATATTAAGTGAACCTCTTTTTGGCCCATTATGTTCATTATCATCTTTCTAGTACCCTTATAGAGTCCATGTTTCACATCAAATTTATTTCTAATCAAGAACTCAACTGTTAGTGGTCGAGGAATAAATCTAGTTCTCATGGGTCTATCATGGGGCTTTATAACTTCATTCTATCTATAGTAATTATAAAAAATATAATAAATTAAAGTCTTATCACCAATATGTGTCATGAATTTATATCACATGCCACATAAATTAAATTTATTAACCTTAAAGATATGTTTAGGTACCACAAACCTTAGAAAAAATTCATTCCCTTTAATAAATCTCAACAAATAGCAACCCTTCTCTTTATTACACATTAATTAATGATTTATTTTATAATTTTACTCTTAATACAACCCTAATGATCAAGAATTATAGTTTATTTGGGATTTAGATACATTACATAATAAATTAATACAATAATATAACATTTTTATTGGAAACTTCCTTAAAATGATCATATTATTCCTCCATACTCAACACTTCATGGGATGACATAGGTACATACATAGGAATGGGGTGAGCTATAAAGCACAGTATGGAAATAAACATGGCATAATAAGAAGAATGTAATACATGTTATACAATAGACATATAAATGGGTCATAAAAGGATTAGGAATAATGAACATGATCAATGAGGCAAGATATATGATGATAATAATAAATAGAACATAGGAAATGTGGAAACAACTTAAAAACTGCATCATAAACATAGGTCAAGGATAATTGCCAAGACATCAAGATAGAGAAATTCCTATGATAGATTAGTTTAACTCCCTAATCTCATTCCTGATGTCTCCTGAGACTAAAGCATTACCCAATTCATTAGTGTTCTTTGAAATTTTGTGTGCAACCATCTCTTTTATTTCATTCTCATGATTAAGTGTGCCACATGGATCATAGAACATGGAATCATTTTTTATCACTTATTATTTGATGATTAAGGAGTGTAGAATACATTATTACCCAAAAAAAAGTATAAGTGAATAAATTTAAACAACCTGGATAGGAATAGGGAATGTATATTCACTACAGATTTGTTTGGCATGAAAAATCACATTGCAATTTTTATAACATAATAGGGGCATATAAATGTTCATGGAAGGTATTGATGAGAGTGGAAGAGGTTTATCATAATTTAAAAATCATAGGGGAATTCGTATGATATAGAAGAACATGAACTAAAATTATTATTTGGATAATAATGGTACAATATAATGACAAAATTTGAATAAAGGTGGGAAACAAAAGAACCTTGACTAAATTTCGACATGGTAATAGGTGCACAAAAAGGTTCACGGTATGGATTAAAGAGAGTGAGAGAGGAATATAATCATTTATAATTAAATTTAAAGTAATTGGACGTTGAATAACATAACCCAACCATTTTAATTGAAAAAAGATACATAAAATGAAGAAGATGCTTGGATTAAAAAGAGCGGAGAGAGGCCCCTTACCTTGAGAGGGTGATTCCAAATTCATCGGAGGTGCTTATTAAGAGATTGGGGGACCCTTGTGAGGATTAGAGAGAGGTTAATAAAGACTAAAGATGTGATAAATGATTTTTGAGTTCAGATAAATGGGACCATGGGTGGGTTTATAGAGGAAAATTTAAGGGAGTTCTATATTATTTCTCAAACTTAGGTTTTCGACCCTATATAATAAAACAACCAAAACACAACAACTTACAATGTTTCCAATGGTTTTTTAAAAAGGGGATAATTTTTATTATTTTATAACTCCAAGGAATGATATTATTAAAATAATACCCTTACTAATGTGGGAGTGGGCCATGTCCTTAAAAAAGGATTTTAGAAACTGAAAATATATTATAGGTTTTGGAGGATTCATAATGGCTTTATAAAATTAACCAGATAAACATTAAATCAAATTATTTTAAATTGGAAATATATATTTGGAGGTGGATAAAATTTATACTATTTATTACATAAATTTTGGGTCATTATGATGTCATAATACTCACAGTATATTTATACAACATTTATTTTTTCTAGAAAAATTGACTATCACAAAAAATTAATAAAAATTAACTATTGAATAATCTAAAAATTATAATTCCTAAAATAATATTCATTTTATCAAAATAATTTTCTAAATATGTTTATGATCACTTTTAGAATAATATTTGACATTTGTTTTTAGAAATACAGGGTTTTTTGAGAACAATACTTTTTGAACCATTATAAAATTTACATTTTGATTTATAAAAATTATATGATAATTTATATTTAATAATAATTATTTAATCATAAATTTTAATTAAAATTATATTTATTAAAAAAATAAATTAATTCAAAAAAATAAATGTCTTATTTGAAATTTAATTTCAATTAACAATATAATTTGTGTTTTATTGTATAAAAATAAAAAACTTTTATAAAGTAATGATAAAAATAAAACAATAAAATTATTATTTTTAATTAAAATATACATATTTATATTATTATGGCCTTGATTCATTTCACTTTAATGCACCAGAAAATTACCTATGTGTAAGGTGTGCGATAGTGATACTTTCATGGGGTGGTTTGGCGTACTTGGTTTTGGTGGTGATCACAATGAGATCTAAATTGTATCATAAATAGTTTTTCCCATTATTAAGTTATTAAATATCATATTGGGTTTGTCCTAGTAAAATCATAGTGATACTATCACCTTAGGATTCTTTGATAAATGGGAATCATAGGGAATGATCCTACCATTTGAGGCTATTAATTACTTTATCTTTGTTAATTGGATTATTTAAAACCCTATTTTTATCCTAATTATGTGGTCTGTGTTCAATAAATATATTATCAATCATTGTGATTACTAATAGTATTTTGAATCCCATATGATATAATAAATCCAAATAAGTGATTTTTTATAACCATTATACAAAATAAGACATTTAATTTAAATCATAAGGGGAAATTTATTTGTAAATGTTCAAGTTGTTACAATCCCCCCAATTCATAAATTTCACCCTAAAAATTTCCTTTTCACACACTAAAACAGATGAGGATAATTCTATTTCATCACTTCTTCTGATTTCCACATTTCTTCTCCAAACATACAGTTTCTCCAAAACATTCTGACGAGGTTAAATGTCTTATTCTGTAGAAAATTGTCTCTATGATCTATGATCTTCACCAAATGATCCTCATATAAGATATCATTCTCCAACTATACCAACTATGGATTGAGTACATGTGATGGTTATGGTATATAATTTATCAATAGGTTAACATGGAATACATCATGTACTTGTGATTGGTTTGGTGAGAGTTCTAGTTAATAATCCATTGCTCCAATGCAATCAAGGATCTCAAAGGGACTGATGTATCTTGGACTAAGATTTTCATTTTTCTCTAATCTCACGAATTTCATGCATAGAGATATGAGGAGTAATACCTTGTTTCCAAAATGAAACTCTAGGTCTCATCGATGATTGTGGACAAAACTATTTCTTTAACAATGAGTATCCTTGATTTGGTTCTGAATGGTCTTGACATTTTCCACAATTTACTTAACCATTTCAAGAACAAGAAATTTTCATTCCCCATGTTTATCCCAACATGCAGGTACTATTCAAATCTTCCAAAAAAAAGGTTTCATAGTGATCTATTTGGATTCTAGAGTGGAAACTATTGTTGTATGGGAACTCAATAAGAGGAACATGTTGATCCCGTCCTCCTTCAAAGTCAATTAAGCTTGGTCTCAAAAAGTCATAGAGTGTATGAATAATATGACTAGATTGTCCATGAGTTTGTGGGTGATAAGTTGTGCTGAAGTTTATCTGTTTATTTAGAGAAGGTTATATACTCTTCCAGAATATATAAGAAAATGATGGATCTCGATCAGATACAATTAACAGTGGATTTCCGTACAACCTCACCACTTACCAAATATATATACTTGTGAGTTGATCAAGTGGGAAGTCCTCTCGAATTGAAAAGAGGTTGGTAGTCTTAATTTGAGGATCTACCAAAACCCGTATATAATTATTTACTCTCGATGTATTCTAAATACCTGTGGAAAACTCCTTCGTGATGTTTTCCCATTTTCATATAGGCATGGGTATTTATTTAATCATCCCCTTGTGTTTTCTCATTTTATTATCTTTACTTGCTGATATATAAGAAATCTTAATGTATATTCCATGATATCTTTCTTCATGTTGTACGAACAATAGTTCTATAAGAGACCTATACAAATATTTGTGCTTCTAGGATGGATAGAGATGGTCAAGCTATGTGAATCACCCAACAAATACTTCATTAATTTAGGGTTTGATAGTATACATAGTCTAATCATAAATCATTAAACTTATGATTCATTAAAATTGGAATATGATGACTTCATTTATATTATAGTTTCCAAATTATTCATAATTCTAAAATCTTCTCTTTGTGCATCATTTATTGCAATCATTTGTGAAATGATTGATGATGTTCCTTACTTTACGGTTCTCTTGTCCATCCTTTTTAAATATAAGAAGACGAGTTCCCTATCAAATCTGATAAATGATAAAATTGACAGATCCTTTCTATATAGGGAGTTTAACACTTTATTCCCTTTCCCAAGATGGTAATGAATTGATAAGTCATAGTCCTTGATCAACTCTAACCATATTTTTTGGCGCACAATCTTATCTTTCTGTGTGAATATATTTTTAAATATTTTTTGATCAGTACATATTTTTAACTTCTATCCAAAGGGATAGTGCCCCTATATTTTCAAAGCAATGATCACTACAGGCAACTCTAGATCATGCGTTTGGTAGTTATATTCTTTAACTTTCAACAGCCTTGAAGCATAAGCTATCACCTTTTCATATTTCATTAACATAAATAACAATCAATTATTATAAGCATCTCTAAATAACGTGGAATGTTCTCCACTTTTTGTTAGTGTGAGTACAGGTCCATTAATAAGCCTCCTTTTCAACTCCAGGAATCTATCTTCACATCCATCATTCAAATTAATCTTTACTCACTTTTTATTTATCTTTTTTATAGGGTCTTAAAATTGTGAGAAATTTCTCAAAAAGTGACGATATTACACAAGTAATATGAGGAAACTATAGATACCTGTCATAGATGTTTTCCTTTTCCATACTAATATTTATTCTATCTTTTATGGGTCCAAATATATCCCATTACTTGTCATAATATTTCTCAGGAATGAGACTTCCTTTAACCAGAACCCATATTCTCTGTACTTGTCTTAATGTTTCTCCTTTTATAAGGTCTTTTTCACAGTACTCAAATAATCATCATGCCCCTCCTTGATTTTGGAGTATATTAGAATTACATCAATAAATACAACCAAATTGTTTTCTAGATGATCCTTAAATACTCTATTTATTATTTTGATGAATATTTCTAGAGAATTAATTATCCCTAAAGGCATTACTATGAACTCATAGTGCTCATAAGTTGTAAAAAAGTACTCTTGTAGATATACTTATTCTTCACCCTAACTTGGTAATATCCTAATCAATGATCCACTTTGGAGAAGTATAATGCTACAAATTTCTAATCAGGAAAGTCATCAATCCATGAAAGAAGATACTTGTTCTTTATCATGATTATTTTTAGCTCACGATAATAAATGAAATGGCACATTGAACCATCCTTATTCTTGATGAAGAGGACTAATGAACCATATGGTGAAGCACTTGGGTGTATGAACCCTTTATCTATATTTCCCTGTAGTTATTTCTTAAGCTCCTCAAATTCCACAACAACCTATCTCTATGGATTCTTGGATAGTGGAAATTCCCTAGGTAAAAGATCGATTTAAATTTCAACATCTCAGCCAGGTGGAAGTCCAGCCAATTCTTTTGGAAACACATCATCATATTCACTCATAATTCGCATGTATTCAAGGATGATTTTTCCATATAATTAATCATTTGACCTAGATACACTTTCTAATAGGGTAATAATATCCATGCTTGAGATGTTGGTGAGAAAGAAAATTCATCCTCCTCCTCCTACTTGTACTGAATCATGGGATGATTCAAAATAGAGAGAATGATTTCCTTCTTGTGGAAATTTATGTCGACTCTATATAGGGAAATCCCATCCATATGCCAAATTACATTAAATTACACTAAAGGGAGTATGAAAATCTTAACTAGAAATTTCATCCTATAATTATTTATAGTGGAGGAGTTATATACTTCAGATGGAATAATTTCCCCATTTTATGTTTTCACTAATATATCCACTTTAATGGTTTGTGGTGGTTTTTTAATAGTTATGATAATATTTTGTGATATGAAGAAATATGTAGAACCCAAATAAAAATGAAAATTCACTTTTCTTGAATGAATAAATAGTGTACCTATCACCACTTCGTTTTTGGGATTTACCTTAGCGGCTGTGATGGAAAAATCTCACCCTTGCTACTTTGGAGCTTGTTGGTTGTCTCTAAAAACCATTAATTTAGTGTATTAATTTGAAAAGTGAACTTATTCCTTGAAGATGAAGCAATAAAAAATTCACTGAGGGTTGAATGGAAAATTATTATTCTCTAAATCAATAGTGGGTTTCTACTATCAGAAATCACTAGCTAGGTGTCCTTCCTTCCTGCATCAAAAGTATTTCATGATACCCCTTAGGAAATTTCTGAGGTACTTATTTCTACATCTTTGAAAAGTGGGATATTGAAATTTCATGGAACCCTTATATTTTTCCATAAAACTTATAGAATTAAAATCCACATTCCACTTTAAATCCCCATGATATCCTTTAGATCCACCAATATCAATTTTGACTTTGAGAGAACATCTGACAATTTCCGCAGAGATATCAAGGTCTCTGATGACTAGATATTTCCATAGACTATACTTTATCCCCATAAAGAAGTCTTAAAACATATATTCAAGAATATTTAAAAAGTTAGAGGCATATCATGCAGGTATTATAAAGTTTTTCTCATACTCAATGATGGATTTATTGTCTTTTTTCTTGCGGGAAGGAAATCTGTTTTTATTTTATGTTGGAGAGTGTAATTAAAATATTTATTGAAAAACTTTTTTTATAATTCCATCTAACCAATAACTTTAACATTTTACTATGGATTTGTATTCTTGATAAATGTCCACTACTTATTATCTTCTCACTCCATATGGTAAACAACTTGGATAACTTTCTCTTACA
Organism: Viscum album; assembly: GCA_963277665.1. NCBI lineage: Eukaryota > Viridiplantae > Streptophyta > Magnoliopsida > Santalales > Viscaceae > Viscum > Viscum album. The sequence continues at coordinate 1,427,015,237 of OY728122.1, read as the reverse complement.
TTGAACACTGAAGGATGGATAAGATCTTTTCAATGGAGTTGATCCACTATCCAAGATTAAGGGATGATATGTTTCATTGAAAGTGAGAGGCCATTATCATATAAGGGTCTCAATTTTAGCCTCTTATTTCTTAGGGGGATTAGGCTGCTCCTCATAATCTATATTTCTATTCATTACCTGAGTCAGTTAAGATAGTATCATCATAATGTTTTCAATTCCTGGTCCCATTGGTTTGAGCATCTCGTTGGCGAAGTCTTCAAATTACCCTTCATATTGGTTGCTTACCTAATTCCTCTTATTTCTGGCCATTAGATAGAATAAAGGGAAAATTAAGGATGGGTATTTTTAAAATATTAAACACATAGAAGGTAATACAATGATTTTAAAGGGATAACATACAAATTACATATATTTCTTTAACTTATGAATTTCTAGGCTTAAATATATGTCATCCATGATATATTTCCTAACATTTATTCTTAAGTAAATTTTTTTGTTCCCTTATTAATAGTTCATAATTGGATTTTGAATTTACCAAATAATAGCCCCTAGGAGTTTCAAACTAGGTGTGTAGCAAGGCCCATTTTCATGGACCATTTCCCATTTTAGTCTAAATCAAGGTATTTTTTTGGGTTTTACCCCTATGTACATATGTTACAAAGCCACATCCACTTGTAGTTTCTAGAAACAGATGTATTTGCTTAATAAACCACTTATTCTGTACTTTTAAAAAATATAGAGATGTTTTATTATACTTAGTTTTATCCCTATGTATTTGACTAATGTTTTCTAATCCTAACCCAAAAAATAACTAATAATTTTTTGTGATACAAACTATAACAACCCAAATTTAATTACACATTAATTCATGATTTATTACTTATGTATACATAGAATAAAACCAGAAATATTGAGAATTATAGTGTATTAGGGAATTACATACATTACATACCTACTTAAAATAGGAAATACATCATCTTTTTGGAAAAATTCCTTAACATTATCATATTTTTACTTCATACATTACATTGTAATGGAAAATCTAAGGAAATATATAATAAATGGGGGATCTATAAATCCTAATAAGGGAAAAATCATGGAATAACATGAATAATTTAATAAATGTTAGTAAATAGGCATATCAATGGGGTATAAAATGACTGAGAATCATAAACAGGAACAATGAGGCATGATATAACATTATAATCATAAAGGAAATATGAGAAATGTGCCAACAAATTAAAACACTACATCATAGACATAAGTCAACCATTACTACCAAAACATAATGGTGGAAAAATTGTCATGGTGGATTCGTTTCACTCTCTAATCTCTTGAGTGATGTCTCATGAGACTAAAAAATTAACCAATTTATTGGAGTGCTTTGTAATTATGGGCGAAACCATCACTTTCATTTTATTCTCATGATTAAATATGCCAAACGGATCATCAAACATGGAATAATTTTTCATCACTTTTTATTCCATGATCAAGGATTGTAAAATACATAAATTTAATTACCCAACCATATAAGTATATTTTCATAAAGGTGAACACCCTTGATAGGATTTGGGTATGGGTGTTCACTACAAATTTGTTTGGAAAAGAAAATCATGTTGAAATTTTCGCAACATAACAGGGCCATATAAATATTAATGGAAGGGCTTGATGAGATTGAAAGGGGTATATCATAATTTATGAGTTATTTGGGAAGTAATGGGGTAATTTAAGAATATTTTAAAAAATTATGAATTAGATAAAAAGGGTAAAAAATAATGAAGATATTTGAATAAAGTGGGGGAAGAAAACAACCCTTACTAAATTTCAGCATGGTAACAAGTGTACATTAAGATTCATGGTATTGATTCAAGAGAGTAAAATTTTATATCATAATTAATAAATAAAATATATCATAATTTCCATATTAAAGAACATATACAGATATTAAAAATTAGAAACAAAATGCATAAAATGAAGAAGATGCTTGAATTGAAAATAAGAGAGATAGGTCCCTTACCTTGAGAGGGTGATTTTAAATGCTTGGGGGAGCTTCCATAGAACTTGGGGGAACCTTATAAGGAATACAGAGATGTTAAGGTAGATTAAGGATCTGATCCTAGGTTTTTAGTGATGATAAATGAGATCTTTGGTGAGTTTATATAGTAAAATAGAGGGGAGTACTTTATTATTTCTCAAACATAGGTTTTGGTCAATCTATAATAAAATAACCAAATCAAAAAAACTTACATTGTTTTTGGACCATGGTTTCTATTAAAGGGGATTGATTTTAATTATTTTATATTGGAAATGGAATAAATTATTAAAATAATACCCTTTGTTATGCGGAAGTGAGTCATGTCCTTAAAGAAATGATTATTAAAAAATAAAATATATCATAGGATTTGGAGGACTCATAAATGATTTATAAAAATAAAAAAATAAATATAAAATCAAATTATTTTAAATTTAAAAAATATATTTAGTCTTGGAAACAAATTTTAGTATTTAATACATACATTTGGGTCATTATGATGTAACAATATACACTATATATTTATATGATATTTAATTCTTACATGAAAATTTGGCTGTCTCAGATAATTATAAAAAACTTACTATTGGATAATTTTGATTTTATTATTCCAAAAATAATATTCGTTTTATCAAAATAATTTTATTAAAATATTTATTTTGAAATTATAAATTAATATTCGATTTTTTAGAAATGCTGGGTTTTTTTATAATAATATTTTTCGAACCTTTAAAAAATCTACATTTGACTTCATAAGAATTATAGGATAATTTATATATAATAAATATTATATAATAATAATATTTTATTAATATTTTATTATTTTTAAAAATCCATTAATTTATCAAAAATAAATGTCATAATTGAATTTTAAAAATAATTAACAATTCAATTTGTATTTTATTGTATAAAAATAAAAATCATTTATAAAGTAATTATAAGAAGAAAATATGAAAATTATTATATTGAAAATAAAATATAAATATTCATATTATTATGGTGTTGATACATATCCTTTTAATATTGAAGAAAATGACCTAAGAGTATAGTGTGTGATGGTGAGACTTTCATGGGGTTGTTCAATGTACTTGGTTTGGGCTATGATCTCGGTGAGCTTGAACATATCCCATAAATAGTTTCACTCATTCTTAAGTTATTGGATCTCATCTTGGGATTGGTCATGGGAAAATCCCAATGATTATATATACCTCATATGATCTGATAAATGGGCTTCATAGGGTATAATCCTACTGGTTGAGGCCATCACTTCCATTGTCTATGTCAATTAGATTTTTTAAAACCTTATATTTATATTAAAAATTTGATCACTTTTAAACAAATATATTATAAATTTTAATGATGATTAATGGTCTTATAAATATAATTAGATATAATAAAACCAAATAAGTGCATTTTTTTTGATATCCATAATAAGAAATAAGACATTTAATTTAAATCCAAAATCTAATTTTATTTATAAATGTTCGTGTCATTACACCACAAAACTTGAATAATCTCATCCATTACTTTACTATGTTATTCAAAATTCCATATACAATACCTCAAGCCCTAATATCTGAAGATATTAGTTTTCATAAATTAAAATTAATTATTCTATTTAATTCAAATGTCTACTTTTTCCTAAAAACCACTAGGTAATATTGCCGCACTAAAACTATGACCAACCACACTCAAAAGGTCTATAGAATACTTTATACTGTATCATGATAAATATCCATAAAACCCAACCTTAATAAATATATAAATTCAATATAAGTTTTTAAAAAATATAAGAAAAATTCATAGGTAAACCTAAAATAACAAAAAACATGAGAAATGAATTGTGACCACCCTCTAGTGAGGGTTCGAGGTACAATAGAAGAACATGCTATGAAGATAATCATATATGTTTCTTTGGATTCAATGGATCTTTTCAAAATTGTGAAAGACATAAAACTTATTTCCAATAAAAAATTTTCATTGAATATTAATATAGTTATGTTAGGAACCTTGAGAGGATCTTTTCTTATAAAATTTATAATTAATTTATATTAGATCTAAAGAAAGACTATTTGGTCTGAGGACCATTCTTCAATGAAGATACTGATTATTTAAAGACCTTTTCATATTATATTCATTTTATAGGTCAGATCCTATTATAGAATTCATGTACCGATGATGCACAAATGCTCTTGTTATCTTTGAGAAACACTAACAAAACATTGATTTTTAGCATGACAGATCTTTCATTTTGTGTTATTTATCTTGATCACTTCTATTTTATTCTGGATTGAAGGATTCTATCTTATTCTTATTATTATTGAGAGGATGAGAGAATGATGATTTCATTAGAGAATTTAGTTATGTGCAATGATTCTCATTTCTCAATTAACCCTACAAAATAGAGATAACCGTCTATTTATTGAGTTAGGATTTATGTTGAAATATTTTTTAATTTCAAAACAAACCTTAAATAATCAAACAAACTCAATATTACATTATTCTACATAAAATAATAATAATATTAAATTATGGAATGAACCAAATATATAAATAATAAATATTTTGTTATCATATTGTAAATTAATAATAATCACTAGACATAATCTTATTTTACTCGTCTTCCACAGAACTTATTGAATATATCAATAAATATTTAATTAAATATTTTAATCATAAACCAATATTATATCCACAGTAAATAAAATAAAAATTACTTAAATAGACAATAATAAAATAAATATACTTTTCATTCTCAATATGGAAAATAGATATTTATTTGATCTACGTGATCAATAAAACCTCAATAAAATTATGTACTGCCCTTGAAAATAATATTTATTCTAATAATTAAATTCAAAATGAATTTTATCAAGATCAATTGAAACACATAGTGTGTAACCCTCTAAGATTATTTCCTTTTGAAATTAGGAAGGATTTCCTAAACTCTATGATTACTATCTATCAATAAGTCAAGGAACCCAGGAGAAAGAATGTAATGTCACAACATTCACAACAATATATGATTGTAATGTAATATAACCACTTTTTCACAATATCTCATCAATTAGGTTGCACATCTACATCATAAACCTATATTCTTGATATATATATTTTTTACTATCTAAAATAAACACATCATTACAACCTAGAAATTGAATTTAATATGATATTTCGATTCTAATTAGAGGGATGATATATCAACTTCCATAAACATGGTAGGGGAAATTTCTCCTTGACTTATCAATTAATAACATGTCATTTGTGACCCACCCAATCTACCCATCTTCTCAGCGAACTATTATCTCCATAGTTTCCAATAATACATCAGACTACATGTTTTTGGAAATGAAATAATTATAATGTTAATGTTTAATGACCATTACACACACTCACAGATGATAATATTTGATGACATATTAACATGCATAATTTAAACTGTTTAGTATATTCTCATAATATCTTACCTGGGAGATTAATAAATCAAAACTTCATGAGAATAATTCTCAAATTCTTAAAAGTACTTATACTTGATAGTCTAAAAACTACATTCCAAATCATACTAAATTATACCACCATAGAAGAATATTTAAAAATATCATCATGGTGAATAAATGGTTCTCCTCATTGAGGGGAACTACTATGATGTTATCAATGTTATTGATATCATAGGAAATTATTACATCAATTTCATGTAAAACAATAAACAATATGTAATAAAATATTTTATTAATATTTAAATATTTAAATATACATATAATTAAAGTATAAATAATTGGTTCTAGAGATGAAAATACAATCGACTACTACTTAGAAAAGATCCAGCTGCCTATGACATTAATTATTCCAAACCACATTTGATAATCATGTTTCTGTGGAGTTAAGGATTTAGTCAAGGGGTCCATCATGTTGTCTTCTATGGAAATTTTTCTAATTATGTCTTCACCACTCTGAATAAAACCCCTCAATAAATGATAATTTTTATGTATGTGTTTGTTAGATGATGTAAACTTAGATCCTTTGTGAAAGACACCACTACTGTATTATAACAATAGAGTGTGATAGAATATTTCATTCTATGTACCTAATAAATCTCTAGTATGTAATTGCATATCCAAATTGCTTCTTTAGATACCTTAGAAGATATATCACACTCAGAATCCATTATATAATAAATTAACATAGCCTTCCTTAAGCACTTCCATCTCACATGACCTCCATTGAGAGTGGTGATATATCCCATCTATAATTTCATATCATTTTGATCTATTTGGAATCTATTATTTTTATATCCTATGATTACTAGTTCATTATTTAATCCATATAATAAGAACATATCTTTATTATTCCTCATTTACTTAAGGATAGTCTTGACTACCATCCAATGGCTGTCACCCGTTTCATCTGGATATCTTCCTACCATACTCAAGGAGTAGCTGATACCAAGCCTAGTACATAGAATTGAATACTTGACTAACCCAATTATAGATTCTTATGTAATCTTCCATCCTATATCTTTCCTCATGTATCTGATGTCATATTTTCTTGGGTACATGAATCCTGTGTGACATTGGTAATAATACCATCTTTTATTTCTCCATCCTGAACCTCTGTAGTATCTAATCAATATATATACCTTGAATTTTATTGAACAACCTCTTGAATCAATACTAATGGATCTTGACCACAATAACATAAACTTTTGTTACAAATTCATTCATGGAGATTATTTTATTCAACTTGAATTTATTATTCTATAAGAAAAGTATTTAAATTACAAGGAGTAGTATTCCATCAATATATACTATTAAGAAAATGATTTCACTCCAACTAAACAATTTACAAAGAGAGGCAGTGCATTAATTATTTATGAAACCAAATTATATTTTGGATTCATCAAATCTAATGTTCCATTACATGTATGCTTTATTTAATCTATAAATTGATATTTGTAATTTTGATATCTTTTTATAGACTTTTAGAGTAACGAACCCTTCATGTTGTGTCATATAGACATCTTTGTAAAGGTTCTTATTAAGAAAGGTTGATATTCATTTTTCAAATATCCTATACATGTAAATCCACAATGGAATGTAAAATTAGGATGGATTTGATCATTTAAAATGGTGAAAAGGTTTTATGGTAGTCTATGAATTAAAACTATTTGAACCCTTTTCAAACCAGTCATGCATTATATGTTCTGGCTTGTCCATCCATTTCCAGTTTCTTCATGAATACCCATTTATTAAAAATGTGATTTTCATCCACCAGTGGATCTACCTAAATTAAAAAATTGTTTTGGTACATGTAATATATTTCTTAATTCATATATTCTTTCCCTTTATAAACATTTATGAAAATTACAACATCCTTTTTGGTTATAAGATCTTTATTATCAACCAATAATGAATAACCATCCTCAGTGACAAGAAATCCATAGAGTTTTGGTTCTCTAACCTATCTTTCACTCCTACAAAGTACTTTCGTGTCTAGAAATACTTCCTCTATGAGAATTTGTGTATTTTTTCCAATATGAAATATTTTATATCATAATCTTGTACCTCATTAAATTATATATCTCTCCCACTTTATCTTTTAGACATATGTTCCTTCTCAAGGAATATGGGACATCTGTCAGACACAACCTTTTTATTTAAAGGGATGTATTTACAGTATCCTATTATTTCATTGGGGTATCCTATACCGATACAATTTGTGAATTGGGGTTCAATTTTATTACCTAAAGATACCCTAACGAATGCTTCAAATCTTCAGAAATGTAAGTATGAAAACTCTAGTTTCTTTCCACTCCAAAATTTGTATTAAATTATATCTTCTAATTTAGTTGGAACTCATTTTATTTTGTTTATTTTTGAATATAAAGTGTATACCCAAAATGATAATGGAATACTTGCATGAGTAATCATTTATTTCACCATGTACAACATGGGAAAGTTCCTCCTTTTTAATACACTATTTCATTGAGGTGTATATGGAGGAGTGATTTGAGATAAAATCTAAATCACCCATAAATAATCAGTGAAGTCTTGATTAAGATATTCTATATCATATTATTATTAGTGTTTACTAATATTATTTCTAATATGTTTCACTATTAATTCTTGTATTCCATGAATTTTTCATAGTAATTTAACCAATAACTCATTATGTATACATAACCATATCTACTCAAATCACCAGTAAGAGTTATGAAGTATAATTACCCACCCCTTTCTTCAACTGTAAATGGTGCATAAACATTGGTATGTTCTAATTAAAGAAGATATTTATCCCTACCACCATTTAAAAAAAAGGGATTTGCTAAATTTTCCTTGAAAAAATGGATGACATGAACAAAGTGTGTTTAGTTTGGAAGAATATAAATATCCATCATGGTGTAGATTTTTCAAAAAAAAATTAGTTTACAAAAACTAGTAGGTTATGCCATAGCTGCATGTGGTATGAGTCAAGTGAAATATTTTTGTTATTTATTTTCGTTACTCTATTTGTGTAATCCAATAGATAAAGACCATTATTTAAATTTTTATTATGATAAAAAATGTTATTACTATAAAATAAAATAAATATTATTCCCAAATTCAAAAATAAATCCATCTATATCAAGTCTAGATATATAAATAATGTTTTTGGAAATGGATAGAACATAATAATAATATTTCAAATCCAAAAACATTCTTGTTGGCAATGTAAGGTGGCAGTTCCCAATATTTGTGATTATAAGACTAACCGTGTTAGATTTATGTAGATCTAAATAAAATCGATTAATATTTTTAAATATACTTGGTTCCTATATTTTAATACATATGTGAGTAACACAACATGAATCTATTACCCAATTCATAGAAATCGACAAATTGCACTCATTAACAAAAAAACCTAAAGCATCCCATTTCTACTTTACTTGGGTGTAGTTTTTCTTCTAGTGACACTTCATTTTCAAATGAAAAATAAATATCATCTCATTCCATTGTCCACCCCTTGATCCTTCTCATCCTGGAAGCGAATTCCAAAAAATATTTGGACTTAGATACCTTCACCTTGCCTTTCCTTTTATTCAGAAAAAGGATGAAAGGATTTCTCACTTCATCTCCTAATAATCCTGAGGAAGTTGTGTGAGAATATCTAGAATATACATCAAAAATGTTTTTAATATTAAAATTAACGAAAAATATGGAGAAAAATTAAGAGATTCATGGAACAATTAGAATGGGGTGTAGTTCTTTAGACAATGTAAACCATTTAACCTTTGGAAACTCAATGAATACAATGATTTTGATTACATGAGTCTTATATGAAAAAATACCCCTAAAATTCTCCTAAATTGATCCATGGATATATCAATCCAATCCTATCAAGATCTATCATAATACATGCCACATATATTTTGGACCATTCAATAAGTATCCATGTCTTCATGAGATATCGGAAGTTCATTATACATGGATTCAAGAATTAAAAATTTAATGCCAATAGCATTTATCAGCGGTTTTTCATAAACAAAAAAACATTATCACCTGCTTCCTTTTTAAGAGGATCTGAAAATGAGGATTCTAGCATTCAACATTTTTGTTCATGAAAAAAACCAAAAATATAGAATATTATAACTTCACTTGATTACAATCTATGTGAGACAAAATGAATTTTATTTTACAAAGTCTACAACTATTTAATCAAGTCACAATTACCCTTACCATTGTAGTCATAATGTATCATCTAATATAGTAATTCAATAGGGTAATATATTTATTCCCATTCTTATAATCCAGATGCAAGGAATGTAAATTAAAATATAGTATTTACGTATGTGGTCTATCCAACTTTAAACTAGAATATACTTTATCATTTTAATGGACTCCCTAATCCAGAAATCTTAAATGCGATTTCCTCAACACTTGCCTCTAAATTTGTGTTGAATACACGTGTGTTGTTAAAATAAATACATATTCAGTTAAGTAGACAAATTATATTATTGAGGAGTTCCATATAAATTAAATTTCCTATAATACTATCTAAACTAAGACTTTAACGGTTGGTTAATATCAATTCATATGATTAAAAGATTAATGAATTAATACTAACATGATGGATTTTGATTTTTTATGCGAAAGATTTTCTACTTTATCCTTCACATGTCTTATTAATATTATGTATATTTTACTTAAGATATTAACCAAATTTTGATAAAACATTTACACATAATAAATTTGAATATATTTCATCTTTTCATACGAGTCCCTATATTTATGAGATCATGATCTTATATCTATAAAATAAAGTATGACTCATAAAAGTATAAATAAATGAATAAATTAATTGATCATGAGCTTATATATTGGATGATTTATTGAGTGGGAAATATAACAACCTATGACTAAGGGAAAAAACTAATTGTTCTGATCTTAGTATGAGTTGCAACATTACACATATCTACCAGTGTATCTCAGTGGTTGGCATTGTATTTATTCTACCTTTAACCCCCTCTACATGTATCAGGACTCATGATTTATTTAATGTATTTATAACTCACATTTAGGTGAGGGGAATAAAACTATTTGTTGTGGGTGATTACATAGATAAACTTGGAAACATAGGTCCTTTATAATGAAGTAGGGAGGAATGAAATACATGATATTAAATTTTAATTCAACAATAAACAATTGATAAACCAATAAATAAATAAAATAAAATAAAATTAATTCATACCTAGGTCTTGGATTTTCTCATGAATGGTCACACATATAGAATAAATAGGAAAATATACACTAGATAACATTCATTTCTATTCATTATTTATTATTAATATGAACATGATCATATTAATTAATTAATTTATTTATTGATTCCATTTATTTTTAATGACCATCCAAATTCTCTTGGTGATTCCAATCATCAAATAATTAATGGAAAATAAATATAATAACCAATAAATATAGAAAATTATAATAAATAAATTAATAATTTTTAATTTATTAAAACCATTATTACATTTTCAAACACATATGGTGAAAATTAGTGAAATTAGGGTTTAATTATGTAATTAATAATTTAATTCAATTCAATTTTTTATTTTTATTGTGAGGCTACATGGCATGTTATTTCAAGAAATATGTCGTGTACCTCGACTATGTTGTACCAAGGATAAACACATGAGGCTTTGATGTGTACCTCATCTTGAATACATGGAATGTACTAACCAAATACACATCATGTATCACTCTGATCATGTGTCCACATGACCCACTAAAGTAATTTTGATGTTCTTTGGAAGTGGGACTACATCATATGTTATAGATATATGACATGTATTCTTCTATCCATGTGTCCACCTGAACCGCTGAATTAATTGGCATATATTTCAGATGAGGTAAATAATGAACTACACAATATGTTCATTGGCTATATATCATGTATTTAATTAAAGCTCAAGAATTTCAGTCTCTCATAGGGTTTAACTTGGTATTTGACAACATAGTTTGCACCAAGTTCACCACTAAACTATTTAGAATACATGAACCAGGTTCCATGTTGGTATGATCTACATGTTGTGTGAAGTAAATGCACCACATGTAGTTAATATATATATTTTCATGAATCTTGTTACATAGAAGGATTTAATACACTTCTATACACAATGTGTACTCCGCCTATATGTTGTGTAACCTTGTTTTACTAGCCATAATCTTTGGAAATTTCTATTAGAATATCTAATTATTCTATATCAGAACTAAGTCCTTTAAGAAGATATGAATCTTGAAGAATGTAATTAAAATTTTAAAATAATTTCAATTAAAAATAAATTAAAGAAAAAATATTCTGTAAATGAAATATCTAACCACTATTTCACACATAGACCAATAATCAAATATATATTTATATATTTACATCATGACACATTTGATAACACTTGATGCTGCTAGGAAAAACAGACGACCCTTTTGGGAGAAAAACCATATTGGTTTTGTCATATTTTTTTGAAAACTCAATAATTTTTTAATACATAAACATCATGACCATGTTTAATAATGATATTGAGAAGCCCAAAACCCAGATATAATCATTATGTATTAAATTAATAATTAATTTATATTAGATCTGATGAAAGAGTACCTTGTCAGAGGATCATTCTTTGATAAGGATGTTAATCATCTGAAACCTTTTTTGGATTAACTTTTTTGTGTAGCTAGGTTCCAAATGCAGAATCCCTATAAAATTTATCCACACATGGTCCATTGATCTTTTAAAAACACTGATAAATCACCCGATACAAGTGTATTAAGTCTATTGTCTTGTGTTGTTTGTCTTGATCGCCTCTTGTTCTATTGAACTTATTAGATTCTCTGTTTTTCTTCTCAATTGTGGGAGGATGAGAGTTGGAGGAATTTGAGAGAGAACTTCGTTGTTCAAAATGATTCAATTTTAATTTAACCCTACATAATAGACATATTAATTTATTTATAGAGGTAGTTTTTTGGTTAAAATATAATTTAATTGAAAAAAATCCCGAAATAATATAGTAAACCTAGTATTAACCTATTCCATCTAAAATAATAAAAATATTATTTTATTTCATGTGATAAATGGTGTAATGATAAATATTATTTTAACTGTTTGATAATTAATATTTATCACTGGAGACGATCATGGTATACTCATCTTCCTCCACCTTTATTGAATACTTGATAAAATAATTAATTAAATATTTTATTTATATATAAATATTCTATTCAATGTTTAGAAAATAAGTATTTATTAAATATTCAAAAAAGAAAATAAATATGTTTTTATTCATAATTTGGTGAATAAATATTTATTTAATCGATGTGACCAATGAAACTTGAATTAAATTATTCCTCAATATTGAGAATAATGTTTTTTTCTAATAATTAAATTAAATTAGAATTTAATCAAGATAAACTGAAACACATAGTGTGTGACTCTCCAGTACTTTTTCTCATTGGAATTAAGAGGGATTTCCTAAAGTCCAATACTACAATCTATAAATGGGGTAAATGAACCCAAGATAAAGGATATAATGAATGAAAAACTAAAACCACTTTTGAGTGATTTTTATGTCAGATAATCCATTTTTCATAATATCTATTCTTGCAGGTTTTTTATATGTGTCATCAATCTATATGCTTGATATATCTTTCTTTGACTATCTGAAATAAACACATTGTGACACTATGAACATGGAATTTAATGTGATGGAACCATTCCAATAAATTTACCAATATATAAACTTATATAAATATGGAAGGTATAAGTTCTTCATTGACTAATCAATTAATAACACATCATTGATGACACACCCAATGTACCCAACTTCACCATGAAGTCTTATCATTATGGTTTATGATAACACATCTAAGTATGCAATTCACGTCATACATTAATTATAATCCTAAAGTATAAGAAACATTAAATATACTCAACAAAATAGAATATCTAGTAACATATGGACATGTGGAATTATTATCAGAAGGTCTGATTTTATAATCTCCCATCTTGGATTTTACTAAGTATGAACTTAATTAAAGGTAGTCTCATCTACATAGAAGTACTCACACCTAAAAGTCTATATACCATGTTCCCAATCATAGTAAGTCATAGGACAATAGAACTATATTTAGAAATATTTTCATTACACTTAAATGATCTCATCATAGAGGGAAATGATATGCCCTTATCAATGTAGAAGATAGTCTAAGATATTATTATATTAAATTAATGAAGAATAATGAAAAATATGTAATAAAATATTTTTTTAATATTCAAATAATGAAATATACCTGTCAAAAAATTAAAATATTTGTTCTAGAACGCCATATCAGACTTCTTATACATTCAATATCCTCAAAATGAAAATTCCCCATCATTTGGGGTAATTTAAACCATGATCAACTGGAAAATATTTCCAAATATCTATCCCATATCTCACCAATTTTTTGGTTTCAAAGGGAAAATAATATAGAGAATAATTATTGGAAATCACATGGAATCATCACAAAAAAATTCTTCCAAAACCACTCCTATATAATGGAAAATTCATATGGGATGTGTAGGGGTGGATCAGTTCAAATTTCCCATTATGATAATGCCTTTTTATTAAAAACCCATGTGGATGACTGGTAAATATATAGTTTAACTCTAGGAAAATCAAAAAGTAAAGGGCTTAGTCATGGTATGACACTATTGGGTAAATCATCAACCACCCCAGCCATAGGGCACAAAAATTATCCATGAATTCATTATAGTGAGACCCTAATGGTTCATGATGTGACATCCCTAGGTAGTGATTTTAGCCTATGCCAAACTCCATCATGGAATGGACCCTATTTGTCATGATGTGACAACCCCTTTTCAATGAATGACTTCAAAATCCACTCTATATATACCTCTATCCTAGTATCCTAGATCCCATGGTTACATTATTATATTATCACTAGATATAAGAAATCAAATACCATAGGATTGAATAGTTTAGTAGTATCCATGAACTGGATACATACATGAATATGAATTTTACATTTGAAAATTTAAAATACAATATACTATTTTCTTCAAGAACATCACTATCCCCATTAGAATATCCCTATGTATTAGTTATAAAACACTTTATATTTTCCTAGTGAAAGGAAAAATATGAAAGGGATAGTCTTAGATGTTCATCAAAGGTATTCATACTGTAGTAGATAAATTATTCATGGATAACATGGAATGATATAAATGATCACCAAATAATAACACATAAATAATCACATGAGATAAAAATTACCCATGGATATGAGAAATATTGAAAAATAAATCAACAAATGAGTTTATAATGAAATAATTCATAATTTAGGACATCTAAAACATACCATTGAGGGCTCATGCGAAGGCATGTTAAATATATTGTCAAGGCCTCGTGTGAACACATCTTATATATATGGGTACATACTCATCCAGAAACCCAAACCGATTTGTCTCATGATACCCACTGATGAATTTAGGGGTTATATAATTTCATTATCCACCCATAAATTAATAATTTCAATGTATTTTTCATATGAATAAATCAAACAACACATTCAATAAAATTAAAAATCAATAAATGTTTGTATCAGAAGAACTAGATTGTGAAATATCAATAATTTCTCATATCGAAATGATCATAAACCATCCATAAAAATCTGGTGGATTGTAATATAAGATAGTAAAATTAGTAAATAATAATATTCAACAAATTATGTTTTCATAGAAAAAAATAATTTAAAAATACCATGGGAAAATTCCTGAGGAAAATACTCAATTCACTTTGAATTCAATAATTTAAAGACTTCAGAAATATAAATGAAAAAATTTTATTTGAAAATAATCATATAAACATATAAAGTAATATTAAAAAAAATATTATGATTGATTTCATGAAAATAATTTCTTGTTTTATAAGTTAAAAAACATTCCTTTCACACATTTTAAAAATTGGAAAAGTACAACGTTATGAAAATAACATGAAAATTCATTTAAAATCATTTTATAAAAAGTCAAAAAGTGTAAAAATTTATTTAATAAATAATTATGATAATTTTTAAAACATATTTTTTGAAAACGTGGATATGAAAGGAAACAATTCCCCCAGAAGAAATGTAAATATAAACAATCCCAAATAATGATGTGATTGTGAAATAAACCCTTACCACTTGGGTATCTATTGAATCATTTACCCTAGGAAAGAAATAAAATAAAATGAAAATTGAAATAGCATGAAGAAAAATATATTAATGATATAATATATAGAAGTTGTATTATATACACTACACAAAAGAAATAAGTTGTGAATATGACACATGTATTATAGAAGTAAACGTAAAATGAGAAACCCTCACCTCAGGTCCGATTTTCTTCATAAATATATTGAAATACAATATAATAAATATATATTTATTATAATGCTATTATATGACCATAAAAATTTATATTATACAATATATTATATAGTTATAACCTTTTATCACCTGTTCATTAATAATTCTTTATTAAAATCACTGTTATGGGTTATAAATTATTTGTTTTTCATGTATGTATTGGTTTAGTAGTTTTGGTCCCTATACCTTGATCAGGGTTATATCATATAAATAATTTAAATAATGATATAATTATAATTTATATTCATTATATACATGTCTAGGTTCACTAATAAAAGTTATAAATAGAATAATGAATTACGCCATTTTTAGAGACGGTAGGCCGTACAGACACATGGACAATATTTTCATTTTTCAATGGATGGAATTAAATAAAATAAAATCATAATTATCATTTCAAAAATGATTATTATATCATGAATATTATATAAATTAATAAAATACAACCTTATTACCATCCATGTAATGCGTAAATAAAAAATAGATCACATCGCTTGGTAGAGGTGGTAGTCAACATGTATGCACGAACAATGTTTCATGTTTTCCAATGGATTAGAGTGTAAGAAGGTTTATATGATATTTTAATTTAACAATTGTTTAAACCAAGTAATTTATTTGATTTAAATAAAGTGTGGTTTGCATTTATTTTCAATACTCTAATTAATGATAAGGATGATTGAAAGGAAATGGATCATACAGTTCAATCCATAAGCAATATTGAAGGAAACGTCATTTACTAGTGTTTGCCAAATTTTTGGGGTCCAAAATTTGGAGAATGGAAAGCATTGATAAATGTGGTTTTTCTTGAAGATATTCTAAAAATATGTAAAAATCATGAGTTTCATAGAGATGGGTTTCATGAAGTGTGTTTCATGAAGACATTATGATTGTGACAATGTGCTCTACGATTACGAGAATTTCTGAATTGCGGCTACGTGATGGTTTGATGGAAGTCTTTGCGAGTGGAGAATTGTGGTGGTGAAAAGATATTTAATGGATATCTCGTTGGTAACAATGATCATTGTGAAAATAAAATATTCATAAAGCTTTGCGAAGGTAGATGTGCCGCAAAGTCATTTTTGACCGATCTGGAAATCACATCAGAAGAATCAGTGCTCCACGTTCAACCATGCCTATAAATAAGAGGCCAATACTCTCTATTACAGAAGAACTTGAGAGAGAAAATATAGAGTCTCTTTGATTTCATGAAGCAAGGTGTTCTTCATGGAGTCAGTTGTCCATGAAATTATGTGATTTGTGAAAAGACTACTTTGGTCAAGATGAAAGTTAATGCTTCCAAGTATTGGGTTCTTCAAGAATATGGGATGTTCTGCATTGGATTAGGGGGATTCGTGAAGTAAGGTATTCTATGAAGATAGAGTTCTTTGAGATGATAGTGGGTTTCATAGAGGTAGCTGAGATTTGAGAAGGTGTTTTCTCTACGATGGCCCGAGCTTTGTGGAAGGTCAAGCTCTACAAAGCAGGGAGATCTATGAAGCATTGTTATATGTAATGGTGTGTTCCCTACGAAGGGTTGTTCTTTGTGAAGGTTTGAGCTTCATGAAGGGGGTTAATTAAGGATAATATTGAATATCAGGTTTAAGTGGATAGGGATTTTAGTTTGCATGTATGCATATAATATCTAGTCTGAGTGGACAAGGCTTTCAGTGGGCATATACTCAGGTCATTGATGAATGAAGTGTCTCATACTGAATAGAGACAAAGAATTTAATGCCAATCTATTGAATAAACCTTTATGTCAATAAACTGAGTGAGACATCTCCAAAGTTAGTGATATAGGGGATTCAACTAAAGTGTTCTATGGGAAGTGGTGAGATATCCTTAAATCATTGTAAAGGAAGTGATCCTCACATAGTGACTATGATCGAACATAATAATCCACAGCTAGAGAAGATTAACAGTTGTTGGTATGACTGACAGACTTTTAGAAGATTCTCCTTGGATGTATCCCTTTCTGGTGAACCATGTAAAATTGTCGTACCCTCTCTTTTCATGCATTTTTCTGACATGTTTAATAGGTTCCAACCGATTTGGGAACAAGATCATTTAGTTTAAAAGAAAAAGTTGACACCCTAATTCACCCCTCCCCTCTTAGGGTTTTTTTGGTCCCTCAAAAATCATATTTATGAAATAAATATAATATTTTTTATTTAAATATTTATAACAATCCTAGTGAAATGGAGATGAAAAATTAATTACACTGCTAGGTGGAGACGATAAGTCGTACTTACGCATGAATGTTGTTTTCTCTTTTTATTGGATAGAACAGAGATGAAATATGGTTGTACCATAATCGTAATAAAATATCCATTTATATATAATATTGTATATATTATCTTTGGATGGTTAGAAAACTATAATGGTAAGTAGAAGAAGAAATATACATAAAGGACTCATTAAATACGATTACGTCTTTTCTGGTATACTACCTTTATATCTCTTATTAAGGGACTTAGAGTTGGTCTTTTGAAAAAACTAGAATCTATAAAACACGTATAAGAATTTTTATAAGAGTAATGAGATGGTTCTGGTTGAGATATATGGAGCAAAGTTTTATAATGTAGTTAAGGTGGACATATCCTTTTATAATAGTTGTGAGGGTCACTTTCAAAATTTCTTAAAATATTAAATTATAATAAAGTCATTCTCAATAAAATGTATAAAAATGGAAAAGTATCCAAACCTAGGGTATTATATGGTTTAAATCACATAAAAAATAAAATTTTGATAGGTATTTTTGGTGTATTAAACCTTATCATTTTGTTTAACCCTTTATTTAACCTATTTTAACATTAACTGCAATAACATATTGTTCAATTATAAAAGGTTATAATTTTTCACAAAATTTAACTATTGAATCATAAATGGATAGTATAACGACCCATACTTTACATACATTGTTAATACTTCAAAATTAAATCACACTTATTACAACATATGACAAAACCACAAAGGACCGTATAGGTATAGTGTCTTTAGAAACTGGGAAACATAAACAACTGGTTCATAAATCTTCTACAGTGTCTCCCATTTATTTCATCATATCTAGGGTCCCTTTTAGCATATTCTACTTAATATCCATCTTCCTGACCTGGGGAAAAGAAAACATAAAAGGGTGAGCTCAAATGCTCAGCAAGGGCAAATAAAGGAAATAAAAATCATATCATATCTTTATCAAAACCTGCAAAAGAGATCATAATATCTTAACATGGAATAAATCATAGAAGTGAAAATGAGATCCCCATAATCATAACATAAAACTTGAAACTTTGTGGCATGCACACATAATCATGGAAATCATTTCTTGTTAGTCATGACTCATTGCCAAGACTATCTTAGTGGACAAAGTCCCTTTCTGAACCGAGTTCACTCCTCGTTTCAGTCCTGTATCACTGAACCGAAATAACCTTCCGTTCCAGCCATGTCTATCTCATGAGATATAAAATCATTACCCAATGCATTGGAGGGAGATATAGGTCCCACCCATCTTATAATGAATCCTTTCTTATGTGTGCCACATAATCATAAAACATACATCATCGCATAACACATATAACAAAAATGGGATTCTTGAAACATCATGACATCATAAATCAATTCATATAAGATAAAGGAATTCATAAACATAATTCCATCACAACATAGTCAAACCAATGTAAAAATATGGATAGAAACAGAACCCTTTATTATCTTAGATGGAAAATAATTTTGATAAAACACTTGAATTGAATTCTTGAGGAAAATATCCTTTCTTCTTCAAAAACATTTTTCCTTTCATAACATGTCATACAACTTTAAAATAAAAGAAGTTGATTAAAAATAAACTTGAAAACTTGTAAAGGAAGCTTCTTTGAAGTAATGTTTTAAAAATCCATTCATGCCGTATAAGTTAAAAAAAACATTCTTCGTACTTTTGTCGGAAAAGTCAAAAAGTACCTCGTACGGAAAAACGACAAAAGATTCCTTTCATATTCTTTACTAAAAACTCACCTAAGGGTAAAATTGGATTTACACTATTTCAAGTGGATGGAAACAATATTACATATTGAGGGAACATGGATGTGGATGATAAAATACACCCCAGTAAATACTTACGAATAAACAATCTCGGATAAAAATGAGATTGTGATATTTCCCTTACCTTAGGTCCAATTTGCTTTGTTTGTGTCCGAAGCTCCTGTATAATGGTTTAAATAATGTTATTGACTTATTCCAGAATCATACATATTGATATGAGATCATATATGGTCATATTATTAACTTCTTGTTAGTAATATTTCATTGTTACTTGTTACTCGGGTCTTTATAACTTTTTGTTCTTATGCGTGTTTTGTTGAATAAATTCTTATTCTTATCTTTAGGTTATATATAATTCATTTCCAGAATGGTATTAGTGTAGTATATACCATATTCATTCATTCAATTCATTTATATAATCATTATGAAATGAAGATCATGTAGAACGAATCGCATCACATCGTGGAGACGGTATTCCGTACGTACGCACGAGTGATGATATCGTTCCTATGATCGTGGAATTGTATTGGAGTATATATATATATTATTTCAGTATCAATATTACTTAATAATAATCATATATAGTTACTCATTACACCATTATACCCATCCTTGTAAGGTGATGGTGGAAAATAGATTACACCACGACGTGGAGACGGTATTCCGTTCGTACGCACGCGCGGTGATTTCATTTTTCCGTAGGATGGATAGAAGGTGAATTAGGGTTGTTTCATATTTATAATAACATATCAGTATGTAAGTAACACTGATGTTATTACTTTATCATGAAACAACTAAAGAAGAAGAAGTTGAAGAAGAAAGAAATTGAAAAGATCGGTAATGGATATTACCTCTTCTTTGGAACGCCTCTTTGAATCCTCCACTTAAGGAACAAAGATTGGTCTTTGGAGAAGACCAGGACCTCTAGGATTATTCTAGGGAAGTGGAGAGGAGAAAATGGCAGGGGTTGGCCGAGCTTGAGTGCTCAATTTGGTGTGAGGAGGAGGGGGAGGAGGTGCCCTTTTTTAAGGGAGGAGAGAGGCACCTTAGGAATATCTCAAAATATTATTTTATATTAAAGTCAAAATCGGTTTATAATGGTTCCAAAGGGTCTTATTTCGAAGCTAAAGTGGGGATGGGTCGAAATCCTATCAACCAATAGGATTTAGACAAGTTTAGGGTATTATTTTAACCTTATCAATTAGATTTAACTCTAAGTTAATTAATTTAACTTTTACCGTGTCTTTTTGTTTTCTTTCACTATATGGTTAATACACTTACTATAACATGCCAAACGAACCCCAAATTGTTTATTATTAATATATATATCCTTATCTAAGTCATTTGGCCTAACCTTAGATTTTTAGGAATAAAATAACAATTAATAATATAATATTTGATTTAAAAACTATTTTGTGTCAATTTTGACACTATTTGATATATGATTTTTGTGAAAGTCATAACAGAATTATATGTTCGAAACAAGTTGATTAAATCAACACTAATATATCATAGTAACCTAGAAAATTAGTGTAATTCATAAAAAGTCTCAAATTAAATTTATTTTGGTGTTTATAACATCAATTATGTCAATATTTCATTAATAAGATAATTACTGCATCATCTTTGTGTCATAAATAAATTAAATTATTTGATGTCTAAAAATTACAAATAAAATACCATCATGTAGGAAATCGTTTTAGCTTTCTAATTAATATTTAAAATCGAATTTATCTTATGTATAACCCCATATTAAAAATGATCTACTTATTAAACTTTGATTTTAACTATTTTAACCCTTCTTTAAATAAATTAATAATAAATGTCCTAATCTAATACAAGTGGGCCTAAATGGTCATATTTTATTCCTAAGTTTGTTTTTGGTCGAATTAAACTTGTCCAATAGAATTAGGACATGTGTTAGGGTAATATTGATATCATATTTACCCTTAGTTACTCTATTTACTATTAACCGCGGTAAAAATAGTAAAAAGTTACTATTCACCAAAAAATTATTTTCATCTCATTGAACCACATTTTAGTCCTTGATATTAACCGTGTCTCTCGGATTTTTGAAATTCCAATCACAGAAGCGGTAAAATTAAGTTTTATGCAAAATTCAGTTTTTAACCTACCACTTAGTGGTTTCATTATTCATCAAAAATTGAAAGTTTTCAGAAAAATACCAAAATTTCACCCTAGGCTAATTTCGATATTCTGAGTCCAAAAATGAAGTCCATTTTGAAAAATAAAATTTATAAAATTTCAAAAAGTGGTTATTACTATTCATAACCGCTAGTTTTCATAGCATATTGTTGTTTAGTGAAACTCGGTATTGCGTACGACGCAAGCTATCGAGGAAGGTCGCGATTGCGTGTAAAGCAAGTCAAGCAAGTGTTGCGTAGAAAAAGATTCCTTTGATAATTTATATAACATAAAAGTCTCGGGTGTTACATTCTACCCCCCTTAAAAAGAATTTCGCCCTCGAAATTCGTCACTTTGTAACAAACAGATGAGGATACTTCTCCCTCATCATATCCTCAAGCTCCCATGTAGCTTCTTCAAGTTGGTGGTTCCTCCATAAAACTTTCACTAAGCGAGTGGTCTTGTTTCGTAGGACTTTTTCGCTACGATCCAGAATCTCTATCGGCTGTTCTTCATAAGAAAGATCTTGCTCCAGCGGTACAACTTCTGAGCTGAGTACATGTGAAGGATCTGGTATGTACTTTCTCAGGAGAGATACGTGGAACACATCGTGAACATGAGAGAGATTCGGTGGAAGCGCCAATCGGTAAGCTACCTTCCCAACACGATCCAGTATTTCAAAAGGACCGATATATCTAGGGCTCAACTTCCCCTTCTTTCCAAATCTCATAACCCTCTTCCAGGGAGATATTCGTAAGAACACTTTATCGCCCACTTCAAACTCTAGGTCTTTTCTTCAGTTGTCGGCATAACTTTTCTATCGACTCTGAGCTGCTCTTATGTGTTGTTGAATAGATCTAACCTTTTCTGCCATTTCATCAACGAGATCAGGTCCTAATAGCTTTCTTTCCCCAACTTCATCCCAGCAAGTTGGAGTCCTGCATTTCTTCCCATAGAGAGCTTCATAAGGAGCCATCTGAATACTGGAGTGAAAGCTATTATTATAAGAAAATTCCACCAAAGGTAGGTGTTGATCCCAACCTCCTTTGAAATCCATAGAGCATGCTCTCAACATATCTTCTAGGGTTTGAATTGTTCTCTCAGACTGACCGTCTGTCTGGGGATGATAAGCAGTGCTGAAACTCAACTCTGTATCCAGAGTATGCTGAAGACTTCGCCAGAACTTCGAGGTAAATCTCGGATCCCGATCAGATATAATAGAAAGTGGTACTCCATGTAATCTTACCACTTCCTTTACATATATCCTGGCAAGCTGATCTAGAGAGAAATCCTCTCTAAGAGGAATGAAGTGTGCAGACTTTGTAAGACGATCAACTATGACCCAGATAGCATTATTGCCTTTGGATGTTTTAGGAAGTCCTGTGACAAAGTCCATAGTGATGTTTTCCCATTTCCATTCGGGTATGGGTAATGGTTGTAACATCCCCTTAGACTTCTGTCTCTTAGCTTTAACTTGTTGACAAACCAAGCATCGAGAGACATATTCAGCAACATCTCTTTTCATGCCATCCCACCAGAAGTACTCTTTCAGGTCCCTATACATCTTCATGCTTCCAGGATGAATAGAGAATGAAGAACTATGAGCCTCATCCAGAAGCTCCTGCTTTAACTCAGGGATGGGAGGAACACAAACCCGATTCCTGAACTTTATTATCCCATCACAATCAAGGTTGAATTCAGGAACATTTCTCACCTTCTTTTGTAACTCGACATCTTCTTTCTGTGCCTCTTTAATCTTCACATGTATAGATGGTTGAACATTCATTTGAGAAAGATAAGATTTTTCCCCTTCCATTTTAATTCCAAGATCCATCCTTTGTAAATCCATAAATATTGGATCTTTTGTGGTCCTCATCATGGATAAACTAGCATGGTCTTGTCGACTTAATGCATCTGCCACCTTGTTTGCTTTCCCAGGGTGGTAATGGATTGAGCAGTCATAATCCTTAATCAGTTCCAACCATCTTCTTTGACGCATATTCAACTCCTTTTGTGTGAAAATATACTTTAAACTTTTATGATCAGTATAAATATCACACCTTTCACCATAAAGGTAATGCCTCCAAATCTTTAATGCAAAGATTACCGCAGCCAACTCCAAATCATGTGTTGGGTAATTTTGCTCATGGATTTTCAACTGTCGTGAGGCATAAGCTATCACCATATCATTTTGCATAAGAACACACCCCAATCCCTTCTTGGATGCATCACTGTAGATCACAAACCTTTCTCCACTACAAGGCAGTGTGAGCACAGGCGCACTGGATAACCTTCTTTTCAACTCCTTGAAATTCTCTTCACATTCCTCTGTCCAGACAAACTTAACTCCTTTCCGAGTCAACTTGGTGAGTGGACTAGATAATCGTGAAAAATCTTTTACAAAACGTCGATAATATCCAGCCAAACCAAGAAAACTTCGGATCTCAGTTACTGTTGTTGGTCTCGACCATCTTTCGATAACCTCTGTTTTTGCTGGATCCACAGATATCCCCTCTTTTGAGATTATGTGACCCAAAAATGCAACTTTTTGAAGCCAAAATTCACACTTGGTAAATTTGGCATAAAGATTCTCCTTTCTCAGGGTCTTCAATATAATTCTCAAGTGATCTTCATGCTCTTCCTTGCTCTTTGAATAGACAAGAATATCGTCTATAAAGACTACCACAAATTGGTCAAGATAGTCTCTAAAGACTCTATTCATTAGATCCATGAAGATAGCAGGGGCATTAGTAAGACCAAATGGCATCACTATAAATTCATAGTGTCCATACCTTGTACGGAAAGCCGTCTTTGGTATATCCTCCCTTTTGACCCTTAATTGATGATACCCTGAATGAAGATCAATCTTGGAAAAGTATTGAGCTCCGCGTAGTTGGTCAAATAAGTCATCAATGCGTGGGAGAGGATATTTGTTCTTGATAGTGATCTTGTTAAGTTCTCGATAATCAATGCAGAGTCTCATTGATCCATCTTTCTTCTTAACAAATAGAACAGGTGCTCCCCAAGGTGACGCACTAGGGCGTATGAATCCCTTATCAAGATTCTCTTGGAGTTGCTTCTTCAATTCCTGCAACTCAATTGGGGCCATTCTATAAGGTGTCTTTGAAATAGGCAAAGCACCCGGTACGAGTTCTATTGAAAACTCAACTTCACGATTTGGTGGAAGACCCGGCAATTCCTCCGGAAAGACATCATCAAACTCCCGTACAATTGGCATATTCTTAATCGTGAGTTTCTCACCAACCATTTGAGATAAATAACCTTCATTTAGTGGAATCAATACCCATAAGATGGAATAAATTTCCACTGGAAGGTTATGTTCATCCTTGCATTGGTATACAATCGTAGATTGATCTGGAATATGAAATGTGACTTCCCTTCTTTGGCAATTGATATGAGCTCCATGTAGAGAAAGCCAATCCATGCCAAGAATCACATCAAATTCCACTAAAGGAAGGATCACAAGATTTGCAGGAAGCACTTTCCCACAAACTTCGATCGGAGAAGAATTATAAACTTCTGATGCGATTGATGTGCCATTAGGTGTTGTCACAGCTAAATCAACATCTAATTGTTGAGGTAATACGGTGATACCCTTAGAAAATTTTTCAGAAATAAAAGAGTGGGTGGATCCAGAATCAAATAAAACACTTGCTACTTTAGAGTGGATGGTAAGTGTACCTTTCACCACATCGTTATCATACTCCACCTCGCTGATAGAAATTGCATGTGACTTTCCTTTGTCTTTAGCCTTAAGAGTTTGTTGACGTCGACCATCATCATCAACCCTTGGATTTGGGCATTGATTGGCATAATGCCCCATCTCCTTGCACTTGAAACATTGAAGTGTAGCAGGTTCATTCTGTGTATCCCTTCCTTTGTTTGCATCATTAGACATCTTCTTCCCATTATCATGGCATTCAAATGCCCGATGACCTTCCTTTCCACATTTAAGACATTTACTTGTCCCTTTAAGACAACTCCCTCCATGTTTCTTTCCACACTTTGAGCATAATGGAAAGTTCATCTTCTTTTCAGTGTGCTCTTTAGAGTTTCCTTTGAATTCCATCTTCCTCTTCTTATCAAACCCATGTGACTGATGGGTTACTCCAATCTCCATCTCGACTTTGAGAGCACATCGAACGATTTCCTCGTAGCTATTGAAGTCCCTTATGGCTAACGCCCTTCGAAGACTTGGTTTTAAGACACTAAAGAATCGATCGATCTTACTCTCAGGTTGGATAATAATACCAGAAGCGTACCTTGCAAGTCTTGTAAAATTTGCTTCATAGGTACTAACAGATTCATCATCCCTTTACTTCAGTTCAAGAAACTCTTTCTCCATCTTTGTTCGGAGAATACGAGGGAAGTACTTATTGAAAAATAAGTTCTTGAACTCGTCCCATTCCATAGACTCAATTTCATCCCTTTGCCTCGTATTCTTAACAAGATTCCACCATTGATCAGCATCTCCTTCCAAACGGTACACTGCTAGGATGACTTTATCATGCTCAGAACATTGAAGAACTGAAAATATCTTTTCAGTAGTACTAATCCATTGTTCAGCAACTAATGGATCAGTAGACCCGCTGAAAGAAGGTGGACGCTGCCTCATGAAGGATTCAACAGAATGTTGCTCCCTCCTTTGCTCGTTTGGAAATCCTGCATGATTCATAGCTTGAGAAAGTTGTGTGAGCATGGCTACAAGATTTTTCATTCCAGCTCCCATATCGTTTGGTTGCTCAGGGGGACAATCATTTCATTGCCCATCGCATTCCGCATTAACACGGTTCCTTCGGGTTCCAGCCATTGACTAAAACCAAGACGAATAGTGTGAGCAACACTAATTATAATAGGAAACCACATAATTCAAGAATAAAATTTTCATGCTTATGGTCTTATCCTAGGTTATTCAAGGACATTTCTAAAACACTAAGATTCTGTTCTATGCTTAGACTTATCCTTAGGGTTCTTACTAAGGCTTTCACATCCTAGTTTCCAAAGGTTGACTATACCTTTCCTCTGATACCAACTATAACGACCCATACTTTACATACATTGTTAATACTTCAAAATTGAAGCACACTTATTACAACATATGACAAAACCACAAAGGACCTTATAGGTATAGTGTCTTTAGAAACTGGGAAACATAAACAACTGGTTCATAAATCTTCTACAGTGTCTCCCATTTATTTCATCATATCTAGGGTCCCTTTTAGCATATTCTACTTAATATCCATCTTCCTGACCTGGGGAAAAGAAAACATAAAAGGGTGAGCTCAAATGCTCAGCAAGGGCAAATAAAGGAAATAAAAATCATATCATATCTTTATCAAAACCTGCAAAAGAGATCATAATATCTTAACATGGAATAAATCATAGAAGTGAAAAAGAGATCCCCATAATCATAAAATAAAACTTGAAACTTTGTGGCATGCACACATAATCATGGAAATCATTTCTTGTTAGTCATGACTCATTTCCAAGACTATCTTAGTGGACAAAGTCACTTTCTGAACTGAGTTCACTCCTCATTTCAGTCCTGTATCACTGAACCGAAATAACCTTCCGTTCCAGCCATGTCTATCTCATGAGATATAAAATCATTACCCAATGCATTGGAGGGAGATATAGGTCCCACCCATCTTATAATGAATCCTTTCTTATGTGTGCCACATAATCATAAAACATACATCATCGCATAAGACATATAACAAAAATGGGATTCTTGAAACATCATGACATCATAAATCAATTCATATAAGATAAAGGAATTCATAAACATAATTCCATCACAACATAGTCAAACCAATGTAAAAATATGGATAGAAACAGAACCCTTTATTATCTTAGATCGAAAATAATTTTGATAAAACACTTGAATTGAATTCTTGAGGAAAATATCCTTTCTTCTTCAAAAACATTTTTCCTTTCATAACATGTCATACAACTTTAAAATAAAAGAAGTTGATTAAAAATAAACTTGAAAACTTGTAAACGAAGCTTCTTTGAAGTAATGTTTTAAAAATCCATTCATGCCGTATAAGTTAAAAAAAACATTCTTCGTACTTTTGTCGGAAAAGTCAAAAAGTACCTCGTACGGAAAAACGACAAAAGATTCCTTTCATATTCTTTACTAAAAACTCACCTAAGGGTAAAATTGGATTTAAACTATTTCAAGTGGATGGAAACAATATTACATATTGAGGGAACATGGATGTGGATGATAAAATACACCCCAGTAAATACTTACGAATAAACAATCTCGGATAAAAATGAGATTGTGATATTTCCCTTACCTTAGGTCCAATTTGCTTTGTTCGTGTCCGAAGCTCCTGTATAATGGTTTAAATAATGTTATTGACTTATTCCAGAATCATACATATTGATATGAGATCATATATGGTCATATTATTAACTTCTTGTTAGTAATATTTCATTGTTACTTGTTACTCGGGTCTTTATAACTTTTTGTTCTTATGCGTGTTTTGTTGAATAAATTATTATTCTTATCTTTAGGTTATATATAATTCATTTCCAGAATGGTATTAGTGTAGTATATACCATATTCATTCATTCAATTCATTTATATAATCATTATGAAATGAAGATCATGTAGAACGAATCGCATCACATCGTGGAGACGGTATT
Source organism: Viscum album (assembly GCA_963277665.1). Taxonomy (NCBI): domain Eukaryota; kingdom Viridiplantae; phylum Streptophyta; class Magnoliopsida; order Santalales; family Viscaceae; genus Viscum; species Viscum album. The sequence goes on along the minus strand of OY728122.1, from coordinate 1,426,986,416 downwards.
CCGTACGTACGCACGAGTGATGATATCGTTCCTATGATCGTGGAATTGTATTGGAGTATATATATATATTATTTCAGTATCAATATTACTTAATAATAATCATATATAGTTACTCATTACACCATTATACCCATCCTTGTAAGGTGATGGTGGAAAATAGATTACACCACGGCGTGGAGACGGTATTCCGTTCGTACGCACGCGCGGTGATTTCATTTTTCCGTAGGATGGATAGAAGGTGAATTAGGGTTGTTTCATATTTATAATAACATATCAGTATGTAAGTAATACTGATGTTATTACTTTATCATGAAACAACTAAAGAAGAAGAAGTTGAAGAAGAAAGAAATTGAAAAGATCGGTAATGGATATTACCTCTTCTTTGGAACGCCTCTTTGAATCCTCCACTTAAGGAACTAAGATTGGTCTTTGGAGAAGACCAGGACCTCTAGGATTATTCTAGGGAAGTGGAGAGGAGAAAATGGCAGGGGTTGGCCGAGCTTGAGTGCTCAATTTGGTGTGAGGAGGAGGGGGAGGAGGTGCCCTTTTATAAGGGAGGAGAGGGGCACCTTAGGAATATCTCAAAATATTATTTTATATTAAAGTCAAAATAGGTTTATAATGGTTCCAAAGGGTCTTATTTCGAAGCTAAAGTGGGGATGGGTCGAAATCCTATCAACCAATAGGATTTAGACAAGTTTAGGGTATTATTTTAACCTTATCAATTAGATTTAACTCTATGTTAATTAATTTAACTTTTACCGTGTCTTTTTGTTTGCTTTCACTATATGGTTAATACACTTACTATAACATGCCAAACGAACCCCAAATTGTTTATTATTAATATATATATCCTTATCTAAGTCATTTGGCCGAACCTTAGATTTTTAGGAATAAAATAACAATTAATAATATAATATTTGATTTAAAAACTATTTTGTGTCAATTTTGACACTATTTGATATATGATTTTTGTGAAAGTCATAACAGAATTATATGTTCGAACCAAGTTGATTAAATCAACACTAATATATCATAGTAACCTATAAAATTAGTGGAATTCATAAAAAGTCTCAAATTAAATTTATTTTGGTGTTTATAACATCAATTATGTCAATATTTCATTAATAAGATAATTACTCCATCATCTTTGTGTCATAAATAAATTAAATTATTTGATGTCTAAAAATTACAAATAAAATACCATCATGTAGGAAATCGTTTTAGCTTTCTAATGAATATTTACAATCGAATTTATCTTATGTATAACCCCATATTAAAAATGATCTACTTATTAAACTTTGATTTTAACTATTTTAACCCTTCTTTAAATAAATTAATAATAAATGTCCTAATCTAATCCAAGTGGGCCTAAATGGTCATATTTTATTCCTAAGTTTGTTTTTGGTCGAATTACACTTGTCCAATAGAATTAGGACATGTGTTAGGGTAATATTGATATCATATTTACCCTTAGTTACCCTATTTACTATTAACCGCGGTAAAAATAGTAAAAAGTTACTATTCACCAAAAAATTATTTTCATCTCATTGAACCACATTTTAGTCCTTGATATTAACCGTGTCTCTTGGATTTTTGAAATTCCAATCACAGAAGCGGTAAAATTAAGTTTTATGCAAAATTCAGTTTTTAACCTACCACTTAGTGGTTTCACTATTCATCAAAAATTGAAAGTTTTCAGAAAAATACCAAAATTTCACCCTAGGCTAATTCCGATATTCTGAGTCCAAAAATGAAGTCCATTTTGAAAAATAAAATTTATAAAATTTCAAAAAGTGGTTATTACTATTCATAACGGCTAGTTTTCATAGCATATTGTTGTTTAGTGAAACTCGGTATTGCGTACGACGCAAGCTATCGAGGAAGGTCGCGATTGCGTGTAAAGCAAGTCAAGCAAGTGTTGCGTAGAAAAAGATTCCTTTGATAATTTATATAACATAAAAGTCTCGGGTGTTACAGATAGTGGATGGAATTTTAGATCATATATTTTCCCTTTTTCTATTTTTAATATTTTAATTATTTTTAAATAATTTAATAAAATATTGTTTTGATAAAATGTCATTAATGTCAATATTAACACTATTCATTTAGTTTGAAAACAAATACATCAATAAAATGACTTATTTCAAATATAATAAATTTAAACATCACTAATATGTCATATTAATATTTAAAATTCATGTAAGACTACAAATCACTCAAATTATGTCACTTATAATATTTTTTATATCATTTATTTTATTTTTATATTAATTGAATATATAATATATTAGCACTCCACAAGAATTTTAGGTAAAAATATAAATAAATTATCATCAAGGATATAATTTTATTATGAAGAAAATTGAAATTTGAATTCATTCATATGCTATTTTTTCCCTATATGGACACATACATGATATTTAAAACTAAGGGAGTGACGTTTTGTAAGTTTCTTTGATTTAAATATTATATTGGTCATTTTCATGGAAATGTATCCATTAAACTTATAAATTTCAACAATAAGGTGATAGGGGTCGAATTCAATTCATAAAATAAGAAGTAGGATAAATAATTAAGGCCTTATCACTTAGTTTTAACCTTGGTTGATCAGACTTACCCAGTACTGAGATGATAACTTTTACCACAGTTACTATTCCTAATGCCTAAAAATAAAAGGGGCATATTTACCGAAGATAGGGATCATGATTATAAATATGAAATCACTTTTATAAAATTAAACACCTATAATTAGAAGAAATTAATTCTAATATAAGTGCACAAAAATCATTAAAATCCATTTTTTTAAGAAAATTACAGTTTTTAAGAATAAAAATAGATTTATATTCTTTTCTCATTCCCAGGAAAAATATTAGATGAATGAAAAAACATTAGATTAAATATAATGTATATAAATTTCAATAAAAAAACTTCAACTATAGTGATAAATTAAATTTATTTTTACAAAATACATTGTGCATATAAATACAATTTTTTTTAGAAAAATAAATCCTTTATTATAAAAATTATTATTTATATTAATTTATTATGAATTAATAATTAATGAATTTATTTTTTACATGATTAAACCATATATGTTTCTAAATTTAGTTATTTCTCTTCATTCATTCCAAACTAACAACTAAGTGATAACTATTATATAATATTTTATTATAAAATCATAGTTTGTTGAAACTCAGTGTTGAGTGTAAGACAAGGTATCAAATAAATCCAATTTATTAACGGAAAAAAGTTATACAATCTTAGGGCATGGATTATACCCACCTTAAAATGAATATATTCCATTAAATTCATAACTCGGATAAAAATTTATGTGGATACTATTACCATATCACATATTTTGGTTCCCACATAGCTTCCTCAAATTATTGGTTTCTCCAAAAAACATTAACCATGTGAGTGGTTTTATTCTGTAGAACCATATCACTATGATCTAGAATCTCCATTGTTTGTTCCTCATAATTAATATATTTCTCTAGAGGTAACATCTATAATTTCAGTATATATTAAAGATCATTTCTGTACGTCCTCTGAAGTGATACATGGAACACCTCATGAACTTGAGAAAGATTGAATGAAAGCACCAATAAAAGACACCATCCTGATATGATTCATAATATTTAAGGGAAAATATACCTAGGGCTTAACTTTATCTTCTTCAAAAATCTCATCACCCTTTTCTAATGACATATTAATTGGAATACCTTGTCATCAACATTAAACAATAGATTTTTCTAAAGATTTTTATCATAATTTTTTCAACTTTGTGATGATATTATGTGTTACTGAATGGATAAAACCTTATCTTCCATTTAATTATCTAGTTTGTGTACCAATAGCTTTATTTCTCTAACTTTATTTTATTATGTTTTATTTCTACACTTCTTTCCATAGATGTCTTCATAAGGATTCATCTGAATGCTTTAGTGAAAGATGTTGTTATATGTAAATTCCATAAAAGTAATGTGTTGATACCAACCACGTTTGAAATGCATAGAGTTAACATTGAACACGTATTCTAGAGTTTTAATGGTTCTATCAAACTGACTATCTATTTGAGGATTTTATGTAGTTATTAAACTCAACACTACAAACAATTATCATTGAATAATTTTCCATATGTTCAAGGTAAACCTTAGATGCTGATCAGATACAGTAGAATTTGGTAATCCACTAAACCATACCATTACTTCTATGAATTCTCGAAATCTGACAAAAATATAAGTCTTATTCAATGGAAATGAAGTGCTTTATCTTCAAAAGGATATATGCTCCAACCCATATAACATTATTCCCTTTAGAAATTATGGGGAGTCCAATGATAAAATACAAGGTGATGTTTTCCCATTTCCATTATGGTATAGTTAATAGTTGTAACATCAATATATATTTGTTTCTATTAGATTAAAAATTTCAAACATACCAAGAAATAAAATTAAATTAGGAAATATCTCTCTTTATTTTTTCCCACAAAAAATACACTTTCAAATATGTATACATCTTCATACTTCAAGGATGAATATAGAATAAAAAATTATAAGCTCAATCCAATATATAAATCTTCAAATATGGTATGGATGAGACATATACATAGTTTATGAACCATATCATTCCTTCAAAATCATGTTCAAACTCAAGAACATTTCTCACCTTCCTCTTTAGCTCCACATCTTCATTATACTCCTCTTTAATCCTCACATGGATAAATGGTTGTATATTTATTTGATCAAGATATATTTTCTACCCTTACTTTCGGGATTCAAGATCAAAACATTGAAAGTATAAAAATATTTGATCCCTGTAATCATCATCTTAGATATGTTATCATGATTCTTTTGACTCAAATCATCTACCACCTTGTCGGATTTCCCAGGGTGGTAATCTATTGAGTAGTCATAATACTTAATCAACTCCAACCATCTTCTTGGGAACATATTTAACTCTTTATGTGTGAAAATTTAATTTAAAACATTATGATAAATATAAATTTACAAACTTTCTCTATAAATATAATTTCAAGATATATTTAATGGAAAAATAACCTCAGCTAACTCCAAATCACGAGTATGGTAACTTTTCTCATGGGCCTTTTGTTAGCATGTGGAATATGCTATCATCAAAAAATTTTCATTAAGGATGAATTCCAATCCATTATTCAATTCATCAATATAAATTAAAAACCCTTATCTACTATAGGGTAGTGTACGGACATGTGTGATGACTAACATTATATTCGATTATATGAATTTTTCCTCACAATCATCTTTCCAAAGGAACATGAGTCCCTTCTGAGTTAACTTGATTATTCGGTTGGATTTCTATGAGAATTTATTAAAAAATTGTCAATAATAACTAACCAAACCATGTAAACTATTGATCTTAGTTATCATGGTTTGTCTAGGAATGTTTTCAATAAATTCTATCACTCAGGGTTCCATAGATATACCCTTTCTTGAGATCATGTGACTAGAAAAATGAATCTTTTTTTCACCAAAATTCACACATGGAATGTTTTTCATACATGTATACCTTCCTTAAAATCTTCAGTACCATCCTTAAGTGATCTCAATTCTTTTAATTTATCTTTTAATATAAAATAATATCATCTATAAAGTCTACCAAAAATTGATCGAGGTAATATCTAAAGAATCTATTCATTAAATCCATGTAGATAGAAGTGGAATTAGTAAGACCAATTGGAAAAACTCCAAATTTATAGTGTCCAAACCATGAAGAGAATATTGTCTTGGGTATCTCCTCCTTCTTAACCCTTGATTGATGATATCTATAATGAAGTTCAATTCTAAAAAAGTAATGATCTACAAGTAGTTGATCAAACAAGTCATCAACATAAGGTATAATATATTTTTCCTAGATAGTGATATTTTTATGTTCTTTATAATCAATCCTAAGATGAATTGATCCATATTTATTCTTATAAAAAAATAATAGGTGCACCCTATGGTGAAACATTATTCTGAATGAAACCCTTGTAAATATTCTCTAGGATTTTCTTATTCAACTTATACAACTCAATTAGATCCATTATATTTGTGGCCTTTGAAATATGTGTAGCATGAGGTAAAAGTTATATTGAAAACTAAACATCACAATTACATGGAAGGATATGAAAATCATTTGGAAATACATTGAAAATATACCAAAAAATAATAATATCATTACTATAGTGTTTTACCAAACTATATGAGATAAATACCCCCTTTGAAAATGAATCATAACCCATATAATGGTTATGATTTCTATTGGTTGTTTTTATTTTACATCACATTGATTGACAATATTAGATTAGTTTGGAATATGAATGATGACATACCTTTCTTGGAAATGGATGTTGAATTTATATAGAGGAAGTTAATCATTTCCTAAGGTAACAAAAAATTCAACTACAAGAATAATAAAAAGATGTTCAATAAGGAAATTATCTTAGACGTGAATAATAGAGGAATGATATACTTGTGATGTGGTCATCATACCATTTAGTGTTTTCAATACTAACTCAATATCTAATAATTATGTTGGTGATGAGATACCCATATAAAATTATTCAAATATAAAGGAGTGGGTAGAACTAGAATAAAATAAAACATTTATAGTTATTGAGTTAATGACAAGTTCACATTTCAAAAAATCATTAGGAAATTCCATGATGACTGTAGTAATTTAATAATATTAGCCTTCTACCCTTTTATTATTTTTTGGTAATTTCCCTTGATTCTAGGGTATTTGTTAGAATAGTGGCCCAATTCATTAAAGTTAAATTAAATTAATTTGAAGGATTCTCCCTTACCCTTACACTCATGACCATGATAACCTGTTTCTCTAAACATTAACAAAATACATTTCCTTTTAAGAATATACTAAGGTTTTGGTTTCCACAAATATCACTTTTTGGAAAATTGTTCTTGTTATCCTTCCCCTTATCTATTTTTTTCTATATGAATTTATTTTTCTCCTTCTTTCCTTTGAAGGCATAAGACAGGGAGAATAATTTCTTTATCTTTATAGCATATGATACTATGCCCTAATATAATGATAATTTTTAGGACAATAGTTCCCTTTAAAGCATTGGAAAAATACCATAAAATAAATAGACAATCATGATGTTTGGATTATGTATGTAATTAGAAACATGCCTTACTAAACATATAAATTTTTCTTCATACTTAGAAATATTTGCCCCATCAATTTATCTCAATGTCAATAATTTTCCTTCCATATTCTCTTATTATTTATGAGTAAAGTATTTTCTTAGGAAATTTCCTTAAAATCCTTTGATTCCATGATCACTATTTCCTCCTCATCATTTGTATTTTGGATAAGAGACCACCATTGATCCAAATCCCATGAGAGATGATAAATTACCATGTCAATATTCTCCCTTTAAATACTTCCCAAAGTAAGAAATATCTTCGTTGATGTACTTATCCATTACATAACTATAAATATATTTTTAATCCCATTGAATGATATAGGTTTCTGATATATGAAGTAGTATAACATTATGAAAATGAATTGTAGATTAGTATACTAATCTATATGGAAAATGTTACCACTCATAACTTGAGTCATCTTCCCTAATATAGTAATATTTTATTCATCTCCACCTAATATTCCAACTCTATATTCATTATACTTCCAGGGAGAAATCCCTACATGGATTATGTGCATTGATACAATTAACATTCCTTCTATAATGAGACATTTCTAAATAATTTCATACACTAGATTTGATAATAACATTAGGAATAATAATTCATAATTACAGAACAAGTGAAACACTTAAAAAAACAGAAAAAAGTTATCCATAGATAATATTATAATTATAAAAATGTTTTCATTGGTAATATTCTCAAAGATATTTATAGGGTCATTCTGCCAAATATATGTTTTCCAAAATATTGTTTTAATAGTTTCTATGAAACTTTATTTGATAACAAATGAATACACCCTGGCCCATTTAGTCCAGATTCAATGGTTACTTAATTACATTTGAATTTGATTCAAGAAATTTCAACCAAGAGGAAAATATAGTATATTATTCTTGGTGAACAAGACATATACTTAAATTTCACATGTACATTTGAAAACGTAAAATAAAAAATATTATTTTCATAGAGAACATAAATGATCCATTTGGAATATACTAACATATTAATCATAAAGTAGTTCTTCATTTTATGGAAAAAATAAATCTAAGGAAGGGGTGTTATCATTTTCTCAGAAAAGACATGCATACAAAAAAATAAAAATAAGGCATGAATGATATAGAAGGATATAAATGATAATAAAATGACTCCACATAAATAATAAAATGAGATAAAACTCTTCCATGGGTATAAAAATATTCAAATAATCACATGGACATTGATAAATGAGTTTATAATGATAGAATTCATAATTTTGGGCTTCTGAAACATACTTTCAAGTCCTCATGTGAAGTAATCTTAAAGATACTATCAATGCCTCATGATAAGACATATTATATAAATAGGTATTGTGTTAACCAAAAAACCAAACTATTTTGTCTCATGAGACTTATTGATTCATCGAGGGGATATATAATTTTCATTCCCAATTTTATCTTAACAATTATAATGAATTCCTCATATGAATGAATAAAAAAACATAATCATGTCCATTAAAAATCAATACCCATCCGCATCGAATGAAATATAATAAGGAATATCAACACTTTACCTAGTAAAACTGATCACAAACCATCCATAAAAGTATGACGAATAGTAAAATAAGATAACAATATCATTAAATAGTAATATTAAATAAATATGTTAACATAAATGAAAATACTTTTAAAAAACATTGGAAAATTAATGATGAAAATACCCCTTTCCCATTGAAATAACTTATATAGGGACTTCAAAAATATGATGTAAATAATTTTATCTAAAAGTAATCTTTTAAAATTTTAAAGTAATCTTGAAATTAAATATAATTCCTGATGGTGTGAAATTAATTATATTCATATAATATAAAAAAATTCCTTTCATTAAATTTTAAAATTGTCAAATGTACCTCATTTGGAAAATGACAAGAGGATCCCTTTCAGATTATTTTGTAAATAGTTATAAACTAGTAAAAATTTATATACCAAATAATTTGGAGAATGATTAAAATATTTTGAAAATATTTTCATAAAACATGGATATTGAAGAAATATATTCTCCCAATTGTGACTAAAACTTAAATAATCCCAAATAATGATGAGATTATGAAATAAACCCTTACAACTTGAAAATCATTTGAATAAAAACCTCTATGAAATAAATGACTTCAAATGATACTTTAAATATAATTAATAAAAATAGATTCTTGATAAATTATATAAAATTTAATGTATACACACCACACAAAATAAATACATGGTGAATATAACATATGTCTCATCAAAGTAAAAGTCAGTTGAGAAACCCTTACCTTTGGTTATATTTCATTCTTACAAATCAAAAATCCTATGAAATAAATATATATTTACTATATATCTTTTCAAGAACCATAATAATATATATCATAACATATATGATTTACTTATAACCATTTATTAATAATTTTTAATAAAATCATTATTCTAGGCAGTAATTGCTTTGTTTCCATGAATTTTTTTCTTAATTAGTTTTGGTACTTAAAATTTGATCATAATTATAAAATCTAAAAAAATTATTCAAGATATAATTATAATTTATATTCATTATTTATATATTTAATTTCCTACATAATATTTATATATATATAAAAATGAGTTACAACATTCATTTAGACAGTAGATCATACGTACGCATGAATATTGTTTTAATTTTTCATCGGATGGAAAGAAATGATGGTAAATAAAATCTATAATTATTTTTTTTGTATCATGTGTATCCTATATATTCCTATAATCTATCCTTATTACCGTCCTTGTAAAGAAAAAATGAAAAATAGATCACATCGCTTCTTGGAGGTTGTAGTCCACACATACGCACGAGCACCGTTATCATTTTCCTATAAATGTAAGAAGGAATATATGATATTATAATTACTTAATAATATTTATGTCAAAAATATTATATGTATTAATTATTTTAATTTTTATAACCATCCAAGTTAAATGGTTATGAAAAGAAAATCACACCACTGTGATAATATGGTTAGTGAAACGTACACAAGAACGATGTTTTCACTTTTTATTGGATGAAAAAAGATGGAAAATAGTTATAACATAATAATAATAGTATATAAGTACATTTTTGATATTATATATATTATCTTAGGATTGTTACACCACTATAAGAGGCAGTAGAATAAGAAATAAACTTAAAGGACTCAGTAAATATGATAACATCTTCTTCGGTATACATCATTTTGATCTCAACTTAAGGGATATAGAATATGTATTTTGAATAAACAAAAACTATATAATTTTTATAACTATGTTTATAAGAGTAATTTTATGGGGTTTTTCATGATATATGGCTCAATGTGGTGTAAACTAGTGAAGAAGTATGTGCCCTTTTATAATTGAGGCAAGGGAAACTTTTAGAATTTCATAAAATATTGAATTATAAAAAAGTATTTATCAATAAAAATATATCCAAATGGAAAAGGATTAAAACATATGTTAGGATATGGTTGAAATATTGTCAAAATATAATTTTTTTCTATTTTTTTCTAATTTATTAAAAAAAATCATTTATTTTCATCACTTAGTTAATCTATTTTTACATTAACTGAAGTAACATATTTTCACACTTAAAAGGTTATAATTTAACATATAAGGTAACTATTAACAGATAAAAGGAATATATCTGAAATTATAAGCTATAAATTATAAAATTTTTCATTTTTAAATATTTTATTAGTTTTTAAATAATTTAATAAAAAATTATTTTAATAAATTATCATTAGTGTAAATTTTGGTAATATTCATTTAATTTGTCTTAAATTATATAATGAAAATTTTGTATTTAGAATATAATTCTTTTAACCAGTAATAATATTTCATATTCACCTAAAAAAATCATGTAAAAATATAAATAACTCAAATTTTATCACTTTTAATATTTTTTAATGTTATTGATTTTATTTTTATTTTATTTAAATAATATTGTATTAATATTGCAAAAAACTTTAAGGTAATTATAAAATAAAAAATATACAAAAATTATAATGATGAATGATATTTTTTTATACCCAAAATTATCATTTAATTTCAATCATAACCTTCTTTTGTCCCTATGTAGACACAAAATAGATATTTAAAACTAAGAGAGTGACATTTTTTAACTTTCCATGATTTAAAAATTATATTGGTCATTTTCATGGAATATTTTCCATTAAACATATATATTTATAGAATAAGGTTACTAGGGTCTAATTAAATTCATCCAATAACAATTAGGATTAAAAATTATGACCTATTTTTTATTTTTAACCTAGGTTTGCCTGATTTACGCTATGCCAAGGTGATAATTTTTACCACTTTTACTATTCATAATGTGTAAACATAAAAGGTTACTATTTAAAAAATCTATAACTCATAATTAGAAATAAGGAATATATTCTATCAAATTCAATAACTATAAGTATCATTATTTAATTTTAACATAAGTTCACAAAATGTGATGAAATTTTTTTTTAGAAAATTGTAGTTTTTAAACATAAAAATAGATTTACATTATTTTATCATTCCAAAAAGTAATTTTAAATTATTGATAAAAAATTTGATTTAATATATAGTATATAGGTTTCATTAAAATAATTCACCCAGAGTGATAAATTTAATTTGTTAGGATAAAAACACATATCACACAATTTTTTTTAAAACATCTCCTTAATTTTAAAAATTATATTTTAGTCTCTTTTCTAATCATTTTATGACTAATGAATTTATTTTATAGAAGTGTAAACCATATATGTTTAACAATATAGTTAGTACTATTCATACCCACTAACCCGATATCTATGTGACAACAATTAAATAATGTTTGAGTAGAAATCACTATTTTTTATACTAGGTGTTGCGTGTAACACAAGATATCGAAGAAATATGATTTATTAATTAGAAATATATTATAAAATCTTGGGGTGTTATGAACTCTCTCTCATGATGTGTTTCCCCATTCTATAAGTCATTTTCCCCATTTTTTCCATCATAGTGTGACCCTCACTCTTCATGGCATGATGGGTCACCATTAGCCAAAACTATAAAAGTGGGATTACCACATCCCCGTTCCAATGAACATAAAAGAACCTAAATTAGTTCCCTATGTAAAGACCCATAAAATTTATGGAAAATGTTTTCTTAATTTTTTTGGATTTTACGAGTACGCAGTTCCTGATGGCACCTGATTTCGGGGCCCGGTATGCCCAGAATCAATTTATGAAGTTTAGATCGAGTAAGTTCAGGGAACAAATGAGCGGGTTTTTCTAACTCATTAACCGGTGCTCAGAATCAAAATCTGAGGGCACCGACGAAACCGCAACATTGGTAATTTCTTAAGATGACTTTTATTGGGGTTGTGTTTGCTCGGAAAGAGTTGTTTAAAAATTGTGGTTTAAGGGTAAGTGAAATAAAATTATGCTAAATATTATTTCTCCTTTATAAGTAAGAATCTCACATGTGTGGGAGTTGGGGTGGGACCCACTCGACTCTTGATAGGATATTAGTGAGGTGGGGCCCACACGAGCCCCACCCCTTCAAATTCCCTAACCCCTGTAAACCTCCCTTGTATTAAATGTTGTGGCTTCCCCTCTCCCTCATGAATGCATGCCAACCTATCTCACCATTAATTTTATCAATTCAAGACTAATTAATTAAGTGAGTTAAGGCTTTTGAATTTTTTGAAAAGTGTTGGCATGAGTAAAAAATTAAGGCAAAAGCCTTATTTTATTTTTGTTGTTTCTTTGTGAGGAGATTTTGGAGAGAATACTCTAAGTCTTGAAGAACTTCATCTTCTACATTTAAGAACCCCGAGACTTCGACGAAGAACGCTGACACACCGTTTCATCTTCTTCTCGCGTCGAAGAAAGGGAGACACCGCTTCTTCCATGGACGTTCATCATCAACGTACACGGAGCCTCACCCACGACGACGTATTCCGCGACACGAACTTCCTCGAACATATTTGTGGTAGGGGTTGTTTCATCGTTCTAGTTTTATTTTCACGTTCATCGTTAATTTAATTTGGCCTCCTGTTATCAAAATAACTGGAGGAGGTCGGACCACACAAACCTGGCCGACCCTCCTCCCATTTTTATGTTGATCACCATCGTGGTTTGGAAAGGAGGCGACACGATGAAATGACACTGCACGGGAATGAGGGAACCGCGGTCGGAGCGGGACACAACAAAGGAGCGCGGCGCCGTCGTGCCGTGCTAGTGAAGCCGATGGAAGCCACGACCAAGGGTGGGCCATGACAGAGGGGCACGGCGCCGTCACGCCGCGCTAGAGCGCCATGGAGGGCCATGGCTGGGGCAAGCCACAGTGGAGGGGAGCGATGCCATCATGACACACCGGTTGGACAAGGGCCGCGGCCTAAGGCCGCGGCAGTGCAGAGGAGGGCTGCCAGACTCCGCCGTCCCCCGACACTCATGGAGGAGGGACCAGCAAGTCCCGCGACGGCACACCGGCGGGCCATTATGGCCGGCCGGATTTCGAAAGACCGGGGGTCGTAACCCTCGATAGGTGGAAAGGGAGGGCCCCCCAAGTGGGGTCGCCATTTCAAAATGCGGGGGGGGGGGGGGGGGGGAGTGCCCCCACCCTTCCGCATCCTCTCAGTGCGCGGGTACCTGCACCGGGCCGGACCGCCCGCGCCGGGCCGGGCCGCCCGTGCTGGGCTAGACCCCCGCGCCGAGCTGGGCCACACCATCTGGGCTGGGCTGCTCCAGCCGGGCTAGGCCCCACCCTAACGAGATGGACCCAGACCCGGGTCAGGTTGACCGAGGGGTATTAGGTCGGGTCGGACCGGGCCCGAACCCCTTGATTTCCGGACAGATCTGTTCAAACGCCCATTACATGGGTTACGGACCACCGATCGATGCACCATCAGTTGCGTAGAGATACTTGGATCGAGATGGCCGTTTCAAAATATTACACTCAAGGTTTTGGAGAACTTTGGGTATGGAAGAGTTTGTTCGAACATGAAACCAACCGGGCCCTCGGAGCAGAAACGCTTATAACTCGAGCTCCGGATGTCCGAATGACGCGCCATCGACTCTGTTGGATTCCTCTTAGTAAGATGGTTCTTTTGGCTTAATATAGTTGAGGTTTGGACGTAGCTGGAGTATGTTCAGGTTGGTTTTAGCTTAAAAATGAACCGGGCCCCTGAGATGAAGAAGCCAATAACTCTCAGACCAGGCATTCGATTGACGTGCCATCTGTCGCGTTGAGTTTCTATTGACGAGACTGAACTTTGGGATACATGAAATCAGGACTTAGTGTCAGTTGATGTATCGAACCCCCTTGGCTCGTGGATAGGATCCTCCCAGAATCGATCATGCTGTGTGCGGGAACCCTTGAGGTGGCTGCGATTGCGACGACGATGCCAACTGTACTGGGATCCTCCATGGGTTCAGCAGTGATGAAGACCGTACTGGAATCATCCATGGGTTCGACGACAATGACTACTATTCTTGTATCCTATGTGGGTCCGACAGTACTTGACTACTGTTCTAGTATCCTATGTGGGTCTGGCAGTATTTGACTCTGTACTTGTATCCTATGTGGGACCGACAGAGTAGTTGGTCTTGTATCCTTTGTGGGTTTGACATCTTAGCTAGTCTTGTATCTTATGTGTGTTCGACAACTTATATGAATCAGTGGCTACATCTGATCATCTCTATCGTCTTACAAAGTGTATACCTATGTGAGCTGAGTCTTGACTTTCAATCATTATCTTCGATATGATTGACTTGCTTTCCTCTGTGGATTGGGTTGTGTTTTCCAGTGTCGATTTGGTTGTACTTTCCTGTGTGGACTAGATCAAACTTGGGCTCAGATGTTGGAGCTGAACTGAAATTGATGAATTAGGAATATGTATGGGAATATACCTAAGTAGAGTTGATTGTTACTTCGTGGATTCTGGGAGACCTTCGGGGGTCTCGGGGTCCCTACTGAGTAGCGTATACTCACCCCTGCAAGGGATATGCCCGCACTACGTTGTGTTGGATGAATATAACAAAAAATGATGATTGAGGTGGGAGCTCATGGAGCTGGACGGTACCTGGTGGTGGATCATTGGACGAGACGTGCTCGGAGCGGACGACTGGAGACGAGGAGCATAGGAGACTATCTATACCCACCCTTCATGTGGGATATCCAAAGGACGGCTCGAACTTGCTACTTTACTTTCCAGTTGCTGTACTTTCATTTCAGTTGTAGTTTACTTTTAGTTGGGTTTGTATTCTGGCACATTTTCTTTCCATCACTTACTATTGTACTCAGTTTACTTAGTGTTTACTTCTACTTTCATACTCTATGGTGTTTGTTTTCTTACTTAAAGGCAATGCGTTCCCTTATATCAGGTTTTATGTCTTTGGTGCTAGTCGCTAGCCCCTGGCCTATAGATGGCAGGCTTGGGGTAGTCACGGCACGGGTCCTGAGGACAGGTCGTGACACCCTAGTTTTGATCCATGTTCAAAATAATCTCACTGAGATGTTATACTCCTCATAATTTTGATCAGGGTCCCAATTCACCAAACAACCCCTACTCTTGGACCAAAATTGAAATTCCTTAGGAATTTTATAAACATTAAGGAAATGGTTTCCTATTATCTCCCCACTGTAGCACTTATCATAAAAGAGAATTCACAGTGTTCCTATATTCATTAATATCAACCCACTATTTATATGAATTCATGTTCAACACAATTTGTTCTATCCCCAAATAGGAAATGATCTTCTGCTATACAAGTTCACGCACCGTTGAGAACTATAATCTATAACATGAGCCAACCACACATCACTAGTTCCATTGTAAAGATGGGACTCACCTGAAAACATCTAACTAGATACACTATGTTTTCATTATGTGATTCATCACAAATATTATGGTTCTCCCCATGACAATACATTTCTAAAGAGGGTCGATTTTGGGGTATGGTGCACCACACTACCATAATCACCTAGTAAAAACAATCCTCAAGTGGTCCATCAACATGATTGAAATAGTATCCACCTCACATCACCCAATTCTCTACCTAAAAACCGATCTGTCCTCCTAGGGTAGACATCTCCCAAAAAGATCATCTTCACCTGTTGGCATGTCACTACAACTCCTGATCATAACTCCTTAACTCCAAAAGGAATCCCAATATCATACAACACCTATATCGAAGTCCAAACAGTAAACTCTATGTAATTATATGATAAGATGACAAACCAACCACACCACCTATTATTCTCTCCCACTAAGCACGAGTGCATCTCTAATATGATAGAACCTAGGATCTCATCAACTCTATCCCGAGTCCTATGCTGATATTTAGAATCTATCCAACACAAAACTATATCCCAATTATATAATTTTATATTTAAATAGATAAATTAAATCCTTCTTCTCCTCAATATCCTAATCATAAATTCCTAACTTGGGGTCCACTAAAATCTACCCTGAGTCGGTGGGTCACATGACCTCTCGTGCACCTCTCCATATGCTAGAGGCTGTCGACTTGCAGTGAGGGTCTAAGGTGGTACAATGGAGTGACTATACCCTCACAATTAGAGTGTAGCACAATTGTGTAATCCTAACAATATATAGAAAAATCATGAGAATGACTGATTAGTAGCAGAATCACATCCAAGATATAATAATAATAAACAATCCATGGTAGTATCATATAAAAAATGAGTATGTCATATTTCTATAACAAATGAAAATAAATAAAAGGAAATAGGCATATAGTATAATACATATATCAAAATATGAAAAGACCAAAATGAAATATCTCTAGATATCATCAAAAGCATGGTTTTTTTTCTCCCCTACTTCTATGCATAATCAATCAAGCATCATAATGTGAGTGTTTCATTTGTCTGTAGCTACATCCATGAAGTCTGTTTGGGTACTCAATGGCGGCCCAAACAATGTGTGAGATAACACTCATTAGGCCATCTACAGTGGTTTCTAGAATATTTCCATTGTGTGTATATAATCAAAAGATGTGTACAATATTTATAATAGAATAATAATGTTAAAAAAAGTTATTCTATCCAGTCCATCAACTCTAATCAAACACCCATAATAGGGGTCAACTGTAATCAATCAACCATAATCACATGCTAACTATAAATCAAGATAAAACATCCCCATCGGCCTATACCATGAATTCTAGTGTCAGACATGAATGGTTTGATCTAAAGTATAAATTTCCAGTGTAACCTCATTGAGTCCCTAGAGAATTTCCATAGAAAACACGGTAAATATATGGGTGGAATCCAAGGAGCAAATCTATGTAATTCCATGACAGTTGAATCCAAGGACTAGGAATGTCCTTGGAATACTAATTATTACAGAACATGGAGTAGAAATGTCTATGGAATCCTAATAATATGTATATATGGTGTATAAATGTCCATGGAATGTAATGGAATCAGGATTTTACGAGTATATATATCGAAGGACTAAAATACTGTTTATCAACTCATTTATCATCTCCTAACCCAGTTTATAACCTTATCCAATCCATGAGTTCACCCAACTCATTCAAATTTTTACATATAATCCCATTTAACCAATTAATTTTCATTTTACCTTTTAATATGATGTAATCACATTCTAATGGATGCATAAACCATATCCAATTAAATCATTTATTTATAAATTAATTCAGTAAGTCTCCCATTAAAACGGTGAGCTCACACACACCCAAGGAGGTGGTATAACAAGGGGAAGATACAATAACACTCATCATGGGTGGTCTGGGTTAGGGATAACAATGTACAACCGTAAATGACACTAACTAGGAAACCTAATCAGGTTACAACAATTTATTCAAGAAACTAAATTATTTTTTGGAGCAATGATGGATGGTCTGTCCTGTAACAAAACAATAATAAGGTATATAAAACACTTAAATTTAAGGGAAAGGTATATACCACCTACTTTTTACTCCTCGTAGAAATATAATCTAGTATTGACTACTAATTTTAGAATAATTGGAATAAATTGAAAGAAAAAATTATTTCCTTAGAATTAGGGTATATTAGCTTGAACCAAAATAACTCCATCAATATAGAGAAAAAAAAGAATGCCCAAAAGAAATATAGATCTTACTTTTTTAGATCCAATGAGATGGATAATCTTTGATTCTATGTCTAGAAAATGAATTTCCACCAAATAATGCTATAATTATTGAAGAACATATCTCCATAGAAAAGAATGCCCATCCATGAGAGGATATAGAATAGGTTTTAAGGTTATAAAATATTTAAGTTCAAAAAGTTAATTTGACCCCAAAGCATTGGGTATCACAGTTTGTCCACATGGTTATCGAAAAGATTGTCCAATAATGTGACCTACACTATCTAAGGAGGCACCTCACATAGTTCATGACCACAATTTTGGAAGTAACGTGTAAATTGTTTTTTTCACCTTTATTAAAAACTGTAGAGCCTCGATAAGGGCATGTGACCCTAGTTGCATGATGTCCTCAAATCATTTGGCCTTGATCTGTCCTTTGAAATTCCCTTCGTGGTTTACCCAAATAATGTTTCATGGGTATCAATATTTATACTAAATTTTCTTCTTAACTATTTTTTTCTAAAAACCTAGGCTCTGCGATCCAAACAGGCCCTAAACACCCCCTAAAATCCTGTAAACTCATTAGGAATTCACATTAGGTCAAAACCAAGAAAGTAAATAGAAATTAAAAAGATCCATACCTCATATAAATTCCCAAGATCATACAATCTTCTCATCTGAAGACAACTCATCTTTGAGTTTCTCCTATGAGGGTGGTAAAGTATTTGAATAGGTCTTCAGCCATTGAGAACATATGATGGCCCACCACTCACAAGTCTCGTCCTGTACATGGCCATGCTACCATAAAACTCATACTAGATGAATTGACCTACATTAGAGGGATTTAATTCTCTAATAAATTCTAGATACAGGATGATCCTCGAAGGATGAATCTATGTGTAACTCATTCTCATTTAACTGAAGAGTCAAAGACAAGTATGAGTGATAATGTCATAGATGAGATATATGGAAGAAATCTTGTATGGATTGATACCTTTGAGGTAACCACAACTACTATAATACCAAACTAACTCTCTCCAGAATCTCAAATGACCCACTATATCACAATAATTGTTTAACTTTTCTCTGAATCCTTCTGTTCCCCTGAATCTTTTAGGGATGTAAAAATACCCGATTATCGACCTTTGAATCTAGAGATACTTAGTGATGATTGATATTGGATTTATTTCAAAACTGTAAAATATCCATATTCTTTCTAATCAACTAGGAATACCTAGAAGTGTTCCTTATGAGACATAATCTGAGTATCAATGACTCTCCCACCTACTACTAGCATAAAGGTGATCAGTATGTCCTACCATACAAATCAAAATATAGTTCCATCTATATCTTCACGTGATAGATTTTGTTGTAGGTGAACTCAAACAGGGGTACATGACTCTCCCAAGAACCCCCAAAATCAAGCACATATTATCGAAGAATGTCCTCTAGAACCTACATAGTGAACTTTGACTGGCCATAAGTCTGAGGGTGGCATAAAATTCTTAAAAGAACCAATGTATCCAATTCCCTCTCTGAGACTTTCCAAAACCATGATGTAAACCTGGTGACCCAAACTAATACAATGGTCCGAGGAACCCCATAAAAGAACAATACAAACTATATAACATCACTACCTCAAGGAGACCTTGGTAACCCAGTGTAAAAATCCATCACAACATCTTCCCATTTTCACTTGAGTATAAATTACTGCTGTAAAATCCTTTCTAGTCGATAGTGATCTACCTTCACCATCTGAAAAGTGGAACACCTCCAAACAAAAACATCAACCTCACATTTCATCTGCATCCACCAATATTAGCAACAAAATTATCGATAGATTTTATTAATGTTTGGATGTACATCCCAATATGAGGCATGAAACACCCATTTTAGCTCCTTGCGTATCTCAGCAGGAACCCAGAACACAGCCATGTATACATGGAATCCAATATTCACCCATGGTATAACCAAGAGGTGGGTCCCCAACTACCATGCTCTCCCGTAAAACTGGGACCTTATAATCTGATAGCTTCCTCATCCTCACCCTATCCAAAAGAGGGGAAGTCATTTCCATAGTTGATAGAAAAGTATTATCATGACTACCCTTCACATCCATTTAAATATCTGAAAAAAATTCGTTAGATTCCACTCACTATTGGACTCTTGGACTACATATATCCGAGTCCTCCTACTTATTTCATTATTAATTTTATTTCCCTTTCTGAGCATGAAGGCTAGCTTGAAGTCGAGGGACTGAAGGTATTAAACCCACCATCACTGCCTCAAATTCAAGAAACTATATGTATATATATATACTTGAGTATTTTTTAGTCCATTCACACCACAAAATGCACTCCCATTAATCAATAACTATAACAACACATGGCATGTATATCATCAGATAACTCAAGATCATGTGTCGGGTAGTTCCCCTCGAGTGGCCTCAACTGGTGAGATCTGTATGGAACAACTCAATCCCCTTGCAACAAAACTTCTCCCATACTAATGCATGATGCATAAAATTATATACTATAACTCCTTAGAGGCTTTGGAATAATTAGTATCAACACTAAAGTCTATCTCTATTTAAGATCCTGAATGGCTATCTAACATGTTATTAACCATACCAACTTCACACCTTTCTTATTTAACTCCTTAAGAGGTGTTGGTAAATATGATAAATCTTGTACGAAATGCCTATAATATCCAATTATCCTCGAGAAACCCTATATATCAAATATATTCATAGGTTTCTCCCTAGAAACTACAGCTCTCAACTTCGGTAGGTAACTGTTACTCTGGTCTCAGAGATAATATGACCTAGTAGGTGAATATTATCCATCTAGAAGTGTAACTTTCTGAGATTTGAATAAATCTATGCTCCCTTAGTGTATTTAGAATTATTTGAAGGTTTTTTCATGATCTTGTATAGTGTAATTATACACCATGATTTCATCCACAAAACCAATAAAAAAGTGTCTAGATTTGGGTGGAAAACTCAATGTTTTAGTTCCATAAAAACAAATGGAATGTTAATGTGACAAAATAGCACAACCAAATAATCATATAGATTATGACTACTATAAAATGCTACATGATTTATGTCTAAAGGCCAAAAAAGTACATGGTCATAACCCAACCGCAAGTTATTGTTCATGAAAACCTGATCTCCTAAGAGTTGGTGGAAGAGATCATTTACACGAGGAAAAGGATACTTGTTATTAACCATCAACCAGTTAAATTCTAGTTAATCCACATATAGTCTGAGGCTTCGATCCTTATTTTTGAAAAAGGACCTTCAAACCCCATGGAGAAGTACTGGGTCATATAAAACCCTTTTCTTCTAAGTCATATATTTTTCTCTCACTTAGGAGGTAAACTTGAAAAGTCATTATGGAAAACATCTTTAAAATGATCCACCTAAGAAGGAAATTCAGTTAGTCAAATTCCATGATCTTCCTGATATAAAATAGAAATATGGCCTATCATCTTGCATAGCCTAGAATTATCTAGTACAACTCTTCTTGCATAGACATCCCATTGACCATTTTTTATAAAAACCCCACCCTATGGTGACATGATGGTCACCCTTCATCAACAATAGTTGACATGGGAATTATAAGAAACTATCCAGTCTATCATGAGTTTGACATAAAACTCAATCATCTTAATTGAAAAAAGATTCCATATGTAGAGACACCCAATTATCACTAGGGGAATTCTCTACACCGGATTATATTCTCTAATCTGATTCCCAATAGAGTATCAAGTCTCATAATTCCATCATAAAATTGAACATTGAGTCTATGAATCTTCAAAAAAATTACATATGTGACATAATAAGAATCAAATATATTGAAAACAGAAAAATACTGAAGTAGATGCTACTAATATCGTACCTCTCATCGTAGACGAACAAACACTCTTCTCCTTAGGTGTAGGATTTATAGAATATATCTAGCCTGAAATGCGACCCTATAAAACAACCTCACTACCTATATCAGGCCCAATCTTCTAGCACGTTACAATATGTGTATGAATACTTTGGCCACAACCACAACCTCGTCATGAATGACCAACACTACTCTAGCTCCCAACATGACACAAATTTTTGAATACCGTTTCTAAACCGGTTGTGGGAGTTGACCCACTTCCACTAAATTCGATAGGGAAGGTCTTATATAATCACTAAATATGGACCATCCTATGACACTCTCAACACTCCACTGATTCCCTATCACACTATCTCCTTTAATGTCCCTATATGTCACACTCATGATAGAAAAAAACTATTAGAACTCAAAAATTGGATGGTATTACCCTAATTAGATGGTTTTAATTGTGATTTTATGGCACTGGACACTGAGCTACTAGGTCGAGAGACTGAACTACCCTACTCCACACCACCACCTTACTTCATATTACACTCAATAATCTGTGTCAAATTCCCTATCTCTAATACAATAGTCAGTCAGAACAAATTCAATTATAATAAAATGAAATTCCAGAAACCCTCCTAAAATATTCTCACCCTCGATGGATCATTAGAAAGACAAATCATCAAAAAGCATAAAAAATAAGTAAAATGTGATGAATACTCCATAATGGTCATCACACCTTTCCCCAGATGTATTAAATCACTGTCTGGTTCAACTCTCTATGTTTTAGAGAATAAGTGTTCATAAAAACTAGATTAAAAAATCCCTTCAAACCATATCTTGAGGCCCATCAGCATTGGTAAAAAAATCCCAGCAGTTCTTAGATGATACTAGAAGCATATATGTCACAAGGTTCATTATCCTCTCAGGTGGTGTCTACAGATGATAAAAAATCTATAAAGTAGTCTCAAGCCATATATCCACATCCTATAGACAAGCATACCCCAAAAATGTACGAAGATGATTCTAAAAGAACACATGTGTTTGCTCTTCCATAGTTGTGGTAGGTTTAAGGGTTCCATGGAATTTTTTCATAAAGTATAGTATACCTTCATAGAATTGGGAATCAACACCCATATATGATAAAATTGATGGTGCCACAATTGGAACAGAAGGATGTTCTACTGGCAGCTTAGGGCCCACCATATCCAAAGCATGGTCTGCGCCACCCTACTGACATAGGAATTGAGGACTTCATCACGTAATATCTCTATAAATTCCAAAAAAGTGGCTTATCAAAGAATAAGTAGCGACCAAGTCATAGATTTAAAAGCTCCTGATAGGTCAAATCCTTCATTTAAACAAGATAGACAACTCTACCTGCCAATAAATCTATGACTGGGTAATAATAATGATAAAAATAACACTAGATTAAATGCCTACCTCCCACTCCTAAAGTGGAGTATGGGAATAGTTCTCCATTTCAAATAACTGATCCCATTATATAGTCTTCCACGTAAAATTTCAAATCCATTTATTGGAGACCTTTCCATTTTCACATTAAATTACATTTAATTTCATATTTACTACACAATTATATTTTAATTTTTGAAAATAATGGTTCACCAGTTCCAACCTATAAGGTCCCATACACCTTATTAACCAAAGTGTGGAGTAGATTTAATCCAAATGATAATAGGTTCTAGTCCATGCGACCAATGGTTCGTGAATGAACATGAGATAATTTATTTCTTAGGTTGTATTCAATAACCTATAATGGAAAAATTATATAGGTTATGGAAGAAACACTAAGTGCCAATTAATTTTATGAATCCCCTCCCCAGAATGTTTACCAAGAATCAATTATATCACCTAAGGCACACATAATTAATGTCATGAAGTTATAAAATGGATCATATATGGCATGGAATACCCGTTGCATGTGAATCCTATAAGGTGACCAAAATGATGCATGATCCATACGTTATTTCCATACCAGGATAATTATAAAATGAAAATCCATAATAATAGTTATAATAACACCACTTATTATGTGCTTCATGAAATGGAGGAATCAAATCAATTGTAATAAGAAAAAATCAGAAAAATTATTAATATCCCTCCAAATCCTTTTTTTGATATTTTCTTAGATCCACTTTAAGGAAAAGTGGTAACCATACATCGCAAAATTCAAAAACAACACCGTATAATAAAAACTCACATCTATAATTCTTCATAGCCAAAGTGTCACGCCACCACAAGAGTTTTCAAATTCAAATTCACAAACATAAACAACTTTCTAATACACGTGCCAACCATCATCAATGCGAGTTGATCCAAGAGCCACCTCGAGTTGCGTAGACACTGATTTAGTCACCCACCTAGATTAGAGCAGACATAGTAATCATCATCCATCCAATCACCTCTGTAAACATCTCTTCTCAGAACCCCCACCATCGTTGTCATCGGATCTTCCATAACTGGAATCACCGGAGCTACCATCACCGTCTTGCGGTCCTCATCGCTCGATACCAATGTCCAATCGAAAGCTACTGCGCCCAACTGACCGAGGAGGGTACGAAGAACCTGGAAACAAGAGAAGTGAACAAGCGTCGGGGTCTCCATAGCAAACCTAAGCCACCCCACTGTCACTTCATCTTTGTATTCACCGTCGACACCAACTTCCGGCACTACACAGAAGAAAATATCACCAAAACCATAAACCAAATCCGACTTCAACCCCGATCAAACATCAAACAGAAAGATCTCACACAGAGAATCACAGAAATTCAGATTTTTCCTATATGTGGGTTAGATAATCCTAGGAACATCACATTTAAAAATTCTGACACAACCCTCTTTCTCCATTATACTATCCCAAACTATAAGACTATGAGAAATGAAACCTCTAATATCACTTTGTATTTTCTTGAATTGGGAGCCACTAAATGGGACTCCATGTCAGTAGATCGTATGGCCTCAAGCACACCTTCCAATACGCCAAAGGCAACTGACTAGCATTGAGGGTATAAGGTGATATTGTTGAGAGAGTATACCATCATAATTAGTGTGTATCATAGTATATTAATCAAAATAATAAATAATTGAATTATAAGAATAACCAATTAGCAGCCGATACCCATCCATATGAGAGTAAAAATAAACATGACAAGGCAGTATCACATAAAAAATGAGTATGCCGTTTCTTTATAAAAAATGATAGGAAATACCTAGAAATGTGAATCCAGTATAATACATGTATCAAATTATAAAAAGACCAAAAATAAATATCTCCATATAGCATCATGAGCATATCTCGATATTCTGATCCCTTGATCCTATGTGAAATAAATCAAGCATTATAAAATGGGATATTGACCTGGTCCCTACAAAAATCCATGAATTATTTATGTGTACCCAATTATAGCAAGTAATGTGTGTGAGATTGATGGTTATGGGCATCGAAGAAGCATGTGGTGGTGGGTGATATATTAAAATTTCTTTTAATAGTCATTTCCTGAAACCATGTACAAGGATGTTGCATGTAAAATTTATAATTAACTTATTTAATATCTAAATAAATAAATACCTATTCTTATGAAATTTATTCATTTATGAATGTTGATCCTTTGAAAATTTCATTTCAGATTGCCTTTGTTTTACTATGAGGATGCAAGGTTAAAATCCCTCCAGTGATGATCCACACATTCTCCAATGATCTTTGAGAGATACTGCTCGATCTCCAGATGCTAACATAGACAATAAAATTTATTTTGTTGTTAGTTCTTCATATCTCGTTCTTAGGTCTTGAATAAATATATCTTGTGCTTCTCATTTTTGAGAAGGATAGAGAAGGATTCAAGAGACAATTCATTATGCCCAAAAAATTTCAATTCTCAATTTTTGGATGCAATATTCAATAGATATACTCAAATACTTATAGTGGTAGGGTTTTAGTTAAAATATTATTTAATTTCATGTTTTCCATTAAAGAGAATTTAAATACTTTAATAAACCCCATTCCACATAATAAAATTATAATTATTTTGTGGTGTTCCAACTTGCGTAAATAGATAAATAATATTTAGTTGCGTTAAAATAATTATTTTATCATCAGGAGCAGTCTTGGTCCATTAAAACTCACCAGTATTTGCTAAATAATAGAATAAATATTTTATAAATAAATAAATATTTCATTTATTTACCATATAATAAATATTTATTTAATATTAATTGAAATAAATAAATATATTTTTATTCTCATGCAAGTAGATAAATATTTAATTAATTAATTGATCAATAAAACATTAACAAAATTATTCATCGGTCTAGAGAAAAATGTTTATTCCATTAACTAATTTTAAACTAAATTTAATATAGATCAACAAATACAATTTTTTTGTAACCCTCTAGGATTATTTCTCAATGTAATTAGATGAGATTTCCTAAAGTCCAAGATTACTATCTAGCAACGAGTCAAATAACCCAAGAGAAAGAACATAATGTTTCAATGATAAAAACCATATATGAATGATCACTATGTAGTATAATCCATTTGTATCAATATATCATCAAGTAGGTTGAACTTCCATGTCCCCAACCTATATTATTGATATGTATTTCATTGAATATATAAAATAAACTCGTCATTTCACCATGGACATGGAATTTATGGTAATGGTTCAATTACAATAAAAGGACTAAGATACCAGCTTCTATAAAAATGGAAGGGACAAATCCTTTCATGACATATCCATTAATGACATGTCACTCATGAAAAACCCAAAATATCCAATTTCTACATCAATTGTTATCATCATAGTTTGAAAAATGAATCTATGCATGCTAGTTGTAACATGAATTAATAATAATATTAAAGTCTAAGTTCCATCATACAGACTCACAAATAGGAATATTTGATGACACCAAAACATATGAAATTATTACTGGTGGGTTTGTTCTTTTAATATCCTATCTTGTCGATTACCAAGTGAAATATTCATGAGAATAAGCCTCATATTCTTTTGATTACCCACACCTGATAATATATCAACTAAGTTTCCAATCATAGCATGTTATCCAACAAAAGAACATTATTTAAGAATATCGTTATTGCAGATGAAGGTTCGCATCATATAAGGTAACTGCTATGACCTTATCAATGTGATATACATTCTAGGCCATTCTTACATTAGAGTCATGAACAATAATAACCAATCTGTAAAAAAAAGTTTTATTAATATTCAAAACATCAAATATACACATAATTAATATACAAATAGTTGGCCCAAGGACATCAAGTCTTGAAAACTCTCAGTTTGATTAGAGTGAACTACCTATGACCTTCAGTCCGGTAGACCTCTCATGATAAACTTGTTTTGGTTGAGTTAAGGATTTAGTTAAGGGGTATGGAACATTTCCTTCTATGGAAATAGTTTACACTACAACGTGACCTCTTTGAGAAAAATACCTCAAGAGATGATACTTTAGAAATATGTTACTCATCTTCTGATGTGACCTTGTCTCTTCTGTAAGAGCCACCAATACAGTATTATCATAATAGAGTTGATATGATCTTTACTTGTAGGTACCATTTAAAGCTTCTGGATGATGATGCACATCCACACTACTTCTTTATCTTCCTTATAAGATAAAAATACTCAGACTCTATTGTAGAATCTATGACCACTACCATATTTGAGATTTTACAGCTCATAAAACCTCCATTAAAAGTTAATATGTATCTTGTTTGTGACCTAATGTCATCTTGATCAGTTTAGAAACAAACATCTACAAATCATTTGATGAATAGTTCCTCATCTCCTCTATAAACGAAGAACATATCCTTAGCATGCCTCAAATACTTAAGTATTGTCTTAATTTCTATCCAATAGTGGTAACCTGAATCAACATGATATATTCCTATGATAATTAATGTATAGGTGACATCTAGCCTAGTACATAACAAAACATACATGACTGACCCAATCACTAATTCATATTAAACTCTTTCTATTCTATTTCTTTCCTCATGTGTTTGAGGACACATTTTCTTTGAAAGATAAATTCCATGTGATGATGGAATTAATCCTCCCTTGTATTGTTCCATACTAAATTTCCTTAGTATCTTGGTAGTATAGGTATATTGACTTAGGCTGAACAACCTCTTGGATCTATCATGATAGACTTTGACCCAATAATATTTGATTTGTTGCCTAGGTCCTTCATAGAGAATCATTTTTTCAACCATTCTTTAAGAGACTGTATGATTGGAATTTCATTACCAATTAGTAATATGTCATTGAAATATACTTTTGAGAAAAATATTTCACTCCTGATAAACCATTTATAGAAACATGAATCACATTAATTCTATATGAAACCAAATTCCATTATGTTC
Organism: Viscum album; assembly: GCA_963277665.1. Taxonomy (NCBI): domain Eukaryota; kingdom Viridiplantae; phylum Streptophyta; class Magnoliopsida; order Santalales; family Viscaceae; genus Viscum; species Viscum album. The sequence continues at coordinate 1,426,957,857 of OY728122.1, read as the reverse complement.
TCATAAAAATGAATGTTCAATGACCAGGATGGTTGATTGAATACAAAAATGGATCTTTTTTACTTTCATACCTTATTGGAATCCTTTAGAGTTACAAACCCTTTAGGTTGTGTCAGGTAGAAAACTTCCTGAAGGTTCTTGTAAAGGAATGATATTTTAAAATACATTTTACAAATATCATAATCATTGAAGGCCATAATGACAAGTAGAATCCTGATGGATTTTAGAATTGAAACTAGTGAAAAGGTTTTATCATAGTCAATTCCTTGATGCTGTTTAAAACCCTTTGTTACTAGTAAAACCTTATAGGCAATGAATTGTACTTCTATGTCTAGTTTCTTCTTGAATAACCATTTCAGACAAATGGTATTTACATCTATTGGAGTGTATACCAAATTCCAGACTTGGTTTTGTTACATGTTATCCATTTATGAATTGATTAATTTTTTTCACATTGAAACAAATGTGCCACTTATAGCTTACTTTTCAGTTATTAGACAATTATTATAAACTAATAACAATTCACCATCATAGGTGACTAGAAAACTATACCATTATATTTATTAAATATATGTAGTAATCATTCACATTAAGTGTGTCTCTATAATAATTTCTTATTCCATGAGGATTTTTGTAATTTTTTCCTACGCCATCACTTTTTTATCTTGATCCTATGCTTCATCAAGTATATCAATATCTAACTATCTCTTCTAGATATAATATCATCCTCAAGAAATGTGGTATGACTATAAACCACAATCTTTTTTTTTGGATTTTATAGGTAGTATTGATTTGTTTATTTGGGTTATCCTATCATGAAACACTTTGTGCCTTGAGGTGAAATCTTGTTACCTTAAGAGGCATTAACAAATGCTTCCAAACCCCACACATGTATGTTTGAAAAAAAAGTTTATTTCTATTCTATAATTGGTTTGATATACCATCTATTTATTTATTTGGAACTATTTTTAGTTCATTTTATTTTGTTTGTAATGTGTATCCCTAAAAAGATAATAGAAGATTCACAAGACTCATCATTGACATTACCATGTCCAATAAGATTCTATTCCAAATTTTTCTTACACCATTTCACTAAGGCGTATAAGGAGGTTTAATTTGAGATGCTATTCTGAACTCCTATAAATAATAAATTATGTATTGATTTTGATATTATACACCATGGTCTCAGTATAGGTTCAAAATATTCTTACCATATTGGTTATCAAATTCATTTTTGTATTCCTTGATTTTATCAAAATAATCGGACTTATATAACATTAATTAGACAAATCCATATCTAATAAAATGATCAATAAAACTTATCAAGTATGAGTACCCACCACTTTCCTTAATAAGAAATGATCCTCATAAATTGGTATGAACTAATTCATGATGATCTTTAGCATTTTTTCCATTCCAAATAAATAGGATTTGGTCATTTTTTCCTAGTAAATATTCATGATATACAGTAAGTGGTTTTAGTTAAAATGATTCTAAATATCCATCTTGAAGTAATATAGTAAAGTGTTTTTCATTTACCCCCATTAATTTCAGATTTTTATTATAAATACAATGGCACTTTTAAGGTAAAAGTGAGAAACCCCATGAGAAAACAATGTTATTGAAGGACAACTTAAGACTATTGGAATTTTTATCTTTAAAGAGATTCCAAGAGAGAGATGTTACTAGTGTTTTCAGATTGTCATGATAAGGTCTTCGAAGAGGCGTGCCAATCTATCCCATGCTTGCATGAAATCCTATTGGTCGATTTTACACCTATTGAAGCCTCTAACTAAGATTAAGTTCTGCTTGGAAATATAATCCCTATGATCTCTATTGGTGGCCACCCGAATAGACCTTAACATCATCCTGTCACCATCTTCTTTGGAAGCATTATGCACAAGGGATTCCTCCTCCATAACTTCTCCATAATGCAGAAGCAGCTCCACTGGTTGAGCAGCTATGCTGCCTTAATATTGTAGGACAATCCTATCGAAATCAGCTCTGGAGACCGTAGACTATGCACCTATTGTATTACCCTTAGAGATGGGAGTACCAGCCGTCACTTGGGCCTGCAACTTCCTGTGAGACCGGGTCTTCATTGGAGAAGGCAGATAAGAGTAGTCCATTTGGACATTCATGCCTCCTCGCCGTCCCTTCCTCCTCCTCGGACTATAGGCATCACTTCCTTGAAATTTTTGAGCACTAACCCCAGAAATATGACTAGATAAGTCATCCCCAGACTCCTCCCACGGAATACCCTGCTCTTTATTGAAGTATTCCACCCGGTCTGTGTGGTACGAGTCATGTGAAGTAACTTCATTACCAATTCCCATTACTTTGTTAAAAATCACTTACCATATGAAATACTGTATTTATAAAATTAAAAAAATTTATTCCAAAATTTGAAAATAAATCTATCCTTATATAGTCTATATATAAAAATAATGTTTTTGGTAATATAAGACATATAATAAAAACCCTTTCAAACCAAGACTATTTGGTCAATTATATGAGGATGTAGTCCTTGTTAGTTTTATAATCAAGTTTATCTATGTTTTATACTCTTAAATATACCTCCCCTTGGTCAATATTTCTAAATCTACTTGATTCCTTTAGTTTAATACATAAGGGAACACCCCAAGATTTATCTAGTACCCAATTTTTAGAAATATCTAAATTTCACCAAATACCTAATTCACCAAAAGCTTTCCCTTACTTCAGTATATGGGTGTAGTTTTTCTTCCAATTGACCTTTTTTCCAATTTGAATGAGACAACATAATGTTCCCTTCATTTACACTTTATCTTCCACTTTTGGAAGGGAGTTAAGAAAAAATTGGATTAAAGATATTTTCTTTCCCTTTACATTTTTTCACCATAAGGAAAAAGGGGTTTTCATACATAAAATCATTTTCTACTTAGAGAAGAAGACTATAATGATCTGGAAGGCCCTTCTCAATTTGGTTCATATTAAAATTCACAAAAATGTTTGAGAAGATCTAAGGGAGTGATGACAAAGTGAGGTCGGTGCCCTGATCGTTGTGGAGTTTAAACCCTAGAACCACTAAGTGCTCAATGCATCCAATGAGCTTGACTATGTGAGACACATACATGGAACCCTCTCTAAGATTTATATAAAAGTGATCCTTCGAAATATGAAATTGTTCATATAAAGATATCACCTAATAAAGATAACTGAGGTTCTCAAGCATGATATACACATCTATGTTTTTTGAGTCTTAATTATTCCACTAGACATCAATGAAATATTATAACACTGAATAGATACAATGTCACACAAAAAATTGGGAATATATTTTTAGGAAACCACTCTTGAAACCTTATTGAAGTTAAGAGTTTTTATTTATCTAATATTGATCATAGTGATAGTGTGGATGATGAGATTTCAATTATATTCTATCGTTAAAAGAATATATTATTTTTAAATTTTCTTTATAAAAAATTATATGAGAAATATAAATAATTACATTTTAATAAATCTAGAACTATTTTATCATGTCTCAATTTCCATCACCATTGAACTCTGAATTTCTAGTTGCATTAACATTCTAGTATCATGGATCTTAATTAATTTTCTTAATGATACATAATTTTTCCATGAAAACTATAAGAAATTAATTTAGTAGTAAATCTTTCCAACTATAGACTTACAGATCCTTGATTCTTTGAGTACATTCCCCTGCTGTAAAATCCTATCTCGTATTTCGAAAACATTTTCCTCCAAATTTTTATTGAGTAGACATTGGTCATTAAACTCAATAAAATTTTGGTTAATTCGACAAAAAAATATTACAAGAAATATTTGATAAAAGTTAGTGTCCCAAATTTTTCCTTGTACCACACTTAGTTATATAGTTTCATTACCAATCAATCAATAGAAGACTTAGTCTAATTTAATATTAGGCTGATAGATTTTAATTCACTTATGCATAAATTTAATCTTATTTTACCTTTTAATGATGATGAAGAAAAATTTTTAATATATTTTCTTTTGTCATTAAATGTTTGTAATCCTACCATATTGTTATTTTATTGTAAATTATCACATTTTTAGGTTTGAGTAGTATTTTGATCTTAAATGAAAAAATGTCCTAATTTTGGATTTTAAGCATTTTTATTTATTTATGTATTTTGGACATAAATTTTTCTAGACTAAATAAAACAATGAAATTACTTTTATTTATAATTACATACATCTTGAGAGTAATTTTATTCTTCTAAATAAAAAGAATATTAAATTATTTAGAGGCCCCAAACTAGCTCACAATTTGGGCCACGAAAAATGTACCCAGATCTGGAACCTTTTGATGATGAGATTATAGATCAAAGAGGGTTAATCCAATGAAAATAACATTCAACATGGCTCTGGATAATAAATTTCTTGACATTTTTAATCAAGGATTATACATGTGAATTTTCTGGTTACATTTTCATAATGGCATTGGAATTTGATGTTTTGGAATATGAATAGTCACCAGTACATAATTAATATCTTGAAGTGAAAATTCCATAACTCTTACGTACGGTAGATAACAAAGCTAAATTTTTTTGGGTGAATTTAGGAGAAAAGGGGGAAAGCTCTAAATAATATATATATTTCTAATTTTTCTATAGAATGGTTCACCCATAGGTAAACATTAGAAGGTAAAATTTTGGTTAATTTTTTTTCATTTTATCTCCATAAATTGTCATCTCCCATACCTTTACAAAGGGTATCCATTTTTAGGGGGATAAGGTGGAGATTTTGTTTTTTGTAATAGTTATTCATATTTTTATTACATATTATTTTACCTCTCTTCTTTATATCTCCTTCTTCCATTTCCTTTATTTTAGGTGTTATACCACAATATTTCCATTCTTAACTCCATTAATAATGGAGAACTAACCTCAAATCCTATTATAGGGAGGGAATGATTCTTTTATTGAGTTTTATTGTGATTAATTTTCAATATTTTTATTCAATTATTAGAGTATTGGTGATAGTAAAAATTAGTACAGTGAGTGGTCTCACCGTTTTCTCCATCATTCGATTTTTTCTCCTGCTTATCAATTATCCTTATCTTCACTATCATAGTCATGAATATGGTGAATTATGGATTGGGTAGTGATAGTAAACTTAATAGTATCATATATGATGTTTAAAATATGATTTCCCTTTATGTAGAGGTCTTGGTATGGGGAAATCACATTTCAAATGAGAGGGTGTAGTGCGAAAAGTCTTGATCACTACATTAAATTGATTATTGATATTTTTTTGAACAATGATATCAATCAACATAAATTCCTAATTATAATCATCATAATACATTATTTCTAAATTAATGTTTTTTTAACTTCATTTATATATAATAATTATATTTCATTCATCTTTTCAAACCCCAAATCTATATTATTTTAATTGTATGACATTAGTTAGAATATACTAATGATAATAGAAAGAAAATATGTGAACATGGACTCCTTGTCATCAACACTAGGGTGTTCCAATATTGCGAATTCTTAGAAAAATAAGAATTTAATTGAATATTTATATGTAAAAAACTACTACAATCAATTTTTTTTTCCATTTTTTTGGAGGAGGAGTGCTTACAAACACTCTTTGTAGAAACAAAACAAAATCAAATGTTTCTAAAAAAAAGAGTGACATTGCATAGAATTGTTTCTTTATGTAATGAATTACTTAAATGATTTTTAATATACCAGGACTAGTATTGAATTTTCATGTTAGTATGAGACATTGAAGATACAATTTTAAAAAAATATTCCCTGATGATTAAAAATAATATCAAAAATTCTCAAAAAAGAAAACAATCTAGTCGCATCACTAGCCACTGAATTTGAATAATTTAAATCTATATTGATGGAATTGAAATAATGATAAGCCAATGATAATGATGTAACTTTTCCACATACATTTCAATAATAAATTGGTAAGGTTCAAGTGAAAATTGAAGATCCAATTTCCTCCCTAACAAATATATTCACATTTTCTTACATAAGGAAAAGGAGTTTGAAGATAAATGTTTTCGGGGGGATTTAATCGACAATATTTATTTTTATTCAAACATTATTTATTTTAAATTGAAAATTAATCTCTATTATTTGGATTTTTTAGATTCAGTACCAAACTGTATGCCCTAGATAGAGAAGATGACTAATTTTGTTACGTTTGAGGAGAAAATGGAGGAGCCAGTCCAGTTGTACACTTTTGAAAATGAGGATGATATCACAAAAGAAGAAATCCATCGAGAATAATTTTTTGAACTTGAATCCAAATATAATCTAGACCCTATTATTATATCTTTAACATAAGTTTAACAAATCTTCCAGCTGATCTAAAGAGGGTGTTTCACCATTTTCTTTTCCCTCCCCCTTTGCACCCCAAATTTTATTTTTTATATATTATAGAGGATGAGTTTATTTTTCTTTTAATTTGGGGGAGTCACTCCTAGAATATACTCATTGATATTAGGAGAAAACAATTTGGTGTTTTCTACTTAAAAATCCCCATACACCTTCATATTGGGATTAAACTACTGAAATGTATTAAAAATGGACAATAAAAACCTAACACTAATATGGGGGTCAAAACTATATTATATCCACTTTTAACTTCCTCTTTAGTTAATTTGTTTTTCTTATTATGTTATTTAATTAATGATTTCTAAGCTGAGAGTAATTATCTAGAAGAATAAATCAAAGCTTCAACTAGAAAATAAATCCAGGTTGTTTCTTTCTTTATATTTAGTTTTTCACACCTTATATTTATTTATTGTTGATCTAAATATAGGGGTAGTAAATTCTATGTGTGGGGGAGTGTCAATATTATTAGTTCTATTATTCTTTTTATTTAGTTTTTCATTATTTAGGAACATTGAGATTCAATGAATATTTTTATCATTTTTCTCTCTTGAATATATTTTTAGGGGAATCACATGATTTTTAAAAGAATGGATTTTAAATTATATTTTACGTGAAAATTTTTTCACTGAATTGGATTTTCTTGTATTTTTATGAGTTTTTTCAGTTTTTGAAATAGATTCCCATGAAATAATGAATGAAAATACCTTTCAAAGCCGTTGAGGTATTCTAATCCATTTTGAAATATTATTTCTAATATAAACACTTAACTGAGATAAAGTTGATTTTTTTTGTGAGAACCAGAACTTATGATTTGTTTATTTAAAAGATTTGGACTTCGTAGAATGTTTTTGAAAATAATGATACAATTCTTGGGATAGAAATATTTTAACTTGAGACCTACCCTTACATCTATACTTCATTATCCATCAGTTTACGTGAATTTTCTTAATAGTTTTAATCGACATTAGAAGCTTATTTTTCCTTGTGTACTCACACTCTTGATAGTTTGTCATAGATATTTAAAGTGAGAGGGTCGGGGAAGGGCCCTTCCAACATGTTCTTTCAAACATGTTTCATTTTGAGGTGGTGTGAGGTGCCTATTTATAGGAAACAAATTCAATAATTTTACATTTAATTTCACTGTTTTTAATCCTAAAAAGAGTTTTAAGGTCAATTGTCATAATTTATGGTTTTAGTGGTATTTTGAGCTAAATTGGTAATTATGAACTATTTTGAATTTTAACTTATACAAATTATTTATGTATTTAGGACATAACATTTTCTATTAATATCCAAATAATGAAATTATTTCTTATTAGGATTCTATACATCCCGGGATTAATTCCATTCTTCTAGAACCAAATATAAATCCACCATTTGGTAGCCTAAAAAAGATAACAATTTGAAACTTGATAACTATTCATAGATCATGAAATTTTTGATATTGGGACCATAACACCTGATTGGACAGATGCAATATTATGAAATTGAAAGGTGAGGTGATGAATAAATTAATTTAAAACTTTCATGACGACGTTCATGTGTGACTAGATCGTTTTTAAGGCCATTAATTCATCAAAATTCAGAGATATGGAATATGGAGGTTGTGCCTCAGAAGAATAAATTCTTGGAGTAAACTGGACATAAATCTCTTTATAAGTAGCCAAATATTTAGAAATTTTGAGTAGATACTCAGAAGACATAATTAATAAATTTTATGAATAAAATATTTACCAATTTGGAAATTTAATGGGGCTATCATGTGGAAACTTTTTAAGGAATATTTTGTCATATTAAAGGAGGAAAAAATATTTCAAAATAATCACATGTGATCATTTCACCATTGAGGAGAAGATATCTTATAAGTAGCCGCGCTGCACCGTCTTCTTCATCCTCCATTTATACTCTTAGTTTTTCCCTTTTTATTGATTTTTTTAGTTCTAGTTTTTATTTTAAATTTTAATTTTATTTCTTCATTTAGTAAAATAAATTAATAAATTCATGTTTTTTATTTTGTTTCAACTATCCTTCTTCATACTCTATTCTTATTCAAACTGTTCTTCTCTTATTATTTTTGAAAAGATTATTATTATTATTTTATCATTATTTATAAATTATATATTTAATTTTTTCCTCCTACATTTATTTTATTTTTATTTCTCCCCCTATATCTATCTCCCTAGTTAATTTTATTATTCTTTCCATTATTTTATTATATTCGCCCTTAGATTCTTCTATCACTCCATCATTGTGATTTCTTAATCTCAGAAATGAGAGGATAACCCTGAGGCTTGGTCTAGGAGGAGGTAAAGATATTATTTAATTTCACTTAAAGTTATATCTTATTTTTGTGGTAAATTTGAGTAACATGCATGGTGAGGAGAATGTATCAGATTAGTTATATTCCATCTATTGATATGCAACTCATTTTATTTCTATTATTTTATTTAAATAATTTTTTCCCTATATCCAATGGTTAGTTATTCATATGATGATTTGGATATAATATATGTATGGAGTAGTATTGATTGAGTTGGATAATATGTTTTGAGACCTCCTAGAAAAAGGAGTGTCATTAACCTTGATTAAAAGAGGAGGTGGAATTAAGAGTGCCTTGAAATTTAATGTTATTGAATAATTTCAAAATAACGAATAGTATTTCTAACATGATATTTAAATTTTTGATTATAAAAATAAACTAATACACATAAAGTATAATGATCATTACTTCCAAGACTAATCTCATGACCAAGTTATTTCCTTTCATAACTAATTTTTTTAGTTTCTATGTCAGTATAAATTATAATTTACATTATTACAGTTCATTATTCAAAAACCCAAAAATGCCATGTTTTTTTTTCAATATATAATAAAAACAAAAAAACATCAATCATAGGTGATTTATAATATGTAAGTGAACAAACAAAAATTCTCCTCAAGTGAGACAATTCTGGTTAACCACTATACTGCATTAAGAAATATATAATTCCCTTTTCCCATTCCCCATAATAGGCGTACATCAAAACACACCCCATTTCCTAGGATCCAATCATAATATTTATTATATTATTGTATTTGAAATTTTAAATATATTTTAATTTATTTTATAAAAATTATAACTAAATAAACAATGATTTTTTCCATTGATCATTTCTTCAATTCATGGAATAATTACTTTTTGGTGTAAGAACTAATAGCAGAAGATCCCATGTACTTAAAAGATGTTGTTACATTATGGGATAGATAGATCAGGGGAACACAAAGCCAATTTTTCAAATAATATAAATTCATGGACCTTATCTAGGATCTCAAGGAGACCCTCGATCAATCAGTGGTAGAAGGATTGGACTGAGAGGTCACTGAATTCTAGGATTACTTCCCAGAATTATCTTAAAAAGGGACCTTGAAACAAAAAGAGCAATCAACATTTCCTTGAAAAACTTTTGTAGAAGTATCCCCATATGATTTCTAGGAGCAATTTAAAAAACCATAACTGAAGTATGATATTCAAGATCTTGATGAAAAGGTGAAATATCTCTAAGGAAAAATTTATTGGATAACTGTATACTTCAAAGCATCATCAGAAGAATATAAACTTGAGTTTGACCCTAAGCCATTAGATGATCCAATTATATTACCTGAGTGGGGAAAGGAGAAAAACTATCTAGCCGAGATTCATGTGGGAGACCAATAAGAGAAATATGAATTTTGGAATGAATGTGAGGAACTAATCTATCTCCCAATAACTTTCAATAAAAAAGATCCAAAACCACTAGAGGATGACACCACCCAAATGGAGGAATTCCAATTAATTTTGGAGGATCCTGACTTCCTTATCCATCCTCTAAAAATATACATAAAGAGGCACTTACTACTAAGTAATAGATTAAATATTAACAAAGATAAGTAGATTATCTTTTCATATACCCAATAACTTCTAATTTTATTGAAACCAAATTGTGAATCTCTCACTATTATTTTGAATTTCTAGATTCAAAAAATCATTGAAATTACTTAGAAATGGTTTAAGAACCTAAACATGCACCTATGGGGTAACACATGGAGATCCCTAATTTCAATGAACATACATTCGAGGAGACCCATGAGGAGATACAAGTAGCCATGCCTTAGAAAATCAGACAAGAGGCTTCAAATTTTGATATGGATAAATTTCTTATTAAAAATTCAAATTCAAATTTTATTCAAGTGTAATTAACTGTATATTATTTTTTTGATCAATCAATACATGCAGACCCTAGGAATACATCATTGGAAGAGAAGAAAAAGGTTACACAAGTAGGAACCAAGAAGGATGATGATTCATAAATCATTCTACCCCCTGCCATACAAGTTATATCTAATTATGAATGGGGAGGATCTAGTGTACTCCCTTAAAGGTTTATTCCCCACCAGAAAGGATGAGACATAAGTTGGTAAAATCCACTTGTAGGGGTTCAAATAAATGAAGTTTCATCCCCTATATGAATTTGGATAAGAGCTGGTACTTCCCTCTAGAGGTAATAAAAATTCAGGGATCACTTGGGAGGATCACACCAAGACTTATCCATTTAATTTTCTATATATTAATACATATTTCAATTTCTTTTCTTTGAAGTAGGGCTACATGAAACCCCACTCCCTATCTCTATTTTATCTTTAGTGACATGAAAATTTTACTTAATTAATTAATATTATTTTACAGGTTCATAATGGAACAAGGTAGCCACCAATTGAGACGGAGGAAATAGGACCAAGAATTCATGGGAAATGGGTTCCACTTTTTATGATGCTCTTTTAAACTATCTACATATTTTTTCTTCTAACAACTTGTTTTGAGATTTAGAATTAAAACTGAATGACCATGCTTGAATTCATGTTTTAATTTACTTATCTAGGAGAGAAGAGTTTCTTATAAATCCTATGATCCCAGGTTGTATAGTTCAATTTTAATGAAATTTATTTTGTAAAATTGAAAATTGTATTATTAAAGTGAATCATGTATATTAAAATAAGGACACATGATTTAAGTCAATTAGTCTATTCTTGTAATTAAAATTTCCCTAATTTTTTTCATGGTTTGAATTTTTGAAATTCATGTGAATTGAGTTATTATTATTATACATATCATGAATTATTTTCAAATATCATATTCCCCATTCAAAAGATTATTTCTATACCACATACTTCCTATTTTATTTTTGAGCATATTTCTTGAGTGATCATGGGACATGTCACCAACCTGAACATTCATTTGAACTTGTTAAACCTATCACTATGCAAAATGACATTTAAAATGATTGAGGAATTTTTTTATACACCACTCATCCTTAAAATAACTCATTTACATCAATATTTATTTAGACCATAGAAATAATGAATGACCTTTACAGTAATGGGCTATGTTTCAAGCCATTTTTATCTATTCCCACCATCCTCTTAGTATTTTCATGATATTTAATGTTGAAGGGCCAGGGAGAAGGGATTCATAGTGGAAGGAATGAAATTTATTATAAGTCAAAAAGTGTGGGATTTATTTTTTGGGAATAAATATAGGTTTTCATTAATTCAATTCACTTAATTTTATTCACTTCTTGAAAAAAATTTGAAAAAAATGAATAGGTTGTGACTTACAAGAAACCAAAATCAAAATAATTGGACCGATCATTTTTATAATACATGGTTATTGAGGGATGTGGGGTTTTTTATAATTCATAATTTTTTTTAAAAATATACTTTTTAAACAAAGTATAAAATTTAAAACAAATCTTTAAGGTGAAAACTATTTATTTTTCTTTTGTTATTCATGACCTTTGTTTTGAGAGTTTTGGGGATGTGGGAGTTGCTACATTAAAGTGAAGGATTTAATTAAACATTTATTTTTGATATTATAAATTTTATATAAAATATAGAACTCTTCTTTTAGGATTAACATTTAAACTTTAATTCATACCAACCCAAATCCTTAGAGACATTTGAACATTAATTAAAATTCCTTATGATTTTATGTGTATTTTGTCTTTAGAATGTAGAGAAAGTATTTCCATCACAAGCCTATGGATAAGGATCATTTTGTCATGATATGAGGATAACAATACTTATATTTTATCATGAGAGAAGTGAGATAATATTTAAAAGTGAGGTAGATCATTATTTGGAATGTTAAATAATAATGAATAGTGGATCTTGAATGAATGAAAGGTGAAGTTACATTATTTTTCAATAGGGAAAAATAAAAGAAATTAATAGATTGTTTCTTTGAAAAAATTGGAAATGGAATTGATATATTATGTAACATTTGAAAACATTATTGGAAGTTTATGATTTTTTAATTCTTTTACCATTGAATTTGAATATTGGTAATATTGGTGCCCTCTGATTTTTAATGTTGAGATTTTATGATTGAGTAAAAGCATGGTTTAACATTAAAGTAATTAATAGAATAAATATTTTCAATAATTTTAAAATTAATTTCAATGTTTTTAATCCCAAAAAGAGTAATTTTTAGGTAAATTGTCATATTTCATGGTTTTAGCGGTATTTTGTACATAATTGGAAACAATAGCCTATTTTGGATTTTAACTACTTTGAATTATTATCATATTTAGTACATAAGATTTTTTATACTTTTCTAAATCATGAAATTATTTCTTTTTAGGATTTTATACATATTGGGATTCATTTCATTATTATGGACCTAAAGATAAATCAACCATCTGGAAGCCTAAAAGCAGATCACAGTTTTGGACATCACAAATATTCAAAGTTCTGGAGAATTTTGATTTTGGGACCATATATCCTGATTGGACAGATGAAGTATGCTGAAATTTGAAGGGGAGACGTGGAAGACAATTTTGAAAAACATTCATGATGGTGTCGATGTGTTGATCAGCCTTTTGTAAGCCCATTATTTCATAGAAAACTGGATATATGGAATATGTAGAGTCTGCGATGGAAGAATATATATCCAATTAAAATGTATATAAATCTCTCTACAAGAGGAAAAATATTCATCAATTTGGAATAGATATGTGGAAGGAACTAGTGAAATTTTTTTATGAAGAAAACATTTATCTATTTAGTTATTTAATGGGGATAACATGGAGACACTTTCAAAGAAAAATATTGTTTTATAAAAGGAGGAAAACACCTCCTTTCAAAATGATCTAATACTATTAGTCCACCACTAAGGAGGAGATCTCCACTATGGAGATAAATTTCACCATATTCTTTATCACCCATTTATTAGTATTAATATTAATTTTATTTTTTTTATTTTTAGATTTTATTTGAAATTTTAATTTGAATTATTTATTTAGTTAAATAAATAAATTCATGCATGTTTTTAATTTTGATTCCAAAATCCTTATTCGTCCACTAGTATTATTTAAAATTTTCATCTATTATTATTATTATATCATTATTTTGAGATATTATATTTAATTTATTATTCCTACATATATTATATATATATTTACATATATCCCTCATCCCCCATTATTTTTATTATTTTTTCTTTTTTTTCTATTTCTCATTAAATTCTTCCATAACTCCACAATTTTGAATTCTTTATCTCAGAAATGTGTATATATCCCTAAGGCTTGGAATGGGGGGAGGTAATGTTATTCTTTAATTTTCCATAATGTTTCATTTTATGATTGTGGTAAATTTGAGTAGAATGCATGGTGAGATGAATATCTCATATTAGATGACTTCCCACTAATGAAATAAAACTCAATTTATTTCCACTATTTTATTTATATTATTTATCCCTCTCTCCAATGGTTAGTTATTCATTTGATGAATTTGAGATAATAAATGGTTAAAACCACATTGATTGAGATGGATCCTATAAGATGACACCTGCTTGAACATGGTGTGTCATCAACCTTGATTAAAGGAGGAGGTGAAATTTAGGGTGCTTAGGCATTCAATAAAATTTTACAATTTGTAAATAAATAATTGTAATGAAAACATGATAATTCATGTTTGTATTATCAAAATGAAATCAAACACATAAAGAATAATGATTATTTAGTCCAAGGTCGAACCCAAGACCATGTTATTTTTTCCTTAACTCATTATGTTTAGTTTACATGTTAGTATAAACAAACATTTCCATTATTGCATGTAATTATTAAAAAAACTAATTTTTCTTCAATTTTCCATTAGATAATAGAAAAAATATATATATTAAGCGATTTAGAGGAATTAAGTGAACAAATTGAAAGGATCCTTATGTGAGATGACCCTGGTCAGCCACTTTGTTGCATTAAAAAAAATATAATATCTTTTTTCATACCCCAAAATATACATGGGTAAAAACTTATACCTTTGATGGGGAAAAAATAATATGTTTTATTATATATTTCTATTTAAAAATTTAGATAGAATTTAATTTCTTTCATAATAACAATAACTAAAAAAATCCAAGGTGTTTTCTAATGATAATTTCTTCAATCGTGGAACAATTACTCTCAAGTACAAGAAAAAGTGGTTGAGACACATTGGTATAAAAAATATGGTTTTACATTGTTGGATAAATTGATCAGGGGAGGAATAAGCCAAATTCATAGAGAGGATGAATTAGAGGACCTCATCCACGATCTGAAGGGGACCCTTGAAAAACTAGTGGTTATTGGATTGGCCAGAGAGCTCAATAAATTCTATGAGTACTTCCAAAAATTCTATCAAGAAGATTCCAAGACACAAGAATATTGCTCCTCATTTCCTCCCAGCACTTTCAAAGATGTATCCCTAGAAAATTTCTAGGAGAAAGTAAAAAAACACAAAATCAAGTATGATATTCAAGAGCATGAATCAAATGTGACGTATCTCTAAGGAAAAATGGTTTGTATAGATGCATACATCCAAGAATTATTAGAAGAACCTAAACCTATGTTTAAACCTGAACCAAAAGATATGCCACCAGTCCAACCTAAAGAGGAAATGGAGGAAAACATTCCTATAGATATTCATGTGGGAGATAAACATGAACAAAATATATTTTGGAATGAATGGAAGGGATAACATGATATCCCCACACCTTGCAATGAAAAAGATCTAGAACCACTAGATGAAGACACCGCCCAAATAGTGGAATTTGAAGTAAATATGGATCAGACCGATTTCCTTCCCCCACAAAAAAAGAATCAAATTAAAGTGGAACTTACTACTAAGGAAATTATAGAATATGAACCAAGCCAGGGAGTTGGTCTGTTCTCATATTCTTTCCCTTTTGATTCTATTGAAGCTGAATCATGCATCATACCCTATTATTTTCGTATTTTCAGATTTATAAAATCATGGTGATGACCTAAAGACGAATTAAGACCTTTAATTTCACCTATGGAGGGACACATTTGGATCCTTAATTTCAAAAACATACATTCAAGGATCCCCATAAGGATATACCAGTAGCTGAGCTTGATAAAATAACAAAAGAAGCTATCATTTTGAAAGGGATAAATTACTTATTAAATATTCAAATCGAAATTTATTTAAGTATAATTTCCTACATATTATTCCAATAATAATTCAATTCATGCATCCCATATGAATCCAAAATTGGAAGAGAATAAGGAGATCGCAAAATTAACAACCAAACAAGATGGTAAAATATACATGTGGTGGTACGCATCAAAGAAGCATCATCCAACATATGACTTTGGATAACAACTGGTACTACCCTCTAAAGGGAGTAAATATTGAGGTCCCACTTTGGGGATCATACAAAGAATTATCCCTTTTATTTTATTTCTATGAATTTATATTTAAATTTATTTTCCTCGAAGTAGTGCAATATGTATCCCCACTCCCTCTATCTTTTTTAGATTTAATTACACGAACCTTGTGTTTAATTAAGTAATATTATTTTATAGGTTCATAATTGAACAAGGAATCCTTAAATAAAGGAGTAAAATTGAATAATAATTCTTGGAATAGGTAGTTAACTTTTTTTATTATCTTTTAAACTCTCCACATATCTTGTCTGATAAACTTTTTTGAGCTTTAAAATTAAAATTTCATTCCCATGATTGAATTCATGTTTTAATTGACTTATCTAGGAGACATGATTTTCCTAGTAATATTGTAATTCCATGTTATAGATTTCAATGTCAATAAAATTAAATGAGTAAAATTTAATATTGTATGTTAATGTGATGCATGATTATTATAATTTGGCCATTTAATTTAAGGGAATTATTTGATTAATGTAAATAAAATTTCCCAAAATATTTTTTTCTTTAAAATTATGAAATTAATTTGAATTGATTTATTATTGTCATAAATTCCTTGAACCATTCCCAAATATCATATTTCCCATTCCTGAGAGTATTTCTAAACCAATTACATCCTATTTTTTCATGAACATATTTATCGAGTGATCTTGGGACATGTCACCAACCAGAAATTTCATTTGAACTTGTCAAATCTATGACACTAAAAAACACATTTAAAATGATTGGGACTTCTTTTGATAAACAAAATACCCTTAAAAGATGACTTTTACATCAATACATCCTTATCCAACAAAGACCATGAATAAACTTTATAAGAATGATCCATGTTTCAATCTATTTTTATCCGTTCCTACCCTCCACTTTTTATTTTCATGATATTTTAAAGATAAAGTGTTAGGGTAAAGGGAGTCATAGTTTAAGGGATGAAATTTTTTTAAATAATAAAGTGTGGGGGTGATATTTTTTGTGAATTTTTATTTATTTATTCAATATACTAATTTTTTTTTCACTTCTTGAAAACTAAAAAATTGAAAAATAAGCGAGTTATGACTTAAAGGAATAAAAAATCACCTTCAATAGACCAATTATTTTCATAATATGTGTTTAGGTAGTGGATGTGAGGATTATTATAAATAATATCTTTCTAATAAATCAACTTTAAAAATAATTATAAAAGAAGAGAAAAATTCATGAAGGATCACATCATTCATTTGTATTTCGTTATTCATGACCTTTTCATTGAGAGTTTTGTGGAATGGGAGTTACTACATTGAAGGGGATAATTTCAATAAATTTTTATTTCTCAATATCATGAATTATACCTAATAGATAAACCACATCCTTGAGCCTTAACTTTTAAACGTAAATCTAACCAACCATAATATTTAGAGACATTTGTACCTTAATTGAAATTCCTCATGATTTTATTTTTCTTTTGACTTCAAAAAGTTGAAAAAGTAGTTCCTTTACAAGAATAAAGATAAGGATAATTTTATTATGGTAGGAGAAAAAATATACCTAAATTTTATCATGAGTTACGAGAGAAAATATTAAAAAATTAAGTATATCATGATTTGGAATGTTATATAAGAATCAATAGAGGAGTTTGAATGAATGAAAGGACATGTATAATCATTTTTCAATACAGAAAAATAAAATACAAGGATTGATTGTTTCCTTGAAAAAAATGGGAATTGGAATTAATTTTTTATTTAAAATTTGATAATTTGGTTTTCAATTGATGATTTTTTAATTTTATTTCCTTGGAATTTAAATATAAGTAACATTAACTCCCTCTAATATTCGATGTTGAAATTTTATACTTGATAAAAACATGGTTTAAGTGCGGTGGAATTAACAGAAAAAATATATTCAGGAATTTTACACTGAATTTCAATGTTTAAATATTCAAAATGTGTTATTTTATGGTCAATTTCCATATTTTATGGTTTTAGCGGTATTTTCAGCTTAATTGGGAATAATAAATTATTTTAAATTTTGAATACTTTAAATTATTTCTTTATTTGGGAAATAAAATTTAATATACTTTTCCTTTTAATGAAATTATTAATTTTTTGGATTATATATATCTTGTGATTCAATTCATTCTTTTGGACCCAATGATAAATCCACCATTTGGATGCCCAAATCTAGATCACAAATTTCATCAATGAGAACTGTTAATAGATCTCGATTTTTTTGATGTTGAGACCATATTTTTTGATTTGATCAAATGAAAGTGTTGAAAGTTGTAGGGGAGTCATTTTAGAAAATGAAGAAGAAATTTAATGAAGGATTACAAGTATGAATCTACCATTTTCAAGGCCATCAATTTATGGGAAACCAGTGATATGAAATAAGGAGAGTCTACGGGGAAAGAATAAATTTTTAAATTAAAAGGGATATAACTCTCTCTAAAGATGATAAAACATACATAAATTTAGATTAGGGATGGGAATCTAATAATGAACAACTTTTATGAAGAAAATATTTTCCAATTCTTCCATTTAATGGGGATTACATGTGGAAGATTAAAAATGAAAATTCTATACTATAAAAGGAGGCAAACACATACTTTTAAAATGATCACATAAGATCTTGGCCGTCAAGGAGGAGATTTCCAACAATGATATTCAATGAACCATATTCTTTCTACCCCATTAATTTATTTATTTTTAATTCTATTTTTATTTTTTTGTTTTATTTGTAGATTTTATATTAAAATTTTAATTGAATTATTATTTTAGATAAATAAATTAATCAATACTTGTTTTTAAATTTTTTCCCTCCATCCTTCTCCATCATCCCTTATTCTTAAAATTATCATTCTCTTATTATTTTTAATAATAATAATAATATAATTTTATCATTATTAATAAATTATATATTCAATTTTTTCTTTATCCTATTATTTTTTTATTTATCTCCTTCTCACTCTCTTATACCCCATTATTTTTATTATTTTTTCTTTTATTTTATTATATTTCTCTTTATCTTATTCCATCACTCAACTATTTTGATATCTTAATAATTGAAATGAGAGTATAACCCCGAGTCTTGGACTGAAGAGGGATCAAGGTATTCTTAAATTTTACTTAATGTTTAATTTTATGTTTTTGGTAAATTTGAGTGTCATGCATGGTGTAGAGAACGTCTTAGATTAAATGACTTCCCACCAATGACTTAAAACTCAATTTATTTCAATTATTTTATTTAGATCATTTTTAGCTCTCTCCAATGGTTAGTTATTCATACAATGAAGTTGATCTAATCAATGGATGAAATAACATTGATGGAGCTGGATCCTGGAAGATGACACCACCTAGACAAAGGAGTGTCATCAACTTTGATTAAAGGTGTAAGTGGAATTAACTGTTCTTAGACATTCAATTATATTCCAAATTTTTTAAATAAATAATATAAATTCAAACATGATATTTATTTTTTAGAATATTAAAATGAAATAATACACATAAAGAATGATGATGATTGAATCCAAGGATGAACCCAAGACCAATTGTTTTTATTCATTTACTCATTTTTTCTAGTTTTCAAGTTAGTGTAAATTAGAATTTCCATTATTGAGTGTTATTATTTAGAAAAAAAATTATTATTGTTTTCATTAGATAAATAACCCACAAAATAGGTAACTTATATTATTTAAAAGAAGTAAGTGAAAAAACTAAAGGGATCCTCAAGTGAGATGACCCTGGTTAACCACTTTACTGCATTAGGAAAAATGTATTTCCTTTTTTCCATTCCCCATGATAATAATTTGTCAAAACATTCACCATTTATAGGGAGCTAAACATATGTTTTTCCATATTTTTCTATTTTAAAATTTAGATTTATTTTAATTGGTTTAATAAAAATGAAAAATAAAAAAATACAAGAGGTTTTCAAATGATCATTTCTTAAATTCAAGGAATAATTAATATTATGTGTATTATATTGTAGATGAATAACCCCAGCATATAGGAAGATGGTGTTACGTTATGGTATCAACAGATTAGGGTAGGAAAAAGCTTAATTTTCAAAGAGGAGGAATTCAAGGACCTCATCCCGGATCCCAAGGAGATCCTCAAGAAATAATGGGTTCAAGGATCGACCTAAGAGCTTAATGAATTCTGTGATTACTTCCCAAAATTATATCAAGAAGAGCCCATGACACCAGAAGAGTGCTCTACATTTCCACCTACCACTTTTAAAGAAGTATATCCATTATATTTCTAATAGAAAGTCGGAAAACAAAATCTCAAGTATTATATTTTAGAGTTCTAATAAACGTTAAATTTCTAAAAAGAAAAATGGGTTGGATAACTACATACTTCTAAGAATCATTAGAAGAACGTGGACATGAGTTTGAACCTAAAATAGAAGATGAGCCACTTATCATACCTAAAGAGATAAAGGAGGAAGAATTTCCTGTAAATATTCACGTAGTATATCAACAATAACTGGATAGATTTTGGAATGAATGCGAGGAACTAATTGACTTACACACACAATGAAAAGAAAAAGATCCAAAACCACTAGAGGAAGACACCACACAAATGGTATAATTTGATGTAAATATGGAGGAGCTCAACAACTTATCCCCATCTATAGAGAATATAATTCAATATCCTCTTACTATAATGGAATTTATTGAATTAGAACCAAGATAGAGAGTTTATTTTTTCTCATACAATATCCGTTTTTATTTTATTATATCTAAATTGTGAATCCCAACAAATTATTTTGAATTTTTAGATTTAGAAAATGTTTTCTATGCCTTAGAGGAGGACAAAGAACGCGAACTTTCACATGTGGAAGAACACATAGAGATCCCTTATTTCAATGAAAAATCATTTGAGGAGACCCATTAGGATATCGAAGTAGTTAAGACTAGGAAAATAAAAAAATGGGTTTCTCATTTTGAAAGGCGTAAATTAATTTTAAAAAATTCAAATTCAAATTTTATTAAATCAGAATTACTTGAATATTTCCATTTTGATCATTCAATACATGAATCCCTTAGTAATCCATCACTATGTGGGAAGAAGGATGTTTCAAAAGTAGTGTCCAATAAGGCGGATGGTTCATATATCATTCAAACCCCCACCTTGAAAGCTATAACTCATTGTGAGGGGGGGTGGGGTCTAGTTTACTCTATTTAAGGATCATTCTTCACCGGCTAGGATAAAGAAAATAATGGTATAATCAACATGTGGTGGTTAAAATAGAATAATCTACATCAAACATCTGACTTTGGATAATATATAGTACTTCCCTCTAGAGGAAGTAAACATCTAGGGCCCACTTGGGGGATTATACCAAGACCTATGCCTTTCATTTTATTTCATGTATTTTAGATTTCAATTTTTTTTCTTTGAAGTAGTGCATCATGAAGCCCTACTCCCTTTATCTTTTTTAGCTTTAATGACATGAACCTTATGCTTAATTAAGTAATATTATTTTATAGGTTCATAATAGAACAGTGTGGAGAAAGAGGAAATATGACTAATAATTCACGGGAGAGGGAGTTCACTCATTTTTATTATCTTTTAAACTCTCTACATACTTTGTCTGACAACCTCTTTTGGGATTTAGAATTAAAATTTCATGGCCATGCTTGAATTAATGATATTTTAAAGCTTAAGTGAATGGGTAAATAGATTCATTTTAGAAGGGATGAAATGTATTTTAATGAAAAATGTGTTGGGGTTCTATTATGGGAATACATAATTTTTTTTCTTTATTTAATATAATTAATTTTTTTCCTATCTAGAAAAAATTTAAAAAAATGACATTCTATTGACTTAAAATAATATAAAATCAACATATCTAGACTGATGATTTTTGTCTTATGTTTTTAGGTGGTGGATGTGAGATTTATTCTATAGAATAATGTTATAAAAATGGATACTTTAAAAAAAATTAAAATTACAGATAAATTCTAGAAGGTGCAGATCATTCATTTTTCTTTCGTTATTCATGACATTTTCTTTGAGTGTATCGGGGAAGAGGGAGTTTCTACATTGAATGGGATAATTTTATTAAAATTTTATTTTTTATATCATGAATTTTACTTAAGAGATAAAAATACTCCTTGAGTATTAACTTTCAATCTTCGATTCATACCAACCCTAAGGCTTAGAGACATTTCAACCATAATTGTAAGTCCTCGGGATTTTAGGAGTCTTTTGTCATTACAAAGTGGGGAAAGTAGTTCCTCTACATGACTATGGATAAGGAGTATGTTCTCAGGATATGGGCATAACTCCACTTGAGTTGTATCATGAGTTATGAGAGAAAATATTAAAATGTGAGGTAGATCATGATTTGGCTTGTTAAATAACTGTGATTTGGGGTACATGAATGAAATAAATGATATGTTCCATAATTTTCAAAGGGGAAAAATTAATTTCATGAATTGACTATTTCTTTGAAAAAATGGAAAATTGAATTTATATTTTATATAACATTTAATAATTTTATTTTGAATTGATGATTGTTTAATTTTATTGCCTTGAAATTTGAATATTGGTAACATTGGTGCCCTCTTATTTTCAGTGTTGAGATTTTATACATGAGGAGAAACATGGTTTATGTGTGGTGGAATTGATAGAAAAAATATATTAAATAATTTTACATTTAATTTCAATCTTTAATCCCAAAATATTTTTATTTTAAGGACAATTTTTATATTTTATCGTTTTATTAGTATTTTGATCTTAATTAGAAATAATGTTATATTTTTAATTTTAACTACTTCAAAGTTTTTATGTATTTAGGCCATAACAGTTTATATATATATTGAAAATTTTAAATTATTTCCTTTTAGTATTTTTTATGTCCTGTTATTCATTTAATTATTTTGGACCTAAAACTAAATACCTCATTTGGAAGCCCCAAACCAACTCACAATTTGGACCATGAAAACTATTCACAGATCTTGCTATTTTTTATGTTGGGACCCTAAATCCAAATAGGATAAAACAAATATGCAAAAATTTTAAGAGTACATGTGAAATGAATTTATGAAAAAATTTAATTAAGTAATCTATGAACTATTCATCTATTGTGTAGGCCATTGATGAATGAGAAACTGGGGATATGAAATATGGAGTCTTCCAGGGAAGAATAAATTCTTAGAGTAAGATGGACATAATGATCTCTACACATGGCCAAATATACTAAACATTAAAAGATATAAGTGAATGATATTTACGAAAAAAATTTAGAAAGGCAAAATTCCCAATTATACCATTTAATGGGAATAACATATAGAAACCTTCGAAGGAACATTATGGCCTATAAAAGGAGGTAAACACCTCCTTTCAAGATGATACCATACCATTAATCGACTATATAGGAGGAGATCAATACCAAAGAACCGGGAAACACCATCTTCTGCATCCCATATTTCTTGTTCTATTTTTTTTCTCTTTTTATGTATTTTTCATTTGGTTGTATATTTTATATTATTTTGTAATTTTAATTCTTAATTTTTTTAAAACAAATTAATTCTTGCATGTTTTTAATTTGTTTTCCACCATCCTTCTCCGTCCTCTATTCTTCTTAAAATTATACTTCTCTTATTATTTTTAGAAATAATAATATTATTTTATTATTCTTTTAAATTATATATTTAATTTTTTCTTCCACAAAATTTATTTTTTATTTCTTTATCTCTCCCCCTCATCCCTTTTTATTTTTATTATTCTTTCTTTTATTTTATTAAATTCCTCCTTATATTTTTTTATCACTCCAATATTTTGATATCTAAATCACAGAAATGATAGGTTAACCCCAAGTATTAGCTATGGGAAGGTTAAGTTATTCTTGAATTTTCTATAATGTATGAATTCAAGTTTGTGGTAAATTTTAATAGCATTCATGTTAAAGAGAATGTCTCAAATTAGATGTTTTCCAACCAATGATATGAAAATAAATTTATTTCTGTTATTTTATTTAAATTATTTTGTCACTCCCTCCAATGGTTAGTTATTTAAATGATGAAGTTGAGATAATCAATATATGGAACAAAATGGACTATTCTAAATCCTACAAGATGAAACCTCTTCTTCCAAAGAGTATCATAAACGTTGATTAAAGGATGATGTGGAATTAAGGGTTCTTAGGTATTAAATTATATTAAAAGATTTATAATTAAATAGTAGTAATTGAAACCTGATATTTCATTTTGATTATCCAACTAAAATAAAAAACATAAAGTATAATAATGGATGAATCCAATTATGAAACTAAGACAAAGTGATTTCTTTTCTTAACTCATTCTATCTTGTCTGTATGTTAGTATAAATTAGAATTTCCATTATTAAATTTCATTATTAATAAAACCAAAATTATTATAATTATTTTCACTAGATAACAAAAAACAAGAAAATATATAGCTTAGTCAATTTACAAGAAGTAAGTGAACAAACTAAAAGGATCTTTAAGTGAGACAAACCTTGTCAACCACAAAAAATATAAATTCTGGATTTCTCTACATGGAACACTAATGTTCTCTTACGTTACATGCAATACATACTTTCCTCATTGGATTACGTAACATGAAAGATGAAATGTTACCGAACTATAAGTCATTGTAAAAATGTTATTATTTTATTGGATATAACATGGGAATTTAATTGAATTTTATCAGATTAACTAACCTATTTATATATATTTTTAAATTCATTGGTTATCTAATAATTAGAAAAGAATATAGAAACCAAATGAACATAAAGGGAATGATTTTATAAAATTTTATTTATATATGAAAAAGATGATTTATATTAATAAGTGAAATTAAATACTAATTGTGAAGAATATTAATTAAAATGACATTTTATATATTATAAAAACGTTTTTTTATAATCATTAAATATTTTTTTTATAAATATAAGATTAAAACAATCCCAATTTTAGGCTTAAACCCCTATATTTTTAAAAAGGTAGTTTTAATGGAATTTAATGGAGAACCTATTTTAAATATAAATTTTGTAACTTTCATAAATTTAATATGTCCAAATAAACATTATTTTTGAAATATAAAGATAAAAATTAGGTTAGTAAAAATATTTGGTATTTTTCTGTAAGGTTTCATTTTTATTGAATAGTTAAAAATATAGAATTTTAATTCAAAATTTCTTTTTCATATAATTGATTTATAAGGTTAATTTAAATTTTAAATTTGTTTTTATAGATTAGTTAGATTTAATTTTTATAAATTAATCAAATTTAGGTCATTCTAATCAACTTCACTTTGAAATTGTCAATAAAAACAAAGCAATCCTTTTGATGTTTTTACATTAATAACTTGAAGTGTCGTCCCGTCGGCAGGATTATTTTTAAAATTAACTTCTTCCACTTATGTGATTATAATTTGGAAAAATTGATTCCATTTTTCGAATCAGGATAATTTATAAGGTCTAATAGGGTCAATTGTTTTTACCAAAAATATTTTTGAAAGTGAGTATAATTATTTACAATGATGAAGAGAATTTTTTTTAACAAAGTATTAAACCTTAAATTTAAAACCTTAAAAGACATAGAATCTCTACTAAACCCATTTTATGTATTTTATTTGGACATTAACCTACAATTATTGAGATTTTTTGTAATGATTTTTTTGGGGTAAACACATGGGTACAACTATATTATTCTAAAAAATGCCAAGTGCGTCCTTTCCCTTCCTTATAAATGTCAACCACCTCTTTCCATTCTTCAAAAATATAAAAAAAATTTCTAGTATAATATCTACCCAATAAACTTCCCAAAATACCTAAATTCCTCCTTTAATAGTCCCTTTGGCCATAAATAAATCCAAATAAGCCATTTTTGATAAACCAAAAGGACTTACCTGATTAAGAGGTAATGACTTCACCCAAGCTCCTTTTATTTATTTTTATTCTCCACCCCATCGAATATCATTATTCCTTGATTGAATAAAAATACAAGTACCATACATATACTAGGTTTTTTATTCTAATGTTTGTTCCTATAATTACACACACCTCTATTTGATGGGTAATGAACATATTGTTTATGTGTAAGATAAACTACCACCTAACAAAATAATGATTGTTCCTTAATCCTTAACATCTCTCACAGTGGATAATATGAGGGAAAATTAATTTATATATATTATATATTATCTTCTTAATCTCTTTAATATTATTTAACAATTTTAAAATATATATCTTTATACATTCCAATTGCTATAAATAGAATAATTTTGTTTGAGGAAGTGAGGACTACCACCCCCTAAAAGTGATGTGATTAGTGCACACAAAACATGGTTTGCATTAAGGATGGGTTTAGTGAAAATATATGATATATATGATATAATAATTATACTTTAATAATTATATATATATATACATATAAACAAATGTTTTTTACCTTATTTATTTTAATACGACAATAAAAATAGAAATAATGTTCATGCGTATGTATGACTTACCGTATCTATAAACAATGCATTATATTTCATACATAAATATTCCATCGATTATAATAATAAAAATATATGGAATATACATGATAATTATATAATGATGTAATATATATATATATATATAACATGATATATGTTTAACGACCAAAGATATGACAAATTAAGATACATACGAAGAACAAAGAAAATATTACCCAAAGTAAAACCTTAAAAAATGATGGGAAACAAGAAGGTAATATAAGGTAATATTAAAACCATATATGGGAATATAAATTAGAATATATTTCTATAAAATAAGTAAAATAAATTTATATTTATTATATTGGTGTTTTGAATGAGAATGACTAGAGTCAAGACACAAGGTATGAGGATTTCTTCTCACATTCTATTTCCATGAGATACATGCTCTATTCACAACCCATTCCTTTTGTGTTATGTGTATAATGACCATGATGTATTAAATTATTCTTAAAATTAAATATATGGGTATTTAAATATCCATTATATGACATTTATTTCATAGGGTTTATGTTTCAAAAGTTACCAAATCAGTAATATTGTTTTGTCTCAATTTCATTTCTTTGGGACTCATATATTGTTATGCACATAATTTTTTTTGTGTGGTGTATATAATTAAAATTTACATGCTAAATAATGATATAATTATTTTTATGATATTTTAAGCTTCATTTAATTTCTTTTACTTACATAGAGAGTATGATCCCAAGTTTCCAAGTTATAAGAGGTTGTTAAAACAATCTCATCGCTTTTCAGTATTGTTTTTATGCTTCCATTGATGAGATATTATGATTCATATTTAAAGAACACACCATAATATTCTTCTCCTATTGTTATTCATAATATATTAATGTATTTGTACCATTTTTACACTATTTGTCACATAATATAGTTTTGAAAGTGTTTTTAAGAAATTTTGACATTACCCTCTCTTCTAATGAAAATATGTGTTAATTAAAAACATTGTTTTCTAAAAAGGTTTTACAAAAATTTTCAAGAAATATTTTTATCATTTAAAAGTGTTTTCAAAGAAAAATTTATTTAAATTTATTTAATCTTATTTTAAATGTTTTCAAGGGAAACATGTTTCAAAATGATTTCAACCTTCTTTTATATTATTTCAAGGAAAACAACTATAAAAAATGTTTTCAAGCATCTCTTATAAATTTTCAAATACAAAGGTTTTCAAAATATTTTTCACGATTTATTTATATGTTTTCAAATTATTTTCAAAGAAATGGGTTTTAAAATTTCTACAACATTTATTTATATGTTTTCAAAATATTTAGAAAGAAATGGTTTTCAAACATTTTGAAGATCTCTTTATAAGTTTTAAAATTATTTTCTAAAATATTAAAATATTTACATATAATTGTTGAATTATTTTCAATGAAAATGGGTTTCAAAGTTTTTTAAATATTCTTTAATAATTTTTCAAGTAAAGGCATTTCGAAAAGTTTTTATGATTTCTTTATAAACATTGAAAGTAAAGTAAAAGAAATAGTTTTAATTTTTTAAAAAATTTATTTTAGATATTTCATGTATTTTTAATGAAATAGTTTTTCAATAGTTTTCAATATTATTTTGTGAGTATTAAAATTAATTTTTTGTCCAAAACTTTTATGTTTTTAAAAAATAAATTTTCATGAAGAAATGATTTTTTCCTCAATAAATTTTTTCAAAATATCATTCCAAGCTATTTTCCATCTATGATGACATCTATTGATGTGACCCATTCCCTTCTAGGAAATGATATAAATTTTCAATTCATATTTTTTTCTTGAATGATTTATGTTTTGATGGAATTATTCTTATGAAACATATTTATCTTCTATGGGTAATATTTTTCTAGACCCACTTCCTTTCACAAGTTATGTGTTTGATGAAATGATTAAGAAACCTATATCTTTTTCCAAATGTTATGATGTGAATACATGTTTATGATAACCATTTCATTTCATGGGTTATGATATGGTTTTTAATAATCTGGTATCAAATGTCTGTATTATTTCATTATGAGTTGGGTGGGATATATATCTCCCTCCAATTCATTTTTTAAAGATTTATATCTCATAAGATAGACTAAGATGTCCTCGGTAGTGAACCTGGACTATAATGATGGCCATGGAATTGAACTATGAATACAAAGATGGTTTGAGGATTGGAATAATTTTACTAAGGTGGTCATGGGAGTGAACCATGACTATAAGATGGTATGAGGAGTGAAACCATACTTCTAAGATGTTATTGTTAGTAATGGCTTAGCCACTGTGGAAATCATATTATATGCTTATTTATTTTACACAATTCCATGTTTTATTCCAATTTTATGCATTCATAGATTATGTTTTTATTTCATTATTATTTATGTATTATGAACCACCAATATTTATGCTATGATTCAGGTATATGATATTTTATATGATGGGTATGATCTTCAATTTTCAGGATAATGTTCTCATACCCATATATTCATGACTATGCTTACATATCTCCCTTGTTTACCCTTAATAATCATTTAACTCTCCCCTTTTTTGTTTCCTTCCCCATATTATGAAGATATGTTTTTTTTTATTTTTCTAAGATGGGTGCTAGTCAAGAAGATTCTAGAGGGAGATATTTTTTTCTCATTTATGTACCAATGTTTGTGTTTCTATGTTTCTAATGGAGCTAGAAAATTATAGTCTCTGTAAATCTATTTTTATAATGTTTTAAGTATTCAAAAAAGTTTTTCATAGTCTATGTATGAAAAGTGAGGGTCGTATAAACCTTATGATTAATTAATTAATATTATTTTATAGGTTTATAATGGAACAAGGTATTCCACAAAGGAGAAGGAAGAAAGTGGAAAAAAATTCATGGGAAAGGGAGGTCACATTTTAGGATTATCCTTTAAAACATACATATTTGTTTTTCTAAAAACATGCTTTTAGATTTAAAATTAAAATTGCATGCCCATTCTTGAATTTTTGTTTTACTTGACTTATCTATGAAAAATGTGTTTCTTAGGAATCATGTTATTCATTATTCTAGATTTAAATGTTAATGAAATTTAATGAGTAAAATGGAAATTTTTCTGATTAATGTTTAGAATCAATATAAATATGAGGACTTAGGATTTAAAATAATTAATTGATTCATGAAAATAAAATTTCCCATACATTTATAATGATTTTAATTTTTTAAATTTATGATAATTGATTTATTATTATTATTCATGCCTTTAGTGATTGAAAAATATCATATTTCCCATTCTTGAGAGGATTTATAGAGTAATTACTCCCAATTTTATTCTTAAGAATATTTCTTGAGTGACCTTGGGACATGTCACCAACAATAACTCATATTTGAATTTTTCAAAGCTATGAATGTGCAAAAAAACATATAAAATGATTGAGGAATATTTTGATAAAACCTTTATCTTTAAAATACTACATTTATATCAATAATTCTTTATCTCATGGGTTCAATGAATGACCCTTATAGGAATAATCCATGTTTACATCCATTTTTTTCAATTACCGCACTCCTCTTAGAATTTTAATGACATTTTAAATTAAAAGTGTGGGGGTGAAGGGAGTCATGGTTGAAGAGATGAAATTTAATTTTAGTAAAAAAGTGTGGGTGTGATACTGTGGGAATAAATAAAGGTTTTTATTCAATCAATATACTTAATTTTTTACCATTTTTTAAAATAAATTGAAAAAATGAATGGGTTGTGATTTGAAAGAATAAAAAATAACCATCATTTGAAAATTGATTTTTATCACATGTGGTTAGGTTTTGTATGTGATGTTCATTCTAAATCATAACTACAAAAAATGTATATTGAAAAAATAATATAAAACTAGAGAAAAATTCAAGAAGGTGCACATCATTAATTTTGCTTTTGTTATTCATGACATTTTCTTCAATTGTTTCGGGGAAGTGGGAGTTACTACATTGAATGAGAGAGTTTCATTAAAAATTTATTTTTGAGATCATTAATTGTACTTAAGATATAAACTACCTCCTAGAACCTTAAATTTTAAACCTAAATTCCAATCAACCCTAAGCCTCAGAGATATTTGAATCTTAATTGCGAATCCTCATTATTTTATATTTCTTTTGTCTTTATAAAGTGGAGAAATTTGTTCCTTTACAAGTCTATGTATTAGGATTATGTTCTTATGATATGATCATGAATATACTTGAATTGTATAATTAGTGACAAGTGATAATATAAAAAAATTGAGGTTTATCATTATTTGGCATGTTAAATAAAAATGAATTGAGGATCTTGAAAGATTGAGAGGAGAAGTTCCATCATTTTAACGGGGAAGAATAAAAAACATTCATTGAATGTTAATTTGAAAAAAATGTGAAATTTAATTGATATTTTATATAAAATTCGATATTTTGTGGTGAAATTGAATATTTTTTAATTTTATTACCTTCTAATTTGAATATTGGTATCATTGGTGCCTTCTAATTTTCAATGTTGATGTATTATTCCTGATGAAAATAATGGTTTTCGTGTAGGGGAATTGACATAAAAGTATTTCATATAATTTTAAATTTAATTTCAATGTTTTCAGTAACAATATAGTTTTATTTAAGGGAAAATATTCATATTTTATGGATTTAGTTGTACATTGAGCTTAATTTAAAATAATGGCCAGTTTTGGATTATAACTTCATTAAGTTTTTTGGTATTTAGGACATAAAATTTTCTATACTTATCCAAATCGTTACATTATTACTTTTTAGGATTACGTACATTCTGGGATTCATTTCATTCTGCTAGACCCAAAACATAATCCACCATTTGGAAGCTCAAAACTTTCTCACAAGTTGTGCCTGAAAAAATGTTCACAGATCTAGAGATTTTTGATTTTGGGACCATATATCATAATTAGAAAACCCTAATATGATGTAATTTGGTGGGGATTTATGAAGGAAATTTATGATGAACATTCATTAAGTAATCCACAAGTGAATAGGCCATTTTCAAGTCCATTAATGAATGGGAAACAAGAGATATAGAATACAGAGTCTACCTATAAGGAATAAATTATCAGAGTAAAATTTGAATAACTGTCTATACACATTGATAAATACACTAAAATTTTTAGGTGAGACACATAATAAATTTTTGAAGAAGTTTTATTAAGACACCATTTACCAATTAGGATATTTATTGAGTATAACATGTGAAACATTTCAAAAGAAAATTCTATCCTATAAAACAAGTGAAGAACCTCCTTTAAAGATGATCTCATCTCATAAGTTGACCACTGTGGAGGTGATCTCCACCAAATATCCATATTTAACCATCTTCTTCCTCCCCCATTTCATATTCTTAATTTATGATTCATTTTTGATTTATTTATTTTTTAGTTTTAGATTTTATTTTAAACTATAATATGCATTCTTTATTTAGTTAAATAAATTAAATCATGCACATTTTTAATTTTTCCCACCATCCTTCGCAATCCTCTCTTCTTTTTTGAATTATTCTTATCTTATTGTTTTTAATAATAATAATAATAATAATTTATAAATATTTATGTTTTATATATTTAATTTATTCTTTATATTTCTATTTTTTTAATTCTCTCTCTCTCTCACCCTAACTCTATTTATAATTATTTACTTTATTTTGTTCAACTTCTCATTATATTATTCCACCACTCCACCATTTTGGTTCTTTAATCTTGGAAATGAGATCCTAATCCTAAGTCTTGGATCATAGGGAGGTCACTGTTTTCTTCAATTATCCTTAATGTTTAATTTTATGTTTGTAGTAAATTTGAGTTGCATACATGGTATTAAGCATGTATCAAATTAGATGATTAACCACCATTGACACTAAACTTAATTTATTTCTATTATTTTATTTAAATCATTTAAACCTATCTCAAATGTTTATTTCTTCATAAAATGAAGTTGATCTAATAAATGAATGAAACAACATCGATTGAGATGGATCCTAGAAAATGAAACCTCCTAGACCAAGGAGTATCATCAACATTGATTAAAGGAGGAGGTGTAATTAAGGGTTCTACGCATTCAATGATGTTAATTATTTGTAATTAGAAAAAGAGATTTCATGTTTGTATTATCAAACTGAAATCAAACACATAAAGGAGAATGATTATTGAATCCAAAGACGAACCCAAGACTATGTTCTTTCTTTACTTAAATCATTCTTTCTAGATTACATGTTAGTATAAATTAGAATTTCCATTACTGCATGTTATTATTTAAAAACCCAAAAATATTTTACTTATTTTCATTACATAAAAAATAACATAAAAATATATATCTTAAGTGATTTAGAAGATTTAAGTTAAAAAAATGAAAGGTTCCTCAATTGAGATGACCCTAGTTTGTCCCTGTGCTATATTAGAAAAAATAAAATTAGTTTTTGGACACCCCACAATAGGAATGCATCTAACCTTGTTCTGTTGTTCGGGATCCAATCATAAGATTTATTTTCTTTTTATATTTTATATTTTTGAATGATTTTAATTTATATTAAAAAAAATAAAAACTAAAATATCCATGATTTTTTTCAATGATCATTTATTCAATTCATGGAAAAATTACTCTCAAGTGTAAGAACTAGTTGTTGGAGCACCCTGGTATACAAAAAATGGGGTAAATTATGTTCTAGATATATAAAGGGACTTCAAAGACAAATTTTCACAGAGAATGAATTCATTAAGCTCATCTAGGATCTGAAGGAGACCCTCGAGAAATCAGTGGTTAAAGGGTTGGCCAAAGAGCTTACAGAATTCTGGGTGTACATCCCAAAATTCTATCAAGAAGAGGCCAACAAAAAAGAAGAGTTATCCTCAATTTCTCACAACACTTCTGAAGAATTACCCCTAGATGATTTCCCATAGAATGTAGAAAAACACATAACCAATTTTGATATTAATTTTATGGATGAAAATGTTCTATATCTATAAAGAAAAATGGATTGGCTTATTGCATACTTCCAAGAATCACCATAAGAACCTAAACTTGAGTCTAACCCTAAAACATAAGATGAGGTACTTGTATTACCTATGGAGGAAATGGTGGAATTATTTCTTGCATAGCTTCGTGTGTGAGATCAATAAGAACTACATGATGTTTGGAATTAATGAAAGGAAATAATTGATCTTGTAAAACCTTAAAAAGAAAAAAGCAAACACCATTGGAGGAAGACACCACCCAAATGGTGGAATTTGATGGAAAGATGGAGGAGCCTGACTACCTTTCCCTATCAACTGAGAATACACATCAAGAGGCACATACTACTAAGGAATTGATTTAATCTGAACCAATATAGGGAGATGATATATTCCCATACCCTATCCCTTATGATTTTTGTTGAAACTTAATTATGAATGACACCCAATTATTTTTATTTTTTCGATGTAGACAATATTTTCTATTCATTAGAGGAGGATTATGATCCTGGAATAGAACCTATGGATAGACACACGAAGCTTCCTATTTTTAGTGAACATATAATTGAGTTGTCCCATCAAGATATCCAAGTAGCTGAGGCTGAGGAAATAAAACATGAGTCTTCTCATTTTGAAAGGGATAAATTACCTATTAAAAATTAAAATTAAAATTTTATTCTTGTAGAATTAATTTCCCATTATCCCTTTGATCATTCAATACATGCAGCCCCTAGGAATCCAACACTAAAAGAGAAGAAGGTGGTTTCATAAATATCAACTGGGAAAGTGGATGATTCATAATTCATCCTACCTCATCCATCAAAGTTATAACTCATTGTAAATGGGTAGGATCTAATTTAATCTATCTATATATCATTCTGCACCCACAAGGCTAAATCCCAATATATGAGAAGCCACATCTGGTGGATCAAATCAAATAATATTCATCTAATATATAACTTTGGATAATAGTTAATACTTCCCTATGAATGCATTAAAAATCTATGTTCTACATGGGGGATCATACCAAGAATTATCCATTTCATTTACTTTGTAGGAATTTTGATTTCAATTTCTTTTCTTTGAAGAAGTGAAACATTATACCCAACTCCCTATATAATTTTTAGAATTAATTACATGAACCTTATGGTAAATTAAGTAATATTCATTTATAGGTTCAAAATGGAATAAGACATCCCTTAATGGAGAAGGAAGAAAGAGGGACAAGAATTCAGGGGAATTGGAGTTTTCTTTTTTATGATTATGTTTTAAACTCTATACATATTTTGTCTGATTATTTTTGAGTTTTAAAATTAAACATTCCAACCCAACCTAGAATCCACATTTTACACTACTAATATAGGATACATAATTTTATTAGGAATCCTATGATTCCATGTTTTAGATTTAAATATTAATGAAATTGAAATATTAAAATGGAAAATTGGATTATTAAAGTGATGCATGAATATTAAAATGAGGACTCATGAATTATTGGAATTATGCGATTCATGTAAATAAAATTTCCTAAACATTTTTCATGCTTTGAATTTAGGAAATTTACGTGAATTTGTTTATTATTATTATTATCAATGTCATTAAATATTTTCCAATATCATATTTCCCATTCCTTAGTGTATTTATAGAACATGTAATTCCTAATTTATTCTTGAGCATATTTATTGTGTGATCTGAGGACATGTCTCAAACTAGAACTTGTATTTTAACTTTTCAAAGAATTTACTGTGAAAAAAATTTAAAATGATTGAGGGAAATTTTTATAAACCACTAATCCTTAAAATAACACCTATACATCAATAATTCTTTAGCCTATAGATACCATGAATGACCATTATAGGAATGAATTATGTTTGAATCAATTTTTATCTATTCTAACCATCTTTTTAGTATTTTCATGATATTTTAAAGTTGATGTGTGTGGTTGAATAGGATCATGGTGGAAGGGATGAAATTTATTTTAAGGAAAAAAGTGTAGGGGGTGCTATTGTGGGAATAAATAGAGGATTTTATTAATTAAATATAAAAAATTGTTTCGCCTTTTTGAAACTAAAAAAATTTAAAACAATGAATGGGTTGTGACTTTAGAGAAATAAAAATCACCATCATTGAACTGATGATTGTTATCATATGTGGTTATGTGGTGGATTTTAGGTTTATTCAAAATCTTAAATTTTAAAAGATATAATTAAAAAAAAAAGAATAAAATTAGGGAAAAATTTAAGAAGGTGCACATTATTAATTTTTCATTATTTATTCATGTTGTTTTCTTGAAGAGTTTTGGGGAAGTGGGAGTTGCAACATTATTATAGACTCTTCTCAAATGTAGAGCCAAATCTCATAACATGATTCGAAATAACTGATAGTAGTGTTCCATGTAATGTTTCTAATTCTCTGATCTATATCCTTGCAAGTTAATCGAGTGAGAAGTTGTGTCAAACAGATAAGGAAAATTATGTCTTGGTAATATGGTCCACTAAAACCCATGATGCATTATTTTATATTTATGCCTTTATGAAAATAGTGACAAAGTCTATGGTGATGTATTTCTACTTCCATGTTGGTATTTTTAATAGTTTCATAATCCCCTTATACATTTTACTTTCAACCTTTAGATAATAACATACTAAGCACTTTGATGTTTATTTTTTGGTCTCCTTCTTCATATTTTCCCAGTAATATTGCTCTTGGAGATCTCAAAACATCATTTCCCCCTATTTTGATTGTAAAGGCCGATATATGGGTATCATTCAATAAATCCTTATTTATCTCATAATTATATGGTACACATAGCTATGAATGAATCCTTAAAAATAAATATTTATCAATTTTGTTCTTTGGGGATTTTTATTACCTTTTATCTCCTACCTTTTTAGGAATTTCAACATCATCTTTTTAAATACCCATTTTCTTCTCCACAATTGATGACTGTGAAATCATTTGTGAAAGTAATGATGATGTTACTTCTTTTATGATTACCATTTCCATCCATTATAAATATAAAAAGGTAGTAAACTTGTAAATTATCATCATTTATATGGTCATCAAATCCTTTCTAGATAAAGAATCTAACACTTTATTTTATTTCTCATTACAGTAGTGGATTGAGTGGTCATAGTACTTGACCAACTGTAACCATCTTCGCTACCAAAAATCATCTTCTTTATGTGTGAATATATATTTTAGGCTCTTATGATTTGTATATGTCTTAAACATCTCTCCATAGTGAAACTTCTACCGGATTTTTCATTCGAATATTTCTTTAGCTAAATCCATATCATAGATTGGTTATCTCTATGGATAACATCTAAACCTCCTTGAGGAATTGGCTATCAATTTTTTATTTTTGATCAATAAAAAAATAATAACTTATTTTGAAACACCACTATATACAATGAAAAGTTCCCCACATATATGTAGTGTAATTAATTGTGTTGTGATTATCCACATTTCAACTCCTTGATACTCTTTTCCCACTCATCAATTGATAAATTATTCATTACCTTAATGTCTTCTTGGTTAGTGGGGTTTTCAATCATGATATGTTTTAAAAAAAATCGGTAGTAACCATGTTATCTGAGAAAATTATGGATCTCCATTATATATGGTATTCTGGGCCACTCATCAATTTCCTTTATCTTGTAAGGTTCAATATATATATATTTTTCTACTGATTACATTCTCAAATAATGATACTTAAACCATACAAATCTCACATTTACTATATTTTACATATAATTTCTCTGTTTTTGTAAATTATTTTTCAAAATATTCAAAAGATTCTCATGATCCTTCGTGATTTTGGAGTATACCAGAATATAATCTATAAATAATACAACAATCTCTAAATAATTTCTTCATCAAGTCCATAAATATTTATGGAGTGCTGGTGAGTTTGAGGTGCATCACTATGAAAATATAGTGTCCTTATATTGTTTTAAATTAAGTCTTTAGAATATTTCCCTTATTTACATTTAATGGGTGATACACCGATTTAAGGACTACCTTATTGAAATAATGGGACTCACATAGTATATTGAACAAGTAATTAATCCATTATAGTGGATAATATTTATTTGTTGTGATTTTTTTGAGTTCATGATAATCATTGTAGAGGAAGATTCACCCATGTTTCTTGTTGTAAAAAGTAACAAAGCACCCCATAATGAATCACTTAGACATATAAAACCCATTTCTAGATACTATTATTATAGATTATTCAATTATTCTAACTAAATAGTTCCACTCTATATAGAGTCTTGGATATAAGAATTTATGCATGTATATGTTCAATCGAGAACTCAATATCTCATCCTAAAGGAAGACTCAGAACCCATTCCAAGAATAAATAAGTATAATCCCTCATAATGGGAATGACTTTGATCGTGATTCTATCTTTTTAATTAATAATTTATGATGGATATACGCTTGCTCATAAGTAAATAATATCCAAATATTAGATGAATATTCAAAAGTAGATTCACCCTCTTCATTACACTTGTATAAAATGAGAGGATGCTATGGGTTTTGAAGAGTGATCTTCCTATTCTGAAAATAGACGTTGGATATATATAAGGATATATAATCTATGCCTAATATAAAATCAAACTCTACCAAAGGAAGTATTAGAATTTTTTTTGGGAGATTCATTCTATAAACATTTACCATGGAGGAGTTTTATACTTGAGATGAAATAATTAATATATTTATTATTCTCATTGATAACATAACCCCAATTTCTTTATGTAGTGTTAGAATATTTATACTAAATTTGAAAAATATGAAATAATCTGTAGATCTATAATCAAAATATGTTTACAATTCATTAAGGAATCAACTTCATACTTGTCACCACATCATTTTTAGGATCCACTTCATCACTAGTGGTTACATATGTCTTTCCATTCTCTCTAGGACATGGATATTGTTGACAATGATTGTCTCCAACAACCCATGGATTAGAGAACTATTC